>JBAMCJ010001056.1:0-600000 GCA_037075205.1 Drosophila prostipennis | reverse complement strand
AACAATAATAATAACAATAATAAGAGCCATAATAATAATATTTTGCCACACCCACCTTGCCTGATCGACATCAAACTGAAGTCAAGCCGATCGGCAGCAAGCACATTAACAACAACGGCAACATCCAATCAGCTGCAACAACGACAACGACGTGTGGCCCCCAAACCGTTGCCACGCCCCCCGCGACGGAGCCGCCCATTGGCGCAAAGGGAGGCGGGGCCGGGGGCGGGGGCGGGTGATGAGGATGGGGAGGATACGGATGCCAGTGACCTGGCCAATATGACATCACCGCTGAGCGCGAGTGCAGCGGCCACTCGAATCAACGGCCTCTCGCCGGAAGTGAAAAAGGTCCAGAGGCTGCCACTTTGGAATGGTCGGAGCGGCGGAACCGGAAACGGAAGCACCACCCACTGCCACCCAACCAACGCCGGCGTGCAGCGCCGTCTGCCAATCCAGAGTCATCAGCACCGAATTCTGACCCATCGATTCCAACAGCAGCGACCTCAGCAAAGGTAAGTCCGGTTTATATAATTTTGTAGTTTTTTAAAGGAAAAAATATTTTAAAAAAATTAAAAATAGAAGAAGAAAAACAATTACGTTTCCAGAAATAATAGAATAATATCAAAACTTATTTTTATAATCAATTGATATGATAATATAATATGATATTATAATAATATACCATATGATATCATAATATATGGAATTAAACGTTAGATTCATCGGTAAATTAAAAAAATCATTCTTTTAGAAATTATGAAAAGAACCTTATTTTATGAAATATGATTTTTCTAGATTTTTATGTCAATCCGTTCTGGGTGAAGTTTGCTACTGACCATTTTTTATTGTTCCTATTATATTAGTTTAGATTACATAGCAAAGACATTTTATTTTTTGGATGTATCTATTTAATTAAAAAAAAAAACAGAACATTGCTTGATTTAATTAACAATTTAATTCGATTCATATAAAAAGGTTTTCTATGTATTTTTTAAAGATATTAGTGCATTCTTTTATTAATATTTCCAAATAAATACTCCAACTCGATTTGCGAAATTTTTTCCAAACCGGAGATTCAGATAAATAGAAAGTAAAAAGAAAGATCAACAGGAACTTTGTTCGGATTAATGTTTTTATTGCACTTTTGAATTTGAGTCGGCTAAAAATAAGTTCGCAATTAAGGGGAATGAATGAAGAAGGAAAAGCCTGAGATATTTTGGCCCATTTAAGCGAAAGTGGTGGTGGAGTACCAGCGGATTTTGGGTCAAAACAATATTTAAAGTGGCAACCGTGCCTTTCGCTGTTGTTCTTGGCCATAAGGAAGGGAGTCGTGTTTTCTCGGAACCCGGCTAGCTGACCAGAGGCAGGCGAAGGCCTTGGGTCTTGGATCTTGGCTCTTGGAAAGGGTTAGCCATAGCCATGTTGGCAATGGGCTGTGAACGGTTCATGCTCCGCTGAGCGCTTCATGGGAATCGCCGGCATGCTTCGGTGGCATCGGAAAGACCGCCGTAATGGGTTAAGCCAGGTCAGTTTAACCGGCTGGTGGGTGTGACAGCTGAATCATCAACGTCACGGTCACCAGTTGAACTGGTGAACATTGGCCGGCCAAGAACTGAGGATCACTTGGTCGGGGTCACCACCGAATAAGCTAAGCAAAATGCAAATGCTTGAAATGGGAGCCCTGATCAAGGGGTTATTAATCATCACGGTTCAAAATCCCTAATGATAGCATTTAAGTTTAAAGAAAATTTATTTACCTACACCCAAAAAAAAATCAATATGAAACGTAGATCGATTTTACATTATTTAAGATCAATTTTAATTTGATATGTGGTCAGGTAAATTTGACCTGGTCGAAAAGAGTACTTCATGTAAAAACGATATGAGTTTTGCATGACCTGAAATTTACATGGCCATATCGATTTTACGGTAACATGCTTTTTTTTGTGTGTACGTAATAAAAACATAACAGCAAAATATTTCCTAATTTCGGATTAAAAAAGTGCAGATTTCTGATTCATATAAAATTTTTTTTAAACAGATTTTTAGTTTTTTTAAGTAGTTTATTTAAAGATTTTAAATATTCCCTAAGTAAATACATATTTTTTAGTAGTTAATTTCAATTAAATTGAAGACATTTTGCATTTCAATACGTGGCGACAACTTGACGAGGGTGCCGGTCGGGGTCACCACTCCGGTTGACGCCATGAAAACCCCTGTCTTAACCTTTTCATTAGCCCCTCCTCTGGCCAAAAAGACAACTGCTGCTGGCAGTTTTCGTTGTAACCGGCCCAAAAGCCAACTAACTTGGGCCCACAAAATGTGTAACATGAAAATGTAAGCATGTATATCGATATTTTTGGGTAATCCATGTAAGCGCAATATGTTTAGCATATAAATTATGAGCGAAACCACAGTTTCGAGACTCGAGACCCATGGAAAAACCCACCCATTGGTCGACCTCCTTAGTGGTAGGCGTTGAAAGAATTCCACTTGAGATAGAGCAAAAAAAAAAAGAAAAGAAAGGGGACAAAACGAGGGTCTGCAAATGAAGTGTTATATTTTATGTGGCAGTTGGCAATGTCGGCGATGACAAAAACCAAAGACAAATACAAGGCTCCATAAACTTGAGTAAATATGAATATGTCTAACTGGGTTGGGTGGTTTGTTGGCTGGTTGGTAAGTGGGCGAAGGACCTTATTTTGGGGAGAGGGTTGCGAGCCAATGGCTTTTTCCATGGCTCTATTGCCTGTTGACAGGCGGAAGAACCATTTCATTTCATTCCCTTCCATTTTTACCCCACATCCCCCTTTTTGTTCTGCTGGTACAAAGGGTTGTGACTTTTGTGTGTTTAGCTATTTATTAAATTTGTTTGCCAACACATACAGTCGGTGGATGGGTGGGTTGGTTTCGGTTCTTCCAAGGGTGAGACCCATGCGCGGATCCACGGGGGGTGATATGGGTGATATATCACCCCCCACTCGGGTAAAAAATGAAAGGAATTTTGGTATTCCAAAAATATGGAACAAAAAAATTGTTCTGATATCACCCCCCACAACAAAATCCTGGATCCGCCACTGGTGAGACCATAAGGACCCACACGAACATGAGCTGCGTAACTAATTTGCCTAAAGTGCACGATGCCTCATCAACATCCGTTACAATGGACTGTGGCGCCAATCCAAAGTGGAAAAGGAAGTTTTTACATTGAAAACAAGGGATACCAAGCAAAAGCAGTCAATCTACTGCTTGCACTGCTTGCACTGCTTGCATTGCTTGAATTGCATTATTTGCTCATAACTTTTTAATGAATGGTCCGATTTTAAAATTTGCTTTTACATTTCGATGGGTATTAATAAAAACAACCAAATGGCATTGGCACTTAAACAAAATCTGTAAAGATGTGGACACCAATTCCGAAAGAAATAACAGATTAATCTGTCAATTATACATTTAATATTTCCATAGAATATAAAAGTAAATTCCACTTATGTTAAGAAATATTTAAAACATTTCTATAAGAAACTTTTCATCTCCTACATTTATTTAAGTTCCGACCCACTGTTTCTTCGCTGAACCGCAGAAACTTTTTGTTCTGCTACCCAAGTGTTTTGTGGTCTTTATCCCCAACCCTGCCCTCTGACTCCGAGAATTGATGATGTCTAGGACCGTCTATATATATTCTGCGAGAATCCCTCGACCCGCCATCATGGCCATCAGCATCATCGTCGTCATCATCATGGGCTTGATGATTGTCAAAAGTTTTGTGCAATTTGAGCGTTTTAAGTTTGACACTGTCAACGATGCGTATGCGTGTCCACAAGAGACCGAAGACAGGACAGAAACGACTTCAAGTGCGACAGGTGTTTGCTTTATTAACTAAAACAACACGATGCTCGCACGCACACATTTTCGTTTTCACTGAAGACATCCCCGAAAAAGCGCCGTTGAGAAAAGGCTCTAATGCGGCTGACATGTAAACAGATTAACATAATTAATTTATTTGCCTCTTGCTCACTGCTGTCATCGTCTAATCCACAGCATATTGTACCCTTCTCAAGGGGTATTCACTATTTGAAGTTGTTTGTTTAAATAAAATAAACAACCAACTTCAATACATGTATAGTGGGGGCAGTACTATTATTTTGACCGCTGCTGTGTAGTCATAGACAATCAATCTTTCGTTGATAACTCCGCTGAAAAAAATCATAAAATTATTTGGAGTTTGGGGTTCGAAAGGTAAAGAGTTTTACTAACTAAACATTAAAAAAACCAATCCTGATTCTTAGATTCCTTTTGTAGAGGGAGCTTTTTCATATACACATTTGAAAACGGGTAGTTATTACAATCTTATATCAAGGGTATTTCAGGCTTCGCTCAGGACATATCACTAACTTTCCACCGCAATTGACCAAACTAATTTGAGGTTTTTGTCAAAGAGATGCAATTAACTTAATTAAGCTGTTGAAATTAGTCAAAGTCAAATACGAAGCGGTGAAATGTGTGAGTTACAGGCGTAGTTGGTTGGGAATCGGTGGGGAAAAGTATCGTATGGCTGGATCATGAATGCGTCCTCATTAATGTTTGTTTTGTCATCTTGCAAGCAGGCCAAGCGAATCGATGATGGTGGGACTGAGATGATTGTTCATTTTTTGCTTTTTTGCAGCTCTCGCTCTCCCTCGATCTCTGGGCATAGAAATCATGACCTGATCTCGAGAGATATCTCACTTTTTGTGTGGATATCAATCATATTTAGCATACAACTGTCTGTCCATCATTGGCCGAATGAATGAATGAATGGGTGAGTGAGTGAGTGGGCTGAGTGCTGTGCCGTGAAGCGATTTCGAGGTTCCCGCATTTCAATGCCAGCCAGATGGACGTCAATTGAAATCTCCGATTTCGCAATTATGCAACTCCCCCGCATTTTTAGCCCCAAGCCCCCAGGTTGAATATTCGGCACACATATTTACGGCACTCTAAATTTCCCAAGACAATATACCAATGACCAGAGACGTAAAAAGCACCGAAAAGAAGGAAAGTCCACTAAACAAAAGTGTAAAACATTAAGAAGAACAACAATGGAGGGAAGAGCTCGGGAAATATGCAAATTGAAAGGACCCAAAAAAAGGCAGGAGCCATGAGGGAAGCAACTTTCGAGTGACGTAAATTGCATATTAAATTTTACATTTTTCATATTTATGCAGCTTCACCAAGGCAGTCGTAAAGTGAAAGTGACTCGAAGAAAGTGGGGGGTTGAGGTCAGCAGGAGTGAAGATGGAGATGGAGAGCCTTCCCTTCGGCAAGGACAAACAACATTTCAATTTGGGAAAATATTCATTATGCTCAAGTGTAAGCGACGCAGAGCAGACTAAACGGAAGCGGAAACGTGCCAAAGCAAGAAAAGGTGACCCCCCCCACCCCCCAACCCGTCGACCAGGGAGGAAACTCCCCCAGTTTTCCACCCATTTTTCAGCCACTCATTTGGCCATTGTCAGGCGGCTGCTTCTTCATTGTCGTCGTCGTCTTCGTAGTCGTTGGCTCGTGCATTGTGTAAAGTTTTATAAAGTTATGAAAAGTCATTCAAGTTCAGACCACCTCCACCTCCAACCCCCGTTTTCCCCAGACGAATCAACGACTTGGCGACTTTCGAGCACTTTCTGCTCATTTTCCTCTGGAAAATTCTGGCTGCTCGTGGGGCTCAGGCTAAACAATAAAGCCGTCAAAAACGTGCATCGTCTGCGAGGACACTTTTTGGCTCCTTTGGTCCACCTGCCACTTTGGCTGCAGTCAACATTGTCATCTAAGCTGCAAGGACAAGTTGCTCCGAATGGCAGAAGGAATCGACGGCAATCCGATTTGCTCAAGCGTGCGGCATGCGAATTATCTTGGAATAATCATTGCTCAAAATAAACTTGAGGAATTTCAGAACAGTAATGGGTCATATAATCCGATTTCTTTCGATCGTTTGAATCATTCTTAACACATTTTTAGGAATGTTTATCTAACGATTTATATCAAACCACTTGAGATAATATATCATCATTTAAATATCCGGTAGAAATTGATTATGAAATTTTAAATATAATTTAACCTAAACCTATTTTAAACCATTTGAGATAGTAAATAATCATTTTAATTTCCAATAGAAATTGATTATGAAATTTTAAATATAATTTAGAGCTATATAATAAACTAAAACGGCAAAGAAACGACACAAAAATATTTTATTTCAATATTTTCTAAAAATTTTGAAGGTTAATATTTTTTTTACAGAATGAGATTTATATATTTTACAATTACCTTAATTTCATGATTCTCATATAAATACCCAAATATTTATGAAATTTTAAATGAAATATTTGAAAACTGCAAAAAAACGACATAGCAATTTTAATTTTCATATTCTCTAAACGTAACAGGATTATTTATTTATTATTTAATTTAATTTTATAATTTTTATTTAAAGGAATATCCATTAATCCTTATGTATTAAATGTAAAACTTTCCTTTTAATTCTAAAAATTATATTAAATTTTAAAAATGGTTCGTGTTTAACAGGTAGATTCTAGTGCATACATGAAACCATAATTTGGTGTCCCGATTTCCATCCCTTTCATCTCAAACACCCTGTCACTAAACGTTGTCTTGATGCTAAAACTTAAGTGCTCCTTTTTCCATTAGTATCCGTTCTGGGACAGCTGCTCCTCTCATTTTTCCGCTGTAAAATGCTGTTGAAATGCACCTTTAAAGCTCATTAACTACGCAAAGTTGCCACATTGTTGCCGGCCCACGACTTTAATGTCACTTCATACGGGAGCACCGAGTGTCTGGTCACTTTTGCCCCCTCAATTTGGCTGCGTACATACTCGAATACAAATATACGGTTGTGTGTTGCCTGTTTCCATGGGCTGCAGTAAATAATTTTTGGCAGAAAGGTTGTTGAAACATTTAATAAAACCAATATAAATCATAACAAACACTTAGCCTGACAACAACCACAAAAACGGAGACATGTGGCAGGGGCGTTGGGGAGGTTGTTCAACAGGGGGCAACAAAGCGAAACTAAAATTCCAAAACGTTGCCCATTTTCGGCCGCAAAAACTTCAGGCAATGCGGACGGAACTGAACGGAACAGAATGGAGCGGAGAATTCCGCACCGTGGCCGAGACTTTGGCGTCCCTCCGTCCGCAGAATGACAAAACGGACGGAGGGGATTTCTTTTTTCCTTTTTTTGGTGTGAGAGGGGGAATCCCATGCATTGCTACGCGTGAACGCACCTTTCGCAGGCACTGTTGTCGAGTGTGTGTGCGCCAGTGTGCCAGTCTGCGTGCTCAGCCGCACTGTGGTTTTCGGTCCTTTGAGAAAATGAAAGGAAATCGGGGAATCTCATTTAACAGGTTTGTGGGCAAGCTGGGCGAAAGCGACCCTGCAAATTCAAATTGATTAAACACGTATAGAGCATAGGTTGGGATAATTAAAGTTCTAAAAATATAAGCACAACAAATTCAATTGTCACTGTTTATCATAAATAAAATATTTTAATATTTTGATTTATATTTACTAAATACATAAAGTAACTAAAGTTTTTGAAATAAAATAATTTCTTTTATTATATGTATATTTTTATTACTACTCGTATTTCTGTATTATTAAGTGTCTACTATTCTTAAAAGATTTAGTTTTTTAAGAATCACATAATAAATTCAGATAATACTAGAATATATCTGTTATAACCAGAGAAAATTATGCAAAGTGTTAGATGCAAAAAAAGGGTCAAAACGTCTTAAAAATAAAAAACAATTCTTTTAAAAGTTTAAGTAAAAAAAATTTTATGAAGCGTTTTATTTTTTTAAATGTTTCACTCCTGTTTTTGCACCCAAAACTTTTGCTAATTTTTTCCGTGCACAAATATATTATTATATATATTTATTTATTATTATTTTATTAATTATTTTTATTAAAACATACAATACAATACTGCAAATTTTTCTGTTATATTTGTATTTATTTATTAATTATCTTTATTAAAACATACAAGAAAATTCCCAGAATACTGAACATTTTTTTGCTACACTGGTAAAAAAAAAATGGTAAATGTCACTATTTTACCATTGTTTCAATTATTTTTCCCAGCAAAATAGATCCTAACATGAAAATAGTAAAATCGTATATGGCGCATAGTTAAAAATTGTTTTAAATATTTTTATAGTAAATTCAACGATTTTTGTATTTGATTTGACTCTGTTTTTCACCCAGAATCTTTTGCTTATAATTTAATTTATGGTTTTTTTTTCAAGTGAGCGCTTAAAATATTTACTTTAATTTTGAAAATGGAGTTATTTATTGTCATTACAATCAAAAATATTAGTGTGAACTTAAAAGACCATTCTGCCAGGATGAAAATTAATATGGGCATGGCTTAGGGGTCAAGGGGCTAGGTTCTGATACTATTTTGTGCTCGGGGGTACCAGGTTCAAGTCCCGCTAACAACACATTTTTTTTTTTTTTGTAATTAGTAATTTTTTAAATACAATGTTGTTATTAAAATTGTTAAGGAAATGTTAAATATGCTTCTTAAAAACTTTTTACTTACTCTGCCTCAGCCGGTTTTCGAACCGGGGTCCTCTCGCATCAGAGGTAGATGTCTTACCCATTGATCCATCGCACCATGTTACGCGCGAGTGGATAAGTTCAACTTAAATGTAAAGTTAGCACGATCCATAACTCATATAACTTTTTAAAACTAAAAATTCAACATTTCACTTATGGATTTTATGGAAATTTAATTTAATATTATTTGTATCTTGACTTTCATTTTATTCAAAATAATGGGTTTATATTCCGGATAAATTGCGAAAGTATTTAATCGGATCATAGAACAACATTGATTATACTATGTGTATAACTTACTATTTATAATAATAAAAACTACTATGGCGACTTTGATTTTTAATACCAGTAATATCTTTTCAAATATAATTCCCATCGATTTGATTATTTTTATATTTGACCGAAGGTTTAAATATCCTATTTATTAAAATCAATGATTTATTTATTTGATTTAACTATAAAAAGTAGTAAATGAAATCAACTAAAAAAATATTTGATTTTACTATGCGTTTTTTTTACCATTGTAAATTTGCAATTATTTATTAACTATTTTTATTAAAACATGCAAGCAAATTCCTAGAATTCTGAAAATTTTTTAATATTTTTTTCTTATTTTCTGTGTACAAACATTAAGGAAAAACCCCATGATTTTTTCGTAGGATCCGTAAAAGAGAATATTTTCCCTGAATTTCAATGGTATTGGGGGCAGTGTGCCTCTCATGCTTTGTCGCCTGTTACATAGTTCCGTGTCCGTGTCGCCAGCAGCAGCAACACCAAAATCATCCGCAGCACAGCAGCAGCTTCCCCATGGTAACATCCATGGCAGCAGCAGCAAAAATGTGCAAAAAATTAATTGCTGCGCATAAATCAAAAGACTTTGCTCCTGTATTTCTCCACTTCCCCTCATCAGCCTCCTCAGCCCCCTCAGCCCCCTCGCACTTTTCCGAAACGCCCCTGTCTTTCGGTCGGTCTGGCAGCGGTTCAGCCCCTCTCCATGGTCACTTGTTACTATTTCTGATTTCCATCAGCACTCTTATTATACACATTTATATGCCTACATCTCAAGATGCAATTTGAAGCCTCATTGTTTTTGGATTGGGATTGAGATTCGTATTCGTTGGCTGTGAGGATGGTGGCAAATCAAGGCCACTTTTGGTTGGGGTCCAATGCACCACCCATTCACGCCCCCTTTTTTTTCGTTTTTGCCGCGAAGGTGTTTCAATGGAAATGCGAAAGACAACAGCAGCTGTTCTCACATCGCCTTGATTACCGGAAGTTTTGCTATAAAATCGCGGGCAAGAGAGAGACGCAATGCAACGACCATGACAGAACCATAAATAAGATATAGTCAAACCCCCCCGAAGATCCACCCCCTCGATTTGCCAACAACATCATCATCATCATCATCAGCATCGTTAATGGCAATCGTTTAAACACGCCTGATGGATGTGTTTTTTATGACTGTCAAGCTCCTCGGATCTTTATTTACCGACTGATACTGACTGATGCGCATTGGGCCAATATTTCAATGCATTGTTGCCGCACTTCCATCTTCCACCTTCTACAATATTGCCCGCCAATATTGATAAAGTTCACTTTATATATTGGCCGCTAATAATTCATTCAATTAATGCTCAAGCATGCTGCCAATCTAAAATAAATCGTTCGTTGAAAACCAATTACGACTTGCGAAAGCGGACTGATGGGATATTTATTATTGCAATTCATTCATTTAGTGTTTAATATTTATTATCCAAATATATAAATATTATGGCTATTTATCTTAGCAACAAGTTTTTAAAATAAATCAAATAAAAAGTACACCGAAAAAAAATCGATGTGAAATGGGATCAATTCTACCTTATTCACATTAACATTATATTTTATCAAATCATTCATAAAAATTATAAAAATACCATTTTAAAATACCAAATGTAGTATTTTATGAACAAATAATGCAAAATAAGATAAACATAATCTTTATTCATATCAAAATGACATGAACAACTTGATCTTTAAAAAATATTTAATTGACCTGCACATATCAATCTGATCTTTTGTACATTATGTTTCAGTGGATTACTATTTTGCCGAATTCACTTATTTCTTTCCAAAATATTCCATGAATGCTTTCTAGACATTATTTATTTAACCAATTGTATCAACTTTCTATTGATAAATCGATGAGATAATTGTTAAGACAAATACAAAGCCCTGCTCATAAATATTTACCATCTTCCGTGGATACAATTTAAACTTCTTTTTTAACATTTCAACTTCATCTCAGCCGACAGGCTACAAAAAGCAGCCCCTTCTCCTTCCCTTCATTCGATTTGTCGCTGCCATGCACTAAACATTTTTATGCGGATCATAATTCCCGACACTCTTGGCACTCGGCAAGGCCATTTGCAGTTGGCTTCTCTGATTGCCGTTTGTTATGTGCGGTTGCCGTTGGCTTGCCCACTAAATTAAAGAATAAACAAAGTTCCCATACCATACCGCATGCCGCATACCGAATATCACGTATACGTCATAGGTGCCGCCCATAAAAAGCAACCCATGCATAGCTGAAAAAGCAGAGCAGACCGTAAATAATGCACCGGCGATTTATCAGCCCAGAGAGACAGTTTCAGTTCCAGTTTCTGTTTCAGTTTCGGTTTCAGTTTTAGTTTCAGTTGCATTAATGGGACTCATGTCTGCGGGGGCAAAAAGCAAAGCACCAGAATACCCAAATGCCACGACTATTCAAAATGCTATTTCGTAATAGTTGTAAAGCCAGGTCCCAGAGTATGGAAAAAAAGAAAAATGATATACTCAACCTTTGCAAAAAGTCGAAAATTCAACGTGGGTTTATGAAATTTCAGGCTATTACCAGTTCTTGAAAATATTATGTCCTAAAATGTAAGAAAAAAAAAGTAATCGATAGTTTTAGCTATCGGCATTGATATTATCGATACCAATAAATATTAAACACAATTAAAGCGAAACTATGCTCAATGCTGACTAGGGTTGTTAAAACATCGATAGTGGACACTATGGATGTTTTTGACTTTCGATGGTGGTCACTATCAATAGTATCGAAAATGAAAGAAAATAAAATAGAATTGCAAAAATTAAGGAAAATAATGAAAAAAAAATAAATGAAAATTTGTGCTTGTATCATAAAACGTATGAAAAAAACAACGATCTTAATTTTACTGATATTAAAGTGAAACAAATTTTAATGTTGATCTGACAATGGAAATACCGTCGTGTACTAAAATATATAATTTAAAACCCTTTTTTATTTTCTTAAAATATACCAAAAATTGCATGTAAAATGGAAATATTTTTATGAGCGATAGTATCGATTGTGGTCCTAAACCATCGATGTTTCCTAAATTTTTAAACCATCGATTGTATCCATAGTGCTATCGATTTCTTTGAAATATACTTAAGATACTTTTTTATATTTAAAAAATACCTGAAATCCTATGGAAAAATTAAATTATTTTTCTCAGCGACATAGTATTCATACTGCTACTGATCGTTCTACCAACCCTACCTTATATATTAAATAAAAATACACATACTTTTCGGAAAAACTCCGAACCAAGCGACTTTAAAATCTCCAGAGATTTGGGAATGAGAAGAGGAAGCTACATTCCAGACCCGAGCTGGTATTTTTTGCCTTCTTTTTTGTTTAGCAGTCTGTTCCAAAACCCAGCCCACAATCTGCTTGTTGGCTTAGCCCCGTTAAGCCTCACACTAATTACACTTGCGCTTTCCACAGATCCACACACATAAACTCTGCTCACATGACTACCACATTTTTCTTAGCCCGACCACAAAAACTCTAACATATTTTCATTTTCATGGTCAAAGTGTCAGTCGAATGGGTTTTTTGGACAAAAACCAGACCGCGGGGTATGAATGAATGCGAAATTTTAAATGAGAGTTAGGACCCGTGTGCAACTGCGGTACAAAAAATGCAAATGAAAGCCCGGTGTCCCCGTACCCCTGCTATTTTGGTTGGCATCCCCAAAAGTTAAGCCCGCAAATCTTGATTTAATTTCCGGCTATTAAGCAGGAACGAAAAATTCTTGGCCAGCAAATAGTTGTGGGCGGCCAAAAGGGAAAAGCAGTGGAGAAGCTCATTAGGATCACAAAAAGGGTCACGTTTTCTTTTTTATCATTCCTAACAGTATCATCCGGAAACGTAATGCAAATCTCTATGCCAATTCGAATTCTTTAAGTTTCTATCGGAATACAAAGATAAATAAAGTAAATATACTTTTGTACACCCAACAAAAAGAACTTGGTATGAAACGATGATCGATTTGATGTTATGTGGTATCAATTTTGACTTGATATGCTCGAAATGTAAACAACATGGTTTAAGTAGGCTAGTTCGAATTTCGAACGTGTCTTTCATTCTATCACGGTCTATTTCGAATTGAGAAAATTAGTTATTCGGTTAGAAGTCGGTATTGCATGGTAAAACCGATATGCGTATAAATATGAGAAATTTACCATGCGCATATTGATTTGATACCAACCTGTTTTTTTGTTCGTAATGTTTTTGTAATTTTCTCTTTTTCCATCAAAAACATTTCCCGTTTTAAATTTGAAGGAGGGTTTTCCATAAAGCTGAGCTCTCTAATAAATTAGGTTAATTTTGGATCTATTAAATTCATATTTTTTAGGCAATGCAAACCAATTGATATACATACATTGCTTACATTTCTTCAAGAAACCCTGGTACACATTCCTTATCTAGCATGTGTAAAACAGATTTCACTATGTTATCTGCAGACCAATAAAAGCCCAAACAAACTGATGTTTTTAGAGGCATTAACCCATGCTGCCGCAATTCCACGCCTTGCACCTCGGCCACGCAGGACCCATCTATTGCCGGCTTTATGGCTCTGCCAATGAATGGACACATCCTGGCTGGCCAAGGACCCTCGGCCACCTTTTGCGGCCACTCTATTATTTATTTATAGAAAGTTGCCAGACTCACGTTGCCTCGGGCCAAGAATTTGGTCCTTTGCTGCTTGGCCGCCTCCATTCTGTGACAAATGAATTTGGGTCAAAAGTTGTGCAAATTAAAAAAAAACAGTGTCCTGTAGCGGATGTCAAAGTTCCTTCAAACAGGACCCAAAGATTCGTCTCGCCTTTGACTCGCCCGAGTGACATTCAACTGGTCAAAGTGCTGAACCGAAGTGCAGTTTTATTTCCATTCACGTAGCTCCACACACGGAATGTTGTCCTTGCCCAAAAATAAGTAACTTAACTCTAGTCGACTAACTGATACCTATTATTTTATTCTTGAAATACATCAATGAATAGAATATCATCTCTACAATCTTGAATCTATTGTAGGTTCCCTAATCATGCACCGATACAATAGGTTGAAAAATGATAGGAAATGTGGTATTCAAAAAGTATCCAACAAAAGTTGTTTACTAAAAAATGTAAAACCTCTGTCCGAAATATTTCTTTTAAATACAAACGGACCCAAAAATACAAGATACCCTTTCACTTTTTAAATAAATGGGTATAAGAAGCACATAAAAAAAGGGGACACCCAAACGTTACAAAAGATTTACACCATCCAAACCTCAACGCCATCTCCTCGTCCGGTTTCGACGCCTCCTTCTGCTTGTGGGCAATACCATTACTTTTTCAGTTTGCTGGTTTGAGTAATGGATTAGATTTTTACTCACTTGTTTCGGGCTTCCACGCTTCGCCATTCGAAGATAGTGAGCTCGTTTTTTATAGCCGCCCCAAAAAAGAGGATATCACGGCGTTGATGAAGGGATGCCAGGAAGAAACTTGAAAGAACTTACCTAAGAACTTTCTTTGATGGGTTTGAAAACGGGGCAAACTGAAAGCATCCCTGAATAGTAAGTTTTGGGAACTTGATTTTTGATCCGAATCATCTATTAGGACAATTTGTTCAAATTAGAAAACTTTCGATATTCATTTCAATTTGGTTATTTTAAATTATAGTGTTCTGTTTTCATCTCAGTAGGTCTAGAACTTTGCGACATTCAGGCAAACTATAAAAGGCTAAAAGTATTCGAACCAGAACGTGTTTGGTGTGAGTAAGAGTAAAGCAAGTGTTTTATTATTGCGTTCGTGATTTCCTTTGTCTCGCTTGAATCCCGCAGATTCCTTCGAACAATCATAAGTATTCCAAATAGTTGTGATCCCGATTTAAGGCGACAATGATCACCACACTGATGGCGCGAACGGCGGCGGTCACGATGACGGTCTACATGACGAACCGCGTGGGCGTTTGGGGCAAGACGGAGGAGACGGACAGGCTGCTGCAGCAGATCACCAAGGGTCTCCAGCCGTTGGTCGGACTTTTGGGCCGTATGCTGCGCTTCGAGCCGAGTGACCTGAGTGCGGGCGAACTGGCCCGGGAATACTACAACCAGGGTGTCAAGGGGACCTTCCATCTCATCCGCAACCTACCCAGCTACTCGGAAGACCTGGCCGATGGGGCCATGGTCGCCTGTCTCGACCTGGTCGAGAAGGCCAAGGAGCTGCGCCACCAAGATAATGGCTGGTGGACTATGTCCATGGATAAGGCCAAGTTGGTGGATCCTCCTGCTGCCGGCGATGGACCATCATCCCACGAAGTAATCCTTGTCGAGCGTCCGGCGAATATCGATGGCTTTGCTGGCGAGAGCAAAGTGGTTCTCAAACCGAGGACAAAGTGAGGGATTAGACACCACCAAAAAATCAACTTCCCCGTGACTCGTCATCTGCTAAATCTAATTGTTAAATCTTTAAGTAAAGTACGAGTATTTAAATCGGGATTGGAAACTCACAAGTTTAAATACTCTGAAAACGAAATTCTATAAGGCAAAGCGAAAGCAAAATATATTGACTTTGTTACATTTTAAATTAACCATTGCTCTTCATTTAAAGGTGTTCTAAAGAATTCGCGTTCTTAAGAATTCAGTAAACAACCAGCTAGAAAAAAACTAGAGTAAGCCAATTTGGTTCAAGTTAGATGCTATAGTTTATGCTATCCCTTAAAGTCAATACTAGTTAAAGGTATGCTAAAGAATACGCGTTCTTAAGAATTCAGTAAACAAGCTGTTGGAATATAACCAAAAATAAGCCAATTTCGGTTCAACTTAGACCAACTTTAGTCGTAGCTACTATCCTTTTGTACTTCATCTTTGGCTGCTCCTACGCTCCCAGACACTCGGTAAACAGTGAGAATAGTCAACAGTCTATTAAAATGCCAGTCGAGCCGCATTGCCAACCGAAGTCAAGCCGTGCGAAAAAGGATTTTCCAACCCTCCAGCCCTTCTGAAAAGGAAAACTGAAGCCAAGCGAACCAAACCAAATCAATCCAACCAAACAAACACCCAACCCTTTTCCCTTTACCCATTTCCTTTATCCAGTTGTTCTGCGTGTTGCTTAACATGCGTTTTAATGTGACCCTTGCGGGCCCATAAAAATGGGGCTTTTTTACCTATGAAAATCCCCATCGGTGCAGGCCATCCTCTTAACCCTTCCTCTCGGGGACATTGTTTTTGTTTTGATACCCGTTACTTGTAGATTAAAAGGGTTATATTTAGAAAAAAAGAAGAGAGACGATATCGACCCTATAAAGTATATATTGTATGGTTTTCTTTTTCAAGTTATCGTATAATTCTCATAATATTCTTATTATTATAATATTCCGATTTCGTTAAACACCTGACATATATTTCAAAATAAAACCAGTTTCTTTGCTGGCTTCGATTGATTTTCGCTTTTATTGTTGAATTGTAAACAGGTGGGTGGGTCATAAAAACGGGGGCTACAGGTGGAGGATATGGTCGTGCTGAAAGGGTAGTACGTAAAATCCCTTCTTCAAGTGGAGTGAAATAAACTTTATGAACAGCTCTAGGCAATTGACACACCGGGAAGAGGAAGCCAAAAACGGGCGATTGGAAAACTAGCTAGGGCTATTTAACATAAATTTTAATAAGTTTGAGCTTATTTGCTTACATTTTATAAACAGGGTTTATTAACAAGTTAAGTTTACGTCCCTAACTTATTTTATAAATTTAATTGAGTTTTTCTTGAACTGAATTTACAGGTTCCGAAAATCCATCTTTAATTCTTACTTAAAGTCCGGAATTTATTCCCTATCCATAAATTCTCGCTCTACCATCCAATATTTAAAGTATATCCATTGCATTGTTGTCCAAAGCATAATCCGCGTTGTATCTATTTACATATTTATCTGCGTTCTGCGGGATTCATTTCCCTGCGACTCCTGATGGAGGATGCCGAAAAGGTTAGGATAGGGAGAGGATATGCAGGATAAGAGGGCTACGTGCCGCGTCTTTTGGCTGACTCTTTAACCGCTTATGCCTTAGATTTATAGTCACGGATTTTATTTATGTCACTTTGCCCATCCTCACCGCTGGCACCATTTTTCTTTGCGGTTTAGCATACAAAACGTCTGGTCCTTGGGTTTTCCGATTCTGCTTCTGCTTCTGGTCCCAGCCCTTTTATTCTGCCGCATTCTATTTCCTCGCTGCTCTTCTAAACGTTGCATAAAATCAATTTCCTTAAGTTCAAGTCCTTGATGATGAGGTAAAAGTGTTGTAAGTTTATGCTGCTCTAAAGCGTGGGCTCTGAAGTGGTGCACTGGGGGAAAAACGAGTAGATTAGATATTGCAAAATCTAAATGTGGATTATAGGATTTAAGCATTTTTTCCAAATGTGTGGATAGTTGATTTAATAATGTTTTAATATTGTTACGTTTACAAACCCATAAATATTATAATTGGATTAAAGAGCTGCTTGAAAACCCTCTTGGCTTTATTTCTGAATTTATGTTGTTTTTTTTAGATTTTTATGTCCAACCGTTTTGGCTAACGATTGAACCTCTCGTTTATTTCGACCCCAATTTTATAGTTATAGATGATACATTTTCGCTCAGTGCGTGTTGAGTGTGAATGTTAGTCAGTTCTTGGCGGTGTTGTCGGCACAGCTGGCGCTGAAGCTTACGGGGGTTTGGGGTTTCTGTTTTGGGGTTGGGGTTGGGTTTGTGGGGCTCGAGGGTTCCTGGATTGGTGGGGGGTGGCACATTTGGCGCCCAGCCGAGCGCTGTCTTGCATATTTAAGTTGGCCAAACTCCCCTTTGTCTCGGTGTTTGTGGGGGGGCTAGCCAAACGCACCACCCCCACCCCATATCCGGTTGCTCCGATGTTTCCGTTTAGTTGTTTTCACCACTACCTGGAAATATCCCAGAGTGTTCGTCCCAAAGCCGGGGCTTCATTAGCAGTCACTCTAGGAATATTTTCATACATTCATTTGGCCACTGCATTCATTTCCGTTCACTCTCAATTCCGTTTATTAATGAACCGTCTTGATGCCGGGATCCGTTTGCCGGATCTGCCGCACTTCGGTTTCATCCTCCAGCATGAATACTTTGTGCTAATTTCCGTTTAATTGTTTAATATGTTGTTTGCATTTTCTATTAGCCAAAGTTTCCGCCGTTCATTGTTCTGGCAATTATTATTTTCCGTCCTGCCACCTCGAGGAGTGACCTGTCTGTTGGCCAGAGGTGCAGACTCAAAGGGATCTAATCGAGTTAATGGCCCAAATTAACTGAGAGCCTGTTAAGTCTCTCGAGTGCGCGCTTAGAAGTGGAGGTTTAAATAAGTGGGTCTTAAAGTTGAGTTCTGAACTCGGAGCGTGTTAATGGATATTTTAATAGAGAGCAAAATAAATGCATTAAGATGATGGTCGGGATAAATGCTAGAAGGTATTTATACATATTTTCATATTATTATTGTATTTTCCATATCTCTGACGCAAAGAGGTAAATTATGTTAATATGATAGAATAATTCGGAGATGTTTTCCTTCATTAGAATAATAAAATGTATATATTATTATTTCCAAAAATAAATTAAAATGTAAATATCATTATTTTTATTTCTACATTAAAATTAATATTAAATTATCACAAGTTAAACTATTCCTAAACAAAACTAAATGACTTTTGATGATAGTAATAAAATAATAATAGTATTATTTTTAAGCCTGTCTTAACAAAGTTTAAAAGTAACTTCGGAAGGCAAATCATCAGATTAAATATTTTTCATAAGACTATTAAAACAAATTAAACTTTACTCAAAAGTAAAACAAATGAATTTGTATGAAAATAATAAAATAACAATAATATTAGTTCCAAGTCTGTCTTAACGGAATTTAAATATAATTTCTGAAGGCAAATCATCAGATTAAATATTTTTCATAAGGCTATTATCATAAATTAAACTTTACGTAAGCTAAACTAAATGATTTTTGATGATAATAATAAATTAATAAAATATTATATCCAATGCTGCCTTAAAAGAATTTAAATAAAAATTCAGAAATAAAATCATCAGATTAAATATTTTTCATTAAACTAAAACTAAACTAATTTTATATAATATATATCTTTACTACAAATTAACCTTTACCCAAACAAAACTAATTTATTTTTATGATCAGAATATAATAATGACATTATTATTTCCAAACCTGTCATAACACAATTAACATTTAATTTCGATAGACAAATCATCAGATTAAATATTTTTCCTAAGACTATTATCACAAATGAAACTTAACCCAAACTAAATTAATTGATTTTTGGGATTTAACTTGATGAATTTGAAAATAACTTAACTTTTCCCCCAGATCCCATGGGAGTTGGGCTCCCCATTGGCAGCTGTTGTTTAACCAACTCCCGCGTGGCATTGGGTCTTAGCCACAGTTAAGACTTCATTTACATACAAGCCATTCCCTCACTCCCTGGCCAATTTAAATCATTTTAATGGCCCAGAAGCGAAGGCAGCCCAGCTAATTCTCGTACAACTCCTAAGCCCAGCGAAATCCCAGTGCCATAAATGTGGCGCTGGATTAGCGCAGTCGGGAAATTTTGGTGGAAAATGTTGTGGGGTCTATAGTCTCAGCTGGCTGGAAAAGTCGCCGAAGAAAGATGTTCTAAGACGACAGCAGACAGAAGAGAAAGCCGCAGCCGCAGCCTCCTTTCGGAAAGCTCCAAGTTTGAATCTCCAGTCCTCACTTTCAATTATTCGCTTTCGCTGCTCTTGTTTCGGTTCGCAGCTCTTTTTTCCCCTTGTTCTTGTTCCTTGGCAGTCGTAATAGAATAAAGTTTGCACCATGGGAATTTCAACTGTTGTTTTTCACCATTTCCCACCTGACCGGCTCCCCATGTTCAAATTTTAGCCCCCCATCCATGGCCATCGCAAAACATGGCATTTCCACCCACGGAGACCGAGGACATAAAAAGTACATAGATCTCCGCCTGCTGGGGAGCGTCTTTCGCTTGTTGCGAACTTGTAATCCACTCAGCCCCTTACCTTTTCGCCCCCTGCTTTCTGTTTTAAGTGTGTAATACTTGTCAGAGCATGGAAATTAAAACAAAAATCCAGCTGACTAAAAAAATTATTAAAATAAGATAATATACAGAAACTAGCTTAATTAATTTAAAATGCATTTTATTTATTTATGTATTTATTTTCTTTATTTATTTATTTATTAATTTATTTACATACTTATTTATTTATTGATTTTAGTTTTTTTTACATTATTGGTTGATATTCAGTTGATGGTTTTTGCAATGCATTTTTCCTGAGATAAAGATAATAAAATTCAAGTAAATCTGTAAATTATCACATTAATAATAAAATAAAAAATTTTCCTTAACATACAAACCTTTAGTAACTAGATTTTTTATTCATTTTAAACTTTAATATTAATGTTTTATGAATTTTGTAGGCTTATCAAAAATAAAACACAATTAATAATATTTTTTTTATTCTATGAAGCTTTTTAAAAATACCTTTTAAAATATAACACTAAAAAAATCAAAAGTGGGTACTGTATGATTCTTGAATTTAATTTTTATTATGTTTATCCTATGAAGAATTCTCCAAATAGCTTTTGGAAAATACCTCTTAAAATATAACACTAAAAAAATCAAAAGTAGTGTATGATTCTTGAATTTAATTTGCGAAACACTGCCCAAATGTATTCACCTCACCATCTATTTATTATGTTTATGTCAACGTATAAGATAGGTATATTTCCGAGGGAACTCGCCTATTCCTTGAAGATGCCTTTTTCCCCGTTTATGGTTTAAAATTTAACACTAAACCAGAGAAATGACTCCGAGACTCTTTGGGGGGCGGGTAACTGTCTTTTAGTAGCGCTGCTTACCTACTTACGATGCCGTCTGCTGTCGTCTGTCTCCTGTCGCCTGCTGTCTGCTTATTGCTTTTATTTATTTACTAGACATAACTCCAAACATCTCCAAAAATCCCCCGACCCCTCCTGTGCTCTTACCCTCTTTTTGGCCCCTCATCCAAGCTCGCACTTTGGGTAGTCATGTTTTTGATTTGTTGTGGCCCGCCGGCGTTTTAGCAGTCGCAGGTGTTGCGGCCCTTCAGTTCAGTGGTGTTTATGACACAAAGTTGAATTTTATGCCGGCAACCGAAAGTATGCAAAAATATATTTATACCCCTGCATATATTTCGATACTCTGACTGGGTATATTTCGTATTCAATCTGAAACTGACCCAAGAAATGTATATATTGGAGAAGTATTTAAATGGATACTATTAAGATTTCTTATCCGTACCCTTGATGGCTGTGTAAATTAATAAAAAATTAATTAATTAATTAAATTAATAAAAAAAATAAAAATGAGATTCCTTTAAAATGTAATTGTAGAAAAAGGTTTCAATTCAAAAACAACATTTTAATAATAATCGGCAATATTAGTAACCTTTAAATTTAAATATATTACTAATTAAAAAAAACATACTAATACTTAATTCCTAAAGATTTATCAGAGTAATTTACTTTATCTTTTCCCCGCTCTTATAAAACGTATAATAAAATTCCCAATAACACAATTTAATTTAAAAGGGTTATTAAAAAATTAATTTGTATTAATACCTTCTCAGTAATTTGGGTAAATAAAAATATAAAAATAAAATATAATAATACTTAAATTACCTACAAGGTAAAATTCCAAAATGAAATAAACTTGATTATCTTTAAAATATTATATATTGCAACTCTTGTTTCTCTTATAAAACGTATAATGAAATTCCCAATAACACAATTTTATTTGGAAGGGTATTTCCAACTTCGGATTTCGCGCTCCAAAACGTTGTTTATTTTTTATAGCCGTAGTCTCCGGTGCAAGTATCCGTATTTGTATTTGTATCTGCATCAGTACATGTGTCTGTATTCGGAATCTGTATTTGAATCGCGCCACAAGGGGTATAAAAAACATGGCCTGAAAGTAGGCAACACAACATTTTTATTCACCCATAATGTTTTATATTTATTTGTGGTGGTGGGGAAAAATCGAAGTGAAAACCAGGGGTTTTCCGGGGGTGACTAGTCAATTAAATTGCTGACCGGTCATTGATGGGCTTTTGATTTGCCTGCGGTGGAAAGTGGACAGTACGAGTATACACATATATTAGCGATAAGATTGGAGCCGTGGATCTTTGGCCGTAAAACTAATCAACCTTAAATACGTTTTCCGACCATCAAAGTTAAGCTGCTTAAATGGCGACCAAAACACAGGCACAAACTAATTAAGTAATTACTTTTCGCTAATTAAACGCAAGCGGAAGGGAAATTCAACTTCAATTCGACTTGATGCCGTCTCCTTGGCCGTGACTCCCTGTCCATCAGCCTCACACGGGCTTCTTTTCTCTGTTTGTTTCCCAACTTTTGCTACTTTGCTCATTTTATGTGGATCGATTGAATCGACGATGCTTAAATATTAATGATGAAACGAGGCGAACGGTGGTGGCAGCACCCAAAAACTACGAGTAGTTCGGTTGTAAGTCCTTTCATAAGCGGACGAGATGGAAAAGTTTTCCACAGCTTCCAAACTTGTGACTCATGATTTTTGGAGTCGTTGAACAGAGGCAGAGAGAAAGGTCGAAAGGTTTTAGTTTGCCGGCCGCATAAGCTACACCTGCTGTGAGTTGAAAACCAATGTAATATATCGATTTAAATGGTTGCCTTTGGGCAAGCTTTGCCCTTGCAATTTCAAATAAATTTATTTATAATTTGTAAATATGCAAAGGTACTTAAAAAAGTTCCAAGAAGCGGTTTAAACGTAATAAATTTATTAAAGTAATTTATTTATATGCAGACACCCACCAACTCTTCATAATAAACGTCTGAATGTGAATGGAGGAGAATAAATAAAATCTTTGAGACATTTCTTAAATAATAAATAAGTATCAACGAATATCTGAAAACTCTTGGTCATCTTTTTATTGTACCTATAACCGATTTTAATTTTAATAAAAATACTGTAAAAGGGGTTTCACTTATGAAAGTTGTATTATATTATTCTTATTATTACTTATTACATAAATATCTACCCTGCAGTATTTTTACTCTGACTTTTTTTCGTTAAATACAAATTAAAATATTAAATTATTTTTAAATGTATATTAGTACTTAAATAATTTTAATTTTATAGTTATTTTTATTATTTGGTACTGCTATTTTATTTGTTTGATTTCCAAACTCGCATATTTTAATATGTTTTTTTTACTCCTTGGGGCTAACAATTAAAAATCTCATTAAATCTCTCAAGAAAAATCTTTTAAAATAAAAGTCGTAAATAACTCTTATTTACGGTCTATGATTTTCGTTAATAATTTTGTGTGAACCTCTTGTGAGTTCCATGAAAATAACAACTAGATGAAATTGAAGGAAACTGAGAGACTTTATTTTCGAGGCGACAAAATCCTGTAGCTGAAGCTTAAGGGCGGGGAAAATCCGAAGAAAAGAGTGTCGGTAAAATATCAGACACCATAATTAACTTGCTCATAACGCGGCAACAAAGGACGACAACTCGTCGCGGCAAAAGGGGGTTTTTTGGGGGGTGGGGCGGCAAGGACGAGGACGAAAACAGGCAGACGCCAGATGCTGCCCGACTGAAGGAAAAGAACAACAACACAAAAAGGGGGCAGCGTTGCGTGCGGAAGGGGCGTGGCACTAACATTGGATAATTTTTTTTGCGCCGCGCATTATTTTTTCCCCATTTTGCCAGCAGACATTTGCCATTTTTGTTCTTTGCTGGAAAAGCCGTGCAGTGAAGTGCTTTAAAAAGATAAAAGCCATTTATCACGCATGCACACTCATACCCCTGAAAAAAGAAACAAAACTGAAGGAAAGGGACGGATTTTATCCCCAAAATACAGGTGCAGGAATCGAAAAATATTGTGGGTTAGAAAATAGAGAGAGGGGAAAATTCCTCCATTGAACTGGGTAATCCCTAATGGGAAGTTTAGAAAGGCAGTAGATTTATAGAATATTCATATTTTAAAATAAATATTAAGAAATTTTATTAGGATTTTGCATTATTAAAGTAGGCGTGAAAAAACGAAAGAAAAGGTTTTTATATTTTTTATAACTACAAAGAAAAAAATCGATATGAAATAGGATCAATTATACTTTATTTCATATCAAGAACAAGCCGAAAATCAAATGTATGATTTAAACATATCAACTTGATATTTTATCATATCATATGAAATATCAAATTTAGTATTTTTTGAACAAATAATGTAAAATAAGGTAAACATAATTTTTATTCATATCAAATTGATATAAACAACTTGATCTTTAAAAAATATAAAATTGACCAGCACATATCAATCTGATCTGAAAAAACAATAATGGAATTATATTTTGTGATAGAAAATAGAGAGTGGATAAATTCTTCCATTTAACTGGGTGTTCATATCACTGTGCAACATTTTTAATGTTTGGAAATGTAACTGCATTTTGGATTTCAAAACCTGAAAGTACTCATCAATACGAGTTAATCCACATACGGCGTTCTTCTGGCTTAGCTCGTGTTTGGATATTATAGCGATTTAAAAATTTCAATTAAAAATTGGCTATATCTCAACAGTCGAACAAATTTTATCTGTATGTATTCAGGACTATTATAGGTATTAACCTAAGGAATAAAAATGCTGAACAACGTTTATAGAAAAAGTGCAGCTATCGTGAGATAGGCTTCAAAATGTCGGGAAAAATACCAGATTGTATTTATTGTATTTAAATACCAAATGCTATGTTTTATGTACGTTTTTGTGTCTACCGTTTTATATTCACAGTTTTAACCAGTTTTAACCATTGTTGAACCTTTCAATGTCTTTATCTAAAATAATGTTAAGGACGCGTACCTGAAACTTGAAGACATATTGCATTTATAGATCAATTTTTACACCAAATCTTTAAATCGCTGTAATATCCAAACGCGAGCTAAGCCAGAAGAACGCCGTATGTGGTTTAACTCGTATTGATGAGTACTTTCAGGTTTTGAAAACCAAACTGCGGTTACATTTTTCGTGTTGCACTGTGTATTTTAAATTAAATTAAGATTTTGTATTATTAAAGTAGAGGTAAGAATAGTAGGAAATTCCTCATAAAAATCGATTTTAAGCGCAATTTAACCAAAATATTAAACCGGAAGCCATTTTAAAATTGCTAGGGCTATCGGGATCCATTTTGTATGCATACACATATACATTTTATAGTGGAATACATTTCCCAATCCCGCCGCCATCTTGACTAACGGACTCACATCGTGCATATAATTTCCGGCCTAAAAGCATGCAACAGTTTTTCCGCCTTCCTCGCTTTCGGCCGCTTTTCAGTTTGGCTTTTCAATGCACGTAGCAAAAGTTAGCCAAAGTCATAAAGCACTCTTTTTTTTTGCCTTCATCTCTCCTTTTTGCTGCCAATTCAATTTGTTATCATTTTTTCCTCCGTTTGCGGTTACTCCGGAGTGTGTAAAAGTGTTTTTCTGTCGGTCGGAAAATCGTAAATAAACCGTAAGAGGAAAGAAAGAAAATTCAAAGGAATCCGCCACACTTCCTAAAACTTTCGTTACTTGGATTAAAATAAATATATACTAAATATATAAAATGCTTCATTTTTTTTTTATTTATTAAAAAACTTAACAATTTAACTGGTACTATAATCATTTGGAATTATAATCATTGGAAAAAAGAAAATTCAAAGGAATCCGCCACACTTCCTATAATTTAAGTAACTTGGATTAAAATAAATATATACTAAATATAAAAAATGCTTAATTTTTTAGTTATTTAATAAAGAACTAAAAATATTTAATTGTAATTATAATCATTTGGAATTATAATCATTGGAAAGAAAAAAATTCAAAGGAATCCTTTTGGTACCTATTAAATATATAAAATGCTTCATTTTATGTTATTCAATAAAAAAAACTTAATAATTTGATTGAAATTATTACATAATGAAATGTAAAATAGAAAATATTGAATTCTAGACTTTCATAAATATGTAATACAGATAGCCAAACATCGGTGATAAGTTTTGAGATAAGTTCAGCGATAGATTCGATTCGAATGGAATGAAATGGACCCACTAAATTTGCGGCGTCGCCGTTAATTTTTATCGCATTCGCGTGTCTGGCATGCATGCTTCACTACCGATCCGCCCACCGCCCACTTCCACCCATTCCTATCCATTTCCACCCACTTCTACCCACCCACATAGACAACAGGCAGCACGCAACTGAGCTGAAAATTGCTACTTTGTCTGCCGCTCTCTGAATTCAGCAGCAATGTGGAGTAGTGGGTTAATATGTCTATCACTTTTATATGGCTAGTTGACGCTACTAATGCGCCACTTCAAATTGAAATGGCTAAAACTCTCGAAGGTTTTCCATAAACGGCTTTCGATGCCTCGGATTGCGCAAGTTGCCGGAAAAGGGAAAAGTCGATTGCGCAGAGGAAACATTTATGTGTTTAACAGTTGGTAGAAAAAGAAGTGACTAAATATAAAAATAATTAGCGGAACCTGATTTCAATTAACATATGAGATATTAAAGAAATATATTTAGGAAACTAAGAAAAAAACATTTTCGATCGAAGTTTTGTTTAGCACTATCTGAAAAACATTTTTTTTGATTACAAAAAAAAAATATAGTTCTTAACATTTTCAGTGCAGATACATACATATTTATAATCTCATGAAAGATTGCCGTTTTTATATATTTTTTCTATTGTAAAACTATAATTTAAAAAAAGATGAAAGCTAATCATTCGATTTTTTATTTATTTTTACTCTAAAAAAATTAAACTTATATTAATAAATTTAAATTTATAATAGTTTTGAAAGTTTTCTTATAATAAATAGAATGATATGATACTGTTTTTTTATCTTTTGTTTAGCACTATCTGAAAAACATTTTATTTGATTACGAAAAATATAGTTCTCAACATTTTCAGTGCAGATACATTTTTATGATCTCATAAAAGATTGCCTTTTTGTATATATTTTTTCTATTGAAAAACTATGATTTTAAAAAAGATGAAAGCCAATCTTTCGTTTATTCATTTATTTATACTCTAAAAAAATTAAACTAAAATTAATAATCCTAAATTTATAATAGTTTTGAAAGTTTTCTTATAATAAATAAGATGATATGATACTGTTTAATATCTTTCTCTCCTTCTTATAAATTTCCCTTCCATTTTAACTCGCCGCAACTTTTTGCCACTTGCCACAATTTGCATTGCGAATTTGCGGTTGCACTTGTTACTTGTTCAACACCAACCCCACCCACCACCCACTCCTCAGCCCACCGCCCACCTCCCACCTTTTTCCTTAACCCTCTGCCGACGCTCTCTTATTGGATTATGCGCTTTCTCTTTCACACACTTCCGCATTTGCCGCAAAAAAACTGGAAAAGGCCGATGGACAGTGGAAAAACCAGACGCACCGAAGGAGAAAAACGCGAATCCAGGGGAAAATCTCTAGCAGCAAGACATCAAGAAAAGCCGGTCAAGCTGGCTGAAAGCTCTGAAATAGTTTAGCTCAATTGGATTGGATTTTTCCAAGGCAACGACGAGAAAAGTGGAAGCCGAGTTGTCTAATTAATTTGCATTTGCCGATGTTTGTCGCTTATCGATTTAATTGCCCCGTCTTCCAATTGAAGTTGATTGAACCTCCAGGAGAGCAAGAGAGCGTCCAGATCGTCGGGAGAGCTGGTGATCACTAGTAACTTGAGACGCGGAGAGCGCGAGTCCTGTCCCTTTAGCCCGCTCTCATTTCCTGGCCAACTCTTTCCTCTCTCTGGAAAATTCGCACAGTGGGTGCGATCAGTGGCAAAGGCGGACAAAAAAATGGAATTAACACTCAAAAAGTTTACTACTGTTGTAATTTCTTTTTGCTTTGGTTACTATTTAATAGTAAAACTACTATAAAATAGTAAGCTAGTGTTTTTTTTTCTGTGAAAGTAACTATTTGATTGGTAAAATTTACAATTCCTTGGGTGGAATTTTAGGTTTTACAAATATACATTTGTTTTTGTTTTTAGTAAAATCACCTTTAAAAAAAATATAGAAAATGTCTAAATTTAAAAGCAATTTTTCTAAAACAAGAAGTGTATTGGAATTAGCGATACGGAACCGGAACCTTCGAAAAAAAAACAATTTAAAAATTGTTACCACAACAATTATAAAAATATTTGAACTAAATCTCAGGATATTTATTTATGATATTTTGTATAATATTGATAAAATAATTAATATAAATTCGGACTGCTCCTAACGATCTTCACTCTCTGTGGCGTCTAAGTATGGTTTTCAGTTATTTTCGAGAGTTCGAGTTCTGCCCTTCTCTTCGAAGACACAGTTCGCTCGCATTGAATGTGGATCTTCCGCCGGGGCTTCTATTTATATCGCCCGCAACTTGTGTGTGCTGCGGGGCGATCTGACACCACAGTGCCTCTTGGGGCCCCGTTGCCGTTGCCTCAGTCGATGCCGCAGTAGCCTCAAACTCGTCAGTCACAAGAAAACTTTCGATGCGAACGCGCGCCGCATCTCCACGGTCTCCGTCGTCGTCGTCGTCGCTGTTTTTCTGTGCTTCTCGGGGGGCACAAGGTATTCGAATACACGACGAGTTCGAGATCGAGTTCGAGTTCGAGTACGAGTACAAGCCCCTCAATCGCGATCCCCAGAGGTGTGACCATTGCCCCTGGGAATCCTCCTACCTGACCCCCAAGCCACAAAACAAATCCACTGTGATTCACCACGATTCGCTTGAAAATCGCCAAACAATATCACACAGAACAAAATTTAAGATTACATTATAATAGTAACTAAATATTTGATCATTTTACATATTAAATGTTTAATTAAAGTGAATTCAATTGCATAATTTATGATCAATTATTCTGGGGAAGTCCTTTAATAATAATAGTTTTAAATATATATTTCCCTTTTGAAATGAGAAAATTTAAATCAATATTTGCAACCCTTTTTTAACAACATCTGATATTTATTGTTGCCAGGGGTGATAGTTGCGAAAAACAGTCGACGAAAAAGTGCAAAAATAATAAGATAGTCCCGAATAGTTTAAATATAGGCACCTGCGTTCAAAAAAGGCATCAAAGAGCCAAATTAGCCGTAGAGTTACCCATTTCGGGGTCACCTTTTCTTAGTTGCAAAAATAATAAAATATGTTCGAATCAATTTAAAATGTAAAAAGATTATTGCATCAAGGAAATTACCTTTGTCACCATTCATTCATTTATTCATTCTTATTGTTTGCAAAATATTACTTAGAGTTACCCATTTCGGGGACACCTTTTCTCCGTGTACGATTACTTTACGCTCTTGTGATTGTGATTTTGCGATTGCGACTCTGTGCTGTAACCTGGCTAACAGTTAACGGTAAACTGAGCTGACTAACAAAAACAACAAGAAGAAAAACATAAACGATGATGACGATAAAAACAAAAGGAAATACAAATAAAAACACTTTTATTTTTTGACAAACGACACAACGAAGCGTAAAAGAAACAAAAAAAAAGAAAAGATGAAGAAAAACAGCAATGGTAACAAACGAGGCAAATTAAATTGCAATTTATGTAATTTTTCATTTTTTTTTTTGCCATTGTGGCTGGGTCATTGGCATCTTAGCCCCCAAGTACGAGATCAAATTGAGCTGGCAAAAAAAGAGAAGACAAAAAAAAAGAAAAGAGCGAAAGATCCGATCACCATGCAGATATGAAGACTAAATTGTGGCTCTTAAAAGCCTTAAGACTGCAGAATTCTGCGGAATCGACAATCGCTTCGGTTTGTTCATTAATCACACGCCAAAGCGATCGGCAGACGACTTTTAACCACCAAACGTCTGACAAATGACAGATCCCGGCTTCTGGGTTGCTCTTAATGGATATATCTGCTACGAAATCCATCAAAAGGGGATCCTTTGTTTAGATCAATGGAATGCCAATGATTCACCCAGAAATCTCTATTACTACTTAGCACAGAGGGTTCCATTATAGAAAAAAACATTTATAATATCTTTATGGACTAGATTATTAATGTAAATACTTTTCCAAGTTTAAAAAGATCGCAAATATTACTACTTTGATTATTATATTATTATAACAACTATTTTTCCCTTTTCTAAAAGTGTTTTTTTTCAATTTTTCTCTATGCACACAAATAATTTTGATTGGTAAAATTTACCTATGCGGATAGTTTCATAACTATAAAAAAAGGTATTCTACTATTAAAAATAGTAACGTGTATTTTGTTTTTGATTTAAGTAATATTTAATCGTAAAACTACTGTGTATTTTGATTTGTGAGATTAACTATTTTATTGGTAAAATTGACAATTCTGTGGTTGGGTAACGTTTTATTATAATATTGGTTAGATATTGCTCAAAAACTACTTAAGCTTTTCCCTAGCAAATTCCAGTTCCTGATAATACCCAAAAGTAAGTCACAGTTTATTAATTTACTTAATATACAGACGATATAGTACGCCATCAGGCATAAATCTCCGATGAATCAATCCAAAAAGAGCGTGACAAAGACCGACTGGCGAGTCGCGACGCGTTTCCATATCACATCATATTGAAAAGTGTTTATCTTAGTTTCATCTTTTTGTTTCTGTTCAATTTTACATTATTTTGTGTGTTGTGCCCCAAGTGAAACGATCCCATGAAAATATAATATAAATATATGCATATAAACGGGCGGTTTGTGTTCAGTTCGCCAGTTTGTGTATATTTCCGAGGCAGCCAGAAGATCTTTTAAGCGACTCCCTGTGTGTGGGCGTCTGCACAGTATCGCGCGTCTATATATGGTGTATATATCTTCTGATTAGTTTAATTAAAGCGTATTTCAATTGCCCAGTGCGCAGTTGTTGTTAATGCCACCGCCGCCGCCGCCGCTGTCTTTGTTGCACCACATTTCCTGCTGCACAAATACAACAAGAACAAGTAGAACCGAAACAAAATAGAGGAGCCACCACCACCGCAGGAAAATCGGAAAAAACATGACAACGACCAGCCTGGGCAGACAAATACTGGAAAAGTTCTTTCCATTTCGGTAAGTGTTCCGCGGAGTATGTACTTATATTTCGGCAGAGCCCAAAGACAGCAACTGTGAGCCTATCAAATGAGAAATACCAAAGTGCCAAAAATAAATATGGGTCAGGCGACGCGACGACGATGCGTCGGGATGGGAACCGCCATACTCATAAGACTGACAATGATGCGCCCCCCACATCTATGTGCATTCCACTCCCGAGTTCTCCTCAATATGCCATTTTTTGCAAATTGCTTTTATTTCTAGCATCCATAGAAACCAATGTATAGATGAGTCGCAATCAACAAAAGTACCCCTATACCAACTAAACATGTTTTAAACCACATTTCTGAAACTACTGGATGGAGATCATTTTTTTAAAGATATTAATATATGTACAATGTACATAGAAAAAATTTAAAGAAAATATTAAACCGATTTTATTTGGTTAATTTTATCCGTTTGAATGACAAGGTTGTTAATTTCATTTTGATATGAATAAAGATTATATTGATCTTATGTTATATAATTTTTTCAAAAATTCAAAACGTAGTATTTTAATGAAATAACTGATATGATAAAATATCAAATTTATAAGTTCGAAACATCAATTTGACAGTCATTCTATGAGGGCTGCCATTTCTAGCCTTTTTCAGGACAGATCCATTAATAATTTTATAGATCTAGCCAGAAAAGCTCCATCAAACTCTTATTTTCCGGAAATTTGTCCCTATATCAGGTGTTCTGTATTTATAAAAATATTGTATTTTGTTGTTTTGCGTTTAATTCAACATCTGTCCTTTTTTTGTTGGCAGCAATGCATCCTATCGGATTTTTCTTGATAAGATTTAAGGTCAAATTGACCACCATTTCATATAAAATTTGTTTTTTGTTTAACCCGGAGCTGTAAACAGTTTCTTTATATTTTCATTGTTCTTTAATTTTTGTATTGCTGGTTGGAACTTCCTTAACAATTTTTTAAATATTTTTAAAACGCTTCTGTACAAGGAAAATACAAGCCTTTTATGCATTAAAACCAATTAATTTGTATAATGATGATTAAACTTATGGTTTTCGAAATTACTTTCCTAACGTTCGCGTTTTGCATACAAACTGGCGGTTAATTTGAAGTAAGGCCATCCACTTGCGACGGAAAAAAGTGGGCAAAAAATATTAAAATCGTTTTTCCAAGCGATCATCAAAGAGTAGCCACAACTATTCACATTTGTCATGGGTAATTAAAGTCAGATATTTGATGGATGCCATACATCGGACATCCCTGATTTGTCTCTAGTGATCTCACTTTCTCTCCTCGAGTTTGTTTACTCAAGTTTGCAGCTGCTTTTGGGGGCCACAATGAGTAAACACTTTTGATGACCAGAACGATCGCAGCTGGCTCCTTAAGTTTTCCTCGATTTTCCAAAGCTGCCCACCATCCACTCCGCCCCCCATTATCCCGCATTATCCTGACTAACTGACTGACTGACTGGTAACCCTAATAAACATATTTTCTCATTTGCAAAACTCTCATTATTTCGCCCCCTTTTCCATTCATCGCAGACCATTTTCCTAAGCATTTTTATCGCATGCCATAATTGTCTGCATAACAATAACACTTTTGACATTAACAACAACCAGCGGAAAATGGCCAACATTAAGGGGCAACAACAATGTCATAATTTTTCACAATAAAAAGTGTTTTCGTTGATTAAATGGCGCAGAAGAGTGAAGCCGAAAAATGTGGGAAAAAGGGGGCGGTGTGAGCACCCTGCTAATTTGCCATATCTGGAATAAGAAAAAAAAGCAAAAGGGAAAACTTTGCTCGCTTTTCCATTTTCTCACTCTCTCCGAAAGTTTTCGCCAAGCGTTTTTTGCTTCCCAACTTTTATTTTTTGTATTTTTTTTTCTGTGGTGTGAAGAACCAAAAATGGAATTGGCCCTAATTTTATTGCTTTCGTTTTATGTTGTGGGGATTTTTGGGGAAGGGAGCATGTGAAAGGGTGCGAACTTAAGTTCTTCAAAAGGCTACAAACTTGGCGTTGGGGTTGGGTGGATGGTCTTCATTTTGAAGGAGTCAGGAAGTGGCATCATTCATGGGAATTATGTTTTTGCCATGCATGAAGGGATGAGAATAATATAACGCGCAAGTTACTTCACTCCTTTCTATCCTAACGGGTAATACAAAGTATAGAGAAACGCGTAAGATAATGAGTACACTCAACAAAATTTATTGGTGAAATGAACCCATCCCCAAACCATCGAATTGTCGATTGGAACCGTAAAATAGTTACTGATAAAAGAGATTAAAATACAGACAACTGACTATATGGTAATTTTACTATTAATTTGTTTTTTTTTTATGGTTACGTAACTATTTTACTATAACTATTTAACTATTTTTTGTGTATACTAAAACGCATAGGATAAAACGTAAAATAACGCGTAAGGTATCCCACCCATGTCACTACTCTCTTACCTCAGTAAGGTAGCGATAGTAGTATAGTACACAAAAAAACATAGTTTAAGTCTTAATACACGTTGTGTTAAAAATATACTAGGTGTACTCGAGTGTATTAAAGTGTGGTATTCTTTTAATACTTAACACCATATATAATTATACTAATTTTAAAAAGTTTATTTATGCAGTTTTAATTCTTTGCCGACAGATTTATTTTAATACTTCAGAAAGTATTTATTTTAAAAATTTCGAATAAAAAATTTTAATATTTCGAAAAAGTAAATATGCAGTTTTATTGTGTTTATCAATCAATACCTATCGAAACGTAGAAGAAATTTTTCAAATCGGACCATTCGTTAAAAAGTTATGAGTGATCAAAGTTTTATATCTCCATCTCCCTCGCACGCCCTTAAACTGAGTAACGGGTATCTGATATTCGGGGCACCCGACTATATCTCTCTTGTTTTGATACTTAATACTTTAGAATTAATTTACAAAAATATTATTTTCTACTATAATTTTTTGGTGTAATTGGATAAAGCGTAAAATATCGTCAAGATATCCCACCCATGTAACTTTGCAACTTTTCCTTTTAACAATGATTCCGCGATGGTAGATTTGTGAGATCTCCAGCCATCCCTGACATCTGCGAATTCTGCCAAATGAAGAGAGAAAGTTGCCGTTATTTTCTGTCCGCTTTTATTTGCCATTTTGCAATCTGCTAAAATGTATTCGCCATATACGGCGGTACAAATATGTACACACATACCCGTTCACATAAAGTTTACAATGTTGCATATGGCCAGATGCCAAACAATTTTTTCTTCATCATCGGCAAAGTCAACTTTAACTTCATCATCCTTATAATTATTTATACTGGCTTTTTCAACGTCAACGTGGATTGGTCATCAAGCGTTTAGATTTTCTAATACTTTTATTTCTTTGGGCCGCCAATTTTATAAGTTAATAAAATAAAAGGATGAATTCTGTAAGAATTGGTATTGAAAAATAATATATTTTACATATTTTTAATCTGGAGATAAATGTAAGAGACTTAAAAAAAACATAGTTTAACTCTTGATACTCCGTGTTTAAAAATACTAGATGTTAAGTAAAAGAGTGGTATTAATTTAATACTAAATAATAAAGAGTTTGATTTCCGTATTATTCTTATACTAAATATTCTATTATATAATATTCAATTCTATACCAAAAGGTTCATTTTAATACTTGTGAATGTATTAATTTAACACTCACCTTATAAAGATATTTTTGAAACTCAATAGTTTAGAATTAATGTACGAATAGTTTAGTTTCTATGATCATTTTTTTCGGTGAATACAATAATATGTGAAATAACTAGGAGTTCCATTAAAATGAGTAAAGAAATCGCGAAAAAAATAGATGAAGTACTTGTATGCAATATATTTCATTTGCTCCCCTTGTTGTTGTTTCAACTTTCACTGGGAAATTTATTAATTTATCCTAGGGGAGCAATAGTTCGATGCGTGTGTTTGTGTCCTTTGCCATCCCCTGATCCCCGATTCCTGACCCTGGAACCCCCCTCCCCCGCCAGTCGTCTCCTGGGGGTCAGCAGACAGTAAACACGGATATAACTCCTGTCCACCGCAGGACCTCGGCTCCTTCAACTTCAAATGCCGTTAAGATACTTTTTGTTTGTGTTTTCCTTGTCGTAAAGTGGAAAGGGCCATCGGCAAGGGCATTATTTAATTACTGGTCTACAGTTGTCCTGTTGCCATTCCTTTGGCAAAAATTTTTTTCACTTTTCCGCACTTGTTTCGCTTTGAAAGTCGTAAAAATATTTTGAAGTGGCTGCCATTTCGGAGGTCCAAAAACGGGTCTGGGCTGGCGGTCTGGGATCCTGGGACCCTTCCTTCCAATAGCTTGACCCCATCAATGGCCTCTGGGAGCCTCAAAACAATTTTCGGAAAAAATGTGTTCACAAAGAACAGAAAGCAGGTTTTTAATTAATTTACGAATTGTTGTTGCTTTAAAGGCTTTAAAAGATACAGCTGTCTCTTAAATGTTTAAATAAGTGTCTAAAAGTATGCAACAGAATATTTTTAATACGAATTCATACAGGAAAGGTGCTATTCTTTATTTACTGCATACTTTTAGGCACTCATTTTATAAAGATCATATAAAAGTGATTTTAAAAACCCAACTATTAAATAAAATAAATTTAATAATAAACTAATAATAAATAAACTAATGTCCCTCTCTTCTATTCTATTTTTCTTTTTAGGTGAGTTTTCCATACTTCGTAACGTAAAGATTAAAGTCATCGTGTAAGTAAAACTTAAAAGCATGGGTACCTCTATATCTTGTACATATCTTGTATATTTTAAGATAATTAATAAACGTAATAACAAATATTTATAAATGGGTGTTTAGGTGCAAAGAGGCAATACATCGCTTATCCGTTTTCGGATCACAATTCCCCAAAGCCCTTGTCCCGAAATCCGCTTGGCAAATGTCTTGCAGTTGCGAAAGACACCATGTTGCACACATCATCTTGCCCGACAACTGCAGTCGGATTTGTGGATTTGCTTCGAGATTTTCCCCGAGATTTTCTCCGCCCCCGCGCGAACATATATCTCAGCATTGTGCTCCCCCCTTCGTCGCTTTCCAAACATTTCTCGTTTGGCTTCGCCGATGTGACAGTTTGTTTACAATATGCTTCTCGGGGCGAGGTGGTCTCCTCTGTGTCTGGCAGCTCCATGCGGGCTTTCCCCCGCTTTTCCGAGTTGGTGGCTCTTGTCATCACCGGAGAACTGCCCAATTATGTCAGAAAAAGCAAGTGCAGATGTGAACTTTGCCCAGACAGCTGCATCCGCATTTAATTTGATTTCGAATCATTGAAATCTTATCTGGTTCCTCCAATTACAGAGAGTAATAAATGGTTTTTCTTGGTAGAAATAAAAAAAAACCTAGGGATTTAAAATCAGTTAACAAGGTGTTTAAAAGTATGCATTTACTTCACGAAAATAAAATATATTCTGGCATACTTTTGGTCCGCTTTAAAACAGATTCCTTAAAATCTCATTAAATGGCATTAAATCATATGGCTGATTTAAGATACTTTGGCCATATTTCAAGTTAAACACAAAATCTTGCGCTTAGGAATCTCAAAATTTCCCAACCACAACCAGTTACGAACCATCTTTTTCACCCATTGTGACCATTTCAGGGCCATTATAATTTCTTTGTGGCATCGCGAATTGCTCTCAGCATCGTGGTCGTTGTTGTTTTAAATAATTAATCATTTGGCCTGAAAACCAAAAACGAAGGGAACCCAAAAATATGCACATTATGTGGCCAGGAGTCTAAAGAATGAAGTTTGCTGGAGAACAGGATGCCAGCGAGGGATAATAAAAGATAGATAGTGGCCTACACAGAGCCAAATTATAGTTTCGGGATACATCATTTTGATAATAATAAGTTTAGTAATTATTTTGGTTAATATATAATATATAAGCCTTCCGAAATCTTTACATAATAACATTAGCAAGGTGATTACAAAAACATTTTTAAATATCTTTTATAGAGATGAAAAATGATGTATGACTTTCTGAATTTCAATTTTTTGATAAGAAATAAATAGTGCTAGGTGCAAAAAGGTGGTGTCCAAATATTTTTGTAATTTTTTTAAATTAAGATCAGATTGTACATTTATTTATTTTTTCAATCTATGTATATTCTTTTAAAAGTTTTTAAATTTGTATAAAATTTTCCACAGATTTCTTAAAAATTTAAATTTCGTTTCTTTTCAAATCTTTTAAAAATCAACAAGTTTTTTTTCCAATGTAGAGCAATCTGAAAACGGAAAGCAAACCGATATAAATTGCATTATAGGCAAATTAATTGTTTTCACCGGCCACAGGGGAGGGGGTGAGGGGGGCTCGGCATTAATGGGCAACCCCTAAAATCCTCTGCCCCTCCCCCTCCTCCACCCCTCCCCCCGACCATCACACGCACACATTGAGAGCGGGCGTCCAAGGACATTAATAAGGCCCAAAGGATGTGGTGACATTAATTGCGCGACGAAGGCCGAGCCATTTTGTGGGAGGCAGGGGGTGGGGGTGGGGGTGGGTATAGGGCTGTTTGCCAGGGCGACGGACAGTCATTACATTTCCATATAAATATTTATCGCATGTGATAATGCCTGCCTTGGGTCGCGGCAACCGGTGGGGCTGACAATAGTTTTTCAATTTATGTTGTAAATGCTGGGCACTTTGGGGGCGGGAGTAACCGTCTACAGGAGTCGCCCGATAATAGAGACTGCCCTGAAATTTTTTTCCTCTCTCTCCGGGATATTAAAACGAATAAATTGAATTAAAAATTAAATTAAATGTTTTGTAATTAGTCAAAGCATAAATTTCAATGCCAATATTTTTGGAAACATGAAATTCATTTGAAAAAAAAAATATATTGGGGGCAAAAGGAATTCCTGGGGTTTTTCAAACCACTTTAATAGGGTTTCGAAAGTAAGCAAGTATTTTGTATTCTTAACTGATTAGTAAGTGATTAAAATTTATTTAAATTATTAATTTAAAAACCGTAAAAATAAATATGTATTTATTTAGAATTAATGGTAATAATTACAAATATTTTATTTCCGGTGTTATTTTACTTACAGTGGCGGACAAAAGTCTACATACGACCCCCTTTTTTCGAGTTTTTCCACTCCATTAACTTTTACAGAAAAAGTAATGATGCAATCTTGTTTTAAATGTTATTATTATACAATAACCAAAATTTCATTCTTATTCAACAAAAACTTTTATATTTATAAACAAAAAACCTAAAAATGGCACTGACAAAAGTCTACATACGATTTTTTACATAGAACTTTCGAAATTTTTATTTCAAAATTTCCCAAACCTGGTCTATAATACTTATGTACCGGCTTAGTGGTGGTGAAAATAATTGACAAGGAGCATAATACAGCAGCTAATCCTTCACGATATGCGGCGTATGCCTAGGATCGTTATCCTGTTAAAAGGTCCAGCTCGTTCCGAGGCATAATTTGTACCCAGATGTTTTCAAATTGTGTTCTAATATGGTCTTATACTGAGAAGGAACCATAATACCTTCGACGAAGGCCAAATATCCTATTCCGGAGGCTTCAACTGATCCCCACACCATGAGACTCCCACCGAAGTGTTTTTTGGTCCAAATTAGTACTGTGGTGGGATTATGGTGGGAAAGTTAGGGTGTGGGAATCAGTTGAAGCCTCCGGAATAGGATATTTGGCCTTCGTCGAAGGTATTATGGTTCCTTCTCAGTGTAAGACCATATTAGAACACAATTTGAAAACATCTGGGTACAAATTATGCCTCGGAACGAGCTGGACCTTCCAACAGGATAACGATCCTAGGCATTCGCCGCATATCGTGAAGGATTGGCTGCTGTAATATGCCCCTTGTCAATTATTTTCACCACCACTAAGCCGGTACATAAGTATTATTGACCAGGTTTGGGAAATTTTGAAACAAAAATTTCGAAAGTTCTATGTAAAAAATCGTATGTAGACTTTTGTCAGTGCCATTTTTAGGTTTTTTGTTAATAATTTTAAAAGTTTTTGTCGAATAAGAATGAAATTTTGGTTATTGTATAATAATAACATTTAAAACATGATTGCATCATTACTTTTTCTGTAAAAGTTAAAGGAGTAGTAAAACTCGAAAAAAGGGGGTCGTATGTAGACTTTTGTCCGCCACTGTATAATATGTACGTAGGATTTCGCCAGCCGAGTGCTTACTGTACTCTGCTCTTGAGCCCTGTAACTGTAACGGTAACTGCAATTTGAGCCACATGCCGTCCCGCTCGCACTAGTGCAATGGCTCGCTCTATCTCGCTCGCACTCCCAGTGGGGCCTGGCTTTGCATGTGTAATTAAGGCGAAATGGTCAAGAAATCATAATTTAAGTAGGCCCCATTGTGCGACCCTCTTTATCCCCAAAACTCTCCTCCTTTTTTGGCTGTTGGCAACATCTGTCTAAGCAAATACAGTGGCGGACAAAAGTCTACGGACGACCTCTTTTTTGGGAGTTTACCCACTCCTATTGCTTTTACGGGAAATGTAATGATGCAGTTTTGTTTTAAATGTTACTAATAAGCAAAAACGAAAATTTTATTCTTATCCATAAAAAACTGTTAAAGCTATATACGAAAAACTCGAAAATGGCATTGACAAAAGTCTACGGACGATTTTTTACATAGAACTTTCAAAATTTTCGCTCCCAAATTACCCAAACCTGCTTTATAATTTTTATATCCAGGCATTATGATGGTGAAAACATTTGCCCGGAAGCATAAAACAGCAGCCAATTCTTCAGGATATGCGCCGTATGCTTAGGTGTATTATCCTGGTGGTGGATCCAGATGGTTCCGAGGCGTTATTAGTATACAGATGCCTTCAAATTATGTTCAAATATGGTCTTATACTGAGAACGAACCATAATACCCTCGACGATGACCAAATTTCCTTCTCCCGAGGCTTCAACTGTTCCCCACACCACGTCACTCCCACCGAAGTGCTTTACGGTCCAAATTAGTACTGTGGTGGGAGTATGGTGGGAAAGTCATGGTGTGGGGATCAGTTGAAGCCTCGGGAGAAGGAAATTTGGTCATCGTCGAGGGTATTATGGTTCGTTCTCAGTATAAGACCATATTTGAACATAATTTGAAGGCATCTGTATACTAATAATGCCTCGGAACCATCTGGATCCACCAACAGGATAATACACCTAAGCATACGGCGCATATCCTGAAGAATTGGCTGCTGTTTTATGCTTCCGGGCAAATGTTTTCACCATCATAATGCCTGGATATAAAAATTATAAAGCAGGTTTGGGTAATTTGGGAGCGAAAATTTTGAAAGTTCTATGTAAAAAATCGTCCGTAGACTTTTGTCAATGCCATTTTCGAGTTTTTCGTATATAGCTTTAACAGTTTTTTATGGATAAGAATAAAATTTTCGTTTTTGCTTATTAGTAACATTTAAAACAAAACTGCATCATTACATTTCCCGTAAAAGCAATAGGAGTGGGTAAACTCCCAAAAAAGAGGTCGTCCGTAGACTTTTGTCCGCGACTGTAGCACATTCATTACATTAATTAATAATTGTATGACATTAATTTTGATTTATTTGTCTTGGGGACTATCCCCCTCTCTGTCTCTCTCTCTCTCTCTCTCTCACTCTGCGGAATTCTGGAATGTCAAAACCAATTTGTCAACTTGGTCAAATGGAAATGAAAATGGGAAGTAAAAGCGGCATTCCTTCTGGAATATCTCTCTCTTTTGCTCTTATTGGAGCCGGTTTCTGCTTCAGTTGGGAAAACAAAAACAAAAGCTTCAGTTGCAGTCGCAACAGCTGGTCGATCTTTCCCGCTGTCTCTCGCTCTCCTCTCTTTTACTCCCACTCCCTCCCCCATTCTCGCTCTTCTCCTTCCTATTATTCCCGTTCAACTTGCTCGATCGGTCGAGGCCATTCAAAATGTAAAAAAAAATGTAAAAGAACAGGCCAAACAACAATGAAAACAAGGCGAATAACACAACTGAAAATAAGAGGGCAACAAAAGCAACAAAGGCTGTAAAGAAAAAAAAACAACTTTGGCGCAGTTTTTGACGATTTGATTTGAACGAAGGGCTCTCCCACGTTCAAGTTGTGTGCGTGTGTGTGTTTCACATTACAAACTTACGTTCCACTTCCTTGGAAATCGAGCGGACAAAACGATCGCAGTTCTCTCTTTCACTCCACTTCGCTGACTATACAGTGGGCAAAAAAAGCATTGAAATTGCAGTGCGTTTAAAAATTGTTTGCCAATGTAACTTACATACAAAAAAAGGTATTGTAAGTAATAAAATTATATGTACAAAGCACAATTAAGGTAAAATATTTAATGATATTTTAAATTTTGTAATTTTATTAAGATTTAAAAAAAGGTTTTTGAAAAAAAATTTATTTTTCTTTTCCTGTAAAAACTAACATATGTATACATATGCCATTCTTAAAGCCCCCGCGTATCCTTGTAGTTTCCGCATTTTGCGAGTGTACACTGTATTTGAAAACGAGGCGAGAAAAATGCTAAAGTTGCTGCATTCGCGACCTCGCCCAGATTCCCTCCTCCGCCCACTGCCACGCCCCCGCACGCAACCGCCTTCGGTTTTTGGCCTTCCCGCCTCTCGATTTGCTAGATGAGTTTGAGTTTGCATGGCGTCTTTAAATAGTCGCCTGCGTTCATTTGAGTATTTGATGTGGTGCACAGAGAGAAATACTTGGTTTGATGTAAAATTAAATTCCAACCAAATTTGGTTGGAAGAGATTTCAATCAACCTGTGAAAAACGTCAGATTTGATCGATTTAATATGAAAAATGGAATTACTGTGGAACTCTAAAATCCCCAAATTGGGGATAAATTTTTATTAATTTTGTTTAATAACTTATTTTAATTATTTTACGTTCAAAATCACATTTAGCATTCCAGTGTAAGCGACCTGCTTTGTTTTGTTTTTTTCTGTGCAACTGTGGATGTTGTTAATTTTTGTGGCTGTGTGGATGCCGCGGTCTGCAATGCAGTTGACCAAAAACAATGCAAACGCTTTTATGGCGGTTTTTCGTGATTTCGATCGCGGCGGCAACAACAAAACGGTGGAAGAGGAGGAGGAGGAGGAGGAAAAGGAAGGAGAGAAAAACACATGCGATTTGCGCAATTTACCAGCGGCCTTTGTATGGGTGTGCGTGTGCGTGAGCGTAACCGAATGAGTGTGTGTGTGTTGGCAGCATCCACAAATCATCAATGCCGAAATTCATCAACGATTCATCTGTCTCCCTTTAAACATAAAGATAAATAAGATAATGATAGAAAATCTAAAGAAACTGGAGATATTTGGAAGATTTTTTCATCAACGTTTTGTACGGGAATTCATGGTGCTGATGAATTGTTGATGAATGGCGACTCCACTGCAGCGAACAAACTCGTTCCACACGAACACACACACGCACTCAAACAGACAAACAGCACATGTTTTTTGTTTGTGCAATGCCGCAAAAGCACGCTCTCTGCCGCTCTCTTCTCTTCGTGTCGGGCGCTCTTCGGCTTATTCGGCTTTTTATTCGGCTGCTCTCGCGTCGCCAAACTACTGTTGTTGTTCATTCTGATTGGAATGCTCGACGACAACGGTTCATCGCGGTTGCTCGAAAATCGAATAAGAACGCCGACAATGTTGTTTGCCATTTTCACACGCGAATAATTTCGAATTGCGAATTTTTTGTTTTGTAAGTGCGCGGCATTTTTTGTTATGCCGTTTGTGTGTGCCCGTGTGCGTGTAATTAACCAACATTCGAGTGTCATATGAATAAATGAGAAGAAAAGCCGAAAAACATTTGCAATTACTTTATGCTTTACCGTTTTTTTTTGTTTGTGTGCGTGTACATTGTGTGTATTTGTACTTGTGTTTGTGTCTCATTTATTTAGTTTAATTCTTCGCAATGCAAATACAAATAATCAAAGAATAACAAAGAACAAGAAAAACAAAGAGGAAAACCGAAAACAAAAATGTTGCTGTTGCCGCTGTTTCTTCTTCTTATTCGTATTTTTACAGGCAGTTTTGTTTGTTTTTGTTTCTGTTTCTGAGTGTGTGTGGGTGACTGTGTGTGTGTGTGTTTCATGTTTTTCTTTTTCTTGTTGTTTTTTTGCACATAAGTTTTCGCCATAAATGCAAATTAAGCTAAAAATTCGTCGAGTTTGGAACGAGTTTTCATTGGCTTTGGATTTTGCAAGGCCTGCACTTAAATTGAAATCTATGTCGCACATTGATCTTCGTGGGTGACTCATGTGGCCCTCTCTTTCGCTCTCCCCCCCAGTGTCGCCCTCTCTTTCTGACTCAGTCCAAGATTCTGCGGAATTATCGCGATTATCACCTGTAAAAAGAAGAAAAAATTGCAAAAAATACCCCCCAGTGTTAGCCATTTATGCTTTTTAGGGGATTGCCTAATACGGTCTTTTGAATTAACCAAAAAAGTGCGGTACATTACGATTTAAACTTATGACTTTTGGGAGTTGGTTTAGCGTTTATCGTAAACCTGTAAAAACTTGGATGATCACTTAAAAAAGTTAATAATAACTGTAAGACTGTAATTTAGAATTCATAGAAGTTACAAATACTATTTTCTATTTTTTCCAAATTTTCCAAATATGTTTAAAGTATTTTGTGATAAAAAGTCAGACTTCTTTACTTACAAATATTTTTATTCTTTTCAAGATAAATTCAAAAATATTTTCTAAATATTTTTAAAGTATTTAGATAAACGTTAATATACAAAAGTGATATTTAAGTTATACCGAATTTTAGATAGCCTAATATGTTTCATAAGTAGTTCCTCACCTGTTTCCAAATATTTTAGATGCCTAGAACATTTGAAGAAGAGCGCCTTTCATCTGCTTTCCTCGTTAACTCCAAAGTTTTCTTGAATATTTCTGTGTAAACTAAAAATACCAGATCAACTTTTCATATTCATATTCGGGGTGTAGTCCGAAAATAGCTTGGGGAAATCATAATTTCCTCTGGCTGCACTTTAGTTTTCCCTCTCGCATTTCCTCAATCCTTTTTGGTTTTTACGTCATTAATGTCATTCGAGACGATCGGCATATCAATTTAACAACAAATGTGACGACACTTGAGTTTTTCGAAGAAGAAAGAAGGGCTGTGGCGAAGAATGGGCAGAAGAATTGCTAGCATGTGCTGCGGCCCCTTGAGATGCGATTCTCCTCAGCCACATTCCGAATCCAATATGTGTTTAATGTTTAATGGACTAAGACTAGGCCGCTTGCGGTTAACGTTTATTAACTGTAAATGAAGAAAAGCACTCACCGAAACCCAAACAAAATGCTGATTGCAGTTGGGCGCGAAAAGCCGTAGGGAGAATTACAGAAGAGTTTTCTATGCATATATTTTTATATTTTATGGGATTTTCCTTCTTTTTTTTTTTAAATTTTTATGAAATTTTGTATAAAATGGTCTTTAAAATATTTACTATTTAATATTGCTTTAAAAGATCGTTCTTTTAGTTTTTCATCATGAAAATTGTTCAGGTTTTTCCATCATTTTTTCCCCCATTTTCGAGTGTGGAGTTTCATTAACGTGCATTGTACGCCTGAGTGAATTTTCCATTTTATTTACATATCAAGAGCGATGGTCAGCAATGGGTTGGTTCTTTTTTTTCGGTTTTATTGTCATGACAACCACTCGAATGAATTGAGAGAATGACCGGAAAAACGATTCTGCAGCTGAAAACGTTATAATCAATTCTTAAATATTTTCCATTTCTCAATTTCATCCGTTTCAATTAAACGAACGAATAACAAAAAGTGCAAACTGTGAAAATGCCATCGAAGCTTCGGAAAATAGTGCAAGAAGTTGCATTTTAAACAATACAAAAGTACGAAACTCTTTCAACAGTCAACGAACTTGTCATCGCAAAAGCCCAGAGGAGCGAAAGAGACGGAAGAGCCGGAGAGAGAGAGAGAGACAGAGTCTCTTCTCCCCTCTGAAATTTGCATAGAGAAACACGACACAGAAAGCAGCAACATGTAAGTAATGCAAAATTGCAAAAACGAAAAAAAGAAGTATAAAATGAAAAATTGTTTCGCTACCAACACAAAAACTGCACTCAATAATGAAGATAACAGAATTCTTTATGCCTTTTATGGTGGGTTCTCTTGGGTAGAATTGCTAAAAGAACTCGGGGCGTACATCCTGTTAAATATTTTGAAGGCAAAAAAACGCTAGATATGTTTAGCGGAAAAAAAACTCAGTATTAAAAATAAAATTACAAAATGAAAAGCTTTTATTACCTTCATATTATTTTATTCAAATAAATCAAAAGTCGTATACTATCGATCAAAATGAGCTAAACAAAAATATTAAATAAATTAAATATTAAATAAACATGTTCACGCTTTAAATAATTGATAAGAGCTAAAGTATTGATAAAGTAATAATGGGTAATCATTTGTTTTAAATTTCTTTCGATATCAAATTAAACCGGAAAATAGGGATGATATATTTGTTAAATTTCTTTTTTATAACAAACAATTATATATTTTAAAATGAGGAAAATTTTATATTGATATCCCCATCGAAATCGATACAATGAGTTATCAAAAGACCCCTTGCCTAGGGTAGAGTTAATAATAAATCTCCCCTTGGCAATTAATGTCTAGGATATCGATGGTATTTAGAGAGTTTAAAGTGCCTAGGGCGGTTGACTTAATGACGATTCTCACCCTCCGATTTGAAGTCGAATTCCCCTATAAATACTCGTATATTCCCCCCATCCGAAACTCCACATGTGCAACAAATATGCCGGCTTTTCCTTATCAGTTGTCTTGCACTGCCCAAAACACAAACAAACTGCAGGGGAGGTGGTCTGAGTTTTGGTCACATATCATAGATAAAAGGACAAAACACGACGGAACATTTAAGGCTCTTACAACAACTGACCCCCGACATGCCGATATCATCCCACCCAATCAAAGTTGCCACCTGAAAGCGATAAGGAGAAAACATTTTGTTGGGAAACTTCTTGGAAAGAATGAGGTGGTGGGGGAAGGGGGTGGTGATGAGGGGAGGAAGGCGCCTCAGATATCAGATATTGACGGTCAATCGATGATGTCTCCAAAAACAACAGCCGACGATGACAATTTCTTTGTAATTTGTTTGTCTGCTCTCCGCAGCCGTCGTTTCCTCTCTTTTTACGATTACAACATTATCTACACCGAAAAAATAATCACCTCTGCTTTGAACCTAATTGCCCACAAATAGAAGTTATTTTTGTATCTTTTTTTAAAAGTTTTGACTTGTAAACTGTAGAAAATATGCAGCTTTTAACGAAAGGCTAGAGTTCGATACCAACCGCTGTCTTAAGGATTTTAGAAATATGTCGATGTATTATTTTAAAAATTGTATTAACTTGAATATAATTGTAATTTATTTATTTGATAAACTAAAATAATATGATATACTTAAAAAATAATTATAATTATGATTATAATCAGCTTTGCTTTGAATCTAATTGCCCCCAACAAGTAGTTATTTTTTGTATATTTTTCTATAAGTTTTGATTAAAAAATCTGTAGAATATAATCAGCTTTTAACGATAGGCTAGAGTTCGATACTAACCGTTAAGAATTTGTATATTTTCGAGTTTTTATACCCGTTACTCGTAGAGTAAAAGGGTATAGGTATTGTATTCGTGCAAAAGTATGTAACAGGGAGAAGGAAGCGTTTCCGACCCTATAAAGTATATATATTCTTGGTCAGGGTCACTAGCCGAGTCGATATAGCCATGTCCGTCTGTCCGTCCGTATGAACGCTGAGATCTCGGAAACTATAAAAGCTAGAGGATTGGCATTTTGCATGAAGATTCTTGGAGTTCCTACGCAGCGCAAGTTTATTTCAAGAAGGTGCCACGCTCCCTCTAACGCCCACAATACTTAATATACGATTTTAAAAATTTAAATATTTCGAAAAAGTAAAAATGCAGTTCTGTTGTGTTTATCAATACCTATCGAAATGTAGAAGAAATTTTTTAAATCGGACCATTCGTTAAAAAGTTATTGCTGATCAAAGTTTATATCTCCTTCTCCCTCGCACTCCCTTTAGCCGAGTGACGGGTATTAGATAGTCGGGACAGCAACCCGACTATAGCGTTCTCTCTTGTTTCTAATAGAAATATGCCGATGTATTATTTTGGAAGTTTATTAACTTGAATATAATTGTCATTTATATATTTGATAAACTTAAATAATATGATATACTTAAAAATCTCCTCACCTACATGGGCTAGCATTTTCCCACTGTGTATGCGCTGGACAAACATTGAAATAGATTTTGAAAAGCAAACTGAAGTCGAATCATGTATTCCACCGCAGGCAAACTCAAAAGTCAACAACAACAAATTGCAGTCTATAAGTATTCTTCCATAGAAGACAGACTCAACTAACCATTTCCTCTTTTTTATTTTCTTTTACCCGGTTTGTTATCAGCTTCGGGCCAATTTTAACTTTCGTTTTCTTTCTTTATTTCGCTTTCCCAAGAGCAAAAGAAAGGGCACCACCTGCCTTATCAACGTCTTCGATTCATAACCCATTTTGAAGTGCCCGTTCCCATTCCGATTCCCACTCTTACATCCCAATCACCCAACGATTACGAAACTCCCCGCTGGTATCTCAATAACTTGGCCATTGCGTAATTCCCAGAGAAATAATGGGATTTACGTTGTGAATCGTAATTGTTACTGTCGCCGGTCATTTAATTGCTTAAGAATTTCGATGGGGCAACGAAAGAGGATTTGTTCAGCTTAAATTGATTTTAATAGTGCTTCACAATTTTGATTGACAGTTTTTCAAAGAGTTGAGTACAACTTGTAAGGCTTTTTGTAACAATTTTACATTAAATTTTAAGAAAGATGTTCAAAATAATTTATTTTGTTTTTAAAATATTATCTTTATAATATTTTATTTTAAGTAAGACCCTATACCTTAAAAATATATTTTTTAATGCGAATCAGACCTATAGGACATTCGGCTAAAACTCGCCCTTCCTTTAAAAAAAAACCCATTAAATTTAGGGCAAATCACCCTAAAAACAGGAAAATCTTTCTCAATTCAAGTAAAATCACCCTAAATTAAACCAAATTTCCATAGGGATTTTTTAGAAAAAAATTTCTAAATACACTGGCGAATCGTCAGGGTCCCCGAGTTCAGACGAAGTACAGATAATTGCGATCTTTAGCATCTCTCAATTGAAGCTTGTTGCAAAAACGAAGGCAAAAAGGCGGGGTTATGACGAGAGCAACTCAATTCATTTTTTTTGGCCTTTTTCTGTTTTTTGTTTTTTTTTTTTGCCTCACTTCCGCGTGCTTTTTGTATTCTGCCATGGCATCTTCTTTGCTTTTTGTTCAAGATACTTCAGACGTTGACGACGCACTGCAAATTGTGGGTTGTCAGGGGGGCTAAAAACTAAAAACCAGGGGGAATGGGCGATCCGCAGATTGGAGATTGGAGCTAAAAAGGCGGCATCAGACGATGACGAAGTCGCGACGACGTTACGTTCCCTCCTCGCCCATCTTTCCACTTTCCACTCGAGATTTGGCCTCCGTCTCGTTGTCGTTGGCAATATTTAATCAAGCCAAGAAGCCAACTGGAAGCACAGCCGCCTACAGGGGAAAACAAAAACAAAACATCAGCAGCAGCAGCAGCAGCGAAATCAGCGAAAGACAAAGCCAACTTCTTCTTGTTGCCCCGATGCTATTGATAGTTAGTTTGGCCATGAGTGGGCTCGTCTATCTGACAGATACGCAGATATTCGCAATCTGTGCGCGTGGGTGACTGCCTCAAAACCAAAACCAAAACCCCTCCCCAAGCCAAACCCAAACCCTCGAAATAAATATCTCTTGCCACAATATTTTGCACCCCACGTTCAAAACAGGTGACCGCATAAGTCGAGATATGTTTTACTGTATACAATTGCGGTCGAAATACTATCTATAAATTCAAAAGGGGCTTCTTATAAGATAGCTTTATAAATGCGCTTTGCAGAGTTTTACAGAGATAATTATAATAAAATTAAAATAAAGAAAAAAAATTTTTTTTAAGTAGGTATAAATATATATTTAAAAAAAAATTTTTTTCTTACAATTTGGAATGTTCTTAACAAAAAAAAAAATCGTTTAAAAGTTGTAGCTTCTCAAAAATTGTATACACAAGAACTTCGACTAATTATAGGGTGGCAACCCTACATGCGTCAAATATCACCTTTTGTGTTTGGATTTACATAAAAATTCAATTTTAGATGCCAGGATTTTCGAAGAATGTCTTGATTTGATACACATTTGATTTGGAATCTAATATTTTACAAATATTTAAATTTATTAAATGTTTTATTACTTTGGACGCAACTGTAGTTCCTGTAAATAAGAATGTGGCCAAAACCCACAGAGCAAAAATAAATGAAGAGGAGAGGAAAAATTGATGAAAAAAGTTGGACTTGGTTGGCTGACACTGTTAAAAATAATACCTAAAATCTATTTAATAATTCAAATTCCATTTTTATTTGTATTAACTTAATCCAAATCAGTTTTATTTTTCATAGTTAATGAATACATTTTTGTTATGCCATAAAAACTTTGTTTAAGTTAATTTCCTCTGTCGCTTTTGATTTAAATTAGTTATAATAAAATTGATAGCAAAGACAGAGAAGCGGATGTGTTCGTTTTTTGCCGACAGCAACTCTTATGTTTTTTTTCTGTCTTTTTGAAGCATTTTCAATCAAGTGGATGTCACTCAAATGATAAAATCGAAAATCGCTGAGCTTTTAGTGGTTTTTTTATGGAATATCAAAACGCAGTCTGTGGGTCTATAAAGAGGAACTTAAACTAAACGAGATAAGAAGGTTATATATTTTTATGGTGATTGCAATCAAATTGTGGTTGCTGCATTTGACAAGTCTCTAAAATAGATACATTCTTTTGCGGTTTTTTAGTTTTGTGAACCATTGAAATGGTTTTTAAATTTAAAGTTTAAAATTATAATCCAAATATCTGGCTATGTTGTTATATCTCAATTTATAGACCGGTTGAGATTTAAGAGTTTCCCCAAGACAGATGTCGTTGCGCCAAGAGCAACTTTCTATGCCACAAAAGCGGCAGTAAATTGTAGTTAATGATCCTTTTGTGGATTTCCCTCAGGTAATGGGATAATGAGCTTTCCTCTCCGCTCGGCGATTTTCCCCAAAGGAGCTGGAAAATGTTAATTTCTTTATGATATTTTCGCCACGGACTAAATGAAGCGCTTAATATCCTATTCCTTACACCCTGTCGGCAGTTACACATAAAAATGGTAAATAAAATATATAAAAATGGATTATCTGGCGAAAATTGAAAGTTAAACGGCAGGAAAATGGTGGGAAAAATCACACCAAAAAAAAAACCGAAATCTCTGCCAAAGAAATGTCAACGAGCGTGAAAGTGACGGGAGAAAGAGGGTGGGGTTTGGTTTTTTTTCTTTTATTTTTTTGAGGGGTGTGTCAGCAATCAAAGTTGAAAATTAGGCAATAAAATTAAACGAACGGCAACGAAATCGGTGGAATTATGGGAGCGGGGGCGGGAAAATAACCTTTTGCTTTTGCCTTCTCACAATAAACACAAATACCAAAAAAAAAAGAGTCCGGAATAAAGAAAAAACCCGAAAAACCAAAAGAAATTGCCGCAAATGGTGGAAAAATTGACATGCCACATGGCCAAGTTGAAGTTTGAGCGGCGTTGCCGCATTTCTCTTGGCACCCGCCCGATTTTTCCCCCTCCCCGTTTTTTCTTTTGGGGGAGTGTATTATGCTGCCATAAACTATATACAAAAAACACGGGCCAACACTCTAGACCAGGTTAACTTAGCTGAACGATTGATTTGCCTGCAAGTTGCCTGACAACAGTTGGTTTTGGCCAACATTTCGTTGCTCTGTTTTGGCATTTTTATGTGAAAGTGGCATGTCGTGGAGTGGCGGTTGTGCCTCATAAATGAAGCGATTTGTAGCTGTCCCACTTAACCAGTATCGTCGAGTGGTGGAGCGTAGCATAAAATATAAGGATTTTCAAGGCTTCGAAGCCCGGTTTTTCTACTTAGTTTCATAGAGGAAAATCACAATTTAAAAATATTTAAAAATTGATTTATCTAAAATCACTAGTTTGCATCTTTTGGTCAGATTTTTCATATTTTATATTTAAAAATAAAATCTTTACAGATTTTGTAAAAGTGTAAAAGTCATTTAGTTGTGTTTATTAATTCCTATCGAAATGTAGAAGACAATTTGTAAATCGGACCATTCATTTAAAAGTTATGAGCAAATAATGGAATGCAAGCAGTGCAAGCAGTCGATTTACTTCCTCGCTCTCCCTTTTGCTCAGTAACAGGTATCTGATAGTCACGGTGCTCGACTATAACATTCATAAAATATGATAGAAAATAAAATTACTCAAATTCCACCTTGTACATGTTTCAGTTTAAGGTTAAGACTAGTTAACTAGTCAAAAATAAAACATATTAACATAATTAGCAGGTAGTAAAATACCTTACTGAATGTTAAAAGTCTGTCAAAAATAATTTAACTTAAATTACTAAGCTGAATATTTCATAAATGGGAAAAAATTGTAATTACCAGATGTCTGCCGGCAATTTAAGAGATTGTCAAAGTAAAACTCTGTTATTTTCAACTTACCATGTCCTACTGCACGTTCCGAATCGCCTCGAAAAGCACCCCTCCACCACCCCTAGCGATAGATGCAGTTTTTCTCATTTTCCAAATGACCACAAAATGCTGGGCTGCGTTGGCAATTTTATGAAATTTCCAGCTCTGTTTCTTCTCCGGCTGCTCCAATTTGGCCCGGGAGCTGAGCTCATAATCTGCTAAACGCATCATTACATTGGATGTGGATGTGGATGTGGATGTTGGATGCTGTGGTGCCTTTTTGCCCCGGGAGAAATAAAGTATCTGATGGATGTGGCAAATGGAATATGGAATGGATGCACAAGTGTGGCAGCAGCAGTTTTGCTGCAACTGCGAGGGCGTGTTGCTCATTAAATTTCCGCTCTCTTTGCAAAATGAAGTGGCCAAACGATGTTGGCTGTGGACTCGGTTTCGGATGCCGATGTTCTCGGCTGATGTTGTTGGTTATGCTCTGCAAACTCATAAAATAACTGTAATTGTCGTAGCATCTCGCATCGGTAACAAAAACGTTGCCGCACTTCACTCGGCCACTCGAGCCTCAGCTTTTCGCCTCAGTTTCGTCTTAGTTTCGCCTTAGTTTCGGGTTCAACTTGTTGCCAGTCACGTTTTGTGTCCGTTTCACCTCGGACAAAATGACCAAGGCGAGAGGAAGGAGAGGAGTGGAGTTGGGTGTTCCACCCAGCGAAAAGAATATGGCAAAAATGATGGGTTCTTGAACAAAAATAAACGAAATGGAAATTATATAATCTTCGGATTTATATTGAAACTTAAACATATATCGATAATTGTGTGGTATATCAAGAGGACACATAATTTAACTTAATTTTTGAAGTACTTTTTACTACCCAACCTCTTCTTACATCTTCAAAATGACAATAAAATGTTGGGATTTTTATAATTTTAATATATTTCATCGTTTTAAGGAGTATGAATACGGGGCCCGATGATTTTCGAGCTGTGCAGCACCTGCACCTGCTTCTTTGTTAGGTGGTTCCTTCTTCTGCTCGCCGTTCCCTTAACTTTCCCGCCGCCACCACCTGCGGCTAAAAAGTACCGGTATCTGGGCAAAGAACACTCACACCGAGGCACCGGGAAAAAGTATCCAGAGCATACAAAAGCAAATTTTCTGGTTCATTGCAACCATTCAAACTGTAATCAGATACTAGCCCAGCCATCACCATCCCCTTTGCCTTCGATTTTGCCTTGGTTTCTTGTTGTTGTTGTATTTTTCGTATCTGTGAGTGGGGACGGGCGCATTCCAGCAGAGCAGGTTGCTCAGGTCTTCGACTGCAGCTTTTTTTTTTTTTTCAATTTTTCAGTCGAGTGTGGGTGAGGGATTAACTGGCGATCGATGGAGGACGGATCCATAAATAAGAAGTATCTCGGAAATATACGGGTGCAGTCATTACCAATGGCAAGCGAGATAAAAATCATTGGTATAGTTGACCAACAAGTCCATTTCTAAGATCAAGAGAGCTGAAATGTTACATTATAATATTAGTATAGTTTATATCCCTACTTTAATCAGTATGCTTAGTTAATCTAAAGTAGCTTAAAAAACTTTCTTTCAAATTCATTGAACTTACATAGTTCTCTGACATTTCAATTAATATCCCGGAACTGCAGTTGCTGCAACAGCGAAATCATCTGATCACTCCCCTTCCTTCAAAGGCAATTAAGATTGACCCTACGCACTTGTACATTTCTACAGCTCGTGGAAATAACCAGCAGGACATTCCTTATGAAAATGATATCTCTCTATTTTCACATTCTCCTTAAAGCAAAAAAAGAAAATATGCCTGTTTTTATCTAAAGCTAAAAAATATATTAATATCTTTAACATATTATTTCAATATCAATAGATAGATTATTATAATTGCGAATTTTATTACATTAATACTTGGAACTCTTTACAAGTCCAACTTTTAATAGAGAATATCAAATTTATAGATATAATAATGTGTGTAATGCAGTTTTCCCAGAGGTTCAATGTTAAAAAGCTTGCATTAGATAATTATTACCATATATCATACCATACATTTATTCATATCTATGTATGCCTAGTGGATCGTGGATTTTCTGTGTGTGGAGTGTATCTACAAGTTTCTCCCGACCCACGTTGTGTTTTTTCTGTGTGTTTATCGTATTTCTTTCAAATTGCGTTTTATGCTCGCCTGTCAAGTGATTCAACAAGTCGAAGGCGTAAAAATAACATCTCGTAAAAACAAAACGAAAATCAACTTAATTCGATGTAAAACACTTGGAAAACACCACGCTAACGAATATAAAAATATTGTAATAAAAAATATTTTTATAATCGCAGCGATAGAGCGGAGTCAAAACAAAAACGGGGGGAATAGAAACAGAGGAAAACAAGAATAAAACTGAATAGGAAAGAATAGAGAGATAAATTAAAAGCTTTTTAGAGCAGATTGTAACGGTACCATTGACTTGACCCAGAGACAACAACACCAAGCGATATTATAGAGACACAAGAACGCCACATAGAAGATCAATGAATTTCCGATCGATTGGCCGTTTATGCTAATTTCCAACTCCCATTTCATTTCATTTCATTTCATTTGACTTTTAGTCTCTCTGGCAGTGTTTCGTATGCAAATAGATCGCGTTCCCATTCAAATCGAAAACGCGAAAGTGTCAATTTTGGTATTTCGTGTCGTCATAAATCAACATTTCGTGTGTGAATTCAGTGACAACGCCGATTGCCAAATGGCTGGCTTGCCCATTCATCGATCTTTGGGAATCACACACTCACACACGACTTTAGAATGACACATTTTGTTTTATCTGAAATTTCCGCATTTCAGTTTGAAGATCCGTGGGCTGAAAGACGATCGATCGATCGATCGATTGGTCGACCGTTTCGAGCATGATTTTCTCGTCGTTTTGAGGACTAATTTGAAAGATGTGCGTGCTTAACATACATATTTGGCATGATCATTGGCTAACGATTTGCGATTGATTATATGGTTCTTTTGAAGTGTCAGCATTTTGTTATGGGAATTAAGTCAAATTAAGTTAAGTATCAACAATAAAATAATAATTATTAGTATCAAAAAATCTGAACGATTACTTGGAGAATCTTTTCAAGGGAATGCGGGGTATGGACTTTCATAATAACAAAGCACATCCAATTGGTTTCCAAAATGTTTACAACTCTGGAAACGAATCGTTAATCATTCGACATTTCATTTCGTTAAGTGATCTTTATGGATTATGACCGATGAACGGTCGTGTGCATATTTCTCTTTAATTAGAGCCCCACACGCCCAGTTGAAATTCGTTGTGCCTTTCTCGATTCTCCCCATTCTCGATTCTCGATTCTCGGATCCCTTGGTCTCCCCATTCGACTCCCCAATCGTAGGGCAGTTAAGCTCTCTCGCCTCTTTAATTAGAACTATATAACTATGTATATGACGTCAGCTGGTGGGAGAAGTCGATCTCCGATGGGGAAATAATAATTCGACCCCTTTTACTTGACTACATGTTAATTTCCCCGATGAACAGCGTCGCTGCAGCTTTCATTATGTTTTGTGTCCGATTTTTATAGTTTTCTAGAGGGTATTACCATTGTGATCATAAGTTTGTAAAGCATGCATATATTCTTAATCACTGAATCGATATAGAAAGAGATAGAAACTTTGAAAACTGTTTGGATACCACTAACATTTGAAAAAAGTACTACACTCAGGGAAAAAATTGTTCTGATTGTGTCTGAAAACGTGTCTGTTTGAGTCTCAAAAATAGCTTTATACCGTTTGGTATCATTATAAGAATTTATGGTATTATTTTAAGAACGGATTTTTAAGACCGCTGTTCTTACTTTAAGAACGAAACGTACTTAAACTTATATTTATTTTTAGTAAAAAAATAAATTTTTTTGAATGCTTCTGTAAGCGTTCTGCCATGGAAGGAAATAATAAGGCCATGGCGCAGGGGCCAGGGTGCTGGATTCTGGTACTATTTTGTGTTTAGGGGGTACGAGGTTCAATTCCCGCTCACAACACAACTTATTTTTTTTTTTTTTTTAATTAGTAAATTAACAACTTAACTTTTTTAATACATTTTTGTTCTTAAAGTTATAAAGGAAATGTTAATTGAAATACATTTGAAAAACTTTTTACTTTGACTTATTCGGGTTTTGAACCGGGGTCCTCTCGCATCAGTGGCAGACGCCTTACCAACTGGGCCATCGCACCATGTTACGCGCGCGTGCATAAGTTCAACTTAAATCTAAATTTACTGGTCTTAAATCAATACCCTTTGGTATCAATATAAGAACATGGTCTTAAAAAAATAAAAGAACAAAACGGTAGTAATGTAAGAAATTCGGTCTTAGATTTTTTCGGTCTTTTTTTTCTGGGTGTAGATTTTACATTTTTGAAAAGTTTGATAATATTTGCCCCTAAGCTATGGGTTTGCTATTTCTCGATATTTAATTTGCGTATTCCCTTCAAAAAATCGATACTGCCATAATATCGAAAATATCGATAATTTTTAAGCTCTACTATAAACTTTGATTTTTAGAAAAATACAATATAGAAATGATCTGGTAATACATTAAATTATTTATTTTATTGAACTGTTAAATTCAAGGGTATATAATCCTCGCCTTTTCCAAGTTATCTTTCATTTTCATTTTTATACCCGTTACTCGTAGAGTAAAAGGGTATATTGTATTCGTGCAAAAGTATGTAACAGCTAGAAGGAAGCGTTTCCGACCCCATAAAGTATATATATTCTTGATCAGGATCACTAGCCGAGTCGATATAGCCATGTCCGTCTGTCCGTCTGTCCGTCTGTCCGTCTGTCTGTCTGTCCGTATGAACGCTGAGATCTCGGAAACTATAAAAGCTAGAGGATTGGCATTTTGCATGAAGATTCTTGGAGTTCCTACGCAGCGCAAGTTTATTTCAAGAAGGTGCCACGCCCCCTCTAACGCCCACAATAGCTTATATACGATTTTAAAAATTTAAATATTTCGGAAAAGTAAAAATGCAGTTTTGTTGTGTTTATCAATACCTATCGAAATGTAGAAGAAATTTTTTAAATCGGACCATTCGTTTAAAACTTATGCCTGATCAAAGTTTTTTATATCCCTCGCACTCCCTTTAGCTGAGTTACGTTTATTAAATAGTCGGGACACCAACCCGACTACAGAGTTCGCCCTTCCTTTAGCTGAGTGACGGGTATTAGATAGTCGGGACACCAACCCGACTATAGCGTTCTCTCTTGTTTTTTCATTGCATTACACTAGTTTACAATTTTTGATTTTTTTTCTATATAAACGCTGGGACCCATTTTTTTCGTTTACTATTGGGTCACTGATCACGATGAAAAAAATAAAAAAAATTTCCAAAGAATCGTTTTGGAGATATTTGAAAAAGCTAGATTTTTGAGCACTTGTTTTATTAAATGTAACAGTTCTCAAAAACCGAGGGTCCAAAAAATTTTTATTTGACACCTTTCGAAAGAAAATAGATGCACCTTTCCGAAAAGGTATGGCGCTTTATGATCGGACCGAAATTGATGGACATATAGCGTCTGAAAGTTTCAAAAATGTTTAATTTTTGGCTTTTATTTTTCATAGCTAGTTTTTGATAATTTTTTAATAATATTAATAAATATTTTAAAATTATTTTGAGTATGCAGATCTAAAGGGCCGTTAGTCCCAAAAAGTTGAGGCCGAATATTGGCAAATCGGGAGAACATTCTAGGAGATATGCATACTTTAGTAAAATGACTCAAAGTCATCTCAAGTCAGCAGTGGTACCAAAAATGTTTTTCAGGGGAAGTCGCCTGTTTTGCGATTTCCAATTTCGAGAAACGATCAAAATAGTGCCATGTAATGTATGTATACTTGATTCAAAGACATTTAATTAATTTAAAAAAAAAATCGAGAAAGAAAATCTTTCGATTTTTTCGACAAAAGTATGGTTTTCGGTAAACACCTAGCCCCGTTAAGAATCATCATTATCATTAATTGATAATATCATTATCATTAATTGTAATTGGAAATCGCAAAACAGGCGACTTCCCCTGAAAAACATTTTTGGTACCACTTCTGACTTGAGATGACTTTGAGTCATTTTACTAAAGTATGCATATCTCCTAGAATGTTCTCCCGATTTGCCAATATTCGGCCTCAACTTTTTGGGACTAACGGCCCTTTAGATCTGCATACTCAAAATAATTTTAAAATATTTATTAATATTATTAAAAAATTATCAAAAACTAGCTATGAAAAATAAAAGCCAAAAATGAAACATTTTTGAAACTTTCAGACGAAATATGTCCATCAATTTCGGTCCGATCACAAAGCGCCATACCTTTTCGGAAAGGTGCATCTATTTTCTTTCGAAAGGTGTCAAATAAAAATTTTTTGGACCATCGGTTTTTGAGAACTGTTACATTTAATAAAACAAGTGCTCAAAAATCTAGCTTTTTCAAATATCTCCAAAACGATTCTTTGGAAAATTTTTTTATTTTTTTCATCGTGATCAGTGACCCAATAGTAAACGAAAAAAATGGGTCCCAGCGTTTATATATTTTGGCTGTAAACTAGTGTTATCTGCATTTTTCTGGGGCCGCTGTGGAGTTACCGTTGTTGTATCTTTTGCTGCTGTTGGTTTTGCTTTTTATACCCGTTACTCGTAGAGTAAAAGGGTATATTGTATTCGTGCAAAAGTATGTAACAGCTAGAAGGAAGCGTTTCCGACCCCATAAAGTATATATATTCTTGATCAGGATCACTAGCCGAGTCGATCTAGCCATGTCTGTCTGTCCGTCTGTCCGTCTGTCCGTCTGTCTGTCTGTCCGTATGAACGCTGAGATCTCGGAAACTATAAAAGCTAGAGGATTGGTATTTGGCATGAAGATTCTTGGGGCTCCTACGCAGCGCAAGTTTATTTCAAAAAGGTGCCACGCCCCCTTTAACGCCCACAATAGTTTATATACGATTTTAAAAATTTAAATATTTCGGAAAAGTAAAAATGCAGTTTTGTTGTGTTTATCAATACCTATCGAAATGTAGAAGAAATTTTTTAAATCGGACCGTTCGTTAAAAAGTTATTGCTGATCAAAGTTCATATCTCCATCTCCATCGCACTCCCTTTAGCCGAGTGACGGGTATTAGATAGTCGGGACACCAACCCGACTATAGCGTTCTCTCTTGTTTTATTTTTTTTTTTCAGACTGCCATTGGCATACACTTGCGTTCCACGAGGGCGCAGCGTAAAAGTTGCTGAACAGGTTTTTTTCGTTTTATTATTATTTTTTTTTATTTTGTTAAATCTGCTTCTTTTCATGCTTCTGTTTTTGTTGCTGCAGTTGTTGCACTTTCATATTTTTGTGTGCAGTTTGTGTTGTGAGTTGTTTTGTGCCTCCATTGTGTATGGTCAACTTTTGCAACAACAAACTACAAACCGTAAGATACAAATGGAGCAACATCGGTAAAGATCAACGGCGGGAAACGGCAGCCCCAAAAAGTAGTTTAGTTGCACAGCGGAAAAATTAGATTAATTAATCATATCAGCCATGCTCCGATTATTGCTCCAAATTGCAGCAATGGTTTAACACTATTTCATTCATTTTGAAGGTGAATTTTATTGGAACTGACAGGTTGACCCATAGATCATTAAATTGTAATTTTGGGAAGAGTTGAAGAATGATTATAAAAAATATAGGCTAAAAAAATATATTATTATATAAAGGTGTTAAAAAATAGTCTCTTAAATTTGTAATGATATTTTATGATCAGAGAACTAGGGTTTTAATAGTGGATATTATCGATATTATCGATACTATCGGAAGTAAGAAAATATAAACAACAAATAAAAATGTAGTTCTATCGATCTGTTAACCAACCCTATAGAAAAACGAATCGATTTTTAGTTTTTCATTTTAATTTTGATACTATTTCAATCAAGCAGTTCATTTGTAATCGATATCGAACTGCATTTCTTTGCGTGTGCATTTTCTAGCTGCCCCGTATCATAAATATTTCAACGCCTCTATTGGTTGCGCGTGTTTTGCTTTTCTGGCGATATTTTTTAGCGGCGCCTTTCACCGACCGACCAACCGACCGACAGCATCTTTGGCTACCAAGCAAATTAAGTTTGGCGGGGTATCTGTATCTGATAGATACAAATTGTGTAAGCGGCGAATTTCGTTTCCTTTTCGGCTGCGTGAGGCAAGCCATTAGTCACTGGTTTAGCTTTTGGCCCACAAAAATAAAATAAAACAAGAAACGAAAAAGTATCTCACAGATAAATGAGAGTTCAATGTGTTATGAGTGTGCGATTGCGTTTCGTGGGTTTGGAAACCCCAGCACTATCGAAAATATGTTTACGATTTGTACTTAAGAGCCAAATTAATCTACAAGATTGTGGGTGTCGATTTCAGTTAAGAGTTTACACATCAAATGTATCCCATGGTTTTATATGCTTATCTATCTATACCATTAGTTTTTAAATATGAACTTCTGAGGTTATAAGAGGCATATTATTAAAATGCATTTTTAATTTAAAACAAAGAGGAAACACTAGAAAATTTGAATCTATTTAATTTATTGTAATCGAAATACCCTCTTTAAGCGTATTATAACCACACCCACGAAAGTATCTCAGGGATAGACGTACCTCATTTGCATTATATCGTTACAGCGATACACTTTAAGTTCGGTCCGCCCACCAAATCGAATGCATCCCACATTTATCACAAATCTTCAACGACACCCCAAGTCGATTCGATGAAATTTCATTGATGCCGCCCCGCATCTCAAACGAACTCTTTATTTTCCGGTGTTTTTAGTTCACAAATCACACAAATTGCTCTTGGGCAAAAGTGTGAAATTTTCATTCAACCGAATCCGAATCCCAGCGAACAAATTAAAAATTCATAAAAACCTCGAATGAAAAACGAAAATAAAATATACGAAAATTTCCAAACACCAAACAAATTATAGAGTAAGGGGAGGAGGAAACATTGAAATAAACGAAACTTACATTTACATAATTTATAGACTCATGTCGCAGGCCACATATACACACAAACATTTATTTTTGTATATATATTTATTTAGATAACATTGCCAAGTTGTTTGTGTTATTGTTTTTGTCGCTAGTTTTTGTTTTTTTTTTTTCTTCTTGATTCTTGAGCTCCAAATGCCACAACGTCTGGCATTCCACAACGCTTTTTGGGGGACACGGCGTGGGCGTGGATTTCTTGTAGGTGGCGACTGCTAAGGCCTTGAGCTCCGTCGAGTTGGGAAAATATATGCTATACCAAAGTAGAGCGGAATGAGACTTACACAGCGGGGCCAAGGAGGAAACCTCAATGACCAGCGAATGCTGTCGAAATCAATTTGGCTAATGTTGTCGCCATGGGTTGACGGATACGTGACCCTGTTCCGATTTTCACTCATTTTGGCGTTTTCAAATCGATATGAAATGCACAGAAATTTTGATATTTACTTATAAAACCGAAAAAAATAAATTAAAGGGTTTATTTTAATGGCTAATGGCTAATGTTATCACAATGGGTTGTATCCGATTTTCACTTATTTTGGCGTTTTCAAATCGATATGAAATGCACAGAAATTTTGATATCTACTTATAAAATCGAATAAAATATATTAAAGTCTTAATTTTAATAGCTAATGGCCAATCTTGTCGCAATGGGTTGACCCTGTTCCAATTTTCACTCTTTTTGGAGTTTTTAAATCTAAAGCAAAAATTCGAATGAATTAAAATAAAGGTTTAAAATTGTTTTATTAAATTCTATGATTAATAATACTTTCTTGGACAAATCTTGAAGTATTGAAGACAGGAACGCAGGACTCGAAAACAAAAGTCAAGCCATCAAAGAGCTCAAATCGTTGAGCCGGGCACGCAGCAAACGCATTCATTGCAATGCGAAATCAATTACACTAAAACCCATGGTTGGGGAATAGCTACCCCCTTTGCCATTCCCATTCCCTTCACCATCATTTCCCATCCCCCCTTGTGGAAACACGTCGCGCACGTGCCGAGCGTACCGCCGATAATTTGTAGTAACAAGGCAGACAAAAAGCAACCACCGGGGGCAGATACATATCTCACCCTCCAGTCGCCGAAAGAATCAACCCAAAGCCAAAACCAAACCACATCCCCCCATCCAGGGTGAAAAAATACAAAAAAAAGAATTGAAAAATTACTAAACACAAAAGCGCGAAACGTGTTTTCGGAACTGCCCACCCAAAAACACTCACACCCACATATGAATGGGAAATAAATATAAAAAATAATAATTTTGACTTTTTAACTGGCACCCATGAAAAGAGGGAAAAGTGGGGGCTCCGAGCTCCAAGTTTATTGCATTCCACTTACGGAATCCCCAGAGTTCGGGAGCATTTATAATTTTTCGCCGTTGAGCAAGAGCGATAAGCACTCATTCATTATTCACTCGCTCGCATATGAATCACATTTATGGGATGGTTTTAATTGCATTCCGGTTGATAGATGCACTTAGAGCGCAACATGGGTATTACACATTTATGTTTGACTCATGAGACAAGATAATGATGATCAGGATCTGTCAATACCGGAGATGGTACTAAGTGAATGCCAAATGATTCACATTGATTTAAAATTTTTAATTACAAAGAAAGCTTAATTTTGCGCAGTTTATTATGCCATTAAAAAACTGTTTACTACTTTGCAAAATTCTCTGCCCATTATCAGCCCAAATAAGCCGCCTTTGGCCTTGAAAACGATCACTATCCACCATATAATCTATCTATCCATATAAAAAGAGAGGCAAACAGCAAGCTCTATTGCACGCGACCCAATCAAATCGCGTCAAGCTTCGCCTGGCAGCCAGCCCAAATCGATCCGAATGATTCCAACTTGGGTACCGTGCCCTCCTCCTTTTCAGAACTCAACTAGCCCAAGTTTGGTTGACAATTTGTTGACAATTGCGTTTCACACTTTGCATAATAATCAGAAATGGCAGAACCCGAGAAGCAAGAAATAAAGTTTGCATAGTTCATAGAAGCAATGTTTGCGAATGAAGAGGACGAAACCAATTTATGGTAAAATATTTACAAGGAAATTCAGACAGCGAAATGAATCAGAATCAGGGAATCAGTAATAATGCATGGAATATCTTTTGTGGCGCAAAAAACACTCAAATGTAATCGAATCGCTCTTCGAATATGTCGAACACGAAACGCAACGCGGTTGTCTCTATTAAAGTGTAATTGTTGTCATTGTTGACTCGTCAAGTGATTCAGGTAATTGCGAAATGCGGCAATGTTTATAATGTACATATGTATATAATGCTATTTGTTGTCCAATGCATTCTGCATTCGAAATCCAACCAGAGCACGACTGAATCGGCGAAATCGTGAAAGTTACAACAATGACGAGACAGACGGTGTGTATGCGGAAAAGTGCAGGGCAAAACAGGCTAAAACTGATGAGTTGTTGGGGAATCGGTATTGGAATTGGAAATGGAATTTGAATTTGGAGAGGTGCAGCCGAGGGAAACGAAATGGTGCCAGACAAGAAAAAAACAAAAACATCGATGGCAATATTCCGAAGCACTTAGCATTCAAACGGCGATGTTTATGAATCGAAATTCGTGAGAAAAGTGGGTGGAAAGCGGCAAACCAAATATTGATATTTTCAATAAATACCATATGGAACACAGAGTATTGATTGAAATCATTTATTTAAAGTTTAATGGGATAAAGAACAGTAAGACTAATATTTAAAAATATTTATTTAATATTCTTAAGTGCTCATATATCATTGATCTCAAAATTTTGAGATCTAAACAAATTATAAATTCAACTATAAACGTTAAAAGTAAATTACACAAACAAAATACACATTCCTTGCTTTTTAATTCTTAAAAATTTAAGGTAAAATCTTTTTACAGTCAAGAAACAGGAAATGACTGAATATTTTTCAAAGAAAAGAAACCCGAAAATATTACACCTATATAGATATGTACATAATTCCTTGATAAATTACTCGTTTGATGAGTCTTTCAAGAAATATTTAGAGACAAGCAGAATCGTTTCTGTTTGCCCTTTAAAGTGGGTTTTTCGCGATAAACGGAAACGGCGACAAATCTCCAAGAATTTGACAATATTTGCTTAGCCGGATGACGAAAGATCCACATACTAAATACGATTGTGCATACTCCATCCATTCGGATGATGTGAACTGGGGCCGAACACAAAATAACAACAAAATAAATAAATTAAGAATTTACTCGACCACAACGACGAAAAGAAAAACGAAACCCACTTTGCTTTTTGGTCTCTCTGATCTGAATCGCCTCGTTTCTCGTTTTTCTACGAGTATGTTTCTTTTTCGCTTATTAATAATATTACTTTTTCTTGGGGTTTCTTTCAATTTCTTTTGATGTCAAAACAAAGCCAGCAAATGTTTGTAATTGCTTATCGCCGCAAACTGTAGTTGTTTACAAAAGCCCGCGTTCTAATGGGATCCCATTCCCATTCCCACAAATATGGGCCATTCATTCATCTGCAGCCAGCAGCGGTCACCTTTTGCCTTCCGTTCAGCGTACTTAATATAAATGTACCTATATATTGTTTTTTTTCCCCGAAGCAAGCCCCACTTATGCCAAGAAATGCTTAATAATTTTTTCAACAAAATGAAATGGATACGTGCTGATACAGGGCACCAAAAAAAAAAAAGCGAACGAGACAAGCACTCAAACACTTGCGTTCTGACAGAGGAATTATGGTTAAAAGTTCATGAAAACCATAAAAGTCTGCATGTCAATCGGTCGAATGTTGTATGCTCTAATGGGCAGGGTGCTATGACCGCAAACTTCCAGAGTTTCACAAATTTCAATGGGCAAAATGGGATGATAACAAGATAATAAAGAAGAATTATAATAATAATATAATACAATGTACCTATAAGAATTTATTTTTAAAATTCATTCATTTTTTCTTATGCATAATTAATACTATTAGAAAATATAATATTTTAAATTCCAAATTATGCTTTATTTAAGATGATCTTAACTTTCCTTAAAATTTCTTAACAACACATATAAGAATTAATTTTTTATATATGTAGATAAAGTTCCTATGCATAAATAATAACAGGAAATGTAAAATGTAAAATTCCTATTTAAATTTATTCTTTAAAATTGAAATCTTCTTAAAGAAAATCTTTTAATTGAGCTCTATCTAATAAATTATTTTGTATATCCCAACTTTAAAAGATAAGTTGTACCTACAAAGCTTCCTTAAAATAACTTGAATATTAGCTGGTTTAATTTATGTATTTATTTTATAATTTTGTAAATCTTCTGCTTGGTTCTTGGGTTTTGAAAGATCCTCCCTTTTGAGTGTCCAAACCTATCAACCCCTAAAATGGACAGTTAAAAATTGTCTGCGACTTCCATTTGGATGGCAGGTGTTGCCCTTATTTTTTCTCTTATTTTTACTGCAGTTACATAATACTGCCGCAGACTGCGAATGTGTTTGTCTTGGCATTTTTATTAGTAATAACATTTTGAAAGCCACAGCTTGGCGGGGGTTGTATTAAAATTCATGTTTTGAGTGGCTCATCGGATGTGCTATGGGCTATATGCGATATACGATATACGATATGCCATTTTACCTCGGGTATTTAATGTCGGAATCAATAAAAAAGATTGACACATGTGTGTTCTTCATTTATGAGTTGCTCGAGTGTGTTGGTAGCATCAATTTTCCATTTCCCCAGTCATTTCCATTCAGTATCCAGTATCTAAATTGAAGCGACTTTGCAGCAGGATGTCGCACGAAACAACAGCAGTTCCAGGAGCAGGAGCACCAGGAGCAGTGGTATCGTCCTGTGCGGACAACTCGTCAAAGGTGGAGGTCATCGTCTACACAACCAAATCGGATAAGACGCTCAAGCAGAACATGAATGCCAAGGATGATACGCTCAGGAAGCGTACTTCCCTGATCATAGTGCCCCAGCAGGTGGATGTGGATTTGGATACGAAGGTGGATCAAACCAGGGAGAATGGCAATCGCAACTCAACGGCCAGCATGGATAGCTGTGTCTCCAATACGACCAGTCAGAGTAACCAGTCGTCGAGTGGCAGCCACAGTGGCTCCTCGTCGACCAGCAGCGGGAGCAGCAGTGGCTCAGAGGATGCCCATGCCGCCTACCAGGATCTGCAGAACGGCAATGGCAATGGCAATGGAAATGCCAATCATCATTCACCATCGCCGGTGCCCAGGTGCCATTCATCCAGCTCCTCATCCTCCGTCTCGGAGTCCACCTCGTGCTCCAGTTCGGCGGACTACTCGCTGCGTGAGCAGCTCAAGAACTTTGCCAATCGAAATGTCGAAGAGCAGATCCTAAGATCCTCTGCAGGAGGCGCAGGAGGAGGAGGTGTCGGTGTCCCGGAACCCACCGCTCGCTTGCTCAAGGGCATGAGTCTGCCTGTCGGCGATCAGCAGTCGGCCGTCTGCGATTCCCTTCTCAGTCCGCAGGAGGCTCCCCTGGGACGACGCTACGCCGAGGTGTCCCAGTTCAAGGGTCATCCCAAGGCAAGGTGAGTTAACCCAAGGGCTTCGACTGGAAATGTGGCACCTTTCTGGATTTGAAAAAATTCTATAATCAAACCCCTAGACATTTCATTCCATTTTCAATTAATTAATTCTAAACACAAAAAAAACAAGAAAGGAAGCTAGCTTCGGCCAGCCGAAGCTTATATACCCTTGCAGATAATTCCTATTAATCACTAATTTTCCGATCGTTCCTATGGCAGCTATATGATATAGTAGTTCGATATTGATAAAATTGAAATCGAAATTCGAAAACATTTAAAAAGTCTCATATCCCAGAGTAGAAGAAAATACAATAAAAGTCAACGAAGCAATAATTTATTTCCTATAATATTCCCATTAATTTTTCGATCGTTCCTATGGCAGCTATATGATATAGTCGTCCGATTTAAAAACAAATTTATTCGAAATTCAGAATTAGATAAAAAATGGCATTTCCAAAAGTAGGAGGTTCTAGGTTCAAAAACACCCAAGATACATTTTTTTTACATTTTTTTCCCCGATTACACTAGTTTACAAAATAATATTCTTGGTGTGCTCCCCAGCAATTGATGGCAAATTCTGTTAGTGTTTGACCCCTAGATCGCGAAAATAGCATTAATTTTTTTTCGATGGCACAGTTTTTTTTTAAAGATTTTTTAAAGTTCGAAATGTTAAATTTCGGACTTTTTTCGAACTTCTTCTTATATCTCGGCAGATATCCACCCGATTGGGCCAGTTTTAGTTTTATTTTAAAGTCAATAGATCAAAGCTCAACTTTGCCATACAGATCAATATGATTGGATAAGTAATGGCAGCGTAGAAACTTGACAAAGATGAAAAATGTGTTTTTTGGTCGACTGTAAGTCGGCTGTATATATCGTAAAAACTCGAAATAAATCCGTTGAAAAATCATAATGGGTACAAACTTAAAGTTTACATCCTACCGAATAAAACATGCCGGATATGGCCCAAATCCAAGGAAAACTGGATTTATGGTGGATTTTTAAAGTTCGGATTTTTCCACTTTTTTCGATTGACAAAGTCCAAATTTAAGATTTATTATAGGCGGCGACATGTAAACAAAAATGAGTGGTGATGGCAGCCGGGTCAAAAAATAGCTAAATCAGATATTTAAAAGCTAGAAATTTATAAAAATGAATTTAATTTTTAAAAATTCTTTAAAAAATATTAAAATTCTTGCGTTATGACTGAGAGTATTTTTAATAAGTAATATCCATCTGGACAATTCATTCTTAAAAAGTAGCTAACCTTAACTTTACAAAAGCATGCTCTTTTTAATAAGTACTGCCTTATCAAAAACGAAAAAAAGAGTACGTATTAGAGAAAAAAATAAGAAAATAATGAACAAGATAAAAGAATACACTTGTTTAAATGGTCCAAACACTTTTTGCAATGTGTGTGGTAAATTTATTATGAATAATAAATTTCGACCCTTTGATAGTGAGGTGATAAATCGATATTTCCTCTACTTTCGCATTAAACCAAATCTTGAAGAGGCTTGGACACCGAGGAGAATTTGTGATTCTTGCCGCTTGACACTACTTAAATGGAGCGAAGGCAAAACAAGTGTATTCTTTTATCTTGTTCATTATTTTCTTATTTTTTTCTCTAATACGTACTCTTTTTTTCGTTTTTGATAAGGCAGTACTTATTAAAAAGAGCATGCTTTTGTAAAGTTAAGGTTAGCTACTTTTTAAGAATGAATTGTCCAGATGGATATTACTTATTAAAAATACTCTCAGTCATAACGCAAGAATTTTAATATTTTTTAAAGAATTTTTAAAAATTAAATTCATTTTTATAAATTTCTAGCTTTTAAATATCTGATTTAGCTATTTTTTGACCCGGCTGCCATCACCACTCATTTTTGTTTACATGTCGCCGCCTATGATAAATCTTAAATTTGGACTTTGTCAATCGAAAAAAGTGGAAAAATCCGAACTTTAAAAATCCACCATAAATCCAGTTTTCCTTGGATTTGGGCCATATCCGGCATGTTTTATTCGGTAGGATGTAAACTTTAAGTTTGTACCCATTATGATTTTTCAACGGATTTATTTCGAGTTTTTACGATATATACAGCCGACTTACAGTCGACCAAAAAACACATTTTTCATCTTTGTCAAGTTTCTACGCTGCCATTACTTATCCAATCATATTGATCTGTATGGCAAAGTTGAGCTTTGATCTATTGACTTTAAAATAAAACTAAAACTGGCCCAATCGGGTGGATATCTGCCGAGATATAAGAAGAAGTTCGAAAAAGTCCGAAATTTAACATTTCGAACTTTAAAAAATCTTTAAAAAAAAACTGTGCCATCGAAAAAAAAATTAATGCTATTTTCGCGATCTAGGGGTCAAACACTAACAGAATTTGCCATCAATTGCTGGGGAGCATTTTGGCTGTAAACTAGTGTTATTCCTATGGGAGCTATATGATATAGTTGTCCGATCCGGCTCGTTCCGACTTATATACTACCTGCAATAGATATAAGACTTTTGGGAAAGTTTTAGCCCGATAGCTTTAAAACTGAGAGACTAGTTTGCGTAGAAACAGACGGACAGACGGACGGACAGACGGACAGACGGACGGACAGACGGACAGACGGACAGACGGACATGGCTAGATCGACTCGTCTAGTGATGCTGATCAAGAATATATATACTTTATGGGGTCGGAAACGTCTCCTTTACTGCGTTGCAAACTTCTGACTGAAATCATAATACCCTCTGCAAGGGTATAAAAACTTGGTAAAATTAACAAATATAATTGTCAAACAGTCCCCAAGCACAAAAATTGTCAATTCTACCAATTAAATAGTTACTTTCACAACAAGAAATTTACACAATTAGCAAAGACACACACCCAAAGCAAAAACAAAATACACGTAACTATTTTTTTTAGTTACGTAACTATCCGTATTGGTAAATTTTATTAATAACATTTTTTTGTGTGTGTGATAATTTTTCAAACACTTAAGTTTTAGTAATAATATTACTATTAATAGGTAAAAATAGATATTAATATTAATATTATAGTTGGTTCAAATATTATAATATGAGTTAAATCTATAAATGCTTAAATAATCTAGATTAATAAAAGGGTCATCAAAAAAGAAAAAACGGCTTGATTTAAAAATCGAATTTTTTATACATTTTACCATTTTTAATTTTAATTATTAGTTCATTTAATTTATTTACTTTACAGTAAAAGTTTATACAATTTTTTGTTTTTCTCAAGAGACTTCTTTATAAACCAAAATTTATTTAAAGCCAATCTGATGTAAATTGTATATTTTTTATACCAACTCACCTGTTCCTTCTTCAATGCATTGATTTCATTTCCTATCCCCTGACCCATCTTATCTCCTTACTTCCTTTCTCCGACAACCCATTCAATATCACCGTGTGACAACAAAAAGTGACCTAGTCTCCGGCCTCAACCAGCCACTCACTTCGATGACATCCTCCAGGTTATCTAACCACATCCACTTGGCAGTCAGTCGCTTGCTCCTCCAGCAATCCCCCACTGGATCACCATTGTTCGCCGAGTGCTCAACTAAACGATGTCAACTGGCTGCTCGAGTCGAGTGCCCACCGAGCTGGCTGGCTGGGAGTCCCAATCCCAGCTCCAATCGCAATCGCAGTCCCTGCTGCACATGCATAATACACAACTTAATTAGTATTACTACTTTATGGCACTCTCGACGATGTTTGCCCCCTTTCCATCTTTTCCGCCTCCTTCTTTCATTTTGAGCTTAGACTGGGTAAAAATCTAATAATGGAGCATTCCACACACGCACTGCCATTGCCACATTACCATATCAAAAACGGTTGCCTTGCCGAGCCCGTGGGGCATAGACAGGGGGTTAAACTCCTTGCCTTTCGCCTACTACGAGTATGTGTGTATTTCTTTGGCTCGATCAGAAATGCACTGCACATGCACTGGGAGAAAACTTAGGATTGTCACTTCATTAACTTATTGAATTAAAAGCCTACACAGAGGGAAAATTGACAAAAGATCAGATTTATAAGTGCAGGTTAATTTAATATTTTGTAAGGATCAAGTTATTCATATCATTTTGATATGATTATGGTTATTTTATTTTATTTTACAATTTTTGTTCAAAAAATTGTAAATTTGGTATCTATAGACAGTATTTTTATAACTTTTATGAAATGATAAAATATCAAGTTGATATGTTGGAGTTATAAATTTGACATTAATCATATCGTATTTTTATTGATATGAAATAAGGTAGAAATTACCCTATTTCATATTGATTTTGTTTCTGTGTTTGATATTTGAAAATTAATACCGATAGGCAAAACTCGTTGGTAAAATTCATAAATATTTAATTAGCCCTTGAAATTTTTTTATTCTTAAGTATAAAATTTAAAAAAAAAATCAAATCAAAAAGATTCTGAAGCAGATCTAAAATATATTTTAAATAATTTAGAATTATCAGATAGAAATTAAAAAAATCTTTGATTTGTTGGATTTAATTATTGATCATACACACAAAAAAAAAAACTATGTAAAATCAACGATTTAATAGTGAAAACTGCCCCAACCAATAAATAATAGAAAATGACCCAAAAAATAGTAGAGTACCTAAAAAATAGTAGATGACCTACAAAATAGTATTTTACCCGAAAAATATTGTAGTTTTTTTAAATTTATTTTTTTAACTATTTTTATTTTTAATTTAACTTGTTATATTAATTTATATTGAAGTTATTTATAGACACTTACATTTCACAGTTACTTAAACTTACAAATCAGGTTTCTTGCCTCCGCTGGGAATCGAACCGGGGCCGCAATCGTCGGAGTCGAGCACTCTAACCAGTAGGCCACAGAAGAATGATTTTCGTAGAGGAAAATCTTTTGACTTGAAATCAACATTAAAAAAAAAAAAAAAAGGAAAAACATCATCTGCAAAAGCAGGATTTGAACTCACGACCCAGAGATTATGAGTCGGATACTCTAACCACCCTAAATCCAGAAAAATAGTTGACCTACAATTTATAATGGTATTTTTAAAACAACAAAATACATGAAGGAAAAAAATAGTTTTGTTACGATATTAATTGTGGTGTCACTATTCGATGCCCCAAAAAATAAAAAAACAAAATACACGCAAACAAATAAAATAGTTTTGCTACGATATTAATTAGGACGTTACTATTAATTTTCCAAATGAAGAAAACAACAAAATACATGCAAATTTCGTAAATAGGTTTTTCACTATTTTAATTGTTAAATACTATTCAATGAACAAAAAAATAAAACAACAAAATACATGAAAAATTCAGAAAATAGTGAACTACTATTTTTCTATGTTAATTTTACATAGTTTTTTTTTTTGTGTGTATTAATACGTTAGAGGAAAGATTATGTGAATGCTGTAAATAATTATTGATATTTGTAAAAGGCTTTTAAAAATAGTTATACAGAAATTCCAAAGTAATAGCTTGCAGTTTTCAGTGCACATACACTCAAAAAAAAATTTTAGAAAATCGCCTATGGATTTGCGTCACTGGCAATTTTTTCTATATTTCTGGAAAATTTCTTAAATTTAATTCCTTTTTTATTAATTTGAAGAAAATTGTCCTTACCAGTAGAAAATTTGTTTTATTTTAAAGAAAGAAATCGCCAGTGAAGCAAATCCATAGGCGATTTTTTAAAATTCAGGGCGATTAATTTTTTGAGTGTATGCATGAACTTTGAACGTTGTGAACTCTTGTGCATTCGCCATCTTCTTCTCGCACTCGATGTGTCAGTTTCAGCTGTCAAGTGGGGAGGACGAACCTCGCAACTCCGGGTAACCCCATCGACAACTATGTTGAACTTTTTGAAAGCTGTCACAACTAATTTGCATACCCCACCAGAACTCCCTTTTTGCTATTGACTGGAACCAGGAATAGGACAACTCCAACTCCAACTCCAATCCCATCCAACCCGCATCCTTTGCAAGCCAGAAACCCCAGAGGGGTAATACTATACATTAGCGGGCTCACCCCCAAAATTCGCGAAAAAATTATCCTCGATGGACCGCGATTTCTTAAGAATTTACGTGCAAAAAGAACTTGGCGGTCGGCCATGGTTCTCTTGTAATTAAATTTCAAAGTTCTCGGGTTTGCTATAAAAAACAAGGGTGCTTTTCTCATATTTTCAATCAAAGTAATTAAGTTTTAATGAGTTCCTATAAAATTAATTAATTGTTCAAATGAGTTCCTATAAAATTATTTAATTGCTTAAATGAGTTCCTATAAAAAAAGTGTAGACTTTTGTCACATTTTTTTAATTGTATTTTTTGTCTAATGAAAAAACTTATGCAAATAATCATGTTATGAGTGGAGCGTGGACTATAAAGGACATGATTGAGATTTTAGTGACGGCCAGGAACGATCACATCCATCCAAGGTCCCCCACCATTTTAATGCATTAATTAAACCTCAAACAATTTGTATCTTTATATTTATTTAAATAGTTTCAATGAACACTTTTCCGCACCACCATTGAGGTAAAGTTCCAGGCGCGTTTTTTTATAGTGGTGTCCCCGTTAGGCCTAGTCCACGCTTCAGATCCGAATATAACAAAGAGTCTCCTAATTAACAGCTGAGTTGTTGTCGAAGGTGTCCTAAAAATATATATGCGAAATTTTATGATGTATGTTAAATTTGAAATGAAAGCATCGTGCAAGTACAAATTAAAAAAAAAAATGGAACGAGTCACAAGTAAAATTTGGCATGAAATTAAAAAAAAATCGCGGCGATTTTTTTTTAATTTCATGCCAAATTTTACTTGTGACTCGTTCCATTTTTTTTTTTAATTTGTACTTGCACGATGCTTTCATTTCAAATTTAACATACATCATAAAATTTCGCATATATATTTTTAGGACACCTTCGACAACAACTCAGCTGTTAATTAGGAGACTCTTAAATGTACACTGCCTCTTTGTTTTCTTCTTTTTGTTGGAACTTTCAACTGCGAACCTTCGCCGGCATACAAACATCATTGTTCCACCGTCTTCGACCACTTGGCATGGGCTAAGGCAGGTTGGACAGTCGCGCTTGTCCAAAACTACTCCGTGGTCTTGTAAAAAGCGGAAATGAGCTTTCTCATCCATACCGAGAAACTCTCCAAACGTTACAGAGCAAGACTGGCACGTCATGTTGAACAATATGAATCAATAAACAAAATTTATTGATAAAAATTTGAATATTGGGGGCAGACAACTCGATTTTTATAGCAAGTATGAGAAAAGCACCCTTGTTTTTTATAGCAAACCCAGGAACTTTAAAATTCAATTACAAGAGAACCATGGCCGACCGCCAAGTTCTTTTTGCACGTAAATTCTTAAGAAATCGCGGTCCATCGAGGATAATTTTTTCGCGAATTTCGGGGGTGAGCCCGCTAATGTATAGTATTACCCCCAGAGGTTGTACATATGCTTACTTTTTGTTTTATTTTCCACACTTTGATTTCATCTGGTCTCTTCGAGCACAAAGAGTAAATATTCATGGGACTCTGGCAGAGCGACAAACTTTTCACAATTTTCGGGCCAACTGTGATTGCGTTGGGTAAAGTAGAAAGAAAGGATTTCATTGCGAACGAAACTTCCGATTGACGGAATACCACGGTTGGGTTTTGCCAGTTCAACTTTTCACATTTCTGCAGACCAATAATTAAGTTAGCTCTGGCACTTTGCCACTGCTGATTGTGAATAAAGATTGGAATGCAAGGGAAATCTTTAAATACATGTAGTTTTTATTTAGGTGGTTGAAAAGGGGAAATTAAGGAATTTTCTATGTGGTTTTTATAGGGAATTATCGAAAATTAATGGGAAACTAAAATTATAAAAATTATTGAATTACAACAAAAATCATATTTTATTTATTCACTTGTAGGTAGTTGATTATTATTTATTATTAGGGAAATTAAGGGATTTTCTGTTGGTGTATAGGGGGAATTATTGAACAAATATTAAAAATCTAAAATTATAAATAGATATTATTATAATTATAAATTATATTTTATTTATTCACTTGCAGTTGATTGTTTTACATGGCTGTATATGTTATTATATGTTGATTAATGATTTTCTGTTGGTTTTAGAAAAAATTATTGAACAAATATTGAAAAATTTTGAATTATAAAAATAATTTATTATTATTATATGTTATTTTATATTTATTCACTTGTCAGTATTAAATCACTTGTAATTCTTGATTGCCATATAACGCCTTTTTGTTTTCGGCATTGGAATTTAGTAACTATCAAGGTTTCTCACCATTGACCCCCGAACCAGGATATTTATATTTATTTTATGGCTTGAATTGACCTTCAGTTCGGCGAATGGCCAAAACACCCAAGGTTCTCCTCGGCCACAGGACACCTAAACCCGAACCCAAGCCCAAATCCACTGCCACTTAATCTTAATTGCCACGAGTGGGCGCCTTTCCATTTCCATTTCCCTACGATTTTCCATAGATGGTCGCCTACTTGCGTTTCTCCACCTACCCGGCTGTCATTCGCTTGTTTTGTTTATCGCTCGCCCTTGTTTGTTCAACAAATCCTCATACATTCGAAGCGTGTTTTTCTTTAGCGGCTTGGCTTGGCGTGTCCTTGAGCCTGCCCCAAGTTTTCCAACGAAAATGCCGCCTAATTCCTTGAGAGTGTTTTATTATCCACCCAACCGCCAGCCAAGTGAGTTGAGTTGAGTTGAGTTGGGCCAACCCAACCCCACGCAAGGTTGACATCCTGTTTGTTCCGTGTTAATTTGACATGATTATGTCAGAGTGTTTGACAACTTTTCATATGTCGGCGAAGTTGGGGGTATTTTTCGCCCTCTTCTTCTTCTTGTTTATGACAAGGGGTCCTTTGCTGATCCATCAACAGCCAGGCTGTCCTGCGGTTGCATGTCCTTGAAGTCGAAGGCTCTCATTTTTTTCTGTTCTGTTCTTTTTCTTTCCGTTTCGCTTTCTTTTCTATTCTCTAGCCATTCATTAATAACATTTGTGCCCTATCGTAGGAATATTGTTAAAATGGCGTAAAATTGCCCGCTTTGAGGCGTCATGACGATGCGAGTCCTGTGCGTCCTTCGTCCTTCATCCTTCATCCTTGTCTTGAATTCAGCCACTTTGGCGACGGCGTTGGGCGGAAAAAAATAGAATGTGTCGCAAATTAACCTTTTGACAGCTGACTGAGGGTAGACCATTGACAAATGGGCCTCGAGCACTGGATGGGGATCCTCCAAGTCAGGACTTTAAGTCACCCCAAAGTCGAGGGATCGAAGTCCCACGTAATTAGATGTTCACTTTTAAGACAACCTTGTCATTCCGGCCATTATTAGGTTATTTATAATTATTTCTTTGTACAAGGTGAAATTACAAAGAAGGGTTGAATAAATAAAAAGGTATATTTAAAATATAACCTTAAAATTGTACGAATTTTTTTGATTTCTTTGTTTTATAAAAATATCTGAATTTCTCATTAATTAAGCATTTCTCCCTCTTTTCATTTGCAGGACAAGTGAACCGCTGCCCTCTGCCGGAGCCACGCCCTCTTCTGTGGAGGCGGCCTCTGCGGATGCCGGTGGCAACAACAATAACATCAACAACAATCACAATGGCCAACAGTCACAGAAATCTCAGCAGCAGGCGAGTCTCAGCGCCATCAGCAGCAAACTGAATGTCTTGGCCGCCCAGTCCAATCTGAACAACAATAATACGAGCAGTCAGTCAGGATCCATGACATCTGCCTCGAATCGAACGGGCTTGGACTCGAATCAGAATCAGAAACAGAATCAGAAACAGAATCAGAACCAAAATCAGAGCACAGACAGCCGACGGAGCAGCAGCCTGGATCCGGATGGGGATGTGGATGATGTCGTGGACGCGGTCCATGGCGGCGCCTTCGAGGATGATATGCAGGCCCTATTGCCCAAATGCTCGCGTCGCTCCCGAGATGAGCTTAGTCAGGTGAGCTATACTATCAATTAAATTAGAATTGGACAAGTTAGGCAAGGGAAATGGGTTACTTTATTATTAAGTATTACGAATTATTTAGTATATAAATATTTAGGAACAAGTTTATAAGGAATTTATGATATTCCATTTCAGACCAATAGAATGTTTTGCTCTTTTCGCCAATTTAATTTCAAAAAATTACATTGTGAGATTACTTATAAAGATGTCGAAAAGTATGATACAATTAAATTTAGGTCCTAAAGAATTGAACGCTAAATCATTCTTAAATTTGAAACTCATTTTTCACTGCTCACTTTTAAGAAATACGTGTTAAATCTCAGACTAATAGAATGTTTACTTTTTCACAAATTAAAATGTAAAGAAATCACACTTTAAGAACACTTATGTCTAAAAGTATGCTACAATATATTTTACGTCCTAAAGCACAGGAGAATAATCCCTAAATAGGAAATTATTTTTTACTGCATACTTTTAGACACCTTTATTGTTCATTGTAGAGCCTTAGTGATTTCTATTACTATAAGTTATCCTGCTCTTTTTTCCTGAACACTAAGAAGGACACTACTGACCAAACCCAAGAAAGAAAGTTGAAACCAACAAGTCTCCTCATTCGATGTCAACCTCTCATTTCAATCCAGACTCCTGGGACTTCTTTTTCTCGGGCTGCACATGTAATTTGCCACCGTTCATTGCGCAGCTTACTCAGTTTGCGACTCCTTGGAGGACGCAGCACTGAAATTTGTCGCCTCCATTCGAAGGACCTGCCACATGTGGCATTTGCCACGCCAAAGTGGCAATTACGGGCCAAGTTCCACTGTGCCGCCCCGGCTTTCATTCATTCATAATTTGCTACGTGTTGCCTTGTTGATGGGGCAAACGGAAAAGGTTCTTAGTTCCTCCGCACAATGATAATGATTATGATGCTGTGTTGTCGGGTCCATAAAATGATGAAATCAAATGATTTCGCTTTGGCATAAAAATAAAAATTACAATACACGTCGCTTCCTCGTCGCTTTTCCTCCATTTCCCTTGCATTTTCCTCATTATTGTGAGCTGGTCGTGCGTGCTTTTCCCTGGGATTTCTTCATTAATAACTGAGAATCCTTTGTGTGTGCTTTCCCTTTGCCATTTTCCATTTCCCTCGTCCCGTTGTCCTGTCGTCTCGTCCTGTGTGCCTAATGGTTTGTAATTTCCTTTGGGGGGCGTTGCCGTGGGGCAGAAAAGAGTTTGACAAGTCAATTTGTTAGTTAATTTGATATGCGTTGCTATGCCACATCAATTGAGCAACCATTTTGAAATGCCAGCAAGTCACTCATGCCTTCTAATTGCGTAATAATTTATCCACAAAATTTAAGGGCATCCATTTGCATTGCATCGTTGCCAAAATTCGATATTGCTTAGCTCCCAAAATTAGGCAATAAAATCGTTGCCAACTATATTCCGAAGGGCGAAATGGGGCGTGGCAACCACAATTGAGATGGCCAAAGCCAAATCGTCTGGGGCGTGGCTCAATCAGACATGTGTGTGTGCTCTCACATTTTAATTTGTGGCCAGCACATCCTGTTGCACTTGCAGGCAGTCCACGTTACACTGAAGAAATATCCTTTATTTTTCTTAATAAAATAGGTTTGCGGAAGAACAAATTAAAATATTAAAATAAGTGCCTAAAAGTATGCAGTGAATAAAGTTTAGTCTTCTTTTTTTATGAATTCATCTCACTTTTGGGTTAAAAATATGTTGTTGCATACTTTTAGACACCTATTTTGACATTCAAAAGTGATTTCAAAAACCCAGCTATTTCAGTGGCACCCCTCTATATTTGTACATCATTGAAAAGAAGAATTTTTAATTGGTAATAAGAAAATTAAGTATTTATTTTAGAAATTCATTACTGTTATATTTCCTAACTTGAAGATTTTCTGCTTTTGGATTACCAAAGGTTGCTGATGAGCTTGAGGTGACTTTAAAACGAAACATAAATGTATGTTAAATATATTAAATTAGAAAAGTAAATAGACTTAGATTTAGTAAATAGGTAATTTCCACGTCAATACAATACAATAATACAATTAAAAATTTGTTGTTCTGGGAATGTGCGTTTTTCTCAGTGCACTCTTCCATTCTCATGCGGTTGGCAGCATCTTCCTTCTGACCAGCAGCTGGGCATAAAATATTGATTCCATTGCCAGACAGACGGGCCCAAAAACAGCTGAGGCCGGCCGGCAAGCGACCATTTTAGTTGCAGCTCCTTTTGCTCTTTTTTGGCCATTTATGAATATTCAATAAAAACAACAGCAGCCGAACATCGACGATGGCGATAAAAGTGTCTGCCCTTGTACTCTATAGCTCTATAGCTCTTTAGCTCTGTACTCTTTACTCTAACCACTGGCCAATATTTTCCGGTGCAGGAATGTTGGCACGACCGCAGAGCGATGCAAAAAACACATGCAACACATGGAAGGATGTCGAAGGACCCTCTCTTCGGCTCCTGTTTCGCTGTCTGGCATACACAAGTTTTTATCGCCAGGCGCCGATCAAAAGGCTGAGCTTGAGTTTGAGTTCGAGTCCTGAAACTGTGGAACTTTATTACTTTCATTATGCTTTATCCCTGCCGGCGTTGTGTCCACCATGACCACGACCACCTTTCCTTGGCCATAAACAACTTTGGCTCTAATCTCCTGGCTGCGGGCCATGTCGAGTGGACATCGTCCTCGGTTTAGCTCGGCTTTTTTGGGGGGCAGCTGTTTGCTCAGGTGCACAGGTTTGCTAATTGCAGCGGTATTAGAGGAGCTTTGTCAGCGGCTTAAAGCATCCGGCCCCCGGCCACTTTTTCCTTGGAAACGGATCGGATGTATGTACCACCAGGGGGCTTTTCTTGTTTTGCGTTGCCCTCGGAAGCAGTATTTTGAGCCAAGTAGCAGACCTGAGAAATTGATTTCTAACTACCTTGGAATTTCTGGAATTTAGTTTAATTATCTTAGAATTTTTTAACTTAAGAATATTTTTAATTTTATATTATTTGAATAACAAAAACTGGTGGGATAAATATGTGAATTTTAGCTATTAATAAATAGGTAGTGTTTATTATTTTTTGAAATTACTTTAAAATGTCGAACAAGGTGTCCAAAAGTATGCAACAATATATTTTTAATCCAAAAGTGATATGAATTCATACAGGAAGACGACTATGCTTTAATCACTGCATACTTTTAGACACATATGTATTTTTGACATTTAAAAGGGATTTCCTAGATATTTCTGTGGTTTGATTTTTTTTTAAGAGAAAGTGATAATAATAAAATGATTATACATTAATATTCAGACTTAATGTAGTGGGATAAATATGTGAATTTTAGCTAAGAATAGTTTTTATTACTTCAAATTAAAAGTTATATTGGTTTTTTGAAATCACTTTTAAATGGGTGTCCTAAAGTATGCAACAATATATATTTTTAATTCAAAAGTAATTTAAATTTATACAGGAAGACGACTATGCTTTATTCACTGCATACTTTTAGACACATATTTTTTTTTACGAGAAAGTAATAATGAAATGATGATACCCCTTTGAAATTATAGGGTATACCAAATACCAAACATGGGTCACCGTTTTCTCGTACTTTTTTGTTCGGTTTTGCGTTCGCTTCTTGTTGCTTGTCAGGCGAGAGATGTTTGCTGATATTGTCAGGTGGGGCCAACAGGACGAAAAAAGGGACGAGGACGTGGGACACGCGACAGACGACCGCAGCAGCAATCAGGCAGCTCTGTGGGGATGCGAAGGATGCGAAGGATGGAGTTTGTTGTGTCCTGTCAAAGCCAATGAGGCGTCTGTGCTGTGCATGTCCTGCGGTCGCCCAGGCTTGGCCCTTTTTAAAGTCCATCTAATGAAGTGTATGCTTAAATTTCGTTGTTCATTTGCGTTAGTTTTTCGGTGTCAAAAGTGGTCAGAGGACTTTCAGGAGACCCTTCCCTTCCATTTTCACAGCCACTGCCATCTCTCGTTTCAATTTTGTCGCTGCTGGACGCATCTTCTTTGGTGTGTGCCTAATGGCTTTGACTTTTTGACAGCATCCCCAGTGCTTCCATCCTCTCAGTTTTCCCTCCCCCCCAACATCTATGTAGACTGGTCATTTGAGCGTCTCGTCTTCGTTTTGGCCATCGGCCATTTAATGGCGTATTTTATGTGTTGGCTTATTACTTGAGCTGAATGTTTATTGCATTCGCCATTTCCCATTTCGCAGTTCGCCATTTGGTATTTAGAATTCGGAAGCTGTGGAATTTCCACTTACTCTTGAGCTCCGCCGGCAATTTTCACTTTTCCCAGCCGGCTTGTTAATTATGCAAGCCCTTCCGTTTTATATGCAATTTGCTGTCCACTGTTGCCGAATTTCCGCTTTCTTAATTATGCATTCATAGTGCGCTTTCAGCTAAATAGAGCTCGTTTGTATTTGTTGAATTACTTTAATACTCATTTAAATGTAACATTATATTCATTCAATTTATAACTTGCACATTTGTTTAACGAGAAAATAAATCCTACAATTATTTGGTCATATGACAAGAGTTAAATATATTTCAGTGCTCTTTGAAATCTCAAATAAGGTTTGAAATCAAAATTTTGTATTGCATAATTTTAATTTTATTTTCATTGAGAAAAGAAAACCTAAAATAATTTGGTTATATTTAAGAAATTTAAGCGAAAAGTGGTTAAAAATATGTTTAAAATTCCTAAAAATAGTTTTACAAATTTAATTTTTTAAATAACAGAATTTAAGATATTTTAATAAAATAGGGAATTAAGTTTGTTACCTTATTAATATTCCCTTACTTCATTCCCCTCATGTATTTTCCGAGTGGACTGTGTGCTCTGCTCAAAGGACAACCAAATATGTGACCTGGGAGGTTGCACGCTAGACAAGCATACGGACATACGGACAAACAGACATACGGACAAACGGACATACGTACCATATATAGTATAGGATGTATACACATCAGTCAGTCTGTGTGATGTCTAGCTGCTGTTGTTCCCATTGCGGTTATCCCTACCATTTTGGGACACTGGCATCCTGCTGCTGTTTCTGCCATTAAATGTAATTCTCTGTGGTTTTTATGGTTTTTTAAAACATTCAACAACATTTTACGTGGCTGCTATTTATCTTTTATTTCCACGGCTGCTGCACTCTAGCCCTCTCTCTCTCTCTCTTTATCCTTCTCTTTCTCCCCTTGTAGTCCTGTGGCACGTATTGTGTTGCTGTTGTTGCTAGTTTCCAGTTGGTACACTGAGATAAAAATGTTCTCAAAATGGGAATGCTAGGGGTCTTGAAAATTCGATTGTTTCAAGAATTATTAGTTCTTAGATTTGGTGATTAATACATTTTATTATTCTGAAATTATATATTTATATATACATATTATATTTGGTATATTATATATTTGGTTTTGCCCCTGAAATATTTTTATTCAAATTTTAAGGAGAGTTTTTTAGATAGATAGATATATAGATTTTAATATATATATTTGTTTGAACTTTTGAACTTTTTTTTTAATCGCATTTGGTAAATGCAAATTGATTATAGTAGAATAATTTGTATTCTCTTTTTGAGCACACAGCTTTTCTCTCTGTGCACTGGCTCCTGCGCTGCGTCAGGCAATAATTCAGTCTCGAGTGCAATTTGCCCGCACGAGACAGCAACTGAAACTGAAACAGAAACAGTGGGTGCGATAGGGACAGTCCCACAGAGACGACACGTGCACGGCAGCTTATCGCTCTCACCTTTTGTCAAACTATTAGTTGAAAGGGGATATTTTTTGGCCAGGCATTGGGGATTGGGATTGGGATTGGGATCAGCGTGCACAGTGGGACTGTTAATCAGCTTTATGCGAACGAACAATGGCGAAAAATCACTCACTCGTTCTGTATGATTTTTTGTGAAATTAATTTCACGCTGGGACCTGCGACTCCGATAAGAAAAGCTTTATGCGGGGATTTTGCCCTCACACCCACACGACTCATATATGTATTTATGAACCATTATCTTGATCGGACGGGGAAAATAGCAGTCGCAAAAAAGGAGGATGAGTGAATGTCTGGATGGTGTGAAATTATTTCAAATTAAACACCATACCCAAAAAAAAAACTTTTTATAAAACCCAAAATTATATCATCAAAATTCTCAACTCATTTATTTTTATGCTGTGCATAAACTTTAATGTAACCTCCGTATTTATTTGCAGAGCTTGTCCTTTAAGTTCCGACGATTCAGTTGCCTGATTTCATTTCCGCAAGTCTCCAATGCAACTTCCGTTCTTACTTGCAGTTTTTTCTTTGCCAAGTTCCCCTTCATTTGTCGCATTTGAGCAATTTTCATTGCCCGTTTTCGGGCGGCGTAAAATAAATAGTTTTCCCCCCTGCCCATTTGTCGGTTTTTCTTTTTCTCTCTACTGCTTGTTGTGTAATTTATTAAATGGTGGCAAAAAAAAAGAAGGAAAAGGGCATTTTGTCAATGGCTGGGAATTTTTATATTGCCATTCGAATTTTGGCCAAAAGTATTTCACCAATATTGGCAAGATAGAGAGATACAAACTCAGGACCAAACTCAGACCCAGACAATTGTTTGCCAATATTTTAGCCGAATAGTTGGGGGGGTGGGAAGGTGAGAAGGGAAGAGTGAACTTTCCAGGGCGTGGAAATGATTTTCCTTTTCGACATCTGCCAGAACGGAACCCAGAATACTTTCTTCGTCTGTCGTCGCAGTCTGGCCGCCCGTTCCACCTCCTTGGCGGCAACTTCCGCTGCTTTCTCATGACCGTGAAAGTGTTGGCCCTGGCACAAAAGTCGGCTTGGATTCTCCATTCTCGACTCTGCTCGCTTGGCTACCCATTGTTGCATTGTCAGATCCAGATACACTCGCAAACACTATATGGAACATAGAACATACATACATATATGTATAAAATGGGCTCAGGCACAGCGGACTTAAAGTCGCGACTGTTTGCCCAGCATAACGAGATCCCTTTAGGAAGCCAAAATCAAACAAACCCATACATAAACCAGGGCCACAGGAACAATTCTAAGGGTACACGTGGAGAAATAACCTTACAACTTTTGGATCAATATCTAAAAACTTTAGATAAATTTTTCATAGCTTAAAAATATTTTTTAAAAGAAGTTAAATACATTTTTTGAATGATTAATGATTAAATAAATTTTATCCAAGTCTTTTTAACAAAATTAAAAAAAAATTTAAGAACATTTTTTAAGAAGATACTATTAAGCCATTTAAAATGTATTTCACAATTTTAAAAAATACCAGTTACATTTAAATGGGCTTAAATCCCTTGTCTATAAATATAAATAACTTATTAAAATAATTATTTCCAAGTTTGTTCTATAATATCGAGCATAAAACAGTTAAGACAAGGTTATGAAGAATAATAATAGTTTTGAAAGTATTTAAATATTGACTGGTTAAGGTTGATTCTCAAAAGAATATTTATTTATTTATTTATATAAAGCTAAATTAAAGTTAAAAATTATAAACTAACTAAAATAAGAGCTCTAGCAGCAAGGGCTTTCAGCTCGTCTAAGGTGTCGCACAGTGGGGCGAAAAAGCCAAAAGTCTGCCTTAAATCAGCGGAGCCCTATAGCGAATATCTTTTGATGGGGTATTGTTAAAGGCAATTGAATATGTAAAAAAACATCAAAAGGTGAATTTTTTTAGTGCAAATTTTTTGTTGCAGAAAATTTTTAAGAAAAAAAAAATTGTTTTTTTAAGAAAAAAATTATAAATAAATTACTTATAGGGTTCTAAGTTTCCCAATATTTTTTTTAAATTTAACTTGATTTTTGAAAAAAAAATTACTAAAATCGGTCAACTACATCTAATAGCTTCCATATAAACGCTTAGTACAAAAGGGAATATATCGGTTCTATTTCATATTTTGTATGTACATTTGGATTAAGCCATTATTTATCAATTTATGTCAATGTTTACATTTTTTTTAAATTGGTTTGTTATTTCCTTATTCTTATTCTTGAAATTTCTGTCAAGAAAATATTGCATAATTTAAAAAAAATGGGTATACATTACGTTTTTGATTATATCTCGATAACATATTCCGATTATATTTATATTTTCAACAAAATAAAACAAATTTAAATTATAATTTCAATTTTTTATTCATTTTCATCTTCATCGCTACTGTCAAAACCATGCGCGGATCCACGGGGGGTGATATGGGTGATATATCAGCCCCCACTCGGGTGAAAAATGAAAGAAATTTTGGTACTCAAAAAGTATGCAACAAAAAAATTGTTCTGATATCACCCCCCACAACAAAATCCTGGATCCGCCACTGGTCAGAACAGTCAAATATAGTCGAATATTCATGCTCTAAGTGCGCGCGGAGAAACCAGGGCTGGCGACAATTCAAATTACGAACATTTCTTGCTAACTTTAACCGCGGTTTTCTCAGAAGAGGCACAAAAGGGCAGGCTAATTTTTTCAGAATTTGTAGTTAAATATCTAAACTTTTTTTTAAAAAAAGAATTAAAGGGGGATCTAGGGTGTAACACTACTTTACGTCCAAGAATATCCAAAAAAAACCCAATTTTTTTGGACCACTTTTAAAAAATTAAAAAAAATAGTAATTATGTATCTACATTTTTTATTTTTTTTTTAATATTTTAAGAATTGGTTGCTCTTAAAATTTCAATCGTTACATGTACAACTTAGGCCCTCGGGCGATTTCTGAAAAATTTCAAAGATGTGTAAAAATACTTTTTTTTCTTATTGGCTAAAATTATATTTCGAAACATCAACTTTAAAAATCTGTAGTATGAGAACCATTCATCACAGGTCACTCATTCTTTTTGATTTGTATAGAGAATTCAATTGTTTTTTAAGTTGCATTGCAACATTTTGAAAAATCTTAAAAAAAAAAAAACCATTTTGGCAGGCTTTTTGTTCTAGGCGCCCCAGTGTGTGTCGGTTTAATTACATATGTATATTTATTTAAATTTAAATTTTGATTTTAATTTGGGCTTCTTCAAGGAACGAGCTAATAATAAATAATAATAATAATAATATACCATTCTTTTAGATTTTTATTTAATTTATTTAATCGATTATTTGTATTTCTTTCCGGTTTTATGGAAAATTAAATGGCAAAATTATATAATCTAAGTGTACTTCAGTTCTGTAAGCAGAAATGGCAAGTGGAGGATTGGCAGCATCAACCCTCGGCTTAGATTTCCACTCCATCCACTCACTGTGCGCCACTCAAAAATGCAGCCAGGCTACTCAGAAGTCGATTCCGGGCACGGTTATGCTTTTTTATTCGGGGTTGCTGCTGCTCCCTGCAGCCGACAAGGAATCCAGTCTTATCCAACATAAAGCTATTAGATATCCCTGCATGTCCATGTCTCGCTCCCCCTCCCTCTCTCTCCCACTCTCTCTTTCTATTTCTATGTGTGTGTGTGATTTTTTATGTGTTTTGGTAATTCTGTAAACAAATGAGTGGGATCTGGGCAGATAGCTATAATATTCGAACTGGGGGAACTCCGGGGCTAACTTAATAAGTATCGCATTAGAGCGAGGAAATGGGAATGGGAATATCAAAATGCGTTGTTTGAAATAGAAGAAGGTCGTGTTTCTCGTTGAAGCTTCCAATTTCGATAAGAAATGTGTTTATTTATAAAAGAAGTTCGAGTTTTATAACAAATCTTGAATTTCTAAATTCTATTATTAATTATTTTCCCCCTAGTTTAATAAATACATGGAAAAACGTTATCCTTTTTCAGTTGTTAAACTTTTCTCCAACTCTGAACTCTGACCTTAAGGTCTGGCCGTTAAATGAGTATCATTAGGTTTCTAAATTCAGCTTGCAGTGGCCCCAACATTAGCCCCCTCTTCAGCTCGACCACTTTCAAATAGTTCGGGGTCCCTGGCGAGCGAATAAAAACTGAAAAGGGACCCAGCCGCTGACGTAATAAGCAATACTTAAGACCTAATGCAGGGTATAAAATATGCGCAGCATTCGCAGGAACACCTCGCTCCTCCTCCTCCTCCTCGAATAAGCGGGATACCCAGGACACAAGGGTTGCCCGAACACAGTCGTCCTTTTTCCTTTTCCTTTCCTTTTTTGCTTTTGCCCACTGAAAACGGTCGCCTGCAGTGCGCGTTCCTTTTGCCGCTGCTGTGATTTTTGATTTAAGCATAATTTTGCAACAATTTCGCCGGGTTCTTTTGGGGCTGCCCGCTGTGAGCAGTGAAAAATTTCAAACATTTCTTCAAGGGATTTGCGCAATTTTCCATTTTTTTTTCCCAGCCATCATCTGATGTCTGATGCTCCCCTTTTTTTATGTACTTTTTCGGTCTCCCCCTCTCAATATTACTCGCATTTAAATGGTTGGCAAATAAACAGGCGAACATTTTGCATTTCCATTTCATTGCGTTTGTCTTAAGACCTCTGTCTGAATGTCTGTGGCAGCTTCTCGGTTTTATTTCCTGCTGCCATTGTCAACTCGGCGTATGATTAATGCGTCAAGGAAGGGACATCGGAATGAACACAGGGCACTGGGACCCTGAAACCTTTTGGAGACCCTGAAACTTGATCTCCCTCGCAACTCACGCCCCCAGCAGCAGCCAACCCGTTTAATAAATGACATCAAAAAATTAAAATTCGCCGCCGGAGCGTTATTCAAATTTACTAAAGCAATAGAAAGATATGCATCTGGATGATGATAATGTATATCAAAATAAAAGGTGAGCCAGGCAACCTAATTTGACACTCGCCGGCACTTGAGCAAGTTTCACTCCGTTTATAAGGACCAAGAGACCAAAGGGTACAAAATAGAATGGTCTAGCAGCGATGGAGAACAGAAAAAGGCAACATGGATCCATGACGTTGTTAGTGGTAACGAGTCGGTTTTAAAGGGGTGACAGCCACTCGACTTTTTTCCAAAGCCAAAACACGCTTCGTTGGCCTTGTTCGCGGGTTCCATCCTCTAATGAAGGGATTATTAAGCATTTTAGCATTTTAAATTAAACGAATCCAGCAGTGCGAATATCGGGGCACTTTAATGAGATTCCGAATAAAGTTGGCGAGTGATACCATTTTAATTAGGAAAGTGACAGTATATTATGTAAATTTATTTTTAAAACAATTAAAACTTGGCTAGATGTTGATTTATTTAAACATCACAAAAGATCACTTTTGACAACAAATGGAATTTTAAATACAAAATAAAGGTTTTAAATAAAGGTACTATTTACATGTGTATACATTTTGTAGGATCACATCTTTACAGATTTTGTTCAATTGTAGATGTCATTGTGTTGTGTTCATTATTACTAATCGAAATGTAGAGGAAAATTTTAAAATCGAACCATTCATTAAAATGTTATGAGCAAATAATGGAATGCAAGCAGTGCAAGCAGTTTAATTTCTAATTATTTTCGAACTAAAGTGGTTTATAAGTCTTATATTGCCGAAGGAGAGTCATACCGTTGTTTTGTTTGGCTATTTTATTAGTATAGATGTTTTATAAAATGAATGCGAAGGTATTTCCGCTTTCCACCCTCCATTTTCCCCGTCTATCTCTTCTTTATTTTCGAATAATTTACAGATGCATAGGGATTTGCTTTGGGATCAATTCTGGCATCGTTTACAGTTGGCAAACATCGTCATCAACATCCCATTTTGACAAGGGGTGACACACTCATATATACTTACCATAAAGACCCCCGAATAACCTCCACTTCCTGATGCTGAAAAGTATGCTACACACACAATCTCTCACTCACTCGCTCACTCACAAAAATAAAGAGCAGGAACTTCAAAGCCAGCCCTTGGCAATTTTCAATTAAAAACGCCTACAACGCGACGACTGCTTTCGCATACTTCTGCTGCCATAGAATTTTTGTGTTTTTGTTTCGCTTTGTTTGCCCTGCAAACCCTGCCTGCGGGTTTCCCTGAAAATTCCCTGAAAACTCTCTCTGCAGCGCGCCACTCAGTCCTCTGGAAATTTCCAGATAGGCCGCATAGCTTTAATGCCGAGCTTGGAGCACAAAACATTCTACGAAAATATCACGACATGGAATTGCACTCGCACTGATGGAGATTACAGAAATATGGCCACAGGCAATGTGTCAAGTGTCGCAGATTCGTCTGCCAGTCCTGCCAGCTTTCCATCCGCGTAGGCGAACTGGATGGTGTCACTAAACTTGGTCAAGTGAGGGCTTTCCATGTATTCTAACAGCTGCTCAGGAACTTTTCTTCTTTTCTCCTCACGGGGTCCTCTTTTGGTGGCCCTAAAATTGTACATTAGCCTAGATTGAAACTTTATCTTTTTTAAACTTGGCTTCTAGGCTTCTTTTTATTTTAAAATGGTTTCTTACTTTTAAAAACGCGCATAAAGCCTTAATAGAGTAACTTAAGCTTGATAATTTTAAACTTATTCTTTACTCAGATTTGGTTGCTGTAAACTCACTTAAATTATATGGATTTTGCAATATATTTTAATTGATTTTGAAGTCGATAATAAAACAAGAGAGAACGCTAAAGTCGAGTATCTCATCTTTCCCGTTACTCAGCTAAAGAAAGTGCGAAGGAGATTGAGATATGCATGCAGCAAAGCGACTGCTTGCACTGCTTGTATTCCATTATATGCTCATTACTTTTGAATGAATGGTCCGATTTGAAAATTTTCTTTTACACTTCGAAACAAACTCTTTAAAGGTGTCAGACACATTTAAAGGTTCCTATTGGTGATTGTGTGAACTTGAGGTTTTGCACTTCAACACACTTGCACCCATTGGGGATTCGAACCTCTTAGGATTTAAAAATTTCGGTAGGTTGTCAACGCTACCTTATCAGCTAAGTATGATGATGTCCAAACATCTAGGAATATGTAAATAAGAACTACATACTTTTAAGATTGTGACATAAATCAAAGTTTCGTCGTTTGAACTATAATAATTATATTATAATGTAACTTATGTAAGGAAAAGTTTACATTTAGTTAGAAATAATTTACAATTGAACTATTTAGAATTATGACTACAAAAAACTCTAATAAGAGCTGAGTTTTCTTTTTAATGGCCAACTATCGGCTGACTATATTATTCAAATCGTGACAATGTTTCTCCAACCTTCTGTCCTTGCAGTCGCGCACATCTCTGGTGTCCAGCTCGGAGGGCGGTATCCTGGCCGAGGGCGAGACGTCCAGCGAGGACGACGAGGAGGAGCCCGTGGAGGCGGAGGACGAGGATGAGGGCGAGGAGGAGAGCAGCCGGGATTCCAGCGACAATTCGCCGCCCTGCGATCTGGGGCTCATGGAGCGCCTGCTGGTGACCCATCCGATGTGGTTCCTGCCCGGCATCCAACGCTCCGGGGCCGTCCATTTGCTCCAGGGCAAAGAGGAGGGGGTGAGTGTCTCGTCCTGCCGGCGATAATTATTAATTTATTGATTTAGCTTAATAAGGCAATTTGGTGAATCGCAAAACGACGACGGGTGCGGTAAATTAACAAACACATGTGACCACACAAATTTGCACAACAATGAGGACAGAAAAACACACACGAAAAAAAGCGAAAAAAAAAACAATTGGGGACTCATACATTCGGTGCAAAATTTACATATACAAATTGCAATCAATTAACAAGCAGCGGGTCCTGCGATATCCTGTGATGTCCTGCGTATCCAACACAAAACATATACACACGTGGCAGGGGAAGATTCATTAATATTACGACAGGACAACAATGCCAAGCCCTTTTAATTGTAAATGTATAAAGATAAACAAAGAAATGTAGCCAGGACCAGGACTAGAAACAGGACTCTGCTGCGTTTGCAAATTCATTGAAATTTATCTCGACTCGAGCAGCAAAAATGGTAGACAATGGGTCCGAAAAAAAATGGGAATGGGATTGGGAGTGGATGAAGAACCATGTTGGTACATTCATAGTATGAGAATCGAGAAACGAGCACCCATTCACAAAAGGCGACAAAAACAAAAGCCAAGCCGGCAATGGTCAGCAGGCAGGGATTGATAAAAAGGAGCAGAAGCTGGACTATAGATGATCCAGGACCTGGAGTCTGCACTGCGCGAAAAATATTCATTTAAAATCGGGGGCAACATAATATATTTCAAAAACAATTCAGAGGATATATACATTTATCTATCAGCTTTTTTATAAAAATGTAAATGAGATTTTTTGATGTTTATTATTACCGATCGACATGTCAAAAATTGTAGTAATCGAACCATTCTTTAAAAAGTTATGAGCAAATAAAGAAATGGTCGCTAGCTTAAGCGCGTTCAAGCAGTGCAAGCAGTCGCTTTGCTACTAGCACTTCTTGTTGTTTTTTTTATTCAATCAAACGATATTCTCGCAGTGTAGTAAGAGCCGGCTGACCATTTTGCGATTCAAAGCTCTTTGCATAGACAATTGAAATTACGGCAAGCTGGTGAAACTGGCAGATAGAATAGAACAGGTAGGGTCTAAAAGCCAGGACGAAGGATAGCAGTGAATATAATGGGGAATGTCCAACAAATTGTACAGATTCAATAAGGTAAAGTCCCGCACCAACTTTAAGCTGTAGACTGAATCAGCAATTATCACGTGTTCGCCGATTGGCAGGAAACTCATTAAGGTCTCTTCCTTCTTACAGTTCTTTTTTGTTGTATTTTAAATCAGTATTTTTTACTAGTCCATGTACAGAAACTTTCTATTTTAATTACCAACTTAATGCGAACTTCCTTGCAATGTGAAGGAAATGTGTGGATTACATGAAAAAACAGCTTTTAAAAACTCAAAGAGGCAACATTTTGAAATCAATATTGTAAAATCCGACTTGCATTGGGAAATCGGCAACGGCACGCGCATTCTTTATTTGAATGGATATCTCTTCTCTGGTTCCCTCGCTTTTTTGCTGCCAGCTTAGCAATTTTCAATCGTCGAACGCGCCGTAACAATGGCTCATTGATTGCAACGTCGGCCTGTTTTCCCACTTGCAAAGGAACACTTCAATTCTCCTTTTTTCTCCACTGAAAAAAATATCAAGTAGTTTGTAAAAAGAAAACGGTCTCCCAATTTAACTATAATAAAATAATACATTTCTAGGAACTATCAGCTAGACAAATTATGAAATATATATTTGTTTTTATAATGATTAGTGATCTATTATTTTGTAATAGTATCTTAAGTTAAAAAACGTTCTTCAGTATTTCTTAAATTCTACTTTTTTCAGTATGGTAAATATTTTTGTTTTAATTATAGTCTAGAGTGAAAAGTTTTTCGCCAACTTTTGCATTTTGCTGCCTGCTCTTTCAGTGCGTCGTGGCCCGGAAATTGTCTGCAGTTCCACCTGCCACATGCCCCACCCCCATTTTCCTCCCTTGGATGCTCCTTTTTCCATCGATTGCTAATTGCATGCGTCAACGGCAGGAAAAGTACGTTGGTAGCGCACCGCTGCCTCAATTATACGGCGAACGCTTCGGAAAAGTCCTTAGTCCTTAAATCCCCATTAGGATGCAGGACGACGATGACTACGCACTCCTCCTTCGCCATTGTTTATGCGTTTAATAAAAAGCCATTTAATTGAAATTGAAGTAGTCGTTTCCCCTCTCGTTTGCAATCGGATTCGTTCGCTTGTGTGTGTAGTTTGTAATTAAAAATCAATCAATATGCTCGAACTGGACACACTGCATTGTGGCGTCATATGGTATATGTATGGTAGGTTGCGAAACCGAAAGAAGTGCGATCCATTTTGCCTGCCTGGTATTTTAATTACTCCTCGTATCGAACCAAAGTTTAACAGATTTTTTCCCCCTGCCTTTTGCTTTGTTTGCACATCTCTCGTGATTTTTTTCCCCTTCCGGATACCTTTTACATCCGACTGCCGACTGCCGCCCATCGCCATCAATCATAAATATGCGTGGAGTAGGGGGCGTGGTCGGTCGGTCGGTCACATGTGTGCGTATGTCTCGCATTTCCATTCCACCCACTTCATATTTTCCTGCTTTTTTTTGCCACGGGATTTGTTATGCCGACCACAGAATGTAATTAGCAGCAAATGTCGATGCTTTATGGACCAAACGATGCTGGGTGGTCAACAGCTGGGGCAACCATTTAATGTCTGGGTAATCGGCCGAAGAGGGAGTTCGATTGGCTGATTGAGAGTTCAGAGGGGGCGTAAGCGATTCTGTTTCGCGACATCATTAGCGCTCGTCACCTGTACAGTGAGCAATGGATATTTGATGACCCTCTGGCCACAGCTTCAGTTTCCTAAAGATTCTATTGATTAAATTGTGTTTTCAACAAAGTCTCTTAAATGAATTACCTGTAAATATATGTAAATACATTTTTATTATTATGTAGACTTATATGAATTTTCATATTTCAATTTGTGGGCTACACCCAGAGAAATGTGGGTCTATTTTTTAGGTAACGTAAGAAAGAAATTTAAATAGACTAAAATTTCAGATTTAGGTAATTTGTTAACTGAAAATATTAGCATGATAACTAAGTTCCTACTTTTTAGGTAAAGCAAAAAAAAATGTTATAGGCCATCGTAACCTAAAAATTGGTCCATAAGACCCAAAACTTAGGGATAGTTTGAATTCGAATGTCGATAAACATTCAAACGGATTCTGTAAATATTGGCATCTAAAAAATTAATAATGAACAAGTCGTCAGTCTATTCCTTTTAATCATATAAATTTTATTCATATAAGAACATGAAAATTAAGGTGTTAGGGTGTTATGACACTCTAAAAAGTGTTATAAACCCCACGGGCTTGTATTTTTTAATTTTAAATATTTAAATATAGATTTGCTTATCAATTAATAAGTAATTATTATATTGGTTTTCAGTAATTTATTATTACCCTAATATATCACTTTTCAACCATTAAAAATAATAATATTTTTTTTAATGCTCAGTGTTTCCCTTGAATAACATTTTCCTTTTTTTTTGTTAAAAATTTCATTAAAATTCGAATGCGTTTTAAGCCCCATATTTTTGTTTCTCTAGCAAGTTAAGCGCATTTTAAATGGTCAATCCATTTCGCACAAAACTAAGCTTTCCCCCGCTGACAGCTGGAATCTCAATTCGCATAATCTTTGCCGCCCAAAAAACGCATTTGCAACACATTTGAAATGCCCTCTGCATTCATGGCAATCGATTCATTCATTCATTTCGCATTTTTTTCATTCAACTTTCATGCTTTTTTGCATTTTGCATACCACCGATATGAGTTTGATTTGGGAAAAGCAAACATCCTTTGATCCCCGCAACCGAATCCTTCTGTATATTTGCTTTTTCCATGCTCTTAAACTATTTTTTGGCTGCTTTATTGACGCCTTGCGTTTGATTTATGAATTCATGGCAGAGCGGGGCCAAAATGAACATGTTAAGCTGCAGCTGAAGGCCAGCAGCTGCAGTGCCACGCCCACTCGCTTTCTGGCCAATCCACATTGACATCCTTAAATGGCCAATGGTTTTGGCCAAAAGGAGTAGAAGAGGAAAGAGGCGGGGTGCAAATGCGGAACACAGTCAAATTGAATTTTTTCGGCTGCAGCCTTTGTTTGGCATGTGTTTCAATGACATTCCATTTCGAGTTGGGGTGGTGTTTATTTTTTGGTCTCAGCTTACATGGCAAAAAGTCAGACAATGTTAAAAAAAAAACCCACAAAAAAAGAAGAAGGGAATGGACATACATTCAAACAGTAGCCACATAGGCGCAGACAGTTTTTATTTATCACCCAGGCACATCGCCATCCTGGGATGGGCAGGTGGACCAATACCAATACCAATCCCCATCTCTATCCGAAGACCAAGAACAGGAGAAGGAGTTGCATTGGGTGGCAAATGGCCATCAACAACAGGCGCACAGAGCCAGTTAGCCAGCTGATGAGGCGATAAGGGAAAGCAGACAGCCGCAGGATGGGCGGATGTCAGGACGATGCCAGGACGAGTCCGGCGGTCCTGTGAGTCCTGCGAGTGAGTCCAAAATTATATTAGCAACCACATGGCAAGCCAAGAGGGAGTCGTCCGGAGATGAAACAGCGGGATGAGGTGACACAGGATGTCGCATTTATTGACGTATTTATACGCAGCTTGTCGGCCTTAAAGCCACTTTCAAAGCAAACTACCCACTGGATTTGATTGTACCCATGTCAATCCATTAAAATTTACCAATAGTTATAATAATTATAATTATATGGGCCTTAGATATTTTTCTTTTATTTTTAAAAGTGCCAAACATATATGATTAAATGTATGAATATATATAGTTTTTGTAACCTTTTATTTAAATTATTATAGTTTTTGATGAACGGCTATAATACACACAAAAAAAGCATGTTCCCGTAAAATCGATATTACCATGTAAATTTCAGGTCATGAAAAACCCATATCAATTTTACATAAAATACTCCTTTCGACCAGGTCAAAATTACCTACCCTCATATCAAATTTATCTTAAATATTGTAAAATCGATCTACGTTTCATAACAACATCAACATCTCTCTATAGACCCTACAAAAATTGACTTAAAAGATATGCCATAAAAAATGTATTTATAATGAATTTATTTAGGTGGGACACTACTATTTTGTAGAAATTACTGATTATTGAAATAGCATTCAAGACCTTACTTAATAACTAATATTTCTGAATTTACTGAATATATTTAATTTAATTATTTTTTTATCTCTCTCTCAAAAAAAAAATGTTTTGGGTCATTAAAAGAAAACTCACAAATATAATTATTAAAAGTACTTCTTTTTAAAATTTAACGAATAATTATTATTTACGGTACCTGTTTTTGTAGCTCACAAACAAATTTGCGAAACAAATTAAATATTATTAACTTTCCAACACTTATGGTGTCAGCAACCCCGTTTATGTCCGAATATTTTAGGGATATACAAAACCATGAGCCCCATAAAAAGTGAAAACTTTTTTATAGCAGCTGCCAGGGGACTCCTTCCTCCACTTCTGCGTCACTTTTGTGTCGCACATGGCGCATTTTCACATTGGGGAAATACAAAAGGGTAACCGGCATACAGCATCCATCAGGCAGCTGGAAAAGCCAGTGGATCGAGTGCAACATTAGCAACATCCTGGCTGCAAGTGTGTCTGACTGGATTTCAGCAACACATTTGGCTAATGAATTATTAACAAAAATTATAATTGAAAGCCGTTTGGCAAATGAGTTTAATGAACTTTGTCGTTCTGGCTGATGGAAAGGGGAGAAAAGCGACGGAGATCGTGTCCGGCCAATGATGAAAAGACTGGGGGGCTCACGAGTCGAACGGAAATAAAGGGAAATCAGCTTAAGGCGGCGCTGGAAAAGTGAAAAGCTCACTGAGGGCATGAGTGCGTTGGATTTGAGAGGGAAAAGGGAAACCCAAGCCCACGACTCTTGAACTGCAAAACGGAATCCGCTTACTGAGGCCATTGGCAGGTGAATTGGAGGGAAGTTGAGGGGGAGCAAGAGAGGGAAAACGCATAAATAAGGCGGCAGAAAATGCCAGCAGATTAGGGTGGGTGGTGGTCTTATGTGGATGGTCTAGGGTGGTTCCCCACCGGAAAGACCAAAACAATGGGCCTCAAGACCATAGAACTTGGACTTTTGCAGCCAAATTCAAATTTCTTTGCAAATAATACTAAACAGAAAAAAAATATCGATATGAAATAGGGTCAATTCTACATTATTTCATATCAATTAAAAGCCGATAAGAATTATGTCAAACCTTTGATTCAAACGTATCAACATGATATGTCATCATATATAAAAACATAAGATGAACATAATCTTTATTAGTATTAAAATGATATACATAACTTGATCTTTAAAAAATATAAAATTGACCAGCACATATTAATCTGACATTTTGACAATTTTGTTTCTGTGTGGTACAGAATTTTATATTTATTACGAGAGAATGTATCCTACCAGTTGATTGGGTGCAAAAAATGTATTGAAACTATCACTATCAACCATTTAAATATATAATATTCCATTATTAAACTTATAAATTGAAACATAAAAATATTACCTATACATTTCTGCTAGTAAATTAATTAATTTTAGAAAATATACTTCTAAATATAAAGTTAGTTAAAGATTAGCTTATTTTTCCGACATTTTAATTATGAAATTAAATATGATTTTTGTCCTGTGTATAGGAACTTACATTTGTACATTTTTTAAAGGTTATTTAAATGCATAATGTGTTTCTTACACAAAAATCTCTAAATGCAATTCCAGAAAAGACAATTGTAGTGTCAAAATGAATATAAACGAGATGCAAATGGTAAATGTGTCTCTTTCTCTCTCTTTCTCCACTCATCTCCCCCTCTCTTTCACATTTTCACCCCCGCGGCGTTGCGATGGTTTCACTTTGCATTTCGATGCCAGCTCCCAAAAGCGCTCTCGCATTACCAATTTCAATAAAATATGAGATTTTTATTATGTGACCCACAGGCTCCCCGAGCCACCAGCAACCACTGCTGGCCATCCGTGGCCCCTTCTAATGAGCAGCGAATGGCTGGATAATGGCAGGTCCAGTTCTGCTGTCCTGCCTTGGCATAATTTGGTTATTTTATGCAAGTTTTTTCCATTCCCCCGCCGGCTCTTCTGTTTGCTCTCGAACCACAGAAACCGCCGACACTCATTAGACGGCGCCCCTGGGGCTTCAACGGGGGTCGAATGTTGGTCGGTTGGGGGGAGGGGAAAGGGGCAGGGGAAAGGTCAAAGGGGATGGGTGTCATTATGCCGTTACGTATTCAATTTCACTGGCCTCGCTTTTTTGCGCTTGGAATTTGCATGTGGCCCTAAAAAGTAGGCAACCGTTTTCTCTTTATTCTGAGAATATCAAGTATACGCAAAGTATACGAAATTTGTACTTTGAAAAATATACCTACATATTTTTAGGCAAAATTAGACATTTAAAATTAGAGAGTATAAAAATACATTTAAATTATCTTTAAATCGGATTTTTTTAAAGCCAAAAATTAGAACTTTAAACTAAATTTTCTAATAACCAAAAATGTTTTGCAGATTAAATTTTATGACAGTGTTTTGAAAAAAATATTAAATTATGGAGAATAATAAGGTATACATTTCCTAGGATAAACAATTCCATATATACTACATTATTGCATTATTATTACAGTAAAAGAATGAACAAAAATGCATTTCAACAGAGAAAAGCTCTTTAAAGAGGAGATTTTATGTAGCTCCCCCAAAGCCTTGTACTCTAATTGAATAAATTGCTCCGGTCAGGCGGGACCTTTGAAGCAGCCTAATCTGCCACTCAAGCACCACATCTAATCCGGCCAATGCACATTGCATTCCGGGGGAAACCTTCCCAGTCCGCGTCCCTTAAGTGCTGCCCCCCAGATGAGCTCGCCGTTGGCCATCTGGCGCAGGATCTCAGGTCTCAGTTCTCAGGTTCGCATCCCAGGGAGCAGCTGCGAGCTGCACTCCATTCCACTCGGCTGCAGTTGGCTTGGCAGCCTTTCTATTCCATTACATTTCGTTGTCCATGACCATTAAGCAGTCAAGATTTGTTGTCAAGCATTTTGATGGCGTCATGATTGATAGACAGCCTCTCGCACTGAAGTAGAGAGTAGATGGGCAGGGAGAGGGCAGTGCAATGTAGTTGCTGCTGGGTATAACATTTGTGCCATGATTTGATGATTATAGACTAGACTTGGCGCTTGAACGGGTCCAACGAGCGACGACGAGTCTATTTGCGGGCCAAAACTTGATTACGACGACCAGAAAGCAGACATCCTGCGACGGCACTGAGCAAATCTTCTTACTTTCTGTTAAATATTTTTTATAAAAAAAAGTTCACTTCTTGGTGGAATTTTTATAAACTCAAGGACATTTTTCGGTAGTAACAAAAATTATTTTTTAATTATTTTACTGTTGGTAACTGCTTTTTAAACAAATGCAGTGTTTTAAACAAAAAGGAAACCCTAAATAATTTTCGTAACATTTTTTTCTGATAAGTTGAAGTATGAAATATTTTATTTCAATACTCAAGGAAATTTGTTATGTAACAAAAAAATATATTTTATTGTTTTACTGTTGGTTAATACTAGTTTTGCACTGTTTTTAACAAAAAGAAAATCCAAATTAACTTACTTTAAATTTTTTTTTAAATTATTTTAAGTATGAAATGTTTTATTCTATACTCAATGACACTTTTTTTAGTAACAAAAATTCTTTGTTATTGTTTTACTATTAGTAAATACAATTTTTGACATGTTTTAAGCAAAAAGGAAACCTTAAGTAATTTACTTACGTTTTTTTCTAATTATTTAAGTATGAACTATTTTATTTTTATACCCAAGGACACTTTTTCTTAGTAACAAAAATTCAATTTTATTTTTTTACTGTTGTTAAATACTATTTTTGCCGTGTTTTGGCACTTGGCAACGGCTGCACTTTCGATTCGATGGCCAAAACCACAAACAGAAGGGGCGAAAGCGAAGGGTTTGGTGGCAGACAGGCAGCAGCTGCGACACGTTGCGCATTGTGTTTGGGCCAAAACCAAACCAGAAAAGGGGTGACTTGGCCAAGGATGAAGATGGTGATTGAGCCGAAATCGCAGGCGGAGGCGGAGGACGGGACACTGCGGACATTTCGAGAAATGCTGCCCCGAAGGCACGCGGCGAGAAATGGAAACCGGAAATGTTGTTACCTTCTCCCATCGGATTGGGCATCGCATCCCGGAAATGGGTGCAAATGCGACGAATCGTTATTTTCGAGAGTGTGTGCTGTGTGTCTGATTTGCAACGCCGCAGGGAATCGAGTGCGAAACGCACTGCTTGGAATGGGTTAAGAGGTTTTAGTGGGCAGAGCGGTGGAGGTCAAAGTTGAATGGCAATGGCTAGAGGAAGGAGGTGCGAACATTCGGTGCCATGTGCTGCTGCCCAATGCACAATAATTTACATGCAATTAAATGCAAAATAAGTGCAAAGAGATAAATGATTACCGGCGGAATGGGAAAGTGGAAAATCAGGAGGATAGGTTGGTCGAGAGGATATCCAATGGCAAATAGAAAGTGAAGCCATTTTTACGGTGGTTGAGGATCAAATAAAACAAAGATTAATATTGGTTTGAAATATAATATATAGCTGTGCTTTTAAAATCACTTGTAAATGTCAAAATATGTGTCTAAAAGTATGAAACAATATATTTTTAACACAAAAGTTATTAAAACTCATACAGGAAGACGACTATCCTTTATTCACCGCATACTTTTAGGCACTTATTTTGACATTTCAAAGGAATTTCAAAAACCAAGCTATTTCAGTGGTGGATATAATTTTTATTTATTTTATTTAATATTTTTTAGAATTTTACCTTGAAAGAAAACTGCTTTTTATAATACTCAAATTACTTTATTTATTTGTATTTTATTTTGGATTTATTAAAACCTTGTATAAAAAAATAGTAAAGGAAAAAAACATTTATTCAACTGGTATCAAATTAAATTATTGAAGAGATATATTATATTATATACCTATTATATATATATTTTTAGATTTTATATCTCAATCAATTTAATAGGTACTCATACTTAAAGACATAGACACTTCTCGCCCTTAAACAAGAAATTAATATCCAACCCATACACCCCCCTCCCGGTTTTTAATGGTCAATAAAAACGTTTAAATTTACGACATTTTCTGGCCCAACCACAAGGACCCACAGATATGTGTGTGTGTGTATTCCTGTGTAATTGAAAATGCAATGCCCAACAAACACGGAAATTAAACCGTTAACTGTCTTTTGCGGTTGGCTAGCAGAACAAATCGAAAAGCAAACCGCATCCATCAGTTGGTTTGTAGAGTGGGAAAGTGGGAAAGCGGAAAAGTGCAAGTGAAATACAATTGGGGAAAAGGACCTGGACCCTCATGGTGTATTTATCTACCGTGTCCAGACCTTATCCCTTAGGACAATACACTTGAAGAAAAAACCAGCTAATAAAAAATGTATAAAAATTTATGTTTTCAAAGTCTGAAACTTTTTGCATTTCCTATTTTTTTAAGTAATTTTTTTTTATAAAATATTCTTATGAAAAAATGCAGTTCTTTTGTATTTCTTGCTATTGCACTTTTCGCATACTTTTCTCTCCTTATTTTGAGTCAATGAACTGGAGTGTGCATTTCTAGGCCTTCCTTGTTTTGCCAGACGATGGCTAAAAGCCTGCAAAAAGCCATGGCCAGCCTTTTAAGAATGTAAATGGGTATGGAAGTGCAGCAGGAAATGGAAATGGCTGACGAAGAGCCATTGTGACAGGTGAACAGTAGGTATACATATACACCCACTTGCCAGCACATCCACCTGTCTGGCTTTGGGTCTTAAACTAATGCATTTCTCTGAAATCAAGCGTATACTTAATATGCTTAGAACAGCAGATATATATATATACTCGTATTATTTATAATGTACCATTTATCATTGAGCATACGCATATATATTATATGTAACTGATCTGTCGTCAATTGCAAATGCCGTTACGCCTTTTTATTGTTCGCCACCCAAATGAAATTTGTCAATTCGAGCCAATAAAATGCAGTCACTGAGGCACACACATGCCAGTACAGTGTGGTACAAAACTATAAGACGGCACTCAAGTTACCCGAGATAGCCAAAGAATGTCAGAACAACTAAATTATAAAGCAGATTTATAAATTTGTATTACTATTTTTATTTTAGAATATTAGAAAATTACTTTTTTAAAATGAATTCATTTTTAAACTTATTTATAGTCAAAATAATACAAACTTTTTTATTTTAGAACTAGTTTAATTTTTTTATTTGTTTTAAAAATTTAATGATTTTCTCAAAAGTTCGTAAAGTTGTAATTCTTTCATTTTAATTAATTTTTCGAAACTTCTTAAACTTTTGAAACGCATTGTGTTCCTCCATCTTTTGCAGGCAGCCTCCTTGGAAACCTTTGTGCATTATCTCCTTACTTTCCTTGCATTGGCCCGGCTTTTCCTCTGCCAACTCGGATTTTTATTAAGTTTTCCTTTTGTCCAATTTCGGTTGGCTTTCAGCCTGTTAAGGAACTTTAACGCTCGTTTTTGTCTGGCCAACTGGCTTTTTTGCTGTTGTGTTTCCTATAAATTGCATTTCCTTGATGGTCAAGCCCGATGGCCACGCCCCCTTGCGCAGCGCCCCCCTTTTGTGACCGCATTATTAAATCAGTATAAAATGTTTGACCCTTGGCCCTCTACCTTTTCGCATTTTTCCTTTTCTTTTCTTTCCCTTTTTTTATTTTGGTAATGGAATCAAAAGCAGATGTAGTAGCTGAAAAGTATGCTTTAAAAGCATTGCAGCTAAAGCGTATAAGCACCCCCTCACCCAGTTAAAAAACCGAATAAAAAAATAAAACCACCCGATTCATGGGTTTTTATCATCTTCTTTCAACTGCTTATTGAAAAATTGTGCGCAAATCGCACAGAAATCATAAACAACGCCACAGGGTGCACAAAATCTCCCTTCCAGTTGGCATTTATTGAAATCTGAAGGAGAAAAATTATATATCTATATATATGTATGGTATGTGTGTGTGTGTATGGCAAGCGTGGGTGTGTGTACGTATATAATTGCATGCTTTTAGGGTTGCTGCGTTGAAATTGAAAATTGAAAAGCAAATACAACAATGCCAGCGAGAAGACAGAAGAAGACGGGGAGAATCTGCGAGTCGCAGAAAGTGAATCTCGTAGACTGAGGCAAAAACACTTAAGAACTTCTCCCTCACCTCAAAATCGTTGTCGCTTTTTAATTCCCCTTGAATGGCAACTCTACAGAATTGATTGGAGAAAGATTATGAATGGAAGTTATAATGAGATTCCGTTTAAAAGAATTATAAAACGGGGGCACTGGCGATATTTCTGGACAAAATATAGGGTTAAAAAAAGACCAAAACAGCGATATAAAATCCTAAAAACTTATCTATAAAATAATATATGAAAAACTATTTTTCCTATTTTTTTAAGACAAACAACGTTTTTTCAAAGTTTATGCCTTGATTTTATCAAAAGCCTGTGCGTGACTTTAAGTGAAACGCTCATTATGAAAGTTTTCACAGGCGATTAGCAAAGCAGAGCAGAGTTTTGGCCCTGGTCCTGGCCACACTTGACCAGGTTTGGCCACTGAAGAGGCATCACCACCATTACCATTTACCATTTACCATTCACCATTTCCCACTTTCCATTCTTTAAGCCAAGAACGCGATTTGTCGCAGCGTCTGCAAAGTTTTCGCCGACAACAAGAAGTGAAAAGGCAGGAGAAAAAAATAAGAGCCAAAGGAAGGGCATTGTTGCAGGACTTGGAAGGAAGAACCAGGGACTAGGGACGATTTATCATCCATAAGTGGGAATTCATGGGCGAATTGTGAACGCAACATTTAACGCGCAGTCAGAGGAAAAAGACTCACTTAAGAAGGAGTCTTGAGGCAAAGAACCACAAAAGCTGTGGAGAGATAAAACTGAATATTTTTATGATATATGTATATTCGGGGGATAGGAGTTAATGTATTTGCCTTCAAGTTATGGCTAACCAAATTGTTTGTTTTAAGATAATGCTAACCATAAATACAAAAACTTTTAAAAAATGAAATGGATTACTCCGTTTTTTTACCCGTTAGAGTAAAACGACTTTACAAGACCTTAAAATAAGCCTAGTGCCCACATCTTTACAGATTTTGTAAATGTGTAAATGCAATTTGGTTTGGTTTAGTAATACCTATCAAAATGCAGAAAGAATTTTTGAAATCGGACCACTCATTAAAAAGTTGTGAGCAATTAATGCATTTCCGCTAGATGGCGCCACCTCTAATACCATTTTCTCTACTTTATTATAAGCTTTCCATTCCATCTTACTCATACAAACTGTGCTCTTTACTTGCAGACCTTCATAGTACGCGGCTCCAGCCAGCCAAACACGATGGCCGTCTCGGTGCGACTGCCCCAGGACACGGGACCCTATATCGAGCACTATCTCATCCAGTCGCACGACAATGTCCTGAGCCTGGAGAGCTCGCGCTTCACATTCGGCTCGATACCCTCGCTGATTGCCCACTACGCCCAGTGCTGCGATGAGCTGCCGGTGCAGCTGATGCTGCCGCGTGTCCTGCGGGAGGCGAACAACCGCAAGAAGCTGAGCTCGTTGGCCCTGCTGGGCCAGGAGTTCTGGAGCTATGCCAGCAGTCCGGCCTTGTTGGGTCCGCCCACGCCAACGGTGGCACCGTCGTCGAGGGATCAGCAGCATCTGCTGGATGCCAAGTCGCCGCTCTCGCTGACCGAAACGAGTGGCCTTGGAACGGCCACGTTCTTCAGCGACGCCCTGGCCAAGCCGCCGCCCACGGGAGCCCCGCCCCTTCCGGGCGGCGGCGGTAGTTCTCTCTTCAGTCCCACCGGAAGTGGCCAATTGCTCGGGTTCTTCAGCCAGGCGGGAACGCCGTCGGACACGACGAACTCGAGCCTCAGCTCCTTCACCACCAGCGGGGGTCAGCACCTGCAGCTGCTGAGTCCGAATTCGGTGGATTCGGTGATTCTAACGATGTCGCCGGTGGACAATCCGGGTCATTATTTGCCCGGTTCGATGGGAGGAGCTCCATTGGGACCGCCGCCAACAGCCATTTGCCCCTCGTTAATTGAGCAGCAGCAGCTAAGCACTTTCAAGGTGGCTCAAACGGCACCGGAGGTGGTGGATCAAGTGCGTCCACAGCGACCGAAGCCGCCGAACACATTAAATCTCAAGCCGCCGGCACCACCGTTGCGTTGGTCCAAGCCGCACTCCCCGGATCAGAATGGAGGAGGTGCCAATGGAAACTTTACGGTCACCACCACGGTTACCTTTTCGATGGAGAATGGTGTAGGAGGTGCTGGTGGTGGATTGGCCAGTGGAGCGGCAGCGGGAAACGGTAATGGCAAGTTCGTGGAGGTCACCACGCCGGCGGCCAACAATCCCTTCAATGCCCTGCTCAACGGGCAGGCCAGCACCTTTCAGACATTCGCCAAGCGGCTGTCGCCGGAGGGCGAGTGCAAGGATACGCTGTCCTCGCAGGGATCCTCCTCGAACGATGGCCGCTGGCCACCGGCGGCCCGTAAGCTCCTCGCCGCCAACTCCCCCCTGACGCCGCTCACGCCCAGCGGCGGCAGCAGCAGCAGTGGCGGCAAGTCCCGGAAGTCCCGCGCCGGCAAGGAGTCGCAGCACTACAAGGAGTCGGACATCCTCGAGAGCCCGCCGCTGCAGTATTGCGCCAGTGCGCTGAGCGACAAGATCAGCGACTACGAGGACGTCTGGTCGCACGATCCCAGCGATCGGGCCAGCCTGCTGACCAGTTTCCGCCCGGTTCTGGACTCGGTGGGCGGGGTGATGAACCTGCGACCGGATCTGCTGGCCGAGACACGTAGGTTTTCACTGCATATTGTTTGGGGGATGATAATCCAGGGGTTTGAATTCGCTCAGAAAGATAGTTGCCATAAAAAAAGTTTTGATTTGTATAAAATATCTAAAATATCTAAAATATCTAAAATATCTAAAATATCTAAAATATTTAAAATATTTAAAATATCTAAAATATTTAAAATATCTAAAATATCTAAAATATCTAAAATATCTAAAATATCAAAAATATCAAAACTATCAGAAATATCAACCATATCAAAAAATCAAAAATATCAAAAGCATCATAAATATCAGAAATATCAATAATATCAAAAATATCAAAAATATCAAAAATATCAAAACTATCAAAAATATCAAAAATATCAAAAATATCAAAAATATCAAAAATATCAAAAATATCAAAAATATCAAAAATATCAAAAATATCAAAAATATCAAAAATATCAAAAATATCAAAAATATCAAAAATATCAAAAGTATCAAAAATATAAAAAATATCAAAAATATCAAAAATATTAAAAATATCAAAAATATCAACTATCAACAATTTTAAAAATATGGCATACTTTTAGGCTGTATTCAAAGTGGTTTCAAACCTCTGGATATTTTCGTAGATCCCTTTCATTCAAAGAGCCCACTAAACATATATTTTTTCCGTCTCCCTCCCCAGCGAGCACTCCTACACCCACGCAGCACCTAACGCCCTGCGAGGAGGAAACAACCACTGCCACGCCCAACGAATCCTCGAGCCAATCTCTGCTGCAGTTCTCCGGCGACGTTCCAGCCCGCTCTCGGGCAGGTCTGCTCCTGCCAAATCTCGCGGGACAGGCGCCACCGGCCGCCATGTCGCAATCAATGTCGGCGACCGAGGACGATGGCGGCGATACCACACCCACGGCCGAGGGCCAAAACCTCGGCGGCAGCAGTCGCAGCAAGCAGGGCAGTCCATTTTACGCCGAACCGGCGGACGCACTGCGTCAGGCAGGCCTGACCAGTGCAGCCACCGCCATTCTGCGGCGCCAGCATCGCAGCCAAATGCTGCACGCCAGCCAAAGACACTCGGAACCACTGAAAGCGGGCTTCGGGGGATCCGGCAATGGGGCCCTGCTGCAGCCCAGCGAACTGGAGAAGCTGGCCGGCAGCCTGGACGAGCTGAAGCCCAAGCCAAAGGTCTCCCATCAGCAGCAGCAGAAGCAGCAGCAGCAATCGCAACAGCAACAGCCCACCAAGCGGGCGCGCAATCTCATCGATCACTGGCAACTGGACAGCAGCTGGGAGTTTATGGCCAAGCAGGATCAGGGAAGCCATGCTGGCGGGGATTACGATGCGGCGGCCATCGATTGGCAGGAGAAGGAGAATTCGCTGGGCCGGGACAGTCGGGCGGATGGGCTGGGCAAGAAGCGAACGCTGACCATCCACCAGATCATCGCGAATCGGCTGCCCGACCTCAATCTGCCGGAGCTGGTGCGATGCTCGACGCCGCCGTCGCAAACGGCCGCCCTGCAGCCGCATGGCCAGGGACAGGGACAGGATAAGGTCGGGCTGGGGTGCAGGCTCTCCTCCTACGACAACGTCTTCTGCCAGAACTCGTTCGGTGGCATCGATTCGGCCCAGTCCGACGATGGCACCATATTCTCCGAGCCCTGGGACTCGTCCCAGTGGGACTCCTTCCTGCCCCACGATGGTGAGTGAGAGGGGGAGCACTGGGATTAGCTTGTGATCCATCAATGAAACGCATTCCTCTTTCAGACGCCACCATCAACTCGGACACCATTCATCTGTCCAAGTGCCGACCCGCCCTCTCCGAGGACGACACGATCATCGAGGAACTACAAAGCACCAAAGACGGCAGCAATGGCAGCTGCAACCAGGACACACTGAAGGCCAACAGGAGCGGTGGTGCTGGACACCACAAGCCCAACAATACCGCCAACGGCAAGGCCAACAGTCGACCCAAAGTGGCCACAATTCTGCGGAACCCCAGCATGCGGGATCGTGAAGTCTTATGTAAGTAGTTTTTGGATGTAGATGGGAAATGGGATGAAATATCTGCAATTGCTATCTATCATATTGCTACGATGGGTTTGTAAACACCTCTGTTGTTCAGATATCTGTATTTTATTAGGATGAAATATCTCCTATTGATATCTATCATATCACAACGATGGGTTCTTCTTGGGGTATTTGTTCGCCTGGTAGAAACCAATCGAAACCATGTCAAATGTACCCCAGCACCTGACGGCACTTCGCCTTCGGTTCAGTCGTCTCGTGTGCTTGGGAAGTGGAGTAATGATGCTGGGGATCACGCTCAATTGCAATCTGTTATTATTGTTGCATCATACGCGCTCATGTGCCCCATGGTCACCACGATTGGTTATCAGTGTTATCAGGCAGCAGCACATCGTCATCGATTGACGGATTGATTGAGTCCACGGAACTTGGACGGCAGAAACTGAAACACAACTGAAATGAAATGAAATGAATCAATCGGAGTCGCACTCGAACTTATGTGATTCCATTCGATTTGTTTTCTATTTTCTAAGGAAATCAAACCTTCCGTAGTGACAAAAAGGGGTCACAAGCATTACTCATACGCAGCTACAATAATAATAATAATAATAAACAATAAGCATGCTAACCGCAAAAATAACTCTAGCGATAAAGAGCTAATTCCAAATGAAAGTTTCTTTTGTTTGTGTATTTCGAAAAGGGTGGATGTTTTTACGGAGTTAACTAGAAAACCAAAAGTGAGTCTGTAATTATGTAGTCAAAAATATAAATATATTTTGTACTTTTGTTATAAAGATTTCGAGTTATTAAAATCAGATATATGATTTATAATCGATTTCCAAAGCCAATAATCTTCGAAAAGACGTTTGTGTTACATTAAATGCGTTATTTCGAGTTTGATCGCCTTTAAGTGTGTAGAATTGTATTGAAAATGACTTGTGTCTGTCGTCTGCGGCGGTTTTAACCGGATTGCAGCGACATCGGCAGAAAAGTCGCGTAGCCTATCTGAAAGAAAAAAGGAAAAAACTCGACTGCGCTTTTTGCCGCTGCTCTGCCGCCGTCGACTGGAGAGACTACAAAGCCTTGCCGAAACTTATCTGCTGCACAATGCCTTCAAGTCGAACCCAATTCCAGGCCCAGCTAATCCCGCCCACTCCATTATCCGCTGCCCCCTGATTTCTGCGTCGCAGTTGACAACTAAATACAATTTAGATATGTTTCCAAGGCAGCCGAGAGTGAGAGTACAGGAAAACATGAAAAGAAATCACAAAACTCGCATTTTTAAAGTCGAGTATTGTAAAATCCTCTCTTAATTCGCACCTACGAACTATATTTTTTGATTTAATAATTTTATTTCCACTAGTAATCTTGTATGTTTTCAAGTCATGACTCCTATGACTTATGACTCCAATGAAACATCGCTCATACTATGAGCAACTTTTGTTTTTTTATTAATCCAGATTATAAATGAAAGTTTCTACAAAATAAAAAGCAATTTAAAAAAGTTTTCGTTTTGTGAAAAACAATAAAAAGTAATGGTAATCCTTAAAATTTGTAAAATGTAAATATAATAGAATGAAAAGAAATCACACAACTCGAAATTTAAATTTTTTAAAGGCAAGTATTGTGAAATCCTCTCTTAGTTCGCACCTACGAATTATATCCGAATTTTGGTTTTTGATTTAATAATTTTATTTCAACCAGTAATCTATGTTTTCAAGTCATGACTCCTATGACCCATGACTCCAATGAAACATGGCTCATACTATTTTTGTTTTTTATTAATCCAGATTATAAATGAGAGTTTCTACAAAAAATATTTTACTAAAAACTCGTCTATCTAAATATAAAGCAATTTAAAAAAGTTTTCGTTTTGTGAAAAACAATAAAAAGTAATGGTAATCCTTAAAATTTGTAAAATGTAAATATATTAGAATGAAAAAAAATCACACAACTCGAATTTTAAATTTTTTAAAGGCGAGTATTGTGAAATCCTCTCTTAGTTCGCACCTACGAACTATATCCGAATTTTGGTTTTTGATTTAATAATTTTATTTCCACCAGTAATCGCGGTACTGTAAACATGCAGATTAAATAGGCGCTCTTTTATATTTATAGAGATAACTTTGTGGTATTGAAAATATCCACTAAAAATCTTGGCAAGGGTATAGAACCGATGATATATTTTTTCCGATTCGCTCGCGGGGGAGGGTCTTAGTGTTAGTGTTAGTCTTACAGAGACAGACTTTGGAATGTAAACCGACGTAGCGACGCCGGCAGCGTTTTTATCAGCGAGCGCAAATTTCACCGCGCGGAGTTAGAGAGTCTGAATGGGATGCGTAATTAATACATGGGCAAACACGAGTACATTTATGTTTGCAGATTGGAATGCAGTTAAAGAGTAGGAATATCTCGACCTAGACAGTCTATTTTTGGGTCAGTGTAAGCAAAGACAAACACCAGTCGGCCAGATCAGCCAGACAACAAAGGCCGTCTGATGATGAAAGCCAAATAAAGGCGGTGCTATTTTAAAAACGCACTCGATTCACTCGCTAAAACGCATTCATCGAGATATGGATAGTTTTTGGATGCGGCCTGGATTTGGTCCAGCCTAATTCACACGTGCTCGTTTTTCGCCGCCTTGCCAACTGAATTGTTTGCCTGCGGGCATTGTAAAAGTTAATGGGGGGTGGCTGGCGGATTGATAAGCCAAATCTGTAGGGGCAAATCTTTAGCCCAACACAAAGCCCTCAAACAGACAGGTACACGGGTTCAGTGCTCCCTGTCCCAAGGTCCCCAGATCCCAGCATTCGAATCTTCTGAACTTTGAACGAGGAAGATCGAGCGGCAGGGAAAAGGCCTCAACCCTAAACCTGGTAACCTCCATTTACCGCCCGGAGGTTTTTCCGAATTGCGCATCAGACCCAAGTCGCAGGCTAATGCTGATGCAATCCGGGCAATCCATTGCACGAGAACCCGGACGGAGTCGCGGTTCCAGTTTCGAGCTAGCCAGCGTGTCTGTTGATAAGACCGTTAGGAGATAGAGGATTAGAAAAGAAGAGCACACCAAACACCCCGTCCCAAGGACGAAAAGTGAAGCAGCGATGAATGAACCGAAAGTGAACCACAAATGAACCGAAAGTGAACCACAAATGAACACAAAACCTGAAAATGAACCTTTATTTAAAAAGGGTATTTTTCTCCATAAAATAACATACAATTATATTGTCATAATTATCGCATTAGTGTAAAGTACCGAAACCACAGGGTTTACAGTCCTGATTACTTATATATGAGTAATACGAGGGGCTTCTTAAAATGGCAATCGAACATCTGGGTTTTGTTTTGCAATGGGGTCTCCGACTTGTTCAGCGATCACAAAGAGCCTCCATGAATCAGCCTGCAATGGTGATAACTTTCAGGTAGAGTGGGTTGTGCCCAATGTTTGATGCAAAACCTGGGATTGGACTACCTGAAACCAATCGAAGCCAGCGATTGAGTCATTGGCTTGCGCAACTGTACCTGAATGGCCGGAAATTCCCGGGAATATGCGTTTAGGGTGGACCAAAAAGGCTAGACCGCCTACCTGGGCGCTAAAAAGATGGCCCGTTTAGCAGGGAAAAGGTCATTCAAATGAGGCCGCCACTTGGCGAGTTGACACATTTAGCGGCACCGACGTCGCTATCTTTGTTTTCGCCGACTGCGCCGTCGACGGCGACTGCGATGGACGTCGTCGTCGTCTTATAAACTAATGCGTATGAAGTTCAGAATTAGTTTTGCATTGGCCGCGTTTAGAGCAGCAGCCCCTGCGAGAGCAGAGCAACGAAATCGAATCGAATCGAAATCGAAAGGAATACGAAATCCGGAATACAATTGAAGATCCGGGGAGAGTGAGAGTTGGACGCGACCGCCATCGCTTATCAATCAGCCGCAGCGTGTGCCGATGAGAAACCTGCGTTTCCGCCAATTCGTTTTAGCTGGCAAGAATCGCTACCGGATATACCATGAGTTGGTTCAGAAGATCGTCGCGTGCACCGTCCGCGAGCCGCCCGCATTCGCCTTCGAATCCCAGAGATCCCCGAGATCATCGAGATCAGCGGGACATGTCCAAGTCGCTCAGCTGGCTGGACGAGCGGTCCATTGAGCGCCAGGAGCCGGAGGAGTTCTTCCACGATCCCGACCATGTGCGCCACTACAAGGAGGAGGCCCAGTTCCTGAGCATCATGTCCGAATGGGAGATTATCGAGCATCCGCCGGTGTCCAATTACTTTTCGGCCGACTTTGAGGAGGAGTTGCTGCAGCAGAGGACCCAGTTGCCGCTAAGTTCGCTGGAGGACATCACCAAGGCGGCCAAGGAGCAGGAGAAAGAGCCAGAGGCCAAGGCCAAGGCGAAGCCCAAGCGCAAACGCAAATTCCTGGAGCTGCTGTTCGTGGACAACATACAGACTGGCATCGCCCTGCCCCAAGGCGATGGGCCACAGCCCTCCCCCCCGTCGGCGGTGCTGTGCAAGAAGTCCAGGAAGTCCTCCCCTTCGACCAGCAGTATTGTGGCCACCACATCATCGAACCCAAGCACCACCACCTGTCCGCAACAGGTGCTCAAAGACTGCCGCATCAATCGCAAGCAACTGAAGACTGAGGCTTTGGCCGGCTCCATAATGGGCGCCATTGGCAAGTGTCCAGCCGGCAAAGAGGAGGAGGAGAAGGCGGCTCGGGATCAGGATCAGGATCAGTGCCATCCTGGTGAGCTGAACACCTGTGACCACTACGACATCAAACAGTTCTTTCACCTGGACGAACAGGGCAACATCCTGCTGAGCATGGCGCACATTGTCGAGTGCCAGGCGCTGGGCCTGTGCCTCCAGTCCCAGAGTCGCCGTCTCTATCGACGCTATCGACGTGGCTGTGAGTGTGCCGACGAGGAGGATCTGTGCCGAAGGAGTCGCGGCTGCTGTCGCATCCTGCGACGTTTGCTCCGGCTGCTGTGTGAATTAATAGCTGGTAAGGAGATAGGAATGGGAATAGATTATAGGAATAGGATGACCATTTAGTCTGGATAACTTATGAAAATTATATATATATTTATTAAACCCTTAATAGCCCATTAACTAACCATATCCTATTATCTTGCCTCCTTTCAGGTCACCCCCGCAACAAGATGAGCATCCAGAGCAGCGGCCCCGGCGACTCCCTGCGGGCCTACACTCTCCAGCTGGCCCAGGACCCCAGCTCCACGTTCGCCCGCAACATCGAGAACTTCATCTGCTGCACCAAGGAGTCGCGCGAGGCGGCGCCCCAGGTGGTCATGCGCAACATGCGCCAGTTCATGAGCGGCATGAAGAACTATCTGGTGAAGCACGGCGAGGGCAAGTTCCATGCCGAACTGGAGACGGCGAGGGCGCGCCTCAAGTCGGACGAGTTCCTCAATCTGGACGCCATGCTGGAGACGGTGATGCACCAGCTGGTGGTGCTGCCGCTGCGCGAGCACCTGTACGGCATATTCGTGGATCACTATCAGCGCAGCGAGGACATCCAGCTGCTGGCCCAGAACGTTCGCTACGCCTGCGAGCGGGAGGCCGCCGACTTTGGCATCCGGCCGACGGTGACGCCGCCCTCGCAGGCCGCCCTGCGGCTGATCGCCAACCTGCTGTGGCGCCTCCAGGAGGCCGAGCTGCCGCTGGACAAGCTGGAGCTCTTCCTCTGCGTCATCTCGACCGTGTTCGATGCCACCGGCTGTCCGCGCGGCCAGCAGCTGGGCGCCGACGACTTCCTGCCCGTGCTCGTCTACGTGGTGGCCAAATGCGGCTTCGTTGGCGCCGAGATCGAGGCCGAGTTCATGTGGGGCCTCCTGCAGCCGACGCTGCTCAACGGGGAGCCGGGCTACTACCTAACCGCCCTCTGCAGCGCCGTCCAGGTGCTGAAGACCTTCATGGCCTCCGAGGGGGAGAGCGGCAGCGGATCCCTGGACGTAAGTAGCAGTCGCAAATGAGCTGGGTTCGGGTTCCAATGAGCCACCTTCAGTTTTGGAAGTTATTAAAGAAACTAGCTTAGGCCAAACAAATAGCGATAGCTAAACCACTTGACGCTTGAAATGAGACTTGAATTTATTATATAACTAGATTTATTAGGTTATCTTAGGATATAACAATATCTCTCAAAGTCAAAAATTATTATTATTACTTTTAGGATTACATTTTGACTAGAAAAACAATAAAACATAATGGCAATCCTAAAAAAATGTATATTGTATTAGCAATTAAAAATTCAAATAATAGGTTTCTGATTTATTAGGATATCTTTAGAGTCATAGTTCATGAGTCATTCGCTCTATCTATGTTTTTCAAGTCATGACTCCCATGACCTATGACTCCAATGAAATATGGCTCATTCTATGAGCAACTTATGTTTTCACACAATAACATTAGAAATTAATCCAAATAGTAAATGAAAGTTTCTAAAAAAAATAATTTTTTTTTAAACTAAATAAAAATTAATTTAAAAAAGTTTTCGTCTTGTGAAAAATATTTATTTCTGTGATCTAATCAGATTAATAGATTAGAGATAAATATATAACAATATCTCTTAAAATCAAAAATTATTATCATTACTGATATAATTACATTTTGTCTAGAAAAACAATAAAAATTAATGTATTAGCCATTTAAAACGGCAAATAGGTTTTTGTGGATAATATTTGGATTTAAGTAGCTTATAAAGAAAATCAAAATGAACAACGTATGAAAACAGTTCATATTGAAATGAGAGTATCAGGTGTCTTTCAGTGGAATTATAAATACAAATAAATTGCATCCCTTAAGATTTGTACAATATAATGTAATAAAGAAATGAAAATAATAGGTTTCTGTGGATTAGCAAGGCTGTTAATTAAAATTATTATTAATATTATAAAATATTTGAATTCGACTAGCTTATGAAGAAGTTTAATATTTAGGAACAGCTTTTTTTTCAATTAATTAGTTCGATTTTAGTTAGTGGAACCAGGATCAAGCTTTGAAAACTAAGTCCAAAAAAGTGCCTCAGTGACTAACTATATTCCTTTGCTTCCAGTGGCGCTCCAGCTGCCTGCCCGCCTGCTCCAGTGTGCTGCGCGTCATCATCCCCGACGAGTGCAACGGATCGCTGCAGACCCGCACCCTGCCGGTGCGTCCCCACACGACCACCCGCGAGGTGTGCCGCATCATTGCCCACAAGGCGCGCATCACGAATCCGCAGGACTACGCCCTCTTCAAGCTGGTGGACGGCGAGGAGACGCTGCTGACGGACGCCGAGTGTCCGCAGGACGCCCGCCTGGCGGCCAAGGGCAAGCACTGCATGCTGGCCTACAAGCGGATCGATGCCAAGATCGCCTGGCCGACCGCCCAGCTGGCGGGACACTGATTCGGCCCCCCGATTTACACACCTACGACATACCGCCCCCCGCCCGCCCTGCCCTTCTTGCTCACTAACCAAGCATATTTGATTAATAATTTATTATTATTACATTAAAATATACTTAGTAGCCTGTAAGTAAAGCTAATTAATGCTAATTAGAAAGCATCTAATGTGTACTAAACATCAGTATTGAGTTAAGTGTGTTTTTTTTCGCGACCCACGGGTCGAACCCCTTTTTTTTGCTAATAAAATGTACTATGCGAATAATACATATACACCCATATATACGATATATAAACTTAAGCGAGTAGAGATGCAAAATCGGCACAAAGGAAGTAGCAAGGAGTCATCTAAACGAATCTACACTCTAAACATATATAAGCAGGCACGATCGTAGGGATCGTGTGTGCCACCACCCTGGAGACCAAAAGCACAGTTCAACAATCACAGCAACAATCAATCATTCATTCAATCAAGCGATCAAGCGATCGAGCGATCAGTGCATACCATCAAACTACACAAAAGGCATTTAGGTGTGAATGGGTTTCGTGTTTTTTTTAAGAAGCTAAACCATATTATATTAAAGTATAAACCACTACATTTTAATATTTATGTTCAACTAAACACTGCTATCAACCCTCGAGATATTCATAAGTACATACATATTTTTTTGTATACTTTGTAAAATATGTGACACGTAATCCAAATAGCAAGCAAATAAATAACCAAAATAAAACACAGCGTTTTTTCAATAAAGGAAGGGCTTACGGAATTAATTTTGGGTTTAATTTAAAACGTTAATGGGAAAGTATGTAAATGTTAAATGGCTAGACAGATTTCATTTTATTTATCCTTAAAATAGGCCTTGCTTCCTCTATCAAACATTGCATTGCCACATACTTTGTGGCTGGCGATTTAAATTTTATTTTAATTGAAATTCATAGCAAAACATGAAATCAAGTAGAGCCGCTCCCGACAGCCTGATCCCAGTGATTCTTCAAATGTTCCTGCTCTTTTAGGGATTAGAAAGGTGGGGGCTATCGGCCGGGATCACGAAAAATCGAAAAAAAAAAAAAAAAAAAAACCCGGAGCCATCTGGGCACTTAATTGGCCCCACAGACTATTCAAATCGAGTCAAAACAGTCGGCGCGACAGATAACGATAATGGACGGTGGGAGATTTGCAAAGGCGATTGTCGCCCGGGGTCTCGAAATGAAATTGCCAATATATGCGGATTTATTGTCGCCAAGAATCGCTACTCTCTTGGGCTTGGGCTCTCCATGCGAAAATAGCCGAATCAAATGTCGCGATTTAATCTGGTGTATAGTAGAACTATCAACGCTCCTCTGTTCGCCTTGTTTTGATGGAAATTTGAATTCGGTGCGATAAGGACCACACACTCGCACGGATGACGGCGGACGGACAAATCGACGGACAAACGGACAGACAGAATCGAGCTGATCTTTTAAATTCGCAACGTGTGCAAAAACGCACCGAAAACGCCAACAAGTCTGCACAGAGAACAAAACAAACGATGATATTACTGTTCCATTGCCATATAGTAAATATAAAATCATGTATTATGCATGCTTATCAAAAAATATATTCAATTTTTCGTTGGTCCCTTAGAAAACAAATGCAGTAATCACGGTTAATTTATTATTTCATATTCATTTATTTGGTTACTGCAAAAGCTGTACTTTTTCTGGTTTTAACTCTGCCTAGATTTTTAAAATTATCAATGTGAGCTTTATTTGACTACAAATATATAGAAAAACATTTATAAAGGAATTCAATTAATGTATTTTGTGTGTATGACTTTAAGTTTTTATTATTTTATTGAATTATTATTATTTTATTGAATCCCCAAATCAACAAAAATAGTCCAAGTACAATTTTTTCTTTCTTAAAATATAATTTCTTGTGCGCACTTTGTTGCGATAACCAACAATACCGCGATTATTATTAATTATAATTGATAGCCGACTAGCAATAAGCGCCTCCTATATATTTTAGTACTACCAAAAAGCGTTAGCTTATGATAATTTTTGAAAAAATAAAATGCTCATTCCTATGCCAAAAAAAGCTGGCAGCAAATCTCATTGTTTTTTTAATGTAATGCTTAATTGCGAAAATTATCCCAATTCCCTGCAATAATTTAATCTGAGTCATTTTTTGGTTACACCTATTGGGATTTTTTTATTATCGGGGAGGTGGTCTGGGAACTTTTTCTTTGTTTTGCTATCGTGCAACAGTTGTAAATTGATACAGATTGGAGTTTGAGCAAGCCATATATTTTTGGTTTAATTATAAATAGATAGCTGGCCAACGATCGCCATCGCTGCGGCTCTCGATTTTTTTTTTAAATTTTGAGTGTGCTCTTATCAGCGCGACACAGCGACAGCAGCAGCAATAGCAACAAAAAGGTCCAATGACGTGATAATAAACAATTATTGCCACGCCAAATGGTCCCAGCCCCAAAAGCCCCATCCCCCGTGGCGAAGAAGAAGATTAAGGAGCCAAACATCGGTACACTGAGATTATATTGATGGAGAACATTTAGAAAGTGTATTTAAATGTTGACACCAGAACTTTGTCTGTTAAAGGTGTGATTGTCACTGAAAAACTAGTTAAGAGATGATTTTCTTTGATTTTAATTAACGCGAATTCTTCAGTTAACATAATATTATGAGCTTATCGCTAATCTATTTATGATCTAAAGCACGCGAATTCTTCAGCTTCATATGGAACATTTTCATTTTAAGACCAAATCGGTCTTTTAGTTTTCTTACATTCACATTTTGCGAGTGGTTGATATACAATAAATATGATCCTTTTTTTTACCGTGCAGCTAAAAATGACCGCAGGGGGCGCAGAAGGGGCGGTTCGATGTTTTGATTAGACGCCTCTAAGTACAGAAAGTCAGGCGGGCAATAAAAAACAAAAGATTGACGAGAGTAAATATATTGATTATTGCACGGATGAAGTGGGCTGTTCGATAACTTTCGCACAAGTCCCGAGCGAACGAGCCTATAGCTATAACCAACTGGTGATTGGTGGGTGCAGATCGGTGGAGAAGTGGGCAAGTGGGTTAAGGGGTGACATCCGACGGTGTGCCATAAAATAAATTCAAGTCTCGGTGCCCGTGTGATCAATCGATTCGATCTTTAGACGTTGAAGACCTTGTGGCAATTGAGAAGTTTTTGAATATCCCTTTTTTTGTTGGGTACAATTACGATCTGAGATTAAGTGTATCCAATATGCTATCTTATATTTTGGGCAATTATTTCTAAGGCCATTCCCTTTGCAATTTTTTAAGAACCAATTGTTATTAAATTAAAATCTATTATTACGTCCCTCTTTGGATTATGTAAACCAACATTTAAAAATGTTAAATTTATGTTATTAGTACAACTTTCTAAATATTTATATTATTTATTATTTATATTATATATAGCTACATTTATTAATTAATATTGGAATGTATTATGTTTTATTATTATTATATTATTTGTAAAACAATTTTTTTAAATCATTTAATTTCATTAAATTTTACAAAAATTTCAATATTTTCTGTTCCATTTATTCCTACCTTTTTTTGTTTTGCTTATTTTAAATTAAATAGATTTAACATTTTTTTTTTAGAATTTTATAACTTCACTTATTTTGAAGATTTTTTTCAAGTTTTCATTCAATTAATTTGAATATGACATAGTTCTAATAAATTCGTAATCTTCGTTCGCAGAGGGATCATAAACTTCCCCAAAACTCAATGCAATCAGATCCGGGTTCCCCGTAATTCTGTTCACTCCAGATAGGAAAACCCCTCAACAAAGGACCCCACTTGCTTTAATATTTATATTGTTATATTATAATTGTTGAACGTGATCTAAAGTGGAAACCATAAATAATTTCAATAAAATAATTAATGTCAAATAAATGATAAGGACGAAAGTATTTATACGGCTCCCAGAAGCCAGACAAAATCCGGATGGCCCAGCTTTTTCCGCCGCCGATAAGCACTTGGCCCACCCAAAAGGCCATCCAACTGTTTGGCCCACCCACGCGAAACCGCGTACCTTTGGCCCAGTACCAAAGTGAGTACTACCCCTAGCACTACCACCACCACCAGAAGCACAGCAACAACTAGGCCCGTGCTAATAATCGCATTACGCATACGCCTCGTGCGCGGAGAGTGAGCAGGTGCACCTTGGGCCACAATTAATGTCGTCAAAATTTGATCTCACTTCTTATGAAGTAAGAGTTAACTTTGATCTTATTAAAAGATATCTACAGGGTTAATATTAACCCATTATCCATCCAAAAAATTAAATAAACTATAGATTTAAATCACAAAATTGTATATATATATTTTTTTTTAATTGTAACTAGGGTTGTCGAATTTTTAAAAAATATCGTATCGATGATATTTGGTTTTTGAAAAAATATCATTAATGATATTTGAAAATATCAATTTAAAATATCGATATATCGATGATATTTTCTATTTTTTCAAAATATTTAAATTTTAATGGGAGAGGACATCACAGGCTGTTCATTTAAAATTCACAGCGCACATTACCGTTAAAATGATGCTTTAAGATATGAAGAAATTCAAGAAAGCGAAAAATGTTATCAAATCAAATTCACGTTTTTTTATTAAATACAAGAATTCTAAAATGAAAGCTTATGTTCTTCATATATTTTGATGCAATAATTATTGGTTAAAAAACAGTCTCCACGGTCCAGATTTTAAAAAAATTTCGTTTTTAAAAACAAAAAATGGTCTTTTAATGTTTTTCTTAAATTTATAGGTGTTTAAAAAAACCCGAAATCACAATTTTTCGACTCTCAAGGAGAAATTTATAGGGGCTTACAAATTTTTCGACTTTCATGGAGAAATTTTCGAAATCCTTCTCTTGGAGACCGTTTTCCTGGCCAGATTCGTGATTAGTGCAACAAAATATATATATATATATATATATATATATATATATATATATATATATATATATACATATATATATGAATATATACATTTTCAAATTTTTTGACACATCACTATTTTTAAAGTAGGCATATTATGTAAATTACAAATAAAATGATATGAAATGCTAGGAAAAGAAATCTGTACTTAAAGACTTTAAAAATACTCGCTCTGTTATATGCTGGTCCGTCATACAACTGCGGGCATCTCAAACCACGCCATCTTATGGCAGAAGACCATCTTTCAGATGCAACTGAACTTTCAGGAGTAATAAGGCAAGCTAGGGCTAAGTCTTTAAAGTGACCAACCATTAGAAAGGACAAAAATATCATTTACAAATAATATCGATATTCGATATTTCGGACCAAAAAAAGATCGCTATGATAATATATTTTTAAAGAAAATATCATCGATATATCGATATTTTGATATATTTTCGACATCCCTAATTGTAACCTTCATATCCATCATCTTAATATAATTGTATAAAATAATTTATTTTTTGGAATTATGTTATAAAAAAAATTATTAGGATTTTTGCGGGTTTTTATTCTTAATTGTGTACAACTCAGGACTCACAGCTAAAAGTTTTGAGCAGCTAACGTACAAAGTGATGGGGATGGTTAGTTTAGGTTGTTAGATTCATTTTATTTTTACCAAATTTCTCATTTTTCATAAGGGATGACATCATGATTTCTGCGAAAAATTGCCTAACTTAAAAGTTACAGTTTTAAATGCCAATCTTTTTTTGGAATTTTATAAGGCCTTCGACGAGCTATGACATTCCAAATAAGGCTCATTTTTTCAGCCAAAATGCAGAGTTGCAAAAAATGGCCAAAAATTAACAGTTTCAGGTTTGAATGCCAATCGATTGAAAATTAAATTACAAGCTCAACGAGATATATCATTCTTTATTCTGAACTAATTTGGAACTTATTTCTTTCGACGGAAAGTATGGATTACGATTTTAGTGAAATATTTCTCAATTTCTCAAAGTAAACTTGTAAATATTATTGTATTCCATACCAAAAACCCTGTAAATATGGTGGATCCATCCTTCTACAGTAAAATGGTAGATATATTACCCAGCCGCCATGTTGGCTATACAGACAGATAGTTACGATATGTTGTTTCTTTCAGTATTTCGCTTGTATCTGATAAATCTAATCTTAATCTAATAAAAAATACAGAGTAATATGATACGTTTCTGTTTTATGAAAAAGCTACGAACAGTATAAATATCTGCTTCGTTTGATTTTCTATCTGCGTACGTTTAGTTACTCCAAGCCCGACATTTTGCCCCACTGTGCGGCGGAGAGCGAGAGAAACCGCCTAGCTGGCGCAATCGCAATCTGCGGCCCAGCCGAAGATCCAATCGCATGGCGCTGATATAGTCACACAAAGTCGCATAGTCGCAAAGTCGGCTCTGGCGATCTGAAAAGCAGCCGTCGCAAAAGCAAACCACTTGGCATTCGCGCTGGGCGAGCTGAACAGTGCGAGCTGAAAGCGTCAAGTGTCGCGACGGTTTTTTCCATTTATTCCGCCGACATCGAGCAACAACATCATCCCATCCCCATTGACATCTGTTTTTGTTTTCGTTCGCGTTCGCGTTGCGTTATTTTTTTGTGTGTGCGAGATCTCGATCATCAGTGGTAAACAAAGCGATCCGATCGCATCATCATCCAGTGAGCCAGGACAGATACATAGGTCCATTACCATGGAGGTGTACACGTCCGATAGCTCGGACACGGACTCGCGGGAGCAGAAGACCCTGGACTTTGGCCGCATGAGCCTCGATCTGGTCACACTGGAGGACCACCTGGCCTCGCCGCAGAAGGCTCTGCTGAGGTCCAGCGGCGACATCGAGACCATGCTGCTCAACCACAACCACCTGGTGGGCCTGCCCCGCCTCCTGCTGCAGTTCGCCAACCTGAAGGTCCTGGATCTCAGCTCCAATGCGATCACCACGCTGCCGGACGCCGTCTGCCAGCTGCCGCTGGTCACACTGATCGCCAAGAACAACCTGCTGACCAACGCCTCGCTGCCCAAGTCGCTGCTGGCCAAGCTGGCCAACGGCGGCTCCTTCTCCACTTCCACCTCCACGCTCAAGGAGCTCAATCTGAGCGGCAACCAGCTGACCCACTTCCCCGAACAGGTCACCGAGCTGCGCCACCTCAAGTATCTCTACCTGGGCGGCAACAAGATCTCCGGCGTTTCGAAGGACATCTGGAAGATGCAAAGGTGAGTTCTTGTTTGATCAAGTGGTTCGCTTGGGCTGTGTCAACACACCAAACGTTTCACTGTTAAGACCAAGCGGTTTCTATGAGGTCTACTGGTTTCTAATACGAGGAACGTGGGAACATCTATTCAAGTTTCTCAATGGTTCGTACATAAAGAAAGAAAACTATAAAATGTGAACTTTCAAGAACAACAAAAAAGTCAAAAACATAAAACAATTTAAAATTACATTTTCCAGTTTAGATTCGAATTTTTAATAGTTCAAAAATTGTTTTTTATAACTTTTTATAAATATATAAACCCAGACATTTAACTGATGACATAACTCATAATCCCTTGGAAATCAAAAAAAATTACTTTCGACTTTTCGCGAAATTTGACTTAAGGTTCGTGAAGGTCAAAAATGAAACTTAGACTGACAAACAATGGTCAAAACACACCAAAGGGCGATAAGTCTGAACAAAATTAATAGTATAGATAACGAAAACTGAGCAATTGTTTAGATTTATGGGAGCTTTCCAATTATAATTCCATCGACAGCGCCATCTTAACGAGGGGGAGGGGGGAGATATTTTGACCCTATAATAAAAAATCTTAAAATCCCTTACCAGGAGTTCTAATATATAATTATAATCAGCATTAAACGCCGATCAGTCGATCCACAGTGGTCAGGAATACACAAAGTTGCTATGAAAAACAAATATTGTTTTTTTTTACATTTTAGGATAATCTTAATATCTTTTACCTCCTTGAAAAGATTTTAAACGTAATGGTATTGTTAAAAATATATTACTTTCTTCTTCCTGGCACTTATATTATATTTCAAGAATAGTAGCGAAGTTTAATTGATTTTTTTGAGAGTTCATTGGCCATCTATTCGGTTTTACCCTCTGCTGTCGAAAAGGATGCGGAATTGCCCATTTTTGCCAGTGTACTCCCCTCTGTACTCCCCTCTTGCGGCTTGACATTGGCCACTCGTGGCGAAGGGGCGACGACTGTTGCTTTTGCTGTTGCCATGTATAAAAGTCCAAGCACAGACGAGATCGTAATATATAGCTATATAGCCGGGGAGCTGATAACGCCGGTCTGCCACTTGTCCGGCGGTTGGGCGGTTCGATGGATCGGTTCGGCGGACGGGGATAGATGGGTGGTTCGGCGTCGTAAAAGCCAAATCTATCAAAAACACGTACTCGAATCGACCCAACCGATTTGGTCGGCCCATAAAGATACGACCGTGTATTAATATAATAATAAACAAAGAGCAAAAATGGCACAAATAAAAAAAATCGCACAACAAAATTCCAAATATCAGTTGAAAAACAAATTAAACAATAAATAACTCTTTACTTGACGGCTCCCGACAGCCTGGTACCCTGTATGCAATTCACTACATTATTGGAATACATAATCATACATATTGATCTGTAAAAATGTGTATAGAAATAACAAATTAATCTAGACTTTATAGTTACCAACATACTGAAACTGTTGTTACAGTCAGGCATACTCAAGAATATACCGAGTATATAAATTCAAATGGGCATTAGTTATCAGAGGGCCTGGACTTTGCAACGTCTACGGGGGGAATTGATTGTTTCGCACTTAAGGCCCCAAGAATGTGAAGAGGACCCTAGGGCCAGAATAGCGGGCATAGGGGGTGTGCACTGTACAGTGTGCGCCATAAACCGTGACATAAGCTAAGTGATTCACTAACTGAAAACATGAGTACTTGTTTAAAGGGAGAAATAAAATATAAATAATGCTCTAATATATTGACCATTAATATTTATGAAGCAATTATTTCCATTCTTGCTTTTAAATCTTATATAGGCGATCAGTTCTAGTTTCAAGGTTTATCAAGTAAATTTAATATTTTAAAATAACATTTTACAAGTTATGATAAAAATCCATTACAAGACTTAAAAGTGAAATGTTTTATAGACTGGTGTATCTTAATAATCGTGTTTTAGTTTTAAATTTAAAATGTATTCAAAGTATATAGATTTATTAAAATTAAATATTATTTTTGGCTACGCCCAAGGCCAAAGTCAATCGATTTCGTTCCTTGCAAATGAGTTGAACTTTGGTTTTTAATATGTTTGTATTGGGGTACCAAACCTCTAATCAAGTTAATTTAAATATTTTCTCTACGTAGACTCTCAATTTCTTCCAGAGCAGGTCACATGGCTTTTTTATAGCTTTTTAGTTTATTAAATTTGTGTTTTAAACTAAAAGTGTTTCCAAATGTAAATTAAAAGGGTTTCAAGTTATTAACAAAGTTTAGTCCTACTAATGAACACCTCTTAATTACAATACTTTAATTTTAATTTAATGTACATATTATTAAAAAACTGTAAAATACAACTATAATTTTTAATTATTGAATTCAAATAAAATCTATTATTTTAATTTTAAATTAGAACCAATTAGCAAAATATCTGAAAGTTTTCTTAACTTACGTTTAAATATTATATCAAAATTAAATGCTTGGATCCTCTTAATCGTTTGCAGCCTGCATGTCTTGTCCCTGGGTGGCAATCAGATCAGCGAAGTGCCCGAGGCAGTGGGCTCCCTCAACCAGCTGCAGGCCCTCGTCCTCTGCGACAACCTGATCGAGATCCTGCCGACGAGCATCGCCCGGCTGAAGAACCTCAAGTCGCTGCTGCTCCACAAGAACCGCCTGCGCCATCTGCCCAAGGACATTGTGGCCCTGAAGAACCTGACGGAGGTGAGATCCAAGTTCAGATCAAAGTTTCATGTCGAATATTACACTGATAAAAAAACGTAGTATATCCAAAGATTTCATATTTAATTTAAATATTTTTATACCCTTGCAGAGGGTATTATGATTTCAGTCAGAAGTTTGCAACGCAGTGAAGGAGACGTTTCCGACCCCATAAAGTATATATATTCTTGATCAGCATCACTAGACGAGTTGATCTAGCCATGTCCGTCTGTCCGTCTGTCCGTCCGTCTGTCTGTCCGTTTCTACGCAAACTAGTCTCTCAGTTTTAAAGCTATCGGGCTAAAACTTTCCCAAAAGTCTTCTATCTATTGCAGGTAGTATATAAGTCGGAACCAGCCGGATCGGCCAACTTTATCCTATAGCTCCCATAGAAATAATCGGGAAAAAAAAAATTTAAAAAAATTATATCTTGGGTGTTTTTGAACCTAGAACCTCCTACTTTTGGAAATATCATTTCTTATATAATTCTGAATTTCGAATAAAATTTTTTCAAAATCGGACGACTATATCATATAGCTGCCATAGGAACGATCGGAAAATTAATGGGAATATAATAGGAAATAAATTATTGCTTCGTTGACATTTATTGTATTCTCTTCTACTCTGGGATATGAGTCTTTTTAAATGTTTTCGAATTTCGATTTTAATTTTATCAATATCGAACTACTATATCATATAGCTGCCATAGGAACGATCGGAAAATTAGTGATTAATAGGAATTGTCTGCAAGGGTATATAAGCTTCGGCTGGCCGAAGCTAGCTTCCTTTCTTGTTTGGTATGATTTTCATCCATTGCGGTGTTTTAAATTTTTTATATGAAAATATTACATTTAAAATTCAAATGAAAGTTTCATGTCGAATATTACACTGATAAAAAAAACGTGGTAAATCCAAATATTTTATATTTAATTTAAATATTTTTTGGTATGATTTTCATCCATTGCGGTTTTTTTAATTTTTAATATATGAAAATATTACATTTAAAATTCTTAATTTTTAATAAAGTAAAAATTTTGAATTAATTTTTTCGACCTTAATTAAAATATTTTCTAATAAAATCATGCAATCTAAAATGTTTTATATTTAATATTATGATATTTTATTTAATTCAAATACGTACTACGGATCTTTACATTCAATATGCAGATATTTATTTTTACTATTGCATTTTTTTTATCAGTGTATATTAGGGTGGGTCGATTTGGAGGTCATCAAATCGTAGGGGGGGACGTATTCTATGGGCAATTCTAAGCAATATTGCCTAAGAAACTATACCTTGGAAATCTCGTTTGACCCTCCGCATTTGCAAGAGAAAAATACTGGTTTTTTAATCTTCCTAGATTACGTTCCCCCCTACGATTTATCATTTTTTTTTGGCCCATACAAATCGACCCAGTCTAGTGTATATACATACCCCACCATTTCATTGCTAATCAGACCTGATTCCTGATTCCTGACTCCTCTTCTCCTCCTCCTCGTCCACAGCTAAGTCTGCGCGACAATCCGCTGGTGGTGCGCTTCGTGCAGGACATGGCCCTCAAGCCGCCCACCCTGCTGGAACTGGCCGGACGGATGGTGAAGGCCAGCGGCCAGCGCCCCGGACCCTATGACATACCCAGGACACTGGCCGAGTACTTGCAGAGCGCCAACTGCTGCGTGAATCCCAACTGCAAGGGCGTCTTCTTCGACAATCGCGTGGAGCACATCAAGTTCGTGGACTTCTGCGGAAAGTATCGGGTGCCCTTGCTGCAGTACCTCTGCTCCTCCAAGTGCATCGAGCCGGAGCAGCCGGCGGCGCGGGGCTCGTCCGTGCCGGCCGCCAATGCCAGCAGCGGCTTCATGATGCGCAAGGTGCTGCTGGGCTAGCCGCCTTCCGGCCCGGCCCGGCCCGGCCCACTCCGGCCTCCCGGGCCCATATCCTTTAAATATTTCAGCCGGGAGCGCGTTCGGAGCGTCGACCGATCCGGTATCGGATTTGGAGCGGACACAGAGACACGAAATCGATATCGGATTAGGAATCGCAAGCGGAAACGGAAATGGAAATGGAAAAGGTGGCGGATCCACGCGCTCCGAGGAGCCGAGGAGTCAGACAGCCGCCTGCCGCTCGCCGGGATTCCCATTGGCCTCTTCTTCACACGTTATCAAATCCAATTTGAACTAGCTTGCTAAGTGATTACGACCTGTTTGTTTGCTCGCCTTGCGTGCCATTCTCTCTGTTTCTGTTTGTTTGTTTGTTTGCCTGTTGTTATCCACACTTACACAATCTATACCAAAGAAACTCGGCTGGCTTTCACTGGGCGACAGAAGGATTCGAGTGGCTAATGGAGCATTTAGCGATTATATACCCATATCGGCGTATGCCAGTAGTATGTGGGCAGTGGAACGACCTTATCGGACCCCATTAATTGAGTTAGCAACGGAAAATCGCATTAACTCTTTTCTTACGAACTCTACAAAGGGCGATCCTTATCAAAGGTTTACTCAATTATCTATCTACCCAATGGTGATGATAAATGGATCAGCTTTGCTCGGTTATCTCAAAGTTACAGTCAAAATAGCATTCTTAATTCTTCCTATGGCATATACAAAATCTAATTCGGGCTAAATGATCCGATCCCTTTAAGATATTCTTACAATTTCCTTTTAATCCCATAATGCGGTTTTCCTTAACTAATAAATGGACTCAGCCTTTGGCATAATGCAAACTGATCATAAGCTTATCTGCCTTTCTTTCATCATTTAATTCTTTTAAGACCGAAAGAGTCTTATTTTGAAAACCCCCTGCACCCCTCAAGGATAACACCTGCGACGTATTTGTATGGATAGTGTTTATTGTGTGTTTAAGCCAACGGTCGGCACACAATACAATGAAATTTTGTTCTTCGGCGCAGCTCATCGATGTGCTTCCTATGCCCGTTAATGGGAGGCTGCCGATCGCTGGTTTAATCGCTCACATCTGGCCGAAGCTCGTGCCGAGACAATGTCTACTACTAGAGATTATGGGAAAAAAAAACACACACGGGAAAGGGGAAACGGGAAACAGAGACGGGGGCCGGGGCAGAGCTACGTGGACTTTTCGTTCGTCAGGGATTGGTCTATAAAATATAAATACAAAACTATAGGGGGGCGGCCAACAAAAAGAGTCACAGATAATGGGGACACACACAGGACACAGGGAACAGGGAACAGGCAACAGAGTCTAGTGCTTGAGCTTGTCTCGGCCGCGTCTTACGGCTACAAAATGGGGAGCTGCCGCCCCGCACGAACCCATTATTCTTCTTCTCTAGAGGCAGCGCGGGGCGGGGTCACATCTGCATTACTTGCGGAATGGGGCGCTTGACTTAAAATTCTAGTTATATGGAGTAGTAGTTGAATGTAGTTGTATTCGGCGCTGGGATGGGCCCGGTTTACTGGTCCATCACCTCCTGGCTGGTGTCATCGACCTCCATTGCGGCCGGTTCGTCCTTGGCGGCCTCTTCGGTGGCCATTTCGGCGGCAGCGCCACTTTCGGCCATGACCACCTCCTCGACGACGGCCGACGGCGAGACGCGTGCCTCCTCCTCGGCCGGGGTGTCCTCCATGGGCTGGTCGTTGAGAGCCAGAGTCGGCGGAGTAACGGCGGCCAAGGGCGAAGCCTGCGAATCATCGGCCGCCTCGGCGGGCGGCGTCTCGGCAGCCGAGTCGGCGGCGCCCAGTGGAGATTGTGGTGTGGTGGCGGCGGCCAGTTCTTCGACGGCGGGACTGGAAGCTTCCCCATCCTGCGACTCCTCGACTGGTTCCTTGTTGACTGTCTCAGCAGTAGTCTCGACCTCTTTCTTCTTTTCAGCGGCTTCTGCTGCCGGCTCGGCGGCAGCCTCCTTTTCCTCCGGCAACGGCTCCTTGGCCGGCTCAGTTTCAGTCTTTTCGGGTTGGCTCTCCTTGGTCTCGGCCTCTGGTTTGGCCTCAGACTTGGTCTTCGGTTTCGATTCGGCGGGAGCTGCCTTCTCTTCAGCGGGCTTATCTGCTGCTGCTGCAGCTGTAGCTGCAGCTGCTGCGGGCTCAGTCTCAGCAGCTTCCTTCTCATCCTGCTTCTCCGCTGCAACTGGAGCAGGTTTCTCCTGCTGCTCCTCCTCCTTCTTCTCCTTTTCTGCCTTTGCCTTGGCAGCAGGCTCCTCCTTTTCGGCTTCAGCTGGTGGTGGTGGTGTGGCCTTTTCACCAGCCTGCTTCTTGTCTAGCTGTTCCACCTTTTCGTCCGACTTGTCGGTCTTTTCGGCCTCTGGCTTCTTTGCGATCTCTTCCTTTGGCCCGGCCGCCTCCTTTTTGCCCTCCTCCTCCTTCTCCTTAGCTGGTTCCTTCTCGGCTTCTGGTGATTTGCTCAGCATCGGGTCCTCCTCGTCCTCATCGGCAGAGGCTGGGGAACTCTGCTCCTGCTCGCTCTCCTTCTTGCTGCCGTTGACAGCCTGCTTGGTGGTCTTGGCCTCCTGGTCGGCCTCCTCTACCTCCTCGTCAGGCTCCTCGATCTCGGCAGCCTCTTGTGGGGAATCAGTCTCATCGTTGTCACTCTTCTCGTCCTTGTCCTTCTTGGCCTTGGAGGCCACTTCGGCTTCCGGCTCGGCGGGCACTTCATCGGTGGCCTCCGAGCGCTCTTCGCCCTCGATCTCCAGCTTTGCCTTCTTGGCCTTGGGCATCTCGTTGTCCTCCGACCGCGGGCAGCTGACCTTCTGAGCACCACCCGCCGAACCGGAGCTGGGCGCTGAGCCCTCCTCGGCGTTGCCATTGTTGAACAGGGCCTCGTTCTCCATCTCAATGTCGATGTTGACCTCCAGCGAGAGGTCCCCGTTGACCACCGAGTCCAAGGAGTCGCCATTCTCGCTTTCGGTGCGCTTGCGTCCCGGATCAATGGTGCTGACAACTGTGAAGGATTGATCTCATGGGTGATCCTCGATCGTTATAATAGGGTCAAGTATAGGCCTTACCCAGAATGTTCTTCTCCAGAGCGCGCATAAACTTGTCGATACGCGAGTACTGCTTGCGGGGATCAATCAGCAGCTCGCACAAGCGCTGCACGGTGAAAGGAGCTGCATTGAAGAGGTCCAGGCGCTCGAGCAGCGAAGACTTCATAGTCTCGTAGTTGAATGGATCAACGTTCGGGTAGTTGGGGATCTCTGCAAAGTGAAGTTTAGATTAGGATTTCGGTTTTTAACCTGAAGTTTAATTCGCCTTAATTATTTCAAGCCAAATTTAAAATAGAAATGGTCTGTTATGCGTAACTTTCATGTGATTTACACAGAATCAAGTTTGTAAACCAAAAAAAGGGTTTTCTCAATGTCAAGTTATATTTTTTTAATTTTTTAATCTTTGAATAACAAGGAAAAAGACCATGTGATTATTAGAATTATTGCATGTTGACAATACAACGAAATTATGGTAATTATTTCATTCACATATCATATAGCGGGGATGATATTACAAAGATTTTAACCAGTGCTTAACCTCTAGTTAAAAGATAACCAAAAAACAATTAGAAACTCACCCTCCAGACGCGGCGAGTCCTCGTTGAAGTGCTTGATCACGCTGAGGAGCTTCTCGCGGAACAGATACTTCAGGCTGGACCACTTGAAGATGGTGTCCCCGGTCTTGGCCACATACTGCAGATAGTCCTCCAGCTCCTTGGGGATCTCCTTTTGCTTGAGCCGCGTGAAGCGCTCCAGGATCTGCAGGATCTCGTCGCTGTTCTCCATGGTGACCATTTAGGCGATCGCTGAGCGGGGGAAAACTGTGCGGTGCGGTGCGGTGGGGAAAGCGTGGGGAAAAGCGGAGCGGAGCAGAGCAGAGAAGAGAAGAGAGATCAAAAACCGGCCGGCAAGTGATGAAAATTTTCCTCCTCGAGGTAGACACACAAAAAACCGAGAGAAGAGAGAAACTGCAATTGTGTGCAGGTATGCGCAAAACACGGACATGGAGCATCTTGCATCTGCCAGCTGTCCCTCTCTCTTTCTCTCTCGCTCTTTTGGTGGAGGATTCGCAGGAGAAAACTAGTTATGCTGCACACACACAGATGGGTATTTGCTAAAATTCGCAAAAGCTGCTCTCCGTCCCCCCTCGTGTGTGTGTGTGTGTGTGTTAACGGCTGCAACTCTTGTTGCCAGGCCATCGTTGTAGTTGTTGTAGCTGTCTGCGCCAGACAGCCAAAAAAAAATTATATATGCGACGCCTTGCGAATTTCCATGGCGAACCGGCTGAATATTCGCACACCTGCATTTCTGGCCAGACCCAGGCAAAACTCGAACCACCCACACTTTCCACTCACCTGCACTAGCTGCGCTACTGCTTTCTATCACAACTACGCCTTTTAACAGCTCTTAAATCCCAGTTGACAATTGGATCGTTCGTTTAATTCGGTTTTTTGGATTTTTGCAAGCTGTGTGACCGTTCGATGCCGCCAGCGATGAGCGACAGTCGATGTTTCTTGAGCCTGCGGCAATCGGTGGTTTAGGGTGACCCACGTCCTAAACATCGCCTATCGATAGTCCGTCCTAGAGATGAACATGGGGATAAATATCGAAAGGAAAGCTTACAAAAAATAACGGCATTCGCGAGCGAGGACTTTCTACGATTTAATTTCTTAATTTTCGTTCAATTAGGTTATAAATATTTAATTATTTTGAATTAATAAATATGGATCCAAATAAGTATCATCACAAAATGTCAGGCAATACCTGTCCACTGGCTCACAGAATCCCCTTTCATAAAGTTGTCAAGGAAGCCAAATTATTGAGTTCATCAATCGGAGACTCCTCGAAATTTGGTAAGTGTAATTCAACGTAAATTAAATAATGTATTATAAGACTGGGCAAAGTTGAAAGTCTCAAATTCTATTAACTAAATTATCAAATTTCGTATAAGACTCTTGTCCTTAAAAACGGGAAGACAGCAAGAACGGCTTGACTTAGAAATCTCAATAAAAACCCGAAATTCTGAAATAAATAGAACATGCAGACTAAGATTAAAATGGTATAATAGCCGACTCCAAAGTAGTGTTGGGTAAAAACTGCTCATTTGGGTGAACATGTTCACTTGCTCACTTGCTCACTTGCTCACTTGTTCACTTGCTCACTTGTTCTGTCCTTTAATTTCTCACTGGCTCTGAGAAAATAGCTGATTGACTGTAAAACCGTATGCAAAATGCATCCAAATAGTAAAAAAAAACTTTTTAAGCCAAAAACAGCAAGAGAGCAACTTAGCAAGTAAACTAAAAAAATCAAATAAGAGAGAGCAAAACTGAACAAGTGAACAAAAAAGAGCAAGTATGAGAGCAAAACTGAGCAAGTGAACAAAAAGGAGCAAGTGAGCAAAAATGAACAAGTGAACAAGCCCAGTGGCGGAAATTTGCCTTCGAGAATCGATTCCGACTGCCATACTTCGAAGCCGGAATGCATTCGGTTTCATACCACAACACTGTTTACGATTCCATAAGGTTGGCCGCGTTTTCCGCTAGTGTACCTTCAAAATCGCATACTTCGAATCGAGAAAGTAGGCGCTAGCCGAGCACACTTCGTGCTGCATTACCGTCCTATATACTGTTGCATATAGGGTGGTAATCTATTTGCTTTACTGAGTGGCATACCAAGTATATGAGAATGTAATGCAAGTGCATTACTGAATAGGATACCTGGGTTATAGGTTTGTAATGCACCCGTTTTACTGACTGGTTTACCCTGTATATAGGGTTGTAATGCAGGTGCTTTAGTAATTGGTATACCACGAAATAGGCTTTATTTGAAGCCAAATAAAAGATTGTTTGTTTTCAACTAAAATTTATAATTTTATTATTTATTTTATTAAGACAGCTCGCACCAATGTTATGTAGAATCGGCTACTTAGTCCATCTCCTTTAACAACGTCTATATTAAAGAAAAAGTCGGAAATTAGTTGTCAGTTTATTAAGAATGATTAGTTTTACTTACCATATAATACTTATAGTTACATATATCAAAATTTCCACTATATTTCACCAAATAAAACGTCCGATTCTGCCAAGTTCCAAAACTCAACTGACGCGTGGCAAGAAATACATATGTGTGCGTCAGTAAGGAATCATAGAATCATAGAAACGTGCAACAGAAAAAAATTATACGACCCGAACGATTCCCGAAGTCTCGATCGAAAGGGAGAGCGAGAAACGAAAAGAATGCCCCATTACAATCCTACGTTCCAGAAGCTGGAGAAACGATCGATTACGAATATACCTTCTCGAATGCATTCTATCTCCACACCCAATTTCGGCCGAATGCGGATTGCGCCATTGGGAATAAAGTTCGGAGGAACATGTTCACTCACTCAGTTTAGTGAGCAACTCTTTTTTGTTCACTCACTCATGAGCAACCCAACACTACTCCAAAGTGCCCCTCTATTCGGTTTGTCTAAAATAAAGTTTACTACTTGTTCTTTGACAAAGCGTAGGAACCGTTGATATTTCTGTTTAAATAATTACAAAAAACAGGTTCGACGGTTGTTTAAGCATTTCCGAAGAATTGTCTAAAAGTTTGTAAAAAAAATTATAAAAAATTTCAGATAAATTGAAAGGAGACATCATGGCCAGGGACTTCTACAAGATACTGGGGATCGGTCGCGGCGCCAGCGACGATGAGATCCGCAGGGCGTACCGCAAGCTGGCGCTGCGCTACCATCCGGACAAGAACAAGCATGTCCAGGCCGAGGAGCGCTTCAAGGAGGTGGCCGAGGCGTACGAAGTGCTGTCGGACAAGAGGAAGCGCGACCTCTACGACAGGCTGGGCGAGGAGGGTCTCCGTAGCGGCTCCGCCGAGCAGCCCAGCGGTTCCAATGGGAATGGGGGCATGGGATCCGGAGGAGGAGGAGGAGGAGGAGGAGGAGGAGGAGGAGGAGGAGGAGGAGGAGGAGGAGGAGGAGGAGGAGGAGGAGGAGGAGGAGGAGGAGGAGGAGCCTTTCGCTACCAATTCCACGGCGATCCGCGCGCCACCTTTGCCCAGTTCTTTGGCTTCAGTGATCCGTTCACCATGTTCTTCGAGGACATGGATGCCTTCTTGTTGGACAGGGAAGAATTTAGGGTGAGCAGGGGCGCTGGCGGCTCGGGATCGGGATCGGGGAGTGGCCGTCTCCCACAGGATCCGCCCATCGAGCACGAGCTGCACATCGCCCTGGAGGACATCGCAAAGGGGTGCACCAAGCGCATGAAGATCAGTCGGCTCTCGCTCACTCCCAGCGGTGTGCCGGTCCGCGAGGAGAAGGTGCTCCACATCGAGATCCGTCCGGGCTGGAAGGCCGGCACCAAGATCACCTTCCGCAGGGAGGGCGACCAGCTGCCCAACCGCGTGCCCGCCGACATCGTCTTCGTTGTGCGGGACAAGCCACACCAGGTCTTTCGCCGGGAGGGCAGCAACCTACTCTACACGGCCCACATCTCGCTGAAGGAGGCGCTGTGCGGGGCCCACCTGGTTGTGCCGACGCTCCAGGGCGAGCCGCTGACGGTCTGCACCGTGGGTGAGGTGCTCAAGCCGCAGTCCACGCGCCGCTTTCCGGGCTACGGACTGCCCTTTCCCAGGGACAACACCCGCCGCGGCGACATCGTTGTCTCATTCTCCATCAAGTTCCCTGACTGGATGTCCGAGCAGCTCACCTCCTCGCTGGCCAGCCTCCTGCCCAACTGAGCCACATAACCACAGCGTTGACGATACAAGTGTGGAGTAAATTATCTAATGGGGAAGTGATGGTGTTTTCATCTTCTTTGGGATTTGGGTGGAGGCCATCCGATGTTCCTCACATTTTAGTATCGCTCCATAGCAAAATCCGCGAATGAAACAGTCGGGTTTAGTTAGTTATACGTGTAATGGTTAAACATATTTGTGCAGGATCAGGATTAAGCGTCGGTGGATCCCGGCTTGAACTGGGGATTGTGCGAACGGGCCATCTTGGCCCGCAGCCACTCGTCCGCGTGCCGCTGCTTGATGTGGACGTACATGTTGGAGCGGGAGCGGCACTCCTTGGGGCAATGCGGGCAGTTGTACAGCTGCAGGCCCGTGTGGATGGCCATGTGCTCGTCCAGGTTGCGCTGCTGCTTGAAGGTCTTCTCGCAGAACGTGCACTGCAGATTGGTGGTCAGCTTGTGGGCGTACTTCACGTGACCCCGGAGCGCCGTGCGCGAGGTGCAGGTCTTGCCGCAGTGCGGACACACTGTGTCCGTGCTGTCGTGCGTGAAGCGGTGCAGGCGCAGGCTGTGCTCGTTCTTCAGCCACACCCCGCACACCGGGCACTCCACTGCCGGCGCCACCACGCCCTGGTGCTCCAGCAGATGGCGATCGAAGGAGGGCTTGAACTTGAACTTCTTGCCGCAGATGTCGCAGACGTGACGATGCAGGTCCTCGTGGATGGATTGGATGTGGCGTCGCAGCCTGTGTATATTGGCAAAGCTGTTCCAGATAAGAGAAGAGTAAATTAATATAAACAATTTAGGCAACCCTATGGTAATCACTTTAAAATTATAATTAAATACATGATTGAGTTATAGCGACTGAAGAATTCGCGTTTAATCATCATTGTAAATCATTGAAAATGTATGGGAACTCTGAGTTTAAAGCCTACTTTAAATTTACCGTGCAAATGAAGAATTTTCGCTACAGTGTAAAACTGTTTCGGTTAGCTATTTAATTTATTCGTGGCTGATCCAGAATGTTTTAAATATAGCTTGCTAATTTCCTTATCTTTTTTATAAGCCTCTCATCGAGAAGAAATAATACAGCTATCTCCCTCATTTATGTGCGAGTTTCAAATGATTATACAAATTTTATAAGCACAATACAAGAGTTAATGAACAACCTTTAGAAAACCATTTAAAATTTTGTATCTACATAAAACTTGGTAAAAATAATTAATTTAATAATACAAAACCAAGCTTTAATTTTTTGTGAGGCCTAAGTTGGTTAAGTTTTTTCCTATACAGTATTGATAATCATGATTAATTCCACTATCATTAATCAATCATTTTAACAATTAACAAAGCTTATCGACTGATCAGAGCATGTTAAGTTAGATTAGATCTTAAGGGGGGGGTATGGTATTTAATTTTTTTTTTTTCGATTTTTTTTTTATTTTTTTATATTAATGTACAACACGTTAAGAATGTTGTGTGAAAATTTCATGTCAATCGGATGAAAATTAAAGAAAATATGACCATTTGAACGAGCGGGCCCCGAACAGTTGCACGTCGCGTCCAAAACTTTAAATCGTTCTCCTGAAAAGTATGTTTTTTTAAGTCGGTGAACATTGTCCATCGAAATTTAATGTACCGATCGTTCTGAAATTTTGCACATAATTTCTGTACCTAAATCCGCAGGTAATCAGGTCGAGCTTTTTTTTTTTTAATTTTTATTTTTTATTTTATAATAACTAATATATCCAATTTTTTATGCTAAAATCACGTTTTTGACTTTAAAGTATTACCAAAAATCCAAAAAATTAAAAAAAAAAAAAACTCGACCTGATTACCTCAAGAAACATCTTAACTAAGGACATTTTTTTTTTATATTTTTCAAATGATCCAGTAATGAGTTATGCTGTTCACCGCAAAGCCTCTTTTTTTGGAGGCGCCTACGGAGATTGGCCGCAGACGGCTCATTTTTTAATTTTTTTCAATGAAAATTTTGGAAAAAAAAGTTTAAGTGTTGTACTTTGATATAATAATAAAATAATTTATCTAACATTAACCGTATCGTGTGAAAAAATTCATGAAAATAGGCCTTTTTTTGGCCGAATTAACCATACCCCCCCCTTAATGAGAGCCCTCCCATCCTCCTCACCTCTTGCAGCAGATCTCGCAGGTGTGCTCCAACTGATCGGTGTCGTGCTTGGCCAAGTGATTGGCCATTCGGCGCTCGCTGCTGAAGGTGCGCTCGCACTTGGGGCAGGGGAACTTGAGCACCTTGTCGATCTGGGCGACCTTGTTGTGCACCGTCTCGATGTGGGTGGCCAGGTAGTCCTGCGAGTTAAGCGACTTCTGGCAAATGGAGCAGCTAACGGGGACAAAATGCGGCTGTTGAACAGAAAATAGATCTACATTCGGCAGGGGACTCACGTAAATAGCTTGGGATTGACATGCTTGCGGATGTGATCCATAAGCTTGGAGGCGCGCGTGAAGATCTTGCCGCAACACTTGATGTAGTACTCGCGCTGGTGCGCCTCCAGGAAGTGTGTCTTCAGCTCGGAGAGGTAGGGAGCGCTGAAGTCGCACAGGTCGCAGCTGGCGCTCATGTAGCTGGCGATGGCCTCCTCGTAGCTCTTGGCCAGCTGGGCGCGGGAGCAGCCCTTGGGCTTGCGCTCGAGGACGGCCTGCAGCTCGGACTCCTGCACCTCGGTGGGCGCTCGCTGCTCGCCGGCCGCCCTTCTGCGTCGCCGCTTGCTGCCGTCGTCGAGCAGATCTTCCAGCTCCCGGTGCAGGGAAAGTGCGCTCTCAGCCTTGGTGGTGCGGACCTTGGCCTTGCGCTTGGGCGGCTTGGGCCTCATCTTGGTTTGCAGCCGGACCAGTGGTTCATCTTCGAAGGGAACGGACAATTAGTTAGGGATAAGCCTGGGGGAAACAGGGGGATAACCACCATCCGAGGAGTCCTCTTCTGGCTGCGCTGCGCTCGCCTCCGGCTCGCTATCACTGGCCAGCAGGCAGGGCTTCTCGTCCTCCTCCTCGGACCCGCAGGCCAACTGCTCCTTCACCGGCTGCTCCCTGATCTCCACACTGTCCACATTCACGTCCAGCACGCTGCCCAGCAGGCTCAGGTTGTGCAGGTCCAGCGGCTTCTCGTCCATGTCGCCGGCCGCCAGCGGCAGCTCGTCGATGTTGACGTCCACGTCGACGCCGCCCGTCCACTTCATTGCCACGCAGTCGACGTCGACGGTGAGGAACTCCTTCTTGAGCGAGCACTGCTTCTGCTCCACCAGCTGCCAGAAGCCGTTGAAGTCCTCCAGATGCTCGCAGCAATCGGTGCAGACGCTGGTCGAGATGCCGTCGTCGGGCAGGATCTGTGTGGGATGTGCAATGTCGTCCTGGAATGTCAATGTCTCCTATCGAATGAGAAGCACCTCCACTCACCTCCAGCTGCAGAAACTTGGCGATCATCTTCACCAGGCGCGTCTCCGCCAGCGTATCGTCCGTCTCGAACAGGAAGACGGCGCTCCCGGGACTGAGACACCGCAGGCACAGGCGACAAATCATCGTTCCAGTGGACAGACAAAAAGCAATAAGAAATCACTACGCAAATTGGGTAAATAATATGTTTAAACAAATTTTCGTTGCTGCGCTGTAAACAACAACATTTAAATTAGGGATGGCAAAACTCCCCGTCAGGTGTGGTGGGATTCTGCGGGGTGGCAACGCCATCCGCAAACACATCTAGGGTATTCCCCGAACTGCAGTAATTTATGAGTATCAGTTTTAACTAATAGGGTCTTCCCACAGAGCTCCATCCACCATCTACCATCCGTTGAACGGATGGTCCGTAAGGTTTTGCCGTTCCGAAAATTTCCCAGTTAGTCCGCCATCCAATTTTAACGGACTTTGACGGGCTCTTTTATGCGATAGTTAGGCGATGTTTTTTCGGTGCAACTCTGAATTCTTCCTCTTGACTGTGAAAAATGGAACGTTGACTACGAGAACAAATCAAATCAATGGCGGGAAAAAATTAAATATTGCTCAAGTTCATTGTTTTTTGGCTATTGTTGAATTATTTATAGTTTGTTATGAGCGGAAAAGCATTCGCCAACAAGTTGCTATGTGTGGGCCAAATTTAAGCTGTTCTGCAAACGAAAACATCAATGTTTGCAGCGAAGTCTCAGAATATGTTCTGCAATTCGTAAATACTAACAAATATTAATTAAAAGTGTACTATGTACTCCTATAAAGCTCCAAAGTTGCTATAAATTACCAAAACAGCACAAATTTGGTTTTGTTTACAAATTTTACACATTAATATTGGCTAGACAGAGGCGTAGTAAGAGCGGAGTGTGGGGTACGGGAGGTTAGGCTCTCCCCCAGTCAGCAATATGTATGCTTAATCGTTATAGAATGTGTTATAAAAGCTCAGATATGTTTTAAACTATTATCTTATGCTATTTATTATATTATTTTACAATAGGCTTAGGAAAACGCAATTTTAAGCCAGTTTTGCCGAGTTAAAATCCCCCTTCGTCAATGTTGAGTTAAGCATCTGCTCTTAAGTCAGCTGTTATCGGATGGTAGATGGTGGATGGAGTTCTGTGGGAACACGAGTTTCACATTCGTCAAAAATCCCAACCGTTTCACACGGATGGACTGTATGGGAAGAGGCTATAAATCAGTTATTTTAGGTGCCAATTAATTACGGGATATGGGCCGTATTACTTAAATAAATATTTAACGAACCCCAGATATCTCGTTCCCGGCTGCCACACCTATCGATAACGATAGACGGCTCCGCGCGATTGGGCAGCACCGCGGCTCACTCACATCTGGCAACGGTCGCCGCAAAATGGCAAAAAAATAATACATACGATTTAAAACTAATGGACAATTACGTATTACGTGAAAAGAACGCAACGCTAATAATCAAAACCCAATTGCCAATCAGCCCAGACGGCGCGTGTGCGTGTGTGCGTAACTGCAGCGAAAATCCGTGGGAAAAGTGATTCAAACGGGTTTCAGAATCGGAACCGAGCACTTGGCCCTCATCTCATCCGATACCATTTTCCATCTACACTTGCAAAAAGCGACAGCGCGCGAGAGAGACGGCGCGAGTGAGCGGAGAGGGAGAGCGGTGAGAGTTGCGTTGCGAGGCGAGTGCCAGTGAGTGCGAGCGAGAGCGCCGACAAAGCCAGCGCAACATAGCGAAAATCGCAGCCAAATCGAAATTCAACCAAATCGAAGATTCTGGCGAACAAAGACGAGTGCCAACCGCCCACTAGCGACAACAACACAACGTCCCGTTGCGCCCTCTTTTTGTTTTCGTTCCGTGTTTTCGCAAGCGGCGCTGAGTAAGCGCCAGAAAGAGTGCAAAAAATAAGCGAAGGCAGAAGAAAGAAGCCCAAGGAGCAACGAACTGTGTTTGCGGTGTGTGCTCTGCGTGCGAAAGGGTAAGCTCTATGTTCTCTCATGCTCGCTCTCGCTCTGGCCGAATCTCGGGCCGGAATCGGGATTTGGGCCAGCAGGGACTGCGAATTCTGGTTAATTCCACAGGGTCTGGCCCGCCTGAGCTTATCGACGGATTTCCCTAGAAATCTGCTCTAAAGGGGAAATACTTTCGCTGGCTTTGCTGAAAATGAGCTGGGTGCGAGGGGGAGCGAGCGGAGCCCAGCTCGTCCTGTCGTCCCGCTCGCTCCAGCAAACAGCGTTGCATTTGTCGGCGGCAGGTTTGCGTTTTCCGTTTTCAATTGTATCGCCCATAGCCGTAAAGAGTTTCTGTCAATTTTTGTTTGATCGGCAAACAACAAGCAGAGCGAGCCCGAGCCCTCCGCTAATTGTTTAATAATTGCCAGGTGTTTTCTGGCCTGCCACCCCTGCGTTAATTCTCGCAGCGGTCTGGCTGCACGCCCAGGTGGCAACGCCATACTCCACACGCACGCAATACATGCGAAAAGTGCGAAGTGGAAGAGGAAGAACACGACGAAGAAGAAGCAGCGGCAAACTTTACGTTGGACGGTGGAAAGCAGAATAAAAAGTTGGCAATTTATGCGAAATAAAACGTTCAACCGCAGTCGAATATCCATTAGACAGGCGGCCGAGTGTGCCAGCAAACCGCGAAACATTCGAAGTAAACAAATTTGAGCGTTTTCCATTCAGTTTATCATCGCTGGCTAACAAAACGAAACGAAACTCCCCGAGTGTGTCGCTGTGTGCGTGTGTGGTGTTTAAACGGTATATTTCACTTTTCTCTTCTCTTTGTTTGCTTTTGCCAGCCAATGTGCATATACATACAAACGTACACATGCAAACATAAATAAAAGGACTTGGCTGAAAGACAAAAAAGAAAATTTCGTCGATTAAATAATAACTATCAAAGCCTCTCGCTCTCTGTGCCTATATGTGTGTGTGTGTGTGTGTGCCAGTGTGCGTTGCGCTTGTGAATGGTTGTTTTTACAACAAAAAGGAGAAAAAGAATTGTTGCCAAGCGTTTAGATTGTCTTGTATTCCCACTCTTGCATCAGTCAAAGTGCTTACATTTTAAATGCCCTGCGGGTATGGTTTTATTGTTGGGAGGATTTTACTGTCCCCGTTTCTGTTTTTGTTGTTGTTGCTGCTGCTGCAGTTGTCAGCCATTGTTCGTCCGCCCCTCCACGCCCCCTCCCAACAATTATTACAAGACGCCACCGCAAAAAATTCTTTCAATGCGTTGCCGCTTCTGCCGCTGGTCTGGTGTATGTGTTTTCGTGTGTGTGGGCAGCAACGTCTAGCCGTCTCGCTCCAACTGCCGCCCACCTAAGGCAGCCTCTCAGTTGCGTGTGCTGAGAACCACTGGCTGTACTGCTCGCACCAAACATTGGTCGCTCTCAGGGGCGGGTCGAGGGGGGTCACTGGGGATAACTATCCCCCCAAACGTTTTCGTAATGAACGCAATATCAACAAAATCCCAATTGATTATTCGGCGTTCTTTTTTTTGGGTATTTAGAACTGTGAGGGTGTCAAAATTTAAGGATCAGCTTCTTGACAGATTGTTTTAAGAACTTCGTGAGAATTTATTAGCTTTCTCGCAACTTTGCAGCATTTTAGACAAAATATGGACTTTATAACCTATATTTTCAAAGCTGATTGGTTTAAGAATTTTAGTCAAAGTTATAAATTTTTGAAAATTATTTTTTCGAACCTCAATTAAGACTAAGTCCCCCCAAACTCCCATTTTATATCCACCCCTGGTCGCACTACTGGTGCAGATCGGTCGGGGGTGGCTAAATAGAGGAGTTCCCAGAGGCAAGCGCAGCAAACACACAAAACAAAACCCAGTCCCTGTGTGCAGTAAACAAATTGTACTCAATTTTATGCCCAACTGATTTTCTTCTACCTTCACTTGTTCTTGCAGCCCATCCGAAAGACTGAAACAAGGAGCTTCGGCCCTAAAGCGGCGATCCCGGCGATCCTTATCCTCGTTCTCATCCAGAGCCACAGCCACATCCTAGCCCATCCTCCAGCGCAGCGGGAAGAAGAGGAGCGCGGCGGCGGCGTGAAGGAAGCTAACGCTAATGAGGATCTATTGGCAGCATGAGTACACTGGGGGGAAGTAGGGGAGAGCGAAATGCCAAGCCCAAATTCACAGCGTTGGATATAAATCGCATGTACAAGAATAGCCGCGTAAGTAGAGCCCCTAGAGCTCCATCTAGAATCCAGATTGATCCTAACTTAATGTTTGGTTTCTCATGCAGGGCGAGTCGAGTGAACCATCTGCACAAAAGAATCAAGTGCCACGTAAACATGGAATGCAAATCTTGGGCAAAGTGCCGTCCGCTAGGCGACCACCAGCCAATCTGCCATCCCTGAAGGCCGAGACCCATACCAGCAGCAACAACAATCTCCTAGTCTCAGTCGAAGGTGGGTGAACATCGATATTTGGCTATTTACACATATGTAGTACCCACCGTAACTTACAAAATAACTAAATCTAAATCTATCACCACGCAGGAGCCACATCTGGAGGAGCGGGCGCAGGCGGAGCAGCGGGACAAGGAGCGGCGGGAACCAACACTAGCCACAACAACACCACTGCCCATAGCGGAAGTTCGGGAGCAGGAGGCGGAGCGGGATCAGGCGGAGGAGCAGGAGCTGCGTCGTCATCTGCTGGCGGCCATCATACCCAGCAGCAAGCTCACAGCCAGCACCAGCACAACAACAACATCGGTCTCGGCCCGAACGCCGGAAAGTTCATCAACAGCAACAGCAACAACAGCAGCAGCAGCAACAACAACGCCGGCGGCTCAGGCGGCGGTAATAAAAACTTTAAATTAATCAACAACTCCGTGGGCAGCTCCGGCGGCGGAGGAGCAGGTGGACCAGGCGGCGGCGGCGGCGGCTCGTCAGGATTAGGAGGAGGATCAGGTTCCGGATCGGGCGGACACTCAGTCAACTCGCCCAAGACATGGTCTGCAATCACCACAGGACACGAGCGCGGCGCGGGCGGTCAGCACTTTGGCCGCCAGCAGCAGCAGCAGGTTGTGCCCCATTACCAGAGTCCGCAGTTCCAGTACGAGTTCCCCACGCTGGACGGCACAGTTGGCAGCGGCGCCGGCGGCGGATCGGGAACGGGTGTTGGATCCGGGGCCGGAGCGGGCAAGAGCCATTATCAGAACCAGGCACACCATGCTGCCGGCCACCAAAACCACCACCAGCATCAGCAGCATCACCAGCAGCATCAACAGCACCACCACCACCAGCAGCAACAGCACCATCGGGACTACCACCATGGCCACGGGCGCCAGTATGGACACCACTCGCATCGCGACTACAGAGATGGCAGCGACGACGTCGGCGGCGGCGGGTCCGCGGAGCTTGGCGAGCTCAGCCTGCGTCCGCAGAACGACACGGCCGCCTGGCTGCAGCAGCAGGAGAAGGCGGCCAAGGTGGCAGCGGCTGCGGCAGCGGACCAGGGCCTCAACCTACAGGGCCCGGTCCACCATCAGATGGGCGGAAATGGCGGGGCCGGTGGAGGTTCGGGCGGAGCAGTGCCCCTGCCCATCCTCTCGCTAATGCCCTCGTTCATGCGCAGCGGTGCCCCGTTGCCTGCCTCCGGAGCGACGGCGGCCAGCATCTTGGCCGGCGGATCCTTGGACTCGGCCGCCCTGCCCAGCGCTCCCTATCAGAACGGCATCCTCGGAGCTCGTTCCGCCTCGCCGGCGGTGGTGGGCAGCGGCGGTGGCGGCTTCCGGGCGGCCACTGTCATTCCCAAACGACCACCGGCCTCCTCCTCGCCCCCGCAATCTGGACTGGGCATTGGAGGATCTCCGACTCCATCGCAATCCCAGCAGCAGCAGCAGGCCAACGGGGGAGGCGGCGGAGCCGGACGCAAGGATAAGGACTATGTGGTGGAGCCGGAGGTGGCCCAAATGCAGCGTCCCATCATCCGCGAGGAGGACTTGGAGCGCCTCAACGCCATCGCCAAGGACGACAGCTGGACCAAGCAGGACGACATTGACTATACGAAGAAACTAACATTCTCGGACGACGAGTCCACACCGGAGGAGCACCAGGGGCAGGGCAAGCAGCAGCAGACGCCGGGATCCTCCTCAGTATTGGCTGGAAATGATCAACGCAAGCTGTCCGCCTCCACAACCAGTTGGCAGCGCGGCAAGGAGAGCACCGAGCGCGAACAGCCATCGGAAGTTAATCAGGATCAGCAGCAGCAGCAGCAGCAGCAGCAAGAGATTCGCCAACAGAACGGTCATCGTGGCAGCTCTGGCAATGTGGGAGCGCCAGTGGCCGGCGGCATTGCCTTGGACGCCAGCGTTTACGAGCGAGTGAAGCAGCGCAAGGAGGAGGAAGAGCGTCGCGAAATGGAACGTAAGCAGGCGGCTGCCAAAAAGTTGCAAGAACTGGAGATGAAGATGAATAGCAAAAAGGCGGCGGCAGCAGCTCTGGCGGGCGCCGAAGCAGGAGCCCTATCATCCTCGGGCTCCGCCTCGTTGACCAACGAGGTGCCACCACCGTCCGCACCGCTGGGCAATGTTAGCGAAGACGAGGGTGGAGGCCAAGGCGGCGGACTACACCGACGACCACGGGGAAGCATCTCCAGTCTGGGCAGCGGCGTCGCTCCCACGGGAGGAGCCGGTGGTGGCGTCGGCGGCGGTGGCGGAGGGGGAGTATCTTCATCCTCGTCGGCCGGCGGCGACTACGGTCAAAAGACCTTCCTCACCCATTTCCAATCAAATCTACCACCCCGCTTCCAGCGCCAGCAGCAGCAGCAACAGCAGCAACTGCCGCGTTTGGAGAAGAGCGCCTCGGCCAGCAGTGCGTTCGATAGCAACTCTCGTTACCTGCAAAAGGGTGGCGTGAGCGGTGGCTCAGGCACGAGTGGAGGAGCCCAGGCAAGCGCTGGTCAGGGTCGCAGCATTTCCGGCGGCTATGCGCAACGAGGTGCCAGTGTCGGAGGAAGCGGCGGCGGTGGATACGGACGCAACCGACACGACAGCAGCAGCGCTCGGGAGGAACAGGAACTGGAGCAGCAGCAGCAGCGGTTCACCCGCGGCCAGGAGTACCGGCAGACGCAGGCCCTGCCGCGCAGCATATCGGAGAATTCGCACCGCAAGACCAGCGTCTCATCGGCTGGCGATGATGTGCTGGGCGGCGGAAGCGGCTCCTGCTCGTCGTGGGCAGAGCAAACGGATGCCGAGCAGAAGGTGCACCATCGACACCGCGAGGAGAGCTTCTCCTCGAGCCACAGCCACGACTCGGCGGTGCAGATAAAGATCCTCCAGCGGCCGGCCCGCCAGCCGAGCCTCAGCGAGGAGTCCTCGACGCAACAGCAGAAGCAGCTGCCCGCCTCGCCGCAACAGCAGAAGCAGCTGGCGGCCGAGCCCATGCCCACGCAGATTCTGCGACGCAGCGTGGAGATCGATAAGACCGCCGAGGAGAGGCAGGCCGACGACAAGTCGGCCTTGGAATCGGAGGACAAGTCGAAGGCGGCAGCTGGCAAGCTGGAGGACGACAAGTCCGGCAATAAGCGGCCGAGTCCCCGCAGCGGAGCGGCATGCGGAGGTCGAGGCGGCGGTCGCAGCAGCTATGCCAGCGGCAGTGGCGGATCGGCTGTCGGATCGGGCAGCAGTTACCGGGGACAGCGGAGCGCCAGTGACTGGGGCAGCAATCGCGGCAGTGGCGGCCGACGCTACTATGGCAGCGGCGGTGAGCAGTCGGAGCACTCGGAGGACGTCGACGAGGACTGCTACAGCAGCAGCGGCGGTGGCGGTGGCGGCGGAGCGGGAGGTGCAGCCCGTCGCAGCCCCAAGGAAGCTGGCAGCAGTGCGCCCAATTCGGGTCAGGCTGCGGCCAACAAGGCGGGTTTCTCGCCCCGCGGCGAACCCTCGCGACGTGGACGCGGTGGCCTCTCTAGCGGCGGCGGCGGTGGCGGCGGAGGAGGAGGAGGCGGCGGCGGATCCGCCTCAGGTTATCGCCGCCAGCCCGTGGGCTCCGGCTCCGCTGGCGGATCAGGATCAGGCGGAGTCGCGGGTCGCAGCTATGGCAGACTCGGCTACGAGGAGTACGGCAAGCAGCAGCGCACCTCCGAGTCGGACGCGGACCTGGACAAGACCAAGCAGAACCAGCTGGCCCTCAGCGCCGGCCTGCACAAACCCAGCAAGGATGACAAGGATTCGTCTGCGCTCGGCGGCGAGGAGAAGGACAAGACTGCCGCTCTGGCGCCCGCCCACAACACTGCCCTGCTAGCAAAGGATGACCTGCAGAAGGACGCTGCGGGCCGCCTGCCACCTGGCCTCTCGGCAGCGGGCTCTGTGGTGGGATCCATAACTGCCACATCCTCGTCGGCCGTAGCCCCCGGCTCGGCGGAGAAGAAGAAGAGCGACGCCTGCTCCGTTGTGGGCGGCGAGAAGGTGCCGGGCAGCAAGTTGCCCGCCATCGGCGAGAAGACCTCGCTCGGCGCCGTTGGCTCGGGTCCATCCACCAATCTCCTGCTGGACGCCGGCGCCCCCGTCAACACGATCATTTTCGAGAACTCGACGTACAAGCAGCAGGCAGCGGCCGCTGCCGTGGTCACCAAGCCCGGCACGCTCTCGGTGACCAGTGGCGGCGCCGCCATGACCACCGTGGACAGCCTGTCCAGCGCACTGTCCCAGATGAGTTTCGGAGGCAAGGCGACGGCGCCGGGAGCCGGTGAGGATCCGCAGGACATGAAACTGGGATTCACCTTCGGCGACGACCCCACCGCGCCCCTGAAGGTGGTGGACACGATCGATAAGACGGCCAGCCAACAGCAGCAGCAGCAGCAGCAACACTCCCAGCAGCAACAGCAGCAGCAGCAGCAAAACAACTCGACGGCGGATCTCAACATGAAGATAGCCAGCGTGAAGAAGGTCTGGGAGTCGGCCACTCCCATGTCCGACGGCCCATCGCCAGGGCAAGTGCAGCAGCAGCAGCAGCAGCAACAACAGCAGCAGCCCCAACAGCAACAGCAGTCGCAGGTGCAGCAGGTGGTTGCCCAGCAGCAGCAGCAGCAACAGCAGCAGGTTGTGGGACAGCAGCAGCAGGCGGGCGACGATGGCAGTGGCCACATGAGTGCCGCCTCCTTCGTGGCCGCAGTGGCCGCCTCGCAGCACCAGCAGCAGCACCAGCAGATGCCCCACTACGCGGTGTCGGCGGTGCACATGCAGAGCCACCACCACCAACAGCAGCAGCAGCAGCAGGCGGCGGCAGCGGTGGCGGCAGCGCAGGCGCAGCACCACCAGCAGCAGCAGGCACAGGCGCACCACCAGCACCATGCACTCTCCTCGCCGGGCCCGGTGCCCGGCGGGCATGGCCATGGCTACGGCCATGGGTCGCCGTTCGACGCGGGATCGTTGGAGCAGCAGTTCCAGCAGGAGGACTACCCCAGTCCCCAGCAGCAACAGCAGGCGCACCAGAAGACCAAGCAGCTGCAGCAGCAGCAGCACCTGGGCATGTCTCCGCCGCCCAGTCAGCAGCAACAGCAGCAGCAGCACTCGCAACAGCAGCAGCAGCAGGCGCACCAGCAACAGCAGCAGCAGGCCCACCAGCAGCAGCAGCAGCCGTCATTCTACCAGGCGTCACCACAGTTCGGGGTTGGAGGCATTCCCACGATCCCCAGCCCGCCGGCGGTGGTGTTCAACTCGTCGCAGATGCCGCCGCCACCGTCGCAGGGCGGCAATCTGTACGCTCCATTCCATTCGCTCGATCATTCGAGCCGTTCGCCCGCCTACTCGGCGGCAGCGGCGGCCGCCCACAGCTTCCCGAACCACTATGCGGCAGCAGCAGCGGCGGCGGCGGCAGCGGCCGCGGGCGGCGGTCCCTTCAATGTCAACGTGAACGCCTATGCCATGCAGACCCCGCACGGCGGCAGCCTACCGCCCACGGCGCCCACACCGGACATGTACTCGAACCTCTCCTCCCAGTTCCGGCTGGGCGGTGGTCCGGGTCCCGGGCCGGGTCCCTTTGGCCAGCCCAGCTCGCAGCAGCTCAGCAACCCGAGCAATCACGCCGCAGTGGCCATAATCTCGTCCAGCAGCAACTCCATGATGTCGTCAGGCGCGGCCAAGCCGCCGCCCAGCCAGCAGCCCATCGGGGCCATTTGCTCCAAGTCGGCGGGCAGCGGCGGCGGTCCAGGACCAGGACCAGGCCCCTATGCCACCACCCAGCAGTACATGAATCTTTATGCGGGCCCGCCGCCGCAGCATCCGGGACAGGGCGGTCCGCCGCCGGGTGCCCATCAGTTGCAGTCGAACAGCTACTACTCGAATTCAGCGCCGGGCGGCCCCAGCGGACCGCAGTTCTACGGCGGACCGCCGCCGCAAGGCAATGGCGGAGCGCAGAGCTATGGCCTGGCCACCGCAGCCGGCATGTATGGCGGCCATCAGGGCGGACCGCCCGGCTCCAATGGGCCGCCGGGACCGCCGCAGTCGCAGCACACGATGGGCACCTTTAATACGCAGTTCATGAACTCGCAGCTCCTGACGGCGGCCAGCATCAATCAGTACCGCGGCGGACCGACGCCCGGTGCCGCCTATCTCAAGGGCAGCCAGGGCCAGGCGCACATGCAGGACTCGGTAAGCCAAGGACTCGGCATCCCAATGCCCACTATCCCATACCATTAACCATATTGTCGTTTTCCTAGTTCTTTATAAGCAAGTCAAACAATTCAAGCCCATATACCTAAGTGTTAAATGGAAGTTGGAAGCGAGTTTGAGCAAGATTTGGAGCCAGAGAGAGAGGGAGATATCGTTGATTTATTCCCGATTTTTAATCATTTGTGCGCAGTACAGAAAGCCATTTCCATATTGTCGTTTATCTAGTTGTTTTTCGAGCGAAACAATTTAAGACCCAAGACCCCACAGACCAACGTGATTAACGGAAGTTGGAATCAAGATTAAGCAAGATTTGGAGCCAGAGATTTGCAGAAAAAATAGCCATGTATATGATGTATTTACCTTTGTGTTATCCCCAATGTTTTGCCACAAATATGTTATACTTTTGTAATGGCCTTTCTACCGCTATGTACGCTCGAATTTTTCATTATGGTTCAATTGATTTTGAGCAAGATAATTGTGCTCGAACCATGTGAAAAATAAATACTCAATAAACGATTGATACATTGGTATCAAGTTGTTTTCATATTTCAAATAATACAAGGGTCTGAAATTAATGTGGATTATGCAGTAGGTAGATATTGATTCAAAGCTTTCATTCCTCGTCATATAAAAAGTAACTAGCATACCCAAATAATTGCCTAAACAATAATCGATTTATTATAATGAATTATTGTTCTTTTAATGCTTTGATACAATTTAAGATGTTTTTTTTTTTCAATATAATCTTAAAGGTTCTTCAAAACTTAAAAAAGTTAGGAAATTTATATTATGGGATAGTTTATAGAACCATTCCAGTTTTATCACTGTGTTGTTTTGAAATTCTGGTTTGTAATTTGTCAGGTAATAATAAAAGGGAAATGGTGAATTATTTGGAAACCCAAAAAGCTTTTCAACGTAGAATCTAATTTTTTTAAAGAAAAAAAAACAGGATGATCTGAACCCAGTTCTTATGTAAAAGATCTTGATAGGTCTCTGATATAAGCTCAAACTATTTTAAACATTGACTATTTTTCTATGACAAAATTAAACAAATAGTCTGAGATTTTAAACTAATGTTTTAAAGTCGTAATATTATATTTATATAGATCTCTGCTTCTACGTTTGTAGCTTCTTTCGCTAATCATGTTTTTTCTGCTTTCCTCCGCAGATGGGACGTCAGCTGAAGAGTCCACTGAGCGCCGACATGAGCCTCGGTCTGGCCAAGCAGGTGCAGTCGCAGCCCAGTCCGCCGCACCACAAGAACTACGGCGCGGTAAGAGGCCCCTCCCAGCTCCCCAAGGTCGAATCGTGCTAATCCATCAATCCATCCCTTCTACCTTTCCAGTGGGACCTGCAGAACCAGGTGCTGCAGCAGCAGCAGCAATCTCAGCAGCAACAACAGCAGCAACAGCGACAGGGCGGCGGCGGCGGTGGCAACGGACCGAACATGAACGCCCTGGGCGGCCGTGGCAGCGGAGCTGTGGGCAGCGGCAGTGGCAACGGCGGAGGAGGCGGTGGCTCCCAGGCGGCAATGGGCGGCAATGGCGGTGGCAATGGCGTCGGCAGCGTGGGCCAGAGCGGAGGCGGCGGCCAGGGACGCTATCCCACGCCCATTCAGCGGCCCAACAATTACCCGCAGCATCCGCAGCAGCAGCAGCAACAGCAGCAGCAACAACAACAGCAGCAGCAACAGCAGCAGCAACAGCAGCGGGAACAGGCAGCGGCAGTGGCGGCGGCAGCTCAGCGGGCCCAGAATATGCGTCAGGTGACCGGAGGCGGCGGCGGAGTGGCCGGAAGTGCCGGCGGCGGTGGCAGCAACACACCTGTGGGACCGCCCGGCGGCAATAACGGCGGCAATGGCGGTCCAGGTGGAGCGGGCGGCGGCGGAGGAGCGGGCGGAGCGGCGGGCTCTGGTCCGGGAAAGCCCTACTATGCGAATAACGCCACCGGAGCCGGCGGCGCGGGCAATCGGGGTGAGTGGCATGCGAACTGAGCGCCAGGCGGTCGACTCCAGTCGACTCCAGCCACCCACCAGCACCCACCAGCAGAGCCCCGAAACGAATACACAGCGATGGCGATGGAAATGGATAGCGGAGGAGGAGCAGAGGGAGCAGAAGGAGAAGCAAGCGCGGACTGGGGAGGAGCAGGAGGAGAGTAGCCGTAGCCTATCCGAAACCGAACCCAAACCGAGAACATAAACGTAAACAACAGAGGAAGTCAGGGAGGAGTAAAACTAGAAAAGTGGAATATATAAACAAGCAAAGGCAAAACCAAGCGAAGCAGCACAGGCAGCATCCAATCTTCAAGCTAAGGAGACGGGGTGATGTGATGTGAGTAGGCAAGCGAGCTATTGGGGGATTCCCCGTCACAACCGCAAAATGGCAAAATGGCAACTCAGCTAAATCAGCGAAGGCAAACGTAGCGAAGAAAGTAATCGCAAATCGAAAGTGAGGAGACGAAAGGTTCAACAGGAAACGAGTAAGGAATACCTAATTGCAAGAAGAAATATTTAAAAAAGAAAACACACCACACCACACCACACACACATGCATACATTTACATATACATACATACATACAAAATAGCAGAGTGTATTTTTTGTCAAACAAATTTACATAATAATATATTACTTTTATATACTTATGATTTTTTGTAGTAGAGTCTTTTCTCCTTTAAACAAACAAAAAAAACAAAACAACAAAAAACAAAATGAACCTTTGGCACTGCGTATGCTTTAATTTCTTTATATATACATATTGTTTAATTTTTTTGCAACCAACAAAAAATCAACTAATAATTCTAATTTATGATTATGCTACAATATACATTATATATACCATCTATCTATCTATATCTATCGATATGAATCTTTCTGTGTAGACAGCGAATAAGAGAGAGACAGACAGACAGAGAGAGAGAGAGAGACATAGACGGACAGAGAGAGAGCTAACGAACGAGGGAGATAAAAAGAAAAGTTTGTTTAAGCGCAAAGTTAAGTTCAAACGTAAAACAAATACATTTAGAAATCTTGTCGTCTTTAAAACATCAACCAAGACATATAGACACTTGCGTCACAAATTGTACCCGGCGGGCTCTATATTGTTATATATAATATAGTAAACTAAACCCTGATCCTAACTAAACTAAAACACAGGGAGAAACGAAAATGGACCCAAGCTAAAATTTGAAAACAGTGTTCAGCGCAATCGCACACGGGTGGCAACGCCGCCGAAAACGCCAGAGCTGCCACCTCGGCCGCTGCCGGCGATAATTAGTTAATCGATTATCATTAACCCGCCAGTCCTGCTGCAATTTGAAAAAGGGAAACACGAGAAAGGACGTTCATGCTCAAGGTAGAATGCAAACGGTGGGGAGGTGAGGTGAGGAGGCAAAATGAAATTTAAACAATTTATATAAATGTGTAATTCATTATGTAACTGTAACCTAACATGGATATGATATGTATGGCATATACTACACAAAAAACCAAACACACAGACACCACACAAGCAAACATAAATATATATATAAATACATATATATATATATATATATAGAGGCAAAATCCAAGCGAAAAACAAAAACACTCCAGCAAACATTTTTAAGGAAAAAGCAAGAACCGACACATATATCCCAGTAACAGTAATTAATACGATTATACTCGGATCGAAATCCGGCGGAGTGGGGCACGGATCTCTTAACCCCATAAAGCCAACCGGGGCGACGAAATCCCTGCCCTGCCCCGCAGGACTATGCGACTAAATGTAGTAGAATTAATAATTAAACAATGCAAAATAAGAAATGCAAGTAAAAAAGGAAAGCAAAAGCAAGGCACTTTTCGCTAGGCTTCTGAAAAAACCGAAAATAAAAACCGAAACCATATAGCGATATTAATTAGTCCACACACACACAAACTCTCTCTCACATACGCCCCAGCCACGCCCACAAACAAAAAAAACCCCAAAATATTTGGGCGATTTGCTATGCCAGGCAATGTTTAGTTATAAAAAAGAAAAACAAATCGAAAGCAAACACAAATTAATGAAATGAGTAATGACGAGTAAAAGTAATAAAGCAAGCTTGCTATCACACAATACATGTAAAAGGTATATTATATAGCATATTGATAAATGACATAAACATTAATTTATACCTATATTTTAAATGCATCATCTGGTTTTCCGTCTCCACCAAGCGAGGATAGTAAGGATAGTAACAACATAAGCATGATAACGACTACGAAAACGAGAACGATGACGATGACGATGACAATGACGGTTAGGCAGGAAACGGAACGAAGAGGAAGAGTAGGTGGTGGAGTGGAAAGAAGAAGAGGAGAGAAGGAAGCGTACATGGCATACATGCATACAAGTATATGTAAACCATTTTTACATTCAATTCATTCAAATTAATTTTTAGTAATACTGAAATTTCGATAAACTGGGGCAGCGAATGCTCCGCCCCCGCCCCGCCCCCTCAAAAAGTCCCAACCCACGAAAAAGAGGAAATTTAAAGCAAGTTTGAAATGAAATAAAAACTTTAAATAAAATATTAAAAACAGAAAACCAAAACCAAAAAGGAAATCAAACCCGAAGTTTGGTAGATGTGTTCCTAGACTATTTAAAAACTACTGCCTATTCCATTCAGCGACTTGCAATTGTATTGATATGGGATAAAAGGTAAAGGTTCTATTCTGGCGGTGCTGTTTCTGAAGCACGGGAAATGTGTATAAATATTTTTTGATTTTCAGGTTGCAGATTTGCTCGGAAAGATCATCTGCATCTAATTAACAGCATTTATATGGAATTAAAGGATGGGATGGTAAGTTTCAGGCGTTCCTTTTTTCAAATTTTTCAGAAAATGTTATGTTTTTTTTGTTTTATTTTGTTTATCAAAAGCCGTTTTCGGCTTCGTATAACACTGGAAAGTCCAATTTTAAAGAAAAAAAAAAATTATACTAGAAATATTATGGGACCTATATAATGTCGTCTGATTTTTATAAAATGTGCATGAAATACTTAAGAAAATCTATTTTCTAGAGTAGAAGGGGATTAAATCAACATTAACGATGCTTTTTTATACCCTTGCAGAGGGTATTATGATTTCAGTCAGAAGTTTGCAACGCAGTGAAGGAGTCGAGTCGATCTAGCCATGTCCGTCTGTCCGCCCGTTTCTACGCAAACTAGTCCCTCAGTTTTCAACCTATCGGGCCTAAAATTTCCTAAAAGTCTTCTTTCATTTGCAGGTAGTATATAAGTCGGAACGAGCCGGATCGGACAACTATATCATATAGCTCCCATAAGAATAATCGGGAAAAATAATGTAAAAAAATTATATCTTGGGTGTTTTTTAACCTATAACCTCCTACTTTTGGAAATGCCATTTTTTATCTAATTCTGAATTTCGAATACAATTTTTTCAAAATCGGACGACTATATCATATAGTTGCCATAGGAACGATCGGAAAATTAATGGGTATATAATAGGAAATAAATTATTGCTTCGTTGGTTTTTATTGTATTATTTTCTACTCTGGGATAAGACTGTTTTTAAAGGTTTTCGAATTTAGATTTTAATTTTATCAATATCGAATTACTATATCATATAGCTGCCATGGGAACGATCGGAAAATGAGTGATTAATATGAATTATCTGCAAGGGTATACAACCCTAGTCAAAAGTATTTTCACAAATTTGAATGTTAACTGTACTCATATTTTGAACTTATAATATAAACATTTTGGCACCTATCGAAAGAGCACTTCAAATCCGTCTAAATGGCACAAAAATTTTCTTAACCCATTAAGCACCCTTTGAACAGAAAAAAATTTCAAAATATTTTTCCTTGTATTTTTTATGAATTTTTGAAAATAGCTAAAAATGACCATTTTAGCCGCTTTTTCCTCCTTTTCATATAAAATTTTACTGAGATGTCTCTATTCAAAAAATCATAAAAAATACAAGGAAAAATATTTTGAAATTTTTTTTTTTGCAGTTATTATTAATTTTGATTGGGGAACAACTTTGCATCAAAACATTTTTGTTTTAAGCCCCAGGAAAAAAGTTGAAAATTTGACTTTTACAAAATTTGCTCACTTTTCAAAGGGGTCTTAATGGGTTAAGAACATTTTTGTGTCATTTAAACGGAATTGAAGTGCTCTTTCTATAGGTGCCACAAGTTTATATTATAAGTTTAAAATATGAGTACAGTTAACATTAAAATTTGTGAAAATACTTTTGACCACCCCTGTATAAGCTTCGGCTGGCCGAAGCTAGCTTCCTTTCTTGTTTGCCTATTATTTTCCCATGCAATTTCTTTCCGTTTCAACGGCATCTTTATGATACCTATTCTATACCATGTTATATTATTATATCAAAGATTCCGAATTCAGAAGTTTTTTAAAAAAAAAGGAAATAAAGGTTAATAAACTCCACAAAATCGTATGCTAGCAGAACAAAAAAAGTATCAAAAATGTTTTTATAGATAGATAAAGATAAAGCAATTAAATTTAAATATTTTTGCTTTTTTAAATGTTTCGTAAAGACAGTATAGACTATTTTTCTCAATGACCGATACTTAAATATTTCTTCAACAGTAAAAACAGTACGAGTTGACTTCTAGAAATTGTTCTGTCTTAAGCTTTTCTCCAAATCTGTATATATTGTGTATATGCTTGATAAACTGAAAACCGGGACTAGCTCGGACTATACTGAAATTTTGAATAATCCTCGCTTGAATTATAGAAATCATGTGGGTTTTCAAGTTATGGTAGTGTTTGGAGATGCCCAACCTTTCATCGGCCTGAAAGACACTGAATACTAGGTATTCCCTCGGAGATGCACAGCGAACAAGTGAAATCAGGTGTGCCCCTAGTCATTATGGACTTTTCTCCATCACTTGGTCATGTTTCAAGATGGATATTCGAAGTCTCAGGATCGGTACGGTTACTATTTTCAAGAGATCCGCCAAGTGAGTGCCATGAAATCATGTGCGAGTCCAAGGATCGTTACATAATGCACCGCGGGGTTCAGTGTGTTACATTCTCAGCTTATTTATTCCTTCAAGGTCTTGCACTACACATAAAATAAACTGATCCGGGATCCAGCGGTGACGGTGGAGGGTCCCCCGGGATCCGCGGATCCAAAACGTCCGATGCGGCGGATGAGAGGCGGAGGAGGAGAGCCCTACTTCTTCTTGGGCTTCAGCACCTGGTAGGCGATCAGCAGGCCCATCACGGCGTACGTGGCCTTGGCCACCTGGAGGCGAGACAAGTGGATGGGATGGCATAACAGCCGGATTAGGCTAACGATTACGGGCGGGGAGGCTGGAGGAGCACACTACTCACATTGGCTCGGCCGCTCATGGTGGTGCCATTGAAGATTTTCGACAGACCGGTCAGTTTCTCGCCCTCGCCAGCCATTTCTGCGGGTTAAATGAGATATGTTGTGAGTGGGTCCCGGGGGCAGTGGTCCGTGGGCCTGTTCTACTCACCTTAGGGTTTATTTGCACGGATTCGAGCTGCTGCAGTTGCCAGGAAAAATATTTGCGGCGAAAGGTTATACAACTGGTAGGGGTGGAGAATTGGAAACATCGATGTTTTAAAATTTTCTAAAAACATCGATGTTTTTTTTGCCACAATCGATGTTTTTGTCCCATCACCAAGAAACGTAAGTGTCAAAACGTAGGCAAACGTAAGTGTCAGTTGTACGTAAGTGTCAGTTGTACGTAACACCGGCTCTCCGTCATTAACTCAGAGAGAGAGGACAATAGAGGTGGAGAAACATCGATGGAAACATATCGATGTTTTTCTAAGTTTGGAAACATCGATGTTTGGTTTTTGTCACCGCTGTTTTTCTGTTAACTTAACATTGGCGCACAGACTTATTTACTCAAAATGTCGGGATCGTGTCGCGGCTGTGTTTAGCCAGGACACTATCCATTCAGTTGGGTGAAATACTTATTTAACATTACGCACAGGTTGGCAGTTCTTATTGGCCAATCGCTAATCGATACCACAATGCATGGCGGCAAACATTTAAAAGAAATAAAGCGATTAATCCTGATCCTGCGGACTTTGCTGTGGTGCGATACTAAAATGTGAGGAACATAGGATGGCCTCCACCCAAATCCCAAATGAGATGAAAACACCATCAGTTCCCCATTAGGTAATTTACTCCACACTTGTATCGTCAACGCTGTGGTTATGTGGCTCAGTTGGGCAGGAGGCTGGCCAGCGAGGAGGTGAGCTGCTCGGACATCCAGTCAGGGAACTTGATGGAGAACGAGACAACGATGTCGCCGCGGCGGGTGTTGTCCCTGGGAAAGGGCAGTCCGTAGCCCGGAAAGCGGCGCGTGGACTGCGGCTTGAGCACCTCACCTATGGTGCAGACCGTCAGCGGCTCGCCCTGGAGCGTCGGCACAACCAGGTGGGCCCCGCACAGCGCCTCCTTCAGCGAGATGTGGGCCGTGTAGAGTAGGTTGCTGCCCTCCCGGCGAAAGACCTGGTGTGGCTTGTCCCGCACAACGAAGACGATGTCGGCGGGCACGCGGTTGGGCAGCTGGTCGCCCTCCCTGCGGAAGGTGATCTTGGTGCCGGCCTTCCAGCCCGGACGGATCTCGATGTGGAGCACCTTCTCCTCGCGGACCGGCACACCGCTGGGAGTGAGCGAGAGCCGGCTAATCTTCATGCGCTTGGTGCACCCCTTTGCGATGTCCTCCAGGGCGATGTGCAGCTCGTGCTCGATGGGCGGATCCTGTGGGAGACGGCCACTCCCCGATCCCGATCCCGAGCCGCCAGCGCCCCTGCTCACCCTAAATTCTTCCCTGTCCAACAAGAAGGCATCCATGTCCTCGAAGAACATGGTGAACGGATCACTGAAGCCAAAGAACTGGGCAAAGGTGGCGCGCGGATCGCCGTGGAATTGGTAGCGAAAGGCTCCTCCTCCTCCTCCTCCTCCTCCTCCTCCTCCTCCTCCTCCTCCTCCTCCTCCTCCTCCTCCTCCTCCGGATCCCATGCCCCCATTCCCATTGGAACCGCTGGGCTGCTCGGCGGAGCCGCTACGGAGACCCTCCTCGCCCAGCCTGTCGTAGAGGTCGCGCTTCCTCTTGTCCGACAGCACCTCGTACGCCTCGGCCACCTCCTTGAAGCGCTCCTCGGCCTGGACATGCTTGTTCTTGTCCGGATGGTAGCGCAGCGCCAGCTTGCGGTACGCCCTGCGGATCTCATCGTCGCTGGCGCCGCGACCGATCCCCAGTATCTTGTAGAAGTCCCTGGCCATGATGTCTCCTTTCAATTTATCTGAAATTTTTTATAATTTTTTTTACAAACTTTTAGACAATTCTTCGGAAATGCTTAAACAACCGTCGAACCTGTTTTTTGTAATTATTAGAACAGAAATATCAACGGTTCCTACGCTTTGTCAAAGAACAAGTAGTAAACTTTATTTTAGACAAGCCGAATAGAGGGGCACTTTGGAGTAGTGTTGGGTTGCTCATGAGTGAGTGAACAAAAAAGAGTTGCTCACTAAACTGAGTGAGTGAACATGTTCCTCCGAACTTTATTGTTCACTTGTTCATTTTTGCTCACTTGCTCCTTTTTGTTCACTTGCTCAGTTTTGCTCTCATACCTGCTCTTTTTTGTTCACTTGTTCAGTTTTGCTCTCTCTTATTTGATTTTTTTAGTTTACTTGCTAAGTTGCTCTCTTGCTGGCTTAAAAAGTTTTTTTTTACTATTTGGATGCATTTTGCATACGGTTTTACAGTCAATCAGCTATTTTCTCAGAGCCAGTGAACATGTTCACCCAAATGAGCAGTTTTTACCCAACACTACTTTGGAGTCGGCTATTATACCATTTTAATCTTAGTATGCATGTTCTATTTATTTCAGAATTTCGGTATTATTATTGAGATTTCTTCCCGTTTTTTAAGGACTAGAGTCTTATACGAAGTAGATAATTTAGTCAATATAACTTGAGACTTTCCACTTTGCCCAGTCTTATAATACATTATTTAATTTATGTTGAATTAAGATTACCAATTTCGATTTTATTTTGTGATTACTGGGTGGCCCTCAGTAAAGTTATTTGATTAAAACGAAAAGTACGCCTTATTTCATCGTTCAATTTTGGGCGCCAAGTCAACAAATGGTTGAAGTTGGACGCACGACTTGTACTCCTGTTATCATCCAAAATACTCCAAAATCATTTTATGACCGTTATTTTAGATGAATTGTTTAAACTAGCTAAAATTATATGACTATTATAAATGTTCATATTAACAAATATATATTTTTTTTATATACAAATTTATTTAGATATTTTAATATATTTAATTTTTGTTTTAGTGAAAAAAACCCGCCAAATTCTTAATATTGTTTTCGTTATTACTTGGGTAAATAGACTGGTCCAGCTTTTAGCCGTCTGTTCTGAACAACCTAAGCTAACGATCCTCAACCCTTTCCGGAAATTGGAATTTTTAGCCAAGCTTCGCATTTTTCACGACTGTTCGCCAAAAGTGTCCAAAAATTAAATTAATCAATTGGGAATTTTATTGTGAACCTAAAACGGTTTTTGGATTGGTGAGGCGCGAGTTAAAGTGAAAGGTAATGTGGTATTCAACAAGTGTGCAACAAAAAAGGTTCTAAAAAAAATGGAATAGTCAACTATTTGCTTGTTTTAAGATACATATTTTCTGTTTCAGTTGTGTAGTGTTTCCTACATTACTCTTATATTTTTCCTGATAAAAATCGAGCATCTGTAATTCAGTCTTGACCGCCACTCACATTGTCAACTGGCAAATTATAGGGTCTTTATCAAATGTCAACAGCAGTTTTGTCGAATCTCATCTAATTAAGGAGCTAAAAATAAACGCCCCGCAATTATCCACTGGCTCGTGTCGCTCAAATCTCCACAGACTCATTAAAATTATAATGCACTTGCTGGGAACTAAAGGCTGCCATTTGATTGTCAGGAGGAGCAGGAGAAAGGGACGGCGTTAAACAGAATGCAGCGAAGGGCAGAAAAAAATCGTGTAATTAGAGGCATAAATGCACTGGAAGTCCGCCCAAGTCCACGCCCATTTAGCCCACAAATCCGTGCACAAAGGAGCATATTAAATGAAAGCGCTGCCAAATCCTCAACCACAACAATTAGCGGAAAAAAAGACAGTCGAACGTGTTTTTCTCGAACCCTGCCAAATTGACCTTAAGAGGTAAAGGTCTTCAAATAAAAAAATCTAGTTAATTCCAAACTTACCTTCAACATTTTTTATTTCTTTTTACAAAAACAAGTTCTAAAATGCTGAAGTATTTTATAAGGAATTCAGGATCTCAGTTGCAGAGGTTGGACTGTACTTTTGACATGACATTCGCTGCCACGCCCCCTTTTCTAAGGGCTATAAAAACAGAGCGGTGGACAGGAGACGGCTGCACAATCCGGCTGTTCAAGATGAACGACAAGGTAATGGGAAAAAATAAGGATCAGGATCGGGACCAGAGGGGCCAGGGCCAATCCTTGAGGGTCCAAATCCTCGTGTACCGCTGCATGGGCATCGACCTGTGGAGCCCCACAACCGCCAACGATCGTCCCTGGCTGACCTTCGTCACCATGGGCCCGCTCTTCCTGTTCATGCTGCCCATGTTCTACGCCGCCCACGAGTACATCACCCAGGTGAGCCTGCTCTCCGACACCCTCGGCTCCACCTTCGCCAGCATGCTCACCCTGGTCAAGTTCCTGCTCTTCTGCTACCACCGCAAGGAGTTCGTCGGGCTGATCTACCACATCAGGGGCATCCTGGACAAGGGTGAGTGGGTTGGCAGGGGTCACATAGCTTAAAGTGCCAAGAAACAGTACACAGGAAAAAAAGTGGCATAGTAAAAATAAATATCTGCATATTAATTCAAAGATTCCCATTAAATTACGTTGTCAAAAAAATCCTGCGGTATTTTTATTATATTATTTTTTTCTTTTTTTGCATCGAGCTTTTAAGTGACTCAAAGCTTCTTCAAATGGTTTATAACGGCTTGATGACTTAAGCCAAGCTCTTGACCGATGCTACGGCTACTACTTTGCCGGTTTTATCGCAATTTTTTACGACAGGCCTTCCTTCTTTGACCACCTCTGCACCAGAACGAAAACATTGAAACCATCGTTGTGCGGTGGAAATGGAAACTGTATCGTGTCCATAAACTGCACAAATTTTATTGGCGGCTTAAGATACATTTTTGCCTTTATCGTAGTAGTACTGTAAAATATGCCGTATTTTCTCTTTATTTTGCTCTATGATTGCGACGCTATAACTCACGATCGGCTTAAAAGAACAATCAATCAACCACGTGTTAGCGCCTTAAATGAGCTTTCCAAAAAGGTATAGCATGAACCGATGCGACGAATATAACTAGAAATACGCGCCTTCAGCGACAGCTAGCAAAAATACCGCAAGACTTTTTTGACAACCTAATAATATCAAACATTTTTTATTGCAGGATTTCATTTGAAGAAAGGTAGACATTATTAAATACAACGATATATTAACTTTAAATATTTTACGTAATTGAAAAAAGTATATTTATTTAAAATCAAAGTTTAACATATTTAGAGGTAAAATTTCCATATTTAAAATAAATAAAAACAATGAAAGAAAAACAGAGCGAAAGTAAAATATTTAAATTGAATATGAAAACTTTTGGACTTACTACACACAAAAAAAAAAACTATGTAAAATTAACATAGAAAAATAGTAGTTCACTATTTTCTGAATTTTTCATGTATTTTGTTGTTTTATTTTTTTGTTCATTGAATAGTATTTAACAATTAAAATAGTGAAAAACCTATTTACCAAATTTTCATGTATTTTGTTGTTTTCTTCATTTGGAAAATTAATAGTAACGTCTTAATTAATATCGTAGCAAAACTATTTTATTTGTTTGCGTGTATTTTGTTGTTTTATTTTTTGGGGCATCGAATAGTGACACCACAATTAATATCGTAACAAAACAATTTTTTTCCTTCATGTATTTTGTTGTTTTAAAAATACAATTATAAATTGTAGGTCAACTATTTTTCTGGACTTAGGGTGGTTAGAGTATCCGACTCATAACCTCTGGGTTGTGAGTTCAAATCCTGCTTTTGCAGATGATGTTTTTCCTTTTTTTTTTTTTTTTAAATGTTGATTTCAAGTCAAAAGATTTTCCTCTACGAAAATCATTCTTCTGTGGCCTACTGGTTAGAGTGCTCGACTCCGACGATTGCGGCCCCGGTTCGATTCCCAGCGGAGGCAAGAAAGAAACCTGATTTGTAAGTTTAAGTATCTGTGAAATGTAAGTGTCTATAAATAACTTCAATATAAATTAATATAACAAGTCAAATTAAAAATAAAAATAGTTAAAAAAATAAATTTAAAAAACCTACAATATTTTTCGGGTAAAATACTATTTTGTAGGTCATCTACTATTTTTTAGGTAATCTACTATTTTTTGGGTCATTTTCTATTATTTATTGGTTGGGGCAGTTTTCACTATTAAATCGTTGATTTTACATAGTTTTTTTTTTTGTGTGTACTATTTAGTTTATCAATATTTATATTAGGTATATACAAAAATATTATTTCAAAAAAGGGTCATAATAATAAAATTTACAATAAACTATTATACCATTCCCAACCCGCAGAAATTAGCGTGTGGCCGGATGCGCGGGAAATCGTGGCGGCGGAGAATGAGAGCGACCAGTTGCTCAGTCTGACATACACCCGCTGCTTCGGTCTGGCTGGGATCTTCGCGGCCATCAAGCCCTTCGTGGGCATTGTGGTGTCCCTGATTCGTGGCGACCTTATTCACCTGGAGCTGCCCCACAACGGCGTCTATCCGTACGATCTCCAGGTGGTCGTGTGGTATGTGCCCACCTATCTGTGGAACGTGATGGCCAGCTACAGTGCTGTAAGTAAACCATTTGTAAATTTACATAAAATAATTAGAGGAATATTAATGTAGATTAATAAACTGTTTAAAACAAGTTGGCAATTTATTATAAGAATGATTATATTAAAAGGTTATTATTGCGGAAGCTAGCTTCGGCCAGCCTTGCAGATCATTCCTATCCATTTACAAAAACATTAAATTTAGATTTATAGCCTATTTACACTAGGGTGGAGTTATGGAGTTATGGGGTTATTGACATAACCCTGTTTTTATACCCGTTACTCGTAGAGTAAAGGGGTATATTGTATTCGTGCAAAAGTATGTAACAGCTAGAAGGAAGCGTTTCCGACCCCATAAAGTATATATATTCTTGATCAGGATCACTAGCCGAGTCGTTCTAGCCATGACATGAATATTTCGGAAAAGTAAAAATTCAGTTTTATTGTGTTTATCAATACCTATCAAAATGTAGAAGAAATTTTTTAAAATCGTTTTTGAGCTCGTTATTAAATTCCCTATCGATTGGCATTCAAATATGGGAATTTTAACTGTTTTAAATTTCTGGTAACAAATTGTGGCCCTGCCCCTTATAAAAAACGCAAAAAATCATAATCGTGTTTTTTTGCACAACAATATCAGTATTTTTTGCGTACAATGAGGAAAAACGATCAGAACATTAAGTGTCATACCTTTTTGAGCTCGTAATTAAAGTCCCTATCGATTGGCATTCAAATATGGAAGTTTAAACTGTTGTAAATTTTTTTTGAAAAATTGTGACCCAACCCCTTATAAAAAACGCAAAAAATCATAACCCCGTTTTTTTGCACAAAAATATCAGTGTTTTCGGCGCACAATGAGAAAAAAAGCTCAGAACATTAAGTGTCATACCTTTTTGAGCTCGTACTTAAATTCCCTATCGATTGGCATTCAAATATATTTGTTTTTTTGCACAAAAATTTCAGTATTTTTGGCGTAACATAAGAAAGAACGGTCAGAATATTAAATGTCATACCTTTTTGAACTCGTAATTAGATTCCCTATCGATTGCCATTCAAATGTAAAACTTTTAACTGTTTTAAATTTTTTTTGAAAAATTGTTACCTTACCCCTTATAAAAAACGCAAAAAATCATAATCGTGTTTTTCTGAGCAAAAATATCAGTATTTTTGGGGTAACATGAGAAAAAACGGTCAGAATATTAAGTGTCATACCTTTTTGAGATCGTAATTAAATTCCCTATCGATTGGCCTTCATATATGGAAGTTTAAACTGTTTTAAATTTTTTTTTAAAAATTGTGACCTAACCCCTTATAAAAAACGCAAAAAATCATAATCGTGTTTTTTTGCACAAAAATATCAGCATTTTCGGCGTAAAATGAGAAAAAACGCTCAGAACATTAAGTGTCATACCTTTTTGAGCTCGTAATTAAATTCCCTATCGATTGGCATTTAAATATGAAAGTTTAAACCGTTTAAAATTTTTTTTTGAAAAATTGTGACCCTACCCCTTATAAAAAACGCAAAAAATCATAATCGTGTTTTTTTGCACAAAAATATCAGTATTTTTGGCGTAAAATGAGAAAAAACGCTGAAAACAATTTGACCAAATTATAGCAATATTTTGCTGTAAACAGTTTTTTATGCTGAAAGAAAGGAAATATTGATTCGGAAACGTCTCCTTCACTGCTTTGTAAATTTCTGACTGAAATCATTATACCCTCTGCAAGGGTATAAATATATAGTCATAAAAGAATGGAATAGTACAACAAAATATCTGCATATTAAATGCAAGTATTCGTCGAACATATTTAAAATAAATTCAAAAACATAATATGTAGTACAAAATATATTCATTTAAAATTATTATCGAAAATATAAGAACATTGATATTTATTAAAAAAAGGAAGTTCATATTTAAATTAATGTTTAAAATATTTAAATTAGCTGTAATTGTTAAATTTAAATGTGTAATATTTTCAGTTAATATTAATATTGAAATCTTTGGGTTTCCATCAGGTGACTATGGCGCTCTGCGTGGACACGCTGCTCTTCTTCTTCACCTACAACGTGTGCGCCATTTTCAAGATCGCCAAGCACCGGATGATCCACCTGCCGGCGGTGGGCGGCAAGGAGGAGCTGGAGGGCCTCGTCCAGGTGCTCCGGCTGCACCAAAGGGGCCTCCAGATAGCCGATCACATCGCCGACAAGTACCGTCCGCTGATCTTTCTGCAGTTCTTCCTGTCGGCCCTGCAGATCTGCTTCATAGGGTTCCAGGTGGCGGACCTGTTCCCCAATCCCCAGAGCCTCTACTTCATCGCCTTCGTGGGCTCGCTGCTCATCGCCCTGTTCATCTACTCGAAGTGCGGGGAGAACATCAAGAGCGCCAGCCTGGACTTCGGCAACGGGCTGTACGAGAGCAACTGGACCGCCTTCTCGCCGCCCACCAAGCGCGCCCTCCTCATCGCCGCCATGCGCGCCCAGCGACCTTGCCAGATGAAGGGCTACTTCTTCGAGGCCAGCATGGCCACCTTCTCGGCGGTGAGTATGCCAACTTGTACACGTGCCGCCAGCTTGTACACCTAACGGAAATGTGTTTGATTTGGAAATTGTAATGAATAGATTGTTGATTCAAACAACAATCTATACAAAAAAACAGGACGTATATCGTTTTTACCATGCAATAATGGTAAAATGTATATTTAATAATATCGTTTTGCCGATTTCTCTCACTTTCGGAGATATTCTGACTTCATATACATAAATTACGTGAGTGGGAGCGAAATGAACAAATTCTCTCAGTTTAAAATAAAGCGAGATAGCGCCCAAAGTTTCGAAATTCGAACTGGCCCTTTTATAACCTGTTTACATTGCGAGCATACCAAGTTAATATGCCGCATATCAAGTCATTTCATTTTAAGTTTTCTTTGGGTGTATTGATTAAATAGACCTTGACAAAAAACGGGACGATTCTTTTGCAGGCACAACGGCTTCACATAAAAATTGAAATTCGGAAATAATTAATTGTAAAACCCAATTGATAAATATCTCTATATTTACCAAAAAAAAAATTTAGATTTGATCCATTGTTAAGTTTTTTTAACTCTAAAACCAAATGTTTTCTGTGTACCCTTGTTTTTGTCCTTCCTATTGCAGATTGTCCGCTCTGCCGTGTCTTATATCATGATGCTGCGCTCCTTTAATGCCTAAAAAGGACATCAGAATGAGTCGAAGGAGGGAATATTATAAGCAGGTGCGTCTGGTGACAAGGCAGTTTACGAAAAGAACTGCAAAAGTGGGACTAATATGCTTAAAGTAAACTTTACTTATATTAAAGTTCCATATCTGTATCATTTCTATTCTACATTTAATTTTAAATAAAAAAGTAATTAAGAAAAATAAGAAATTTAATAATATTTACGATTTGTTCCCATTTTTAAAAATGTATCCGTTTATATTTATTTGTAATAGCGTTTAAAATATGTTTTTAAGTGTATAAAAACTGCAGACAAATTTATTTTCAATTCAGTCCCAATTATACTGACACTTTTCCCAATTGTATTTGTGTTTCTCCGTTGTTTTCGAACCTGCTGGATTAATCTGTTTTATTTTTATAATGAGCCAAGCGAAATGGGGAAAACATCAAGGGGAATCGCTGGTTATAGACGTAGAGACCAGAGGTCGTACCACCCACCACCTACCACCTACCACCACCTACCCATCATGACGGGAATTTTTTGTAACTTTTTCTTTTTCCTGGCTCTTAATAAGAGGCCAGGTGCAGGCAGCGAGGGGTTTCGCTGGGAAAATAGAGCAGATTGCAAGCGATACGGCTGCAAACTATTCGAATCTTTTTTCCTTTATCCCCCCAGCCCACCATCCATTTTCCAGCGGGCTGTAACGATTTCCTGTTTGAACCGTGATTGATGACAGGCGAAGGTAAACTCCTGCTGGATGCAAAAGTCTTAAGTACACGCAACACTGAGCTGCGTGATTGGATACTTGGATTCGTGGATTCTGGGATGCTTGGATACTTGGAGACTGGCCAGCATCAACTAACATCTACCATCTACCACATTTCACGGCCGATGCACTTTAATTGCCAACTGTTTTAAAGTATTGCGAGTGCCATGCCATAGCACATGATTACGTATACGCCAAGGGGGCCCACAGCACTCAGAGGTCATCATGCTGAAAGTTTGGGTTATCTCAATGGTAACATAAATAGGTTGCCTTTAATTTTGTACTAATTGTTATTGAAATACAAATATTGTTGAATAAATAAATCATATGGCTAACTTAATTATTTGTATTATCTAATTAGTATTATTATTTTTTATTATTAGTTACCTTTACTTTATTACCTTTGTATATAGGCCATCATTGTTTCCATATAAATATACTGAATCATTTCTTCAATAAAAAAATTGCATTAATGTTTAGCTTTATTGTTTACTATTTTACAATTTGGTCCTAAAATATGTAAATAAATTTTCTGAAATTTGTTGTACCTATGTAGATGATTATTTTTAAGTCCTGCCATCTTTATTAATACAAAGTAATATTTTAATACCTATCAATACAGGCCATCTTTATTTCCATAAATATACCAAATAATTTCCTAAATAAATGAGTACGGAGAATGCGAAAGTCGGACCATAGAATTCTATCCTGTTTCCAAATTGAATTTCTCTGGGGCTTTGTGCTTCTAATTTCATTCGCCCCACCTAAGGTCATCATCCCCATCCCATTCCCCTTCCCCTTCCGATTCCAATAGCCCCCTCCCCTGGCCATAAACAGTTCTTGATTTACATTGGCAAAATTGAATTTATTTATCTGCCTCTCGTCAAATCCCTTTCTGCCTTCCCACCCCCCGAAACGAAAGTCTGATTTGGTAACAACAATAAAGGGAGAACTGGAACAGAAACAAAATAAACGGAATTGAAATGTCCCTGGACCTGGTCATGATTTATTGCATCGCATAGCGACGGGATATTCTAAACTTTTTGTACCCACCAAAGTCAAGCGCCCAACCCCCCAACCCCCAACCATCCAACTTCCCACTCTTCCCCGGAAAAACAAATAAAATATTATTTGAAATATGTGCCATGCGAACCCCATGATTGAGCATAAATAAAGTGTATAGTAAGCTGGCACAAACAGATTGCACGACTAAGGACAATAAACTGTTTTGACAACTTACGAAAAGGGTTTTCCTTTTGCCCGGCAGGAGTTTTCAACTGCCGGAGAATTAATTAGCACTCTATTTCCTTCACCTCTCGTCAAAAGGTAGGAAAACAATATCTTTTTATAGCCTGCTGTTCTCTTAGTTTTTTAGCTTTTGCCTTTCTTTACTTTAAATGAAAGTATGAGTAAAAACCAGGGGGAATGCTATAGTCAAAAGCCTCCACTATCAAATACCCGTAATTCAACTAGATGAGTGTGAGAGAGATGGAGATATGCAAGCAGCAAACCAGGCAGTCACTGGCGCCATCTATCGAAAATGCATTATTTGCTCATTACTTTTGAATGAGTTATCCGATTTAAAAAATTTCTTCAACATTTCGATTGGTGTCACTACACCTAACAGAATTGCATTTGCACTTTTACCAAATCAGTAAAGATGTGTGCGCTAGATTTTTTTAAAGTCTTTCAAGGCTATTTGGGACGTTAGTGTGGGTCTGAAGCTCGGCTGAAACAAACTTACACTAGTTTTGAGGCTAAGAAAATGTTTAATGAATTTTAGAAAAGATGTGCCCCATTTTAATGGCGCTTACCTTTCAAATGTGGGTGTCCTTTTTATCGGATTTCCAGGATGATGAGACATATGTGTGGGCAATCATAATCTCCGCGGGTGCTAACTCCGAGAACGTAAGCATAAAGTAAGTATGTAAGGTGTTGTCTTGGTCTTGGCCTTCCCGGTTATCCTGTATCCTGCATCCTGCATCCTGCCTCCTGTCCCGTGTCCTTGAGCCGGGCTACGTAAAACGGTCACAAAGTAACGCCGCAGCTTAACGACTGCGGCCGTAATGTCGGGACAAACTGCTCCGTCTCAGAGCCATCAAACCGGACATGAGCCAGGATCAGGATGCGGATGTGGGGAACTCCAGTCGTATTTGGCGGAAACGGAAACCTAAACCTTCTGGTAGCTAAGCCACAGGCGCTGGCGAAAAAAGGAGTGATAGAACCATCAAAGTTTATATGTTTTATGTTTTCACTTTTAACGCTTTCCTCTGGGCGGAGGAGCTGAGAGGCAGAAGCTGTAGCAGTGGCCCATTGTCATCGATGATGATTTATTGCCCGACTGCAAGTGGCCGAAAAAATATTTATTCCGTTGTCGGAGTATGAAAAGGCGTGCCAAGGGCTGAATTATCAAGCATACGCAGCGTTGAACTTTGGAATTTAGCTGCATTTAAGCTTCTCCACGGGCCACCTAATAATCAAGACTCCGGCTGCTGTTTATATTATTAAACACTAAACAAAATTCTATTTTAAATCTAAAGAAATGTATTTAAAACCTAAGGTTTTTTCCAATTAACACCTGAGAACTAGAATTTCTTCTTTTGTAGTTTACAAACTGAAATGTACCTAATATAAAAATTTTTCAATGAACACTTGCTTTTGGGTGTGCATTTTAATGCAATTTTCCATTTCATTAGAACAAAAGACTAAAGAGCATCAAAGGGCCAAGCTTCTTCTTTTGTGGAAATGCCATTGACATATTTGTTTCGCCATTTTCTTTTTCAAGTGAAATTATTTTCCGCTTTTGCAGCAACCAGTGTTTTCAAAATTCCTCTCCTAATTCATATCTCGTTTTTCTTGGTAATAGAAAAGTCACCAAGTCAGAATTTACTTTGTATGCTTTCAAGAAGAGATGATTCTTAAAAATTAAAAAAATAAGTAAAATTTAATATACATATGTACAAATATTGCGAATCGCTATGTGATTTTATTGACTTTCTTAACATTTAATATATTAGTTTTTAAGAATAATAAAATATGGACAAATATTGCGAACAAATTGAAATTTTAAAATTAAATTAAACAAAGGTTCCAAAATCGCTTTTTGATTTTATTGACTGTTGACTATTGAGAAAATATTGCAATAAAATTAATATTCAAAAAATAAATTAAATAAAGGTTTTAAGAATAATGAAAGAATATTGTGTTGCAATGAAATGAATATTCTAGAAATATATTGAATAAAGGTTCAAAAGTTGTTTTTTTAATTTAATTGACTATCTTTGTATCAAAGATATTAGTCTTTAAGAATGCTGAAAGGCAGAGTTGTTTATCTTGTTTTATCCTGCTATTTTCTGGGAAATCCTCAGTGGGAAACTGGGCTCCACCCCCTTCCCCCCTAAACGGCCGACGTTTTTCCGAAGCTTTTAGGGAAAAAGCTTTCGGAGTGACAGTAACAGGTCCGGCTGTTAGCAACAGCTGGCCAAAACGACCGCTCACGGCCCAGTTAACAGAGAAGCAACAGTGCGCTGGCCGATTTAAAATAGCGCGTCCTCTGACAAGACGACTCAGTTCCTGTTCAGCCATAGTCGGTTACGTTTGCCGTGAACCGAGCACCGAGCACCGGAAAAGTGTCGAGGAAGTGTGGAGCAGTATCAGTATCAGAGCACCAGAGTCAGCACCAAAGTCTTAGCTAGAAGCAGATCCTAAGTCTGGAGTCTGAACCCAATCAGTCGGACCTTCCAACTCAATTCGAAAATACAAATACAAAATACCGAAATTTTCCAAAATTCCCAAAACAACAATCACAGAGTTCTTTGTGCTGAAAGACTTTGTCGCGTGCCTGAAGAAATCAACCAAATTCAAGGTTTGGATTCTGGTTCTCCCCTCATTTTGTGTCTCTCTCCCCCTTTTTGTTGTATTTTTTGAAAGTGCGTGCGTGTTATGAAAAGTTTGTTTGAGGGATTTTCTTTTTGAACCAAAAAAAAAAAACAAAACCAACAAATCATAAAATAAGTAACAACAAAGCGGCTGAAAGCGGGAAAGTCGGAGGTCAGGTATCTTTGGCTATATTATAAGCCATTGCTTTTTGTGCTTGCCTCGGCTCTTTCGAGGTGAATCCAGTTTATGCAGACCTATGCACAAAATTTTATTCCATTTCGGTTTGGTTTCGTTTGGTTTTCCCTATTCCTCGACTCTTCTTTGGGTTCTCTGCGTTGTTTTTTTTCGGTTAATTTTCGTTGCCTTTTCATATTTGATGAGGACGTGTTGGCGGACGGAGCCCAGGGGGGTGTCACCTATAATATGCATGCTCCTAAAACAGAAGCTCCAGCTTCCTTGCCTCGCCACCATGGGATGCACAGTCATCCGCCCATTTTATACTTTATTTATCTGTCCGCCCTTCCTTCCGCCCTCTCAGTTCTCGGTTCTCCCAGTTATCCCAAGCATGGCCTTTTGTTATGCATGGCCGTGTGAATCATTCATATGCAAATGCTGTGAAAATTCTCATTTATGTTTTGAGGAATCCCGCAGAAGCAGAAGCTTTTATGATCCGTAGGTGAAAGGGTTGGGAACTGGGAACTGCGAACTGGGAACCGATCACCAAGTAAAGTGAATGCGGTCAATGCCATATTTCATATTTCATATTTCAGCCGCCATTAAGTGCTGCCTACTTATCGGCGGCTCCCGTCTGATTCCGATTCCGATTCCGATAGCTCTGCTTTCTGCTTTGTTTGTCCTGGCCAATTACAATTACGCCGGTGAGTCGAGGTGAGCAGTTCATTTGCGACCATGACTAACCGCTTTCCGCCCTAATCTAATCGGCTTTGCCCTCCAGCCCGTGTGATTGCTAATCGCATGTGAATGATTTGAGATTCCCGTTTAGTCGCACCATTAAACACAAGTATTTTGAAAAAAAAGAATAATGTTTAGGTATATAGTAGAAACATACTGCTTAAAAGAAAATATTGTTTTTTTTATCTATCTATCTACAACCAATAAAATGATAAAATATCTTATTTTTAAATATTTGTTTAAACGAGGGCATATAATTAATTTATTCAAACGAAGAACACCAAATCGAAATGAAAGCAAAATAATAATTTTAATAATTATTAACGAGTATTTTAAAGCACATTTCTAGCTTCTTGTTTTAGAATTCATATATGGTGACTATAATCTGCTCTGGCTGATCAATAGTTATATTTCTCTAATTGGTTGAAAAAACTGTGATTTTTAGAGAAAGAATACTTATTTAATTAATTTATTTTTGTATACAAGATGTTAGAGAATTTTTCAAATCTGTTAAATAATATTTATTATGCTATGCAAATAGGAAACCTTTTAAAGTTGTATTATTATGTATGTATTTTATATGTTTGTTTAAATTTTTAATTTAATTTAATTTAAATTATAATTATTTATTTAAATCAAATTTACCAAGTCTAAACGGGTTTTGGTGGTTTTTACATTTTTTTTGACAGACTTTGTCTCTAGTTAGCTTTTGGTATTAATTAACTTAATATGGTAGCTGCTATGATAGCTTTTCTTAAAGTCAAAATACCTAAGATCCGAGTCTGCCTTTCCGTCACAAAGAATATGTTGTTGGCATACTGAAGCAGATATTTCAAAGGGCTGTTCTCAAGTCAACCTCTGGATTTGGAGCCAGTCTGCAACTCGCTAACCCGAAGCGTTAAAAAGTTATTATAGTCCGGCGTCCGTCCGCTGGCATAATTCAAAGAAAAAGGAGGGAGAAGTTCTCTCTTCTTGTTTTTTTTAATATTGCGGCTAATTTGGTCTGACCATCACAACAACAAGAAAAACAACAGGCAGAAGAAGGCCAGGAAGTGGAAAATAAAGAAATGGGGAAGTAAGAGGCTTTCCACCAGCCACGGCAATTAATTTACATTAATTTCCCTTTGTTCGCATGGCATTGTTTTGTTTCGTTTCGTTTCCACTGGGAAACTGGGATACTGGATACCTGCTGCAGCAGCGAGAGATTTTATTAGAAAACAATTACAACACTTGGGCACCTCTGTACCCTCTGTACCGTTTCATCGCGACCTGCAGAGGACCCCCGTCCAAATACAACCAGCAGGAGCCAAGGAAAGTAGAGAAAGGATGTCGGACAAGCAGCAGCAGGAGCACGCAGGACGCAAGGTTGAGGAGCAGGAGAAGGAGATGGAGCAGCAGGAGCAGGAGGCTCAGACCAGCAGTTGTGGATCTGCGCCGGAACCGGAAGTCCAGATGGAGGTGGAAGTAGAGGAGGCATCGGGATCGGCCGGCGCAGTCGGATCTGGATCGGAGGCCCCCGCTCCGGCCAACCCAAATCCGGAACTGGAACGGGACAGGGACAGGGACTCGCACGGCGACAGGTGAGTCAAGCGGATTCCGATTCTAGGCCCCACATTCCCCTCCCCATTCGCTACCCACTGTTCTCTGTGCGTCCTTGTCAATATCCATTAGCTAATTGGGCATGCGATGTCAAGGAAGCGGAGCCAAAGGTGGGCCTAGTCTGCCGGTCCCAGAAAGGGCAACTCAACTCAACTGGCCCGAATTAAATCCACCCAATTACAATATAGTAGCATGCGCATATAACTAACCATATTATCCACATAACCTGCATATTATAATCGTATTTTATCCAGCAATCGCTTAATATCAGCATTTTATAAAGATTCATCCCCCATCAAACCAGGAAAGCTAAACTAAGTTGTAAAGCAAATCAAAATATAGAACTAACCGTATAATATAGTACTAAAAGGTATATAGATATGTTTATACCCCTTGTAAAGTGTATAATATTTTTGGAAACACTCGTATAAGAAATAAGACACAATTAAAGCAAAGTGAAAGCAATGTTTTTAAAAGCAAACCATACAAAATGACACCAGTGTTTATGATTTCGGTGTAATTTAGCCTAAGTGCACCCTCTCTTTAGATCCTAAGCCTTATCATCCCACTCCCATACCGAAACCCATTCTTCCAAAGGCCAAAACGAGTTAACACATTTTGCATTTGGTGGGGGATTGGGGATTCCAATTAGGGAGGCTTTATAAATAGACAACCGCCACTCCCCAATTGGACCTTAAAGCACGAGGGGAACGAAATCTTTTTGGAATTGTCCATGGAGCGAAGGGGATGACATCCCCAATTCCAGGTACGCAGATCCCGAACCCGAACCCGCAACCTTTTCTGTCCCTTTAACTTGGGTGTTGTTTGGCCTGTCGGCGTATTTTTATCCCGAGACTAACAATAGTTCGGTTAAAGAGCCAGAGACAAATTAAATGAAAAAAATGTGTCAGTCTGTCAAAAAAACGAAATTTAAGGGCGAATTCACTAGTGTTGGATGCGTGTGTTTAATAGTTCAGGGGTGAAAATGAAAAGAAGAGATCTTATCTGCGTGTGCCTTATTACCCACTGATTGTTCAGCGCCTATCACAATATAATTTATGGCCGGATCAACATACATTTATTTCTAAAGCACACCTCATGGCCAAATCAAAAGTTAGCCTTTATTTATTTCATAAATTTCACATAGAACTTTTATTGAGGGCACCACCCTTTCTATTGCCCTTAGAAAACATTTAAGGTCTTTATTTATAATGCTAGCCTGAACTTAAAATACTTATCTAAAAATATATACTCAGAAAAAAAATTGACAAAAGATCAGATTGATATGTGCAAGTCAATTTTATATTTTTTAAAGATCAAGTTATTAATTTATTTTGATATGAATAATAATTATGTTTACCTTATTTATATTATTTGTTCTAAAAATACTAAATTTGGTATTTCATATGATATGATAAAATATCAAGTTGATATGTTTAAATCATAAATTTGACATAAATCGTATCGGCTTATTATTGATATGAAATAAGGTAGAATGGATCCTATTTCATATCGAATTTTTTTCTGTGTATAACTCACTTTAGAATATTAAGAATAAACGCAGATCACAAACCACCAAAGGTATAACTTCTATATTTTAACTAAATATTCTTACTGAAGTGTTGGCTTTAACTAAAAACTGATTTCCACCCTAGTAACTAGTTTATATCCTTCCTGTACACAATCTTACTTAAAATAATAAACAATTAGAAATTCCATTTAATTAATTATCTATCATTAGTTTGTTCCTTTGAAAAGGCGAGCACAATCTTTATTTGCAATTAAGTCGGAATAATACTTTACTTTAGTTTGCCTCTCCAATAATCGAGAGGCAGTGTTTCTGTGTCATTGGGGTCAATTAGAAAGGAAAATCCCATTTAAAGCTAAACTTTGGCGAGCAGCGCTCTGTGGAAAGTTTCGACCTGTTTGCCACCGTGTTGTCCCCTTGAAACTTCACTTCTGTTTCTCCTTCCGGCTGAGTTCTCATCAGCAATCGCCCCTCCTTCGGCCCACTTTCATTTCCGGACTTCAGGCCCCCGGGGGCCTCGTCCTCATCCTCATCCTCGTCCTCGTCATCGCCTCGTACTCAATCATTGCCTCATTCCGTGGATTGAGCATTCAGCACTCGGCGCACTGCAATTGACACTTTGCGGGGCGTTCCGTTTGATTTCTCCCTCTTTTCCTTTTTTTTTTTTAATTAAATACCTAATTGGAGGGACATCAAACCGATGGAGCTTTCCAGATTGCAGCCATGTTATATCCCGAAAGTTATCCCAACGGGCTGGCCAAGTGTCGCACCATTGTTGACATTATGCACATCAATTGTTCGGCAGCGAACGGGTAGTGTTTGTCCTGCCGGATGGTTGGATAGTTGGATAGTTGGATAGTTGGATAGCTGGACGGTTCAGGGACGTGGCGTAGTCAACATTGTCATGGCTCCTCCTCCTTCCGAGAAACAGAGAAAGAGCGAGAGATTTGACAGCATAATTAACAACTCTTCAGCAGACATCACATCTACATCCACATCCACATTTTGCCCTACTTCCGATGATTTTTCAGGCAAAATCCCACGATTTATCGCTGCCCGAGCATTAAGCATATCTTTAAGCAAGGATCCCCGCTTCGCCATGTATTCGGAATTGACAATGAGCCCCTGGCTTTTGGACATGGCACGTGAGCTGGCTGCCAGATGAGCCGGATGAGAACATGGAGACCCCGTGTTTTCCACTCCCCATCCTTCCATCTTCCCACTGCCATTCAGCCCTGCCAAATTGTTAATGGAAATTATTAGTTATTAGCTGCTTTGCATATTTTGATGAATCCGAGTAAATAACATTGTATGTGGGGCAAAAGTTATTTGCTCAACTTGAAATTAAGCCAAGAATCTCTATATAATGACCAATTTATAGACACATAAAGTTAAAATATATATTCCTTTGTAGCGAAAGCGAAACACATTCAATCAGTCAGCAACTGGGCACAAAATATTCGGTAATCCAGTTTATTTATGAAGATTACCAATGAAGGCAGCCCAATTGTTTCCCAGAATTGCCAAGTGGATGAGCACACATTTTTATTCCGAAAGGGGGGAACACTTCCATCTTGTGCGGAGGCAGTAAATTTTCGAGCTGCTGCCAATGGATCACTGATAACAAGAAGGGAAACGAAAGAAAAGAAAAGAAACGAAGATTATATACCCTTGCAGTAAAAGCTACAAAACAGGAAATTATAGCATTTTTCGATCCTTTCTCTGGCATTTAAATCGAAATTCTGAAATATTAAAAGAAAATACAATCAAAATCAACGAAGATATAATTTTCTTACTATTGATTTCCCATTAATTTTCCGATCGTTCTTATAGTAGTCAGTTTTTTAAAAATTTAATTCGAAATTAAGAAATAATAAAAATGCTATTCCCAAGAGAAGAATGTCAAAAAACACAGAGGCTAGATTTTACTTGTATTATTTTTCCGATCCTTCTAATGGGATAATAAGATATAGTTGTCCGATCCGGTTGGTTCCGACTTATATACTACCTAAAATAGAAAGAAGACTTTTGGCCAGGTTTCATCCCGATACCTTAAAAACCGAGAGACTAGTTTGCGTAGAAACGGACGGACGGACATACGGACATACGGACATACGGACATACGGACATACGGACAGACGGACATGGCTAGATCGAATCGCCTAGTGTTGCTGATCAAGAATATATATACTCTATACGGTTGGAAACGTCTCCTTCAATGCGTTGCAAACTTCTGACTGAAATCATTATACCCCCTGCAAGGGTTTAAAAATCTGTATGAAGTCGTGAATAGCAGTCGACTTCCGTTGCCAACCCTTTTTTTTTGGGTGAAAACTTTATGGGTATCCTTGCTTCCATGTATCTCATCATCTTTTGGCCGTCTGCGAATTATAAAGTTTTCTCAGTTCGAGTTTACTTCGTCGGTTGGATGGTTTTCGGGTGTTGAGCACCCAAAATGGAATGTGCTGGCATCGAAATCAGGAGCAAAATCAAAAGCAAAATCAAAATCAAAATCGAGCCAGGTATGGCATACTTAAGCCGGCTCAGTGGCAAAATGGAAGGCGAATATGTGTGCGAACTCGTGTTTCGTATGGAAATCGACATCTGCTGGCAATCAACTGTTCACACAATTGAATCGGATTCAATTGACCAAACAGGAAGCTAATGCGAAGGCGAATGCGAATGTGATTTCTAATCAATGGAGGAGCCGGGAATCTGGCCGTGACTGCGATTATGGCAGCAGCTCCGGACTCTGAACAGTGATTTACGGCTGCTAAATCCGTTGGATGCTGGCCGTTGGATGCTTCCACCTACCAGTTACCATCTCTCATCTCTCCGTTTCCAGTGTGGCATTGGCATTCAGTGGACGGATGGCCAATCCGAAAACCAGAATCCAGAACTTGACCCCACCACGTGCCCTTGACTACTTATGTACACTCCTGTGCGCCGCCAAACAGACACACAGTGCCACAATTAAACGCACAAGGACGCGAGCATGGATGTGGATGTGGATGTGGACGCGGATGTGGATGTGGATGTGGATGTAGATGTGGATGTGGATGCGGACATGCATGTGGAGCGATTGGAGTGGAATGGAGCGAAATCAGTTCCAGGCAAACGAACCCAAAGGTTGTAGTTGCTGAACTTTGACACAAAGACGCACTTGGCCTAATTGCGAAAATTATAAATACACTTGAAGCATCTTTGTGATAAGCTTAAAAATAAAATAAAATATTATTTGTATAATATTTAGTAGATAAATCACTTGGAAAATCCCTAAATGCCTTTTCCTAAGTAAATACCAGAATGTAACTTTTGGAACATGACTAGTTATATGGGCCACTCGAAGGACGCGCAGGACTCGCAGGACTCGCAGGACTCAGAGGACAAAGCACAGAGCACCGAGCACCGAGCACCGAGAACCGGGCGCCGAGCGGAAGAAGCAATTGGCCAAAATGGTGTTTGAAGTAAAACCCAGAAACGTGACGGGATTCACAAACGGTGTTGAACGCATGCCGGAATACCACAAGGGCATCTTACCCTTACTTAGGAGCCGAACACCGGCAAAGGCGACAAAAAGCTGGGAGCCAGCGAGGAGCAATAAAACATCGACCACAAGAAACAATGGCCAATGGCAGCTGGATCTAAGCTGGGAATACTCATTCGACTTCGCATTCACTTTTAGTTACTGCCATTTGCTGCGGGCAGGGGCATAACGTATACGCATTAAGTATACGACGCGTTGTCCTAAGGATTGGGATGTTGTAACGTTTTTTAAGAAAGTTGCAAGCAAATTAATAGTTAGCTAATTTTTCATGAATATTCAACATTCTTGTTTTATGTTAGCCTGGAGAAAATGAATAATTAGCAGCGCATTTTTCAAAGTCAATGCAATTTTACAACCTTTTTAGATAACTTAAAACTACGTTTGGGGTCCCTGATTATTTATTACCTTTTACCTATTTATTATTTTTATTACATAGCATTTAAATTGATATGAATTCTTATTATTTAATTTATTAATGTGTGTTTAGCTTTGAAAATTTCTTAAAGTGATTAGTTAGATTCATCTTAAATTTTATTTTTTATTCTCTGTTTCTTTCGTTTTGCTGACTATCCCTTCCTTTGAGCTAGAACAAATACAAACAGACTCTAGACTTTGTTGCCGGGCCTTAGGATTCATCTAGTAGTTCAATAGAAGTGCGTTTTTTCCTTGGTCGATGGGCGGTTCGCTGTTCTGTTGCAACGCCCACGTCAAAGGCCTTCTGTCTGCCAATCTGCCTTTGTCGGCTGGTCAGGCAGTCAGGCACAGACGCCCTTTGTCTCACTTTAAGCCAGGCCTATAGAAGAGGCCTACAGGGCCAACAGGGTTGTCGGTTACCAACTGGCGTCACGAACAGACGATGCAGCAACATCAGCGCCAGGAATACCAGCTCAGAGTCCTGGCTGTGAGATTATGGGCTAATTACCAACCGTTTGGCGAGATAAATCTATGGTCTGGAGGAAATAAGTTCACATACTATGCACCTCATACTTGTTGGACCCTTTACTGTCGGTTTTTCGGACTTTATTTTGGTCGCCGCACCATCGATTTTTTTGTTTGTGTGACGCCTTTGTCGTCACAAAAGCTGAAACACACAAACCACACACATCCCACATACACATATCCCATGTTACATATTATATATACGAAGATATGGTTGACGTTGGAAACGGTAATAAATCGCCATTGAAATTTTGTCGTTCAGCTTTGCTCTCTTTCGATTTTCGCTTTATTATCACACCCTTCGGTGTAGAAGGGGTAGAATTCCATTGCCCATCAGTTGGTAAGCCAATCCCAGCTGATTATCATCAAAATACAAACTCGGAACCACTGAGAAACCACCTGTGGGCTGAATACTTGCCCATAAATTGAAAACTTAGGTGTTTTTCCATATAATATATAAAAAACACCTAAATAAATATAAAAATAAAATGAATTAATTTTTAAAATATCTTAATATTATAAATACTAATAATAAATACATAAACAAAGTAAATTAATTATAAAAATAAGGCAAATGGCAAAGATTAATTGTTGTAGTTAATTTATTTAATTTTCTTTGCTATTTAAAATTAGTAAATTTCCATAGTAATCTTGAGAACTTGTTTGAATCAATTTGGTTATCTTAGAGAAGGAAATACAATATTATTTTCCGTCTAAAACCAACGAAAGAGCATCGAGTGCCGGCTGGAAGAACTTAATTCACACCACCGAATACCGCTGGCTTGTGGATTTTTGTCAATAGACAGCTGGTAGGTGGTCGAAACCCCCGACGGAGTGCGACATAATAAATAGATATGAATGTGATTCGATCGCGTGGTGTGCGAGTTTTTGGGCATAAGGAAAAATGTGTTGGCTTTGCCTCGAATTAATGCGTAACCCGCGGCGAGTCAATCAGTGTTTTTTCGTTCGTGACTTTGGCCAGGATTTTTTCCCTGAGCTCCAAGTGGAATTTCCCAGGTGAAATTCAACCCCCATATCCACATATCCACACATCCACATGGAGAGTGTGTGCAACAGTTTTCGGAGTAGCCGCACAAAATGTATTGATTGCTATCGATTAGGCTGAATGCGTGGAGCGTGTGACAATGTAGCCAGCTGCGTGAGAAGGGGGAGGAAAGAGCAGGTCCAAGGACATTTCACAAAAGGACTCTGGACAACTGGCAACGATTGGCGATTGGCGATTGGAAGGCCGGGCAAAGAGCAAAGCGCAAAGCGCAACAAATGTTATTCCCATCTTGTTGCCAGTTGCCTGTTGAGTCGTTGAGTTGCTGAGTTGCCGAGTCCTTGGATCCTTGACTCCTTGAGTCCTGTCCCCGCGTCACTTGCAGCTGCTGTTTTGCAACCGCCTTTTTATCATTTGTTGTTTTCTCGCTGGTTGCTCGGGCGATTTCCGTTTCCGTTTCCGCTTCCCCATCCCCATCCACTTCCTCTTCCTCTTCCGATTCAGCTTCAGTTTCAGTTTCAGCTGCAGTTGCTCCCACTTGTTTTCAACGTTTGCTTGTTAATTTGCTTTTGCTGAACAGTGGAAAAGTGGAAAACTGCAGGTGGTTGCTGCCTTAACCAGATAACCAGATAACCAGATATGTGCTTTGACCCAATCTCCGTTTTCTTTCCGTTTTCCCCTGCCAAGTGGCTGGCAGAAACATTTCAGCAATCACTAAATCCCTCGATTGCATTGCCAGTTTGCATATCCCAAGCTTCTTCTGAACACAAAGGAGTCTTCTACGAACATCATTTCTAGCCCGATTTAATTGCAGCCATTTATTTTGAGCTCCAACGACACCTATAATCTCTGAATAACGATGCAAATCCGAACATTTAAATTTCCCGGAACCTAGAGGTTTTTTTCCCAGCTCCGCAATTCAATGGAGCGCCTTTTTGCCACATACAAATGCCTTTGAGAACTATTTGAATAGAGTGCACATATGCTTTGTGAATCCTCTGTCGACACTTTGATGTCGTGAAAAATAAGCAATAAGTCAAACAATTTATATCTAGTCTAATTAGGCAACATGTTTTCATGTTGTCCCCTTCACTTTGGCCTTCAGTGCGAAGAGCTCATTTTGTATTGGGCGGGGGGAGGGGATTGAACTGCAATACCCTTGGCCGTAAAAATTGACAAATTTTCAAGGACATTTTTTACGATGCCGAAACGTTGGTAACAGCTTGCCTGTCAAAAACAATTCCGATCCAATGAAACGTAGCTGAGTGCCGACAGCACTTGCACATCCAAAGTTATAAGGACACACGGCTAAATATGTGGGGATCGTTCGAGATCGCTGAAATAATAAACAAATAAAATACAAATTAGATAGTAATCTTTGTAAGATTAGGTTTCAAAATTAAGCCAATTTATAAGACCCTATATAAATGTTTAAAAATTGCATATATTAGCTTTGACTTTTATTTAAAATTTATCTGAAAATTTTGTAATAAAATATCTTTAAAATTCGTGTACATTTTAAAATTGAGCTGTATTTTATTTTCAATTTAAAAATTCGTCATACGAAAACTTAATTTATCTGATATTTTATTTTCTCTACAAAATTGTAATAAAATATCTTTTCAATTTTTGTACATTTTAAAATTGAGCTGATTTTTTTTTTCAATTTAAAAATTGGTCTTACAAAAACTTAATTTATCTGAAATTTGTTCCTCTATAAAATTGTAATAAAATATATTTTAAATTTTTGTACATTTTAAAATTGAGCTGCATTTTTTTCTCTATTTAAAAATTCGTCATACGAAAACCTAATAAATACTATATTTATTTCCAAGATCTATATATTCCATTGTCATATAATATTTTTTTCGGTGTACTCCGCATGTGGTATCCAGTTGGCTACAATGATCAATGGCAGGGCTTTCTAGTCGAATTTCACGAGCTGTTGCCGCAGCCGAAAGTTTATTAATTTGTTATCCTGTCACTTGGGCACTTTCATTGCCTTTCATTAGACCCTCCCCCAGTTCTCAATCCCCAATCCTCAGTTCTCCATCCTCATCGCAATTCCGGAGACCGCAGAAATTAATTACCGGATTATAAGACAACTTCATTGGCCCAAAGGCGAGGGGGCTTCCGAAAAGGGGGCGTGGCAGGCAAGGCGATAAGCCCGTTTCAGTTCAATTTTCACCATTCCGTGGGCAGCGGCAGCCATTTGGCTTGGGCCTTTATGATTAACATTTAATAAGAAAAGGTCACGCACCGGGGGAGGAGTGGGTTTCTTATTTTTTCGGAGGAGGAAACTATATCGACAGCATTCCACTCCACACTCCACTCCATGCCATTCCAGTCGCATCTGGCCCAAGCTAAATGAAGTGCCCAACTTAAATAACTCGAATTAAACATTAATAGCGTACTTAAAAGTTTTCCTTTTCGTTTTCGTTTCTGTTTTTGTTTTCCCCGCCGCCTTCGTGTTTCATTTATTGCCGTTGTTATTCAGTTGGCCTTTATTGGATTCGATTGTTGCTGTTGTTTTTTAAGTTTTTCGGGCCCCTCGTTGGGCGCCAATTTGTTGTTAGGGCCGAGGCCTTAGACTCAGTCAATTTCTTGATAAAATGATTTCGCAGTGAACTTTGGCGTTCGCCTATGGCCATTTCCCAACTCTTCCCCGCTGAAAATCGATGGCTGACCCATCGATGGGGTTGAAAATGGATTGGGGATGGGAGGTCCTGGCCACTTAAGCCGGTCTTTCAATCTTAAATGGTTCATCGAGTTTCCCTTTGATTAAACAGTTGATTGTATTATGCTTGCTTTCTTTTTCATACAGCTCAACCATTTGATTTGGTATTCTGAAGTTCTATAGAGACTTTTTGCCAGCACAATTAATATTTAAAGTGGTTAATTAAATTTTGAACTAAACGAACATGTTGTAAAATCGCAACTTATTTATATTTGTGGCACAAAATGAAATCAAAAGCCTCTTTCGATAACTCTCAATGTTGTCTGGCCGATAACTTCCCTTTCCTTCATCGCAGTTGTATTGTCCTCGCTGAGATATAAACCCGAATGCCTTGCAGATGCGCCTGGCACAAAAGTGTCGCAGGAGCTGCTTATTTAATAAGCCCGCGACATTTCCTCCGTGTTGGGCCTAAGTGTTTCCCAAAAGCGAGGTAGATTATGTCTTCGCAATTCCGATGTGCTTAAGCCAATTTCATATATACAAGACAGTGGTCTAAAATGTGTTTAAAAATTGAAGATTTAAATATTTCTATATATTGCCTAAATTTAACTGAAATGCTTTATAAAATAATATTAAATAGATAAAAAAAATATTAAACTATGAAAATTAAACTAACTTTAAATTTTATGTCACACAGAAAAAAAAATCGATTTCATATTCCTTATTTCATAGCAATTAAAAGCCGATATGATTAATGTCAAATTTACTATTCAAACATATCATTATGATATTTTATCATATTATATAAAATACCAATTTCAGTATTTCTTGAACAAATAAAGTAAAATAAGATCAAGTTATGTTTTGATCTTTAAAAAATATAAAATTGACCTGCACATATCCAACTGATCTTTTGTCCATTTTTTTTCTGTGCATGATTTTCTCTCTTTTCCCCACTGTGCCGGCAGCCACTTGAAGTGCCCCGCTCCCGCCCCCCTCGACGCCCACCATGTCTGGGCCGCTCGAGATGTTGTCAGCTTAAGTGCTTCATTTGAGGCGCCATGAAATATGCAACAGGCCGCCCAAGTGAACAGAATGAACATGCACGTCCTCTCGGTTTCAGCCTAATCCTGCCACTCCTCCTGCTCCTCCAGCTGCTCCTCCTCCTCCGACGACTGCATCCCATCAGGAAACGACAGGCTGGCTCAGTGTCGTCCTTCTGGGCCTCTCTTAAATTGCTTTGCCTCTAATGCCTCGGAATCGACTCCCATTCCGTTGCCACTTCCGCTCCCAAGGGAAGCGGAAGTGGAGGGAGGGCAGAGGGCAGAGAAAGTGCCTGGCGCACTTTGGTAGGCTTCCAGCTTTTAGCTCCTAGCTCCTAGGACCTGCCATAATTTTACATCAAATATGCTCCAGCTGAAAGGCATTCAAAAATTATGCATGTCGTCTGACATTTTCACCAAGCTGTCGTCTCCAAACTAGAAATACTTCAATGAATATTCGCTTAGAAGAGGAAAAGCCTGGAAAATAAAATCAAATAATATTCCTGTAAGGCAATATTTCTGTGTAACTTGAGCCAACTTGAGCTTAATTGTTGGATTTTGCCAGCCAAATAATTGTATTGCAAATGTTTATACATATTTTGGGCATTTATAAAACAAACCTCGGTGTATTTAATTAGTTACTCCACCCAAAGGGTGTTTCCAATTATCAAAATACGATTTTGGGTATGTGACTTAATTAATAAAGGTTTTTCGGGGCCGAAAGAAATGATTTTCCTTTCAGCTGCCTTCTGAATTTCTGTGACGATTTTATTTGAGCGGCGCAAGGCTGTGGTGACATTTAAATATAAATGAAAAAGGTACGCATACGTCACGTTGGCGTGGGGGCGTTGAAGGGGGAGTGGGCAGGGGGCGTGGCCCTGGCAGATGGGCGGCGGTTAGGCCATAAGGGCTTGCCAGACATCTGCATATTGCCATTGTGACAGGCCAACGGAGTCGTGAATGTCGTGAAAGTCCTGAAAGCCAAGCCAAGCCGGGCAGGATGAAATTTCCTTTTCCCTTTTTCACATGTGCAAAAGTTGAAATATATAAGGGGAAAGACGAGGAGGAGGAAAATGTGTGCCTGGTGTGGAGGGCCGAGAAAAGGGCGGAGGGTCCTGCAATTTAGCGCGACAACAATGGCGGCCAAGTGGCGCCATCATTTCCTCCCGAGCCCAAAATTTCTTCTCTTCTCCGCTCGTTTCTTTTTTTTCTCGGGTAGGCATACAAATGCCGGAATCCGTATGTGTGTGGGTTTTTATTGTGCTGTTTTGCTGTGTCGCATAATTAAAAACCACCGAGTGAACACGGCCACACAAGGAAAAAAAGGCGGCATCCAGGCAAGAAATTAAATATTTACATGTGCAATTAGTAGTTGAGGAGAAAGTGTAGGCAATTGAGAGAACAAGCGGAATGCGGAGGAAATAGAATGCAAACATGTCTTCTGAGAATCTACAAAATTCTCTTTTACGAAACACAACTATTTGAAACTTAATTAAAACAAGAAAGGAAGCTAGCTTCGAAGTTTATATACCCTTGCAGATCATTTCTAATAAATTATAAATTACCAAAAATGTTAAAATTAGATTACATTTATGAAAGCGTTTTTCGTATTATTATGATATATTATAATATTTAATTCATAATTCTGAAATATCTAAAAAAAATTGTGTCCCACATAGAGATTAACGAAGCTATAATTTGTTTTATATTACTTTTCCATTAATTTTCCGATCGTTCGTATGGCAGCTATAAGATATAGTAGTCCGATTTTCTTCAAATTTAATTCGAAATTCGGAAACATTTGAGAAATAATACTCCCAAAAGCAGAAGGTAAACAGTCAAAAAAAACCTAAGCTATAATTTATTTTGCGAAAGAAGGCAAATTCAAATTTATTTTATTAAAAAATAACATAAAGTCTAATATTCGTTTTAAATGGGCCATGACGGCACTTTTTATTGCTGCCTTAAGGGAAAATTATCCATCGAGGAAAAGAAAAAAGAAAAGCTGGAAAATTGTAAATGTTATGCTTGTGAGTGGACGAGGACACAGGACACACAGATTGTTATTTTGCTGCGAGCAGGCAGTTATAGTTATTCCACCCTTAAGCCTATTATTTGTCACAGAAATAGCATATAGCCGGGCACCACATTGTTTTTCTCGCTTTTTGCTGCCCACACAGATGGAGCACAAAAGCAATCTCATCATCGACACTTTTTGCTATTTATTTTCATTATCCTTGCTCGCAATTCCTCGCACTAATCAAATGACTGGGAAAAACACTGGCAGTCGGCAGAGGAACATAATCAACGACAACAAAGTCGAAATTGAAATCAAATTGCTAAAGAGGGAAGGAGAGGAGGAGGACATTGTGGGCGGTGGGTGGTGGGTGGCAGTGGGTGGCTGCTGCGCCCACAAAGAATGAAAGTGGAGCAACAGCAGCAGCATCATTAAAATGCAATGCATCAACGCCCCATTGTCTGTGTGTGTGTGTGACGTCTGTATATGTAGTAAGTAGTTTGTGTGTGTGCGTTGATATTGTTGTTTTCCATTTTTATTTCCCTTGGGCGAGGAGCTCCTCCCACCGCCCACACGGCACTCATAATTAAACGCATTTTGTATTTAATTATGTGACGGCAACAAAGGCTCAGAGGAGGGCAATGGGCAATAGTGGCTGTCAGGATCGGGATCCTATATCCTGTATCCTGTATCCTGGATCCTCCGCCTCTTTTGACCACTCGCACTTTTGCATAATCGTTTTTGGATTCGAGCAAAGCCCTCAAAGGGATTAGTGCTCGCCAGCAATTTAGCAACGAAACGAAACGAAAGCTAAAACTCTGCCAAGCGGAAGCTGTCCGAAAAAAGCTCAGGCTGTCAGCCAGGAAGCAAGGTCCTGTTTTGACATCAGCAAAGGATGGCAGGTTAGTGGGATGGAGCATTAAGGGCGGCAATGAATTGGCCTTAGTCTGGCAATTAAAGACGCTGCCAAGTGTGCCATGAGAATGTTTTAGCACTGCATATACAAATTTCCCTACACCCAGAAAAAAAAGAACGGAAAAAATCAAGAACATTTTTCATGATTTGAGAACAATCCGTTCGCTATTTTTCGTTCATGAAAAATGAACGGTGCGGGGTCAAATCATGAACTTTTTGGTAAAATTATGAACGCGTCTCTGAAAAGTGTTGAGCTTTGAACGATTGTGGTCAGAACTATGAACAATGGTTCTAAAATTGCGAACGCTGTTCTTGAACAATTTCTTGCTCGGACCAAGAAATTTGTAAGTCTAGTGCCCCGTTTGGCCGTGCTTGAGAAATTGGTTCTGTGGTCCAACTGTTAGGCCGTCCGCCTTTGACACATATTAGCCCAGGTTCGAGTCCGCCAGAGGACGTCGTGAATCGTAAGTTTTAATAAAATATTATTTCTAATGTTTATATGTACTTCTTATAATAAATAAAATGTATGTCAACAACAACAACTAAAATACAACATTTATTAATAATAAATCAACAACTAAAAGTAAACAAATTAAATACGAATCTACCAGGCGCACAGAATAACCAGCAAGTGCGTGTCCAGAAATCTGTTATTTTTTGTTTTTTTTATGAACGTTTCGTTCTTAAATTAACCCCAAAATGTTCTTAAAATTACCCCGTTCGTTCGGAATCGAACTCTAAAGTTTCGGTCAAATTTTATGAACGAGCGTTCATGAACTGACAACAAACGGGCTTACGCACTTTTTGACCCCGTTTGGGGTTGATTTTTGAACGTTTCGAACGGATTTTTTTCTGGGTGTACATTTTCCCTTTATCTTTAGACTTCAGTTAAAGCCTTTAACTTTGGTGCGATTTCAAGAGCCGAAACAATTGAATTTTCTGTACAATTCAGCAGCCTGTTTGCCATAAATAAGTTATGCCCAAGACTTTCGTCAGCTAAGCCCATGTCATTAAGTAGCTGTGCAAATAAAAGTTATTAGCCATTTTCGCCCCGCCAGTTGAGTCTAATTTTGGCGCTAAGCCCAGTAAAAGATTATGGCTCCTAAGGCATCGGCTATTAGGAAGTTTATTACCCGCATTGAAAGGAATTTAGGCAACTAAACACAGTTAAGGTTTGTGCTTTTCATCTTTCGCCAATTTAACACTGTAACTATTACTCCCAAACAAAAGCCTAAATATAATAGATATATATACTACACACAAAAAAAAAAACTATGTAAAATTAACATAGAAAAATAGTAGTTCACTATTTTCTGAATTTTTCATGTATTTTGTTGTTTTATTTTTTTGTTCATTGAATAGTATTTAACAATTAAAATAGTGAAAAACCTATTTACGAAATTTTCATGTATTTTGTTGTTTTCTTCATTTGGAAAATTAATAGTAACGTCTTAATTAATATCGTAGCAAAACTATTTTATTTGTTTGCGTGTATTTTGTTGTTTTATTTTTTGGGGCATCGAATAGTGACACCACAATTAATATCGTAACAAAACTATTTTTTTCCTTCATGTATTTTGTTGTTTTAAAAATACAATTATAAATTGTAGGTCAACTATTTTTCTGGACTTAGGGTGGTTAGAGTATCCGACTCATAATCTCTGGGTCGTGAGTTCAAATCCTGCTTTTGCAGATGATGTTTTTCCTTTTTTTTTTTTTTTAAATGTTGATTTCAAGTCAAAAGATTTTCCTCTACGAAAATCATTCTTCTGTGGCCTACTGGCTAGAGTGCTCGACTCCGACGATTGCGGCCCCGGTTCGATTCCCAGCGGAGGCAAGAAACCTGATTTGTAAGTTTAAGTATCTGTGAAATGTAAGTGTCTATAAATAACTTCAATATAAATTAATATAACAAGTTAAATTAAAAATAAAAATAGTTAAAAAAATAAATTTAAAAAAACTACAATATTTTTCGGGTAAAATACTATTTTGTAGGTCATCTACTATTTTTTAGGTAATCTACTATTTTTTGGGTCATTTTCTATTATTTATGGGTTGGGGCAGTTTTCACTATTAAATCGTTGATTTTACATAGTTTTTTTTTTTGTGTGTAGATAAACTATTATAAAATTGGGGTATTAATATAAAACTAAATAATATAAAGTCTGTACTCAGCGGTATTAAATTAATAATAAATATTGCATGATTTTTATTTTGTAGCTTCAATTCTTTACCGAAAGTTTCGTTTTAGTACTCCCGAAAATATTAATTTAAGACTTTATTAATCTTATACTTTTTTAGCTCAATAGAGTTTATGTACGATTTTGATTTAAGTTTGATACAGAAACCTCCAGGCGGACTTATTTAATTATCACCCCCATTTCGCAAATAGGATGCTAAATGCGTACTCACTGTTTATGAGAAGACGTCGAGTGTGTTGTAGTTGTAGTAGGCTTGTAGGCTTAAAATCAGGTAGCTATCTTCAGAGCTCCATATCCTTAAATCCTTGTATCTTTGCCCCCGGCATCTCACCTGCTGTACACACACACACACTTACTTACCCACCCACTTGCTTAGCCAACTGAATGTTACGATAGCGCGGAGTATTTTAACACGAATGCAAACATAATTAGTCCTTAATCATAGTCAACATGTTTGCGAGGGCGTCCTCGTGGGAATGCAATAATCGCACACCATCCTCCTGGAATTATTTCATTCGCCATAAACAGTTTCCTGCTTTGCTTTTCTGCATTTCAACGGGAGCTAAAAAATATCAGTGCAGAAAATGAACACCTCTAATTTTCGAGGAATTTTTCAATTTGTTCTAAATAGCTAAATTAGCCAAGAATCAGCATAATAAATATGAAAAGTTCAAGAAAGTATTTCAGTTAGGATAATATCAGACTTTATTATACCCTTTACTAATCGAAACTTAAAATTTGAAAATCGGACTATTCATTAACAAGTTATGAGCAATTAATTAATTTTTGATAGATGGCGCCACTTTCAAGCGACTGCTTGCTTTTCTGCTTGCATATACATATGTTGAGTAAAGGGTATTTGATAGTCGATGTACTCGACTTTAGTGTTCTCTCTTGTTTAAATTGCAAATTGTATGATTCAGTCATGCGTTAAAATCTAAATTCAATTGTAGTTAGTTTTTATTCTCGTTCTCATTCCAAAGGTCGAACCAAAGTATTCAATTGAGTTAGGATTTAATGAAAGGCTTGGTTTATCGTAAATTATACAAAAGAAAGGTTGTTTCCTGTTATGATGCCTGCCGAATCCTTTATCCTCCATAGACATCCAAGGAAATGACGAAGGATAAAAGCACATTGCATAAACATATCGATTGAATGGGATTTACAATAAAATATATATACATTTATTTAATTTCAACTGTTGCATAATTCGTCATTGGGAGTTTGTGTTAATTAGAGCAATACGAATTGGGCCAGTGCATTCGCATAACTGAAAACAGAAAACTGAGCAGAGAAAAGTGCCATTGTGGGCAGAGCACATGGGTAAACTAATAAAACTCGTGGCGCACACAAAGCGTTCCACATCCGCCCTGTGGCCGAATGCCAAAGTAAATATGTCCGAAAAAGGCAAAGAATGAAGCTCGGTTGCCTGTTGGCAGACTTAATTGGAATTTAAATCAAAAGATAAACTAATTTGGTGCGGGACACGGGACACGGGACACACACACCTCACACCTCACACATGGCACGTTTTCAGCCACTTGCAAATCGGGCTCCCCATTCCCATTCCCATTCCCATTCCCATTCCCAATCCCAATCCCACTTCAATCATGGTTGAACTGGTTGAAGCACAATTTAAGGCGCGTGAATTATGCATGCTACGAGGAGCAGAGCTCCGTTCGTGTGTCCTGGATTTGGGTCAGAGCAACAAAATCAATAGCGCGCTGCTTAAGGGCTGAAAGTAAAAAGTAAAAGAATAAAAACAACAACAACAACAACAACGATAAGGACAGGTAAATTTCTCTGGCCTCACGAATACCTGGCAAATCGCTTCCATTTATATGTCGTTACTTGAGTCATTTTTCAAATCAATTTTCAATTTGTATTCATAGCAAATTAGACGCGCGATTGAAGCCAAATGCAATTTCTGTCTCGAAACAGGTCCTCTCGTCCTTTCGTCTTTTCGTCCTTTGTCCTCCTGTCACTTCGGCCCAAGTTAGTTCGAGGTATAACGCAAAATCCTTGCTAAATCCTCGCTCGAGCGTTAAACTCTGCCCGCATTTAAGCCATAGGCGCAAGTTAATTTGTTTGGCAGGACTCGCAGGACTCGCAGGACCTGAGAGTGACCCTTATCGCCTTCGCCTTTCGCTTTTCGCTACTCGCAGGGGAAAAAGCCGAAAGGACAGCAAAAGCAAAGAAATGGAAAAGTAACCAACGAAGCAAAATGCAAACATGAAACGAAATCAACACAAAGAACTCAAATACAGGGGCATTGGGGAAAGGGGCATTCGCACACTGGGAAAAAATAAGGTTAGAATTTATAGGAAAAGAAAAAAATACAAAAAATTTAAAAAACACTATATTTTTAATATTTTACGTAAATGTAAATGGGGGATCCCCTCACTCGGCTAAAAAGTGCAAGGAAATGTGGTATTCAAAAAGTATGCAAAAAAATATTTGTTCTGAAAACTCCCCCACAATTCCTGGAATTCCTGGATCCGCCACTGACTGAATTTTGTTAATTTTTTTGCAGTGTACTCTACGCCAGTTTGGCATTTCTACAAAAAATCACAAGCTTTACCCCACAGGGGGCAATGCCTCCTCAGTGTCCTGTAGTGCTTTTGAGTTCTTTGTTTTGTCTAGATGACCACTTTTAATAAAATGTTCGTTTCATGCGATGCCAAAAAAGGAAGTTCGGAATTTTAACATTACGGTGCTGGAAAAGTTCTGAAAATATTTCAAGGGTTCAATTTTCTAAGGTAAAAATAAAGCAACCAACAAATGTCATGTAAAAACCTAATTTAAAATTTAAAATTTTTTTTTAATTTAAACTGGGAACTTTAATTAAATTAAGAGATACTCAAATCAAGTGCCAGCTTACTGCACTTCTCATTTTGGTTTTTCTTTCGCGTTATACCATTTATCCCAAAGCCAACTAATTTATTTAATTGACAAGTTCTGGCCAAAAACTTAAAGTTGAAGCTCGACTTGGGCAAATAGACTGGCTGTGACTGCAACAACAAGTGTCGCTAAAAAGTCCGAAAGTTTGACGATTTTCGCGGCTTCCAGCGCTTTTATTTGAGTACGCTAGTTAACTTCAAAAACGAGGGTATTTTGGCGGGCGGCCTACTCTTCTGTTCCCTCTGTTTTTCGGTTTAACGCAAACAAAACAAAGCGCAAAGCAAACACACACTACGCCAAAAGGGAGGGCACGCATCTGTATTTGTATGTAGATGTAAAAAACTTCAAAGCACACACACTTAGCGTGCTCAGACACGCACTAGTACACACGCACACACACACACACATACGCGAACAGGGCGAACATGGCGGGCGGAAACGGAAACGAAAGCGAAAAAATGGGAAAAATGAAAGAGCGATGGCGCGGTGGCGGCTACTTGATGTTGATGCCACAGATTTTGTTACACTTTGCTTTTGGCTAAGCGTTTGCTAAGCTGTTCGGGGGGCGGTTGCAGGGGGGCGTGGTCTTTGGGGGCGGAGGGGGCGTGATCCAGGACACGTGCCGCTGCATTCGATGCGTGACAATCGAGGGGACAGCGCCCAGCTGAAGTGCAAATTGGTTTAGCATCGAATCATTTTTGCGAATCATTTCGTGTCATCGTACATATCGAAATATATGTATATATAGAATTGGTATATATATATATATATATATATATATTCGCTGTTTTTGTGGCATCCCTTTTATGGCCGATGTGTGACAGATTGAGTTCGTTATTTGTTTTGCACATTTTAGAGGGTTTTTTTTTACGACGGCTGGTTTACAGGCGGCAATTATATTGTTTTGCGGTTTTCCAGTTGTTGACAAGGTGAATTGGTAACTGTTTTCAATTTATCGATTGCGAAAAAACCTTTGACGTATTTTTCGCCCTTTTTTCCAATTTGACCTTTATCATTTACCGAGAATTTGTGATTTAATATTTTTCTCCAATTAGTCAATTAAATGCTACATCTTTTTTCATTAAAGTTAAATCCCAAAGAACATTGTGGATTAAGCTTTTAAGGCTTCCGCCTTTTTGTGATTTGGCTTTCAAGTCGAAAAGACTGAGGTGTATGTGTCTACTCGTTTTTCCTCCTAGATTCCTACTTTGTTTCGTGAATTGAAATGTAACCAAGCTGAGGGAAAGTCTAATTGCAAACCACAACAAAACACAAAACAGTCAGTCAACTTTGTCGTTTTTCAAAGCTGTTTCTAAGTTGTTGGCACACATCCCCATCCCGCATCTCCCATCCTCCATCCCCCATCCCTTGCGAAGAAGTTCGCCACGGCAAACTTCAGGCTGCCAGCCGAAATGCCTGAAGGCACTCTCACTCCGCACACAGATACATTTACAGACAGGATGCGACATCCTGCACACACACACACACAGGACTCGTGTGTGTACACAGCTGCGGCTCATTTGATCGCTGGGTTTGGCCAATTGACGGAGGAGCAGACTTTTGTGCGTAAATATTTTCCAAAATGTTTGCTAATTTGACTCGAGCTGCTCCTTGTATACCCCCCCCCCCCCCACACATCCTTTTGGTGCCATTTGTTTTTCCAGGCTCAGACAAAAAAGAAAGTTCCCAAAAGTAGAGCAGCCCCCAAAACACCGACATAATTAAAACCGTAAACATTCCACTGGCGGCCCCAAGTTCACTTGGGACTAGTGCCTACTTATGCGGGCAGGACTCTCCAATCAATATGCCCATTAGGAGGCCCCAATCAGGTTAAGTCGATTGCTGGTTGTCTGAAACTAGTTTGCTAGTTTGTACTCTGTGGGATTATTAATGCCTCACATCTCTATGCTCCCCATTCCAATCTGATTTACGCATAATAAACAGCAAATACTAATCATAGGGAAATTTAATATTCACAAAGAAAAAAAGTCGCGATCAAATCGATATGCGCATGGTACGCTTCTGGTACCGTTTTTACCGAAATCTCTCTCTCGGAGATTATCTGACTTCGAAAAAGAGAGGAAGAAGCTATGTGGCGACTGGAATTACGTGAGCGGAAGGGAGAAAGACACATTCGAAATTCGAATTGTTGCTTACATTTCGAGCATATCGAATTGAGGTGCGCGCATATAAAGTCAAAATTAATACCACATAACATTAAATCGATCACGGTTTTGAATCACGTTGGGTGTACAAATATATTCACGCCATGCGCGGATCCACGGGGGGTGATATGGGTGATATATCACCCCCCACTCGTGTGAAAAATGAAAGGAATTTTGGTATTCCAAAAGTATGCAACAAAAAAATTGTTCTGATATCACCCCCCACAACAAAATCCTGGATCCGCCACTGATTCACGCTTATTATTAAAACCCCAATAAAAAGTTATAATTATATCTTTAAACGTATACAAGTTTATAACGGCAGACCACGAACTTGTTTTAATGCTTTAAGGAGCTATGAAAAGTTTTTAAAGTAATTACGAACTTATCTTTGAAAGTGATTAAGTCAAGTGTTCTCGACTGGCATAGAATTTTATACCGAGCCAAAAATGTTAGGAAATTTGGCTTAAAGTTGGCTCGAAGTTGACGCAAATCAATAGGACAGTTCAGGCCAAGTTCAAGTGCTTGGAAAAACTTTCGCTCTCATTTCGGCACTTTCAGTTTCAGCTTCGAACTTCTCACTCGTTTTGGCCATAAACAGGCGGCGGCAACTGCCGTTAAATATACATGAGAGCGCCCCGAACGCATAAATTGCCATTTAATGAGTGCGTGTACACTGCACACTCACTGTATACAATCGGACTCCATTTCATTCCCATCTCCCATCCCCCTGCCCATTCCCCTGCCCATCTCCATTACCGGGAAATTCGCTTTGTGGCCCGAAGACTTTCCAAGCTGGCTAACAAGTTTGATCCATTTTCCGGGGCGGCTGGCATTTTGAGTTATTAATAAACCGAGTGTCGCACACACAGGCACATGTGGAACGCACTAGTTTGGGTTCACATCAATATTTACTCTGCTCTGGCCGAGTAATTGATAGCCTATTGATTTACATGCACGAGAACTACCTTTCTTTTTATTCATTCGCCTGCCTTCGAACTCTCCTTTCTCGCCTTAATAGTTTTCTAAAGAGGTTCAAAGCCATTGCCCGGATGTCTATGTATGCAAAAATATAGGTGGGCTCGGTGCCTCGAGGAGGGGTACTTCTTAGTGAAATTGAAATGGAAGAAAGTATCTAAATATTTTATTTTCGGCCAGTCAAAGGTAAAATCACCCAAAAGTAATATCAAATTAATTAAATTAATTCCATACACATAAAAAAACAAAATCGATATGCGCATGGTAAATTTCTGGTATTTTGATCAAATTTATATTAAATTGATTGATACTCTTAGTGAAATTGAAATGGAAGAAAGTATCTAAATATTTTATTTTCGGCTAGTCAAAGGTAAAATCACCCAAACATCAAACTAATTAAATTAATTCCATACACATAAAAAAACAAAATTGATATGCGAATGGTAAATTTCTGGTATTTTGATAAAATTGATATTAATTTATATCATTTTGCCGAATTCTCTCTCTCCGAGATTCTCAGACTTCGAAAAAGGGAGGACTTAAAGTTACATGAGTGGAAGCGAGAAAGACACATTCGAAATTTAGACTTGTTGTTTACGTTTCAAGCATATCGAATTGAGATGCCGCCTATCAACTGAATATTGATATTGAACATAATATCAAATTTTTGGGTGTAAATTTGGTAATTAACTAAAATATTTAATTATAGTATTTTTTTATATTTACTTTCAAGTAGTCTGGCCAAACCTTGAATTATTTATTTAAACTTTGAAGGCTTTCCCCACAAGCATACAAATTAAGGTAATTGCTGTTAGCGTAAAAGCTCAGAATTCAAGAAAAACGAACTCAAGCGAGAAAAGTGAATATAATTGGTGGGCTTTAATAAAAGTTGTTCTTTATTTGCTTCGTAATATTTACGTTTGTGCAAATTCACATCCAGAGAGCCTCAATTCTCAGCGCAGCAGCAGCTGTGGGGCAACAAGAAGGAGACCTACATTTCTTTTCAATAGGCCACGAGATAAACAAGTGGGCGGGGGAGAAAGTAGAAAGGAGTCAGGAGTCAGGAGAAAGTAGAATGGAGAAAGGAGACAGCTGACTGATTAAGGCGCAATTGGAAGCTGTCTCAGCTGACTCAGCCGCTGATGATGATGGGCTTTGCCAGTTGCCGCAAAATACTCGTGCAAAAATCCCCCAAAGCCACACACATTCACTTCCTGCTCAAATCCACTCCCACTTCCCAATTCCCAGGGCAGCCCGCAACAACAACAAGAAAGAGGGAAAAACCGCCCTAGGCTCAGAACTCATTAAATTACAATAAAAATAATATCACAAGGCCAAAGGGAAAGGACAGGAGCCACCGGAAACGCACATAAATCTCGTCATAAGAATACCGGGCTAAGAAAAGAAATTCCGGGAAACTTAGCAAACATCCATTTGAGGTTGAGGCCACGTAAACGTGAAGTAATTTAATAATTCACATTTATTGCCATTTTTCCTCAATATTAATTCACTTATTTTGGTAACTTTTTAATTTAAAATGGAGATAATAAAAGGAGCACAAAGAATGGAATTCAATTCCTGAATCTCCTCGCTTATTGACACTTCTCAGTAAATATTGTTTCGTAAAAAATAAAGAGCAATTGAGCGCAACTACCGTTGAATTTCGAATTATTTACAGAATAAAATGCCAGTAAAACCCCAAATAAACGTGTCTATTTAATTCGCATTTTTCCGTTTAATGAACCACTGTGTAAATATCCCCTCTTAAATATTGAACAATGGAGTCGTTTAAATAGTAATAACCTGCAATTATATTTAAGTAAATAATTCAATTATTACCTGCTGTCTATTGACAACCGCTTGAAACGTTATTAACCGCTTTTACTAACGTAATCAGTATTTACCTGTACATTTGATGTATAAAATAAAATAAATTAAATTAATAATAGCCCTTAAGAACACGACTTTAAAGAGTCATAGGCCATGTAATCCAAGTGCCCTGTATATTTTCTGGCTAATTAAAAGTGCAGATCCCTGATCCTTAGCCCCGCATGCCCGAAACTCGAACTCTAAACTGGGAAGATTAACGAAAAGCCACCCAACTCTGCGAATATGTAAAAACGAGCGAAATAAAAACACCATTTAACATTTGTGTACAGAGGCAAACAAGCGAAAAGAGCCACATGAAGGGTAGAAAAAGAACAGAAAACTTTTCATTTTATGACGCATTAAAATAAAAGGTCGTAAAAAGCGGGACAAAATCATGAATGCGAAAAAACAAAAAACAGCAGGCTGCATCAATAGACAACAAAATGCAAAAGGGGCCAGCTTTATGGGCAAACAAACAAATAAAGAGGCGGGCAAACAGTTGCTCTCTGCAAACAAACAAACAGATAAATACAAAACATATAATTCTAAAAAAAAAACACTAAAAACATGGCAATAAAAACTCGAAGCGCCCTCTTAAACCGAAATCAAATGAAATTAAACAAAATTCGACATGTCCACTGAAATCCAGGTGAAATATGTACATTGTATACACACAAAAAAATAATATGTATATACATATATAATTTATTTATTTATAAGCCCCAAATACCATTTTGGTGGCGTATAACCAACTTTCTGTCATTTCTTCACCTCCAACTGCCCATCAATGACGACGATAATGATGATGTTGCACTGATGATATTCTATTGCCCCCACCAAAGTCCCAACGACAGCAGCACCAACATCATCCACATCCACATTCACACCGACCAAAGGCGACCGGGTCGCTTCACCCAGCTTATGGACCTCCTGCCACTGGGAGGCCTGAGCCCGAGCTCCACGAAGCTGGCCACGAAATCCGAGGGGCCCTCCATGAATCCGAGTCCCCATTCAAATCAGAATCAAACATCTGTATCATCGTCGCTGGGCAGCCCGAATCTCAGCTTCCACAGCGAGGAGCTGCTCCTGGACATGGAGACCGGCGAGGAGTTCCATGAGCTGCACAGGTAGTTGGTCTTGGTCCCTCAGCAAGCAATACACCACCCCGAGACACCCCGAGAAACCCCGAAACAGAAACAGAAACAGTAACACACACCAAAGACACAAGACACCCCAAAAACAGATGCCGCTTGGTCCACTCGGGCGCATACTTAATGTCCTGCTAAACAGCAGGGACCTTAATAAAGCCTTAGTAAAGGAAGAACAATAAAACAATAAAAACAGCGAGCTCAATATTTAGGTGGCAAGGGGATCTTAAAAGAGAGTTGGACATGCACTGGCAGAAAAGTGGAGCCACGTCATTTGGGATTTTCCAAATTTCTGCAATGCCAAAAAATAACAATTTAATATATATTAAATAAATATTAGAAATATTACTTAAGTGAGAAGTGAGCGTTGAGGTTAACAAACAATATTTACTACTGAAATTTATAATTTTTATAATTATAATTATTAATTATTATTATTAATAAGGATTAGTTAGTTAAATTATCATCACAACTAAGTATACTTAAGAACTACACAAAAAATGCCTGCATGTGACATGAATTTAATCAATTCATATTTATTTATTTAATAAATAACTCATACATATAAAGCAGACGGTTGAAAATGGTATACAAATCAAACAATTTTGTGTCCATCTTACTTTATATGCAGGCATTTTTTGTGCAATTATGCAAAAACTATTTAAATTGATTTCACTTTATAAACGGCCATTATTATAATATTACATCTATTGGTATTGGCTTTCCGAGCTGAATGCCAAAATGCTGGTTTAATATTAACATTTTTTAAATACCACGCCCCGATATTCCAACCCCCCGGGGCGGGAATCCTCGAGCCTTCGTACGCTCAAGGATTCAAGGACCTAATTGTAATCCTCCTCAAATCACGACAATGCGCACTTAATATCAATGAAACAATGCGGCAGTCCAGAAATCAAAGTCTAAATGGAGATTTGGGGATCTGAACGTACTCGTCCTCGTACTCGATACTTAAGCACGCGAAGCACCTTTGTCGCGATGAGAGATTGGGATTAGAATTCGAAATGAGGATAAGTGGATTAGGTTACAGTGGTTGACCGCCCACTTTGGCGACCATCCGACCGTGGGTATTATTTCAGGACAAATTTAATTTCGATTCCGGTGCAAATTAAGTAATTATGCTGTTTAGGCCAGGTGGGTAGCAATTAGCGCGCATGTACATGTACTCAATGAGTCAGCAAACTGACGGCTTAATTGGTATTGTAGTATACTTGGTAAAGTATTCCTGTTCGAAGCACTTGACAGCTGCATTTTCCAATGACTTTGGGGGCAAATGTTTATATATTTGGACGGCAAATAAAAACTAAGATCTAATTTACATTGTGGAAAGATTTTTATTGTAATAGGAATGTTTAAAAATGAATATGCTTTAAATCAGGGTTGCGAAAACATCGATAGTCGGTTTCATCGATAAATTACAGAAAATAGACAACAAATTTTAATAACTAAGGAAAACTAAAAAAAATTGTAATAATAAGTTAAAATACCGTCGTGTTCTAAAACGAACATACCTAAAAATTGTTAAAATATATTAAAAACCATATTCAAATTAAATGATTTAGCTGATACTATCCATAACCATCGATGTTTTCTAAATTTTAAGACCATTGATAATATCGATAGTGCTATCGATTGTTTTACTTTAAAAATAATTTTTAAAGCCATATGAGATTATAGTTTTCTCACTTCAGTAAGTAAAAAACTTTAAAAAATGTAGTTACCTAAACTCGATGTCAATTAATTACTTACTTACCCCATTCACTTAAACACTCTTTTGATTATTCGCTGCAGAGCAAGGCATTCGCTGTGATTTAATTACTTACGATTCCGTTTGCACTTTCCATTGCCATTGTAATTGCCAGCCAGAGCTTGAATAGTTGTAAACACAAGAGCATGTTTGAGTGTTTGGACAGGATGAGCGGATTGAAATGTCCCCGTTTGGCATTTGACACTTCCGCGACGGCTTACCGCGCCATCAATCACGTCGACATGCGGCAAATTAATTAATTACTATGTATTCCTACAGCAGCCGCCGATGAATAGCGGCTGCGGCTGAATAATGTACGATGTTCGAGGCAGAATACCCATACCCACAACCAACCCACGGAATCGAATTGTCCGACTGACGAGTGTATAAATCGAATTAGCGTCGCAACTTCCATATTCATTTCCATTTCCATTTTCATTTCCATTTAGCTGGCCTGCGATGGTCAGTGGGTCTCGGGGACTTGGGGTCAGTTGGCTACACGGCAATGCAATTAAAGGATGAAATGACATGATCCCTGCCCTTGGCCCTGGCCATCTGCATCCGCATCCGCATCCACACTCGAGTCCAGCAAATTACCTGCCCATGAAGGAGCCGCCAGCCGTGCGACCTTGGCTCTTGTTGACATGCCGCTCATTCGATTTGCCTTTTTCCCCGTTTTCACCGCGAGTCCGATTTGATTTTCTGCATCCAGCATACAGCATCCTGCATCCTGCATTATCCTTGACGCATCGACATTGGCATTGGCATTGGCATTGGCCTTGGGCCGTTAATTGCATCACAATGGCCCCAGGTGACGGAGACGGAAGCTGAAGCTGAGAGCACTATCTGGTTTTTCCAAACACCATCGATCAACCGTTGTCATAGCTTTCGGATTAACTGGAGGCCCTTCTCGCAGCGAATTGCCCTTCAAGTTGGCGTCATTAAACCGAGATTCATTGCTGTCATTTCGTTTTGTCTGCAACGAGTATCTAAAATTACCTGCTGGGTATTAGTCTTCATACCCGTTACTCGTAGAGTAAAAGGGTATATTGTATTCGTCGATAAGATTCCGACCCTATAAATACCTTACAAAAGGCCTGACGCCAGACTTTGTAAAACTGTAAATGTCATTTTGTTGTGTTTAGTAATATCTATCGAAATATAGAAAAAAGTGTTTAAATTGGACCACTCATTTAAAAGTTATGAGCAAATAATGGAAGCAAGCAGTGCAAGCAGTCGCCTTGCTGCTGTCGCTTTGCTGCTTGCATATTACCATCTCTCTCGCACTTTCCTTACGCTCTTTAAGTAACGCTGTAACGGGTATTTGATAGTCGAGGCACTTGACTAGAGGATTCTTTTTTCTTTCCAACTGAAATAGTTGTGCAAATATAGTGGGTTCTTCGGTCATCGATTTCTGATGATAGGGTAACTTCCGTAATCCGATTTAAGCGGATTTATATTTTATGTAAAATGCGAAATACAAAAAAAAACGCTACGCTAATCTGACTTAATTATGTTTTGCGTTCGGTTGCAAACGGAAATTAACTATGAAATCACTGCTGGCAATTTAAACAAGGCCATTTTAAATCCAAACTCAATTAAGCAAAATGTTGGCTGTAATTTATTTCAATTAAATAATGTTCATTGCTCCATCTCCATCTTGATGAAGCTGTCGCCTGGCTGGAAATTAAATTGGCACTTAAATCCGAAAGACAGCTTAATATACTAAAAAAGGAGAAGATAATAGAGAAAAGGATTTTTGAATCTGCAAAGGCAATAAAGGTTACTTTGAAAAGAAGTTAGTTACTTTCGCACTTTATATTAACAATAATTCTGAGGATTTAAGAATCGCAAAAAATTCCGGAAAATATTAAAGAGAAACTCAATATCGTAAAACTTTTTATTTAAAAACTCTGTATTCGAATTTTCACTTAATTAATTCTGACTTATTACCATCTACTGAATAAAAATGATAAAAGTATGGCACTCACTTCACCGCAAATAATTCTGGAAAATATTAAAGAGAAACTCAATACTCGAATTTCCATTTAATTAATTCTCACTAAAATACCAACTAATGGTTAAAAATGGCAGAAGCAATGACAAAAACCATTCAATGCTCCGCAGATAATTCTGGGAATTATGAAAGTGAAACTTAATATCGAGCTGGAAAACTTTTTATATAGAGGGTAAACACCCTCATGCAAAAAGTTGCCGAACTCTATGTTCCAATTTGAATTTAATTAATACTTTTGCTTACATTCATAACCATATTTTTGGTTCTGGCAGCCGTTATTATGGCAATGGCAATGGTTTTGTTATGCGGCAGACGAAGCCCATTATGCAGAAATAGAAATTGTGTTTCCTGCTGCATCGGCATCTCGGATTGCAGTTTTAATCAGGGCGCTGCCTCTGGTGCCTCTGGTGCCTCCGCTGCTCCTCTCTTCCTGCCTCCAAAAAACTCCCAGATTTCGCAGGGAATTTTGAATTATTTGGCTTTCGAACCCCGCAAACTGAATCTGCAGCAAGAGCTGCGAAAAGCCGCAAGGCCCTGTAAACTGAAACTTTCGCCCCTCCTTCCCTCCCTTTTTGCTCCTCTTCCGCCGGAGGAGGGGAAAACCTTAGGGCAAAGTAGTTTCCTCATTAAATTTTAACTATGCGCTAAGCGGGGGGAAATTCGGTCTTTCAAGTCAGCTCATGTAGCCATTGAGCCATTGTTGCAGCAAACAAAAAACACTCATTTTCCATCTTGTTTTCCCTGTCCAGGGGCAATGACGTCTTTAAACAGGCGGATAGATAACGAAAGATACCTTTTTTAAGTGACTCAGTTGCCAAATAATAAGGTGGAGATATAAATAATATAAATTTCAGTACATCACCTAATAAATGTTAGTACGATATAGGTCAAGAAATATGTTATTTAAAAAGCAAAAAAGCAGATTCAAGGAACCAAGTTTTCCTTTCAGTTTTTGGGCCCCAAGAGGTTTTTTCCCGAAACTACGCATTAATTTACTGACCAATTTCACAGAATATTTGTTGCAGAAATTTCACAAAGCTTCTCCTTTGGCCAGAAAATTTTCACTTGAAACAAGGGGAAAATAAATTTGCAACGCTTTGGGAGCAAATGATCAAAATGAAGCTAATTAAAACACTTAGCCCCGAGAGCTGTGGGCCATTTGGCATATGACAGCCCGGCGGAGGAGGCGGAGTTCCCTTTTTGCAGGACCTCCTTTGAGGAGCCCACCTCATCTGCATTCGGCACGTGGGCTTGCATCTTTATTTAGCACGGCTGCAGTTTTTAATTGCACATTTCTGGGCCCAGCATTCGGTTGCTTAGCCAGAACAGGGGACCCAAACTGCAGCTGGGAATGGAAATGAAAGTGGAAATGGAAATGAAAATGAAAGTAGTCGTGGGAACGGGAATAAAGGTGCGCTGATTGCAGATGCAGCACCTGCTAATTGCCCACCTGTCACTTGCAGCCAGCTCAAAATGCACTAGAAATAAATTCTAGAAATACACAAAAAACTACTTTAAAATTTAAGAAATTCAAAAATAATAAGTAATGATAATAAAAATCGATATTTTGTCTATCGATTCTGATCGGTATCGATAGTATCGATTTATCGAAAATTTCAGGAAAAACTACAAATTACAAAACCTAAAGAAAACTAAAAAAAATCATTATTAAGTCATAACACTTGTAGAAAATAGATCTAAATTTTACCGCGAGTGAAGTGAAACAAAGTTTAGTATTGAGCCGTAGATTTCTTAAAAATATACTGAAACATACACTTTTTTTAAAATGTTTTAAAACCTACAGGTAAAAAAAATATTTAGCTGATTCTATCGATAATAGGACAAAACCAGCGATAGTATCGATAGTGAGTAAAGTGAAACAATGTTCAATATTGAGCCGTAATGTTTTTGAATACCTTAGGTTTCTTACAAATATACTTAAACATATACTTTTTTTTAATTTTTTAAAACCTACGGGTAAAAATAAATTATTAAGCTGATTCTATCGATAATAGGACGAAACCAGCGATAGTATCGATAGTGTTATCGAAGTTTTTACCCAACCTATCCCGAAATAGATTCTTATTGTAAGTAGACATATTAAAATTCTGAAAACTATTATCTTGCCTCTGCCATCAACCTATTTATTTAAGTATTCTAAAATGTTAAATTTACATGTGTTTTTCGCATAGTGCCTTTCGGGGCCCAAAAGGTCGACCGTGTGGGTGGCTAAAATGTGGCCAAAAACCGCAGTTTCAGTCAGCTCGGCTGACTTGCGGCCAAGTGGCAACTTGATTGTCGTCCCAGAGCAAATTCCACGGTTTGTGCCCGGCAAATGTGGGCCGAAGAGGAGAAGGAGAAACTGGACGGGATGGATGGGCAGAGGTAGCGAATAATTTGCCAAATTGACTGCATTCTAATTTCTGCCGCAAAGCACTGCGGAAGGGATATTAAATTTCTGCACCTATTACGGACATTACTGGCCTTATTGACCGGCGTGTTGCGGTCATCCATATTGCCTGCTCAATGCATCGATGATTAATGCGGCCTAAAGTGGACATTCGACGCAATCGGCGGGCATTTGTATTGGTGCAATCACATTTAATCTGGTTAGTTGAGGTGATAATTTGTAAGCTTAGTTGATTGGACGGTAATTAGGTAGTTTAGCTATTCCTTAAGGTATTTTAATACTCCTATTAAATAAGTTTTAGTAACTAGAAAGGGTCTAAAATAATGTATTTCACATCTGTAACACTTCATGCTCATTAAACTCACGCTAACACTTCATTGAAGAAAAAACACCAGCACTTTAATCAGTATTCACCACGATTTTTAGTTTGTAGTTTTGCAAATAAAAATTAATAAAAAATTTGACTTTCGTAGTTAATATTATTTTTGGCACTATTAATATTTGTTCACTTAAATTCGATATCTGAATCTAATTTTGATCTCTTAACGGTTTTAGAGCTTGGAATATACTAAATAAAAGCTAAGGCTACTTCGTTTGCTACTTTATTCGTCCAAAATTGAATGATACAACAAATTCCGTTGAAGATGCTTATAATCACCCCTTATATTTCCCCTTTTCACCCAGATCCACTCATAGGGATGAGTTCGGCACGCAGCGCGTTTACAAGAAGACCTCGCCAAATTGCGTGCTGACCCTATATTTGCCGACTCGCGAGATAACGCTGACCGGGAACAATCCGTCCGTCCTGCGGGGCATCGTCTACGTAGATCCGAAGGCCATCCAGGGATATCGCGTATACGCCCAGTTGACGCTGACGTTCCGGTGAGTGTCTCAGTTGCAGTTATTTCGAGATTGCAACTGGAACCATGGAGACTTATCCCCCGACTGCCATGCCATTCCATTCCAGTTACGGCCGCGAGGACGAGGAGGTGATGGGTCTGCGATTCTGCAACGAGGCCATCATGTCGCTGCATCAGATTTGGCCACGACTCGAGGAGCCCACGCCGGAGTCCCTCAGTCCGCTGCAGGTAATAATGGAAATTGAAATTATGCATGGTCCGGGGGCTTTGAGGTTCGAAGTGGGGAATATGACGACAGTTCGGGGGGGGGGGGGGGGGGGGGGGGGGGAAGCTGTCCAACTTTGGCATTAACAATTGATGACGTTGCGGAAGCGCTCCTCCATCCGCAATTCCCTATTTCTGCGATTCGACCTCATCAATCCGCCGGGGGAAACGCGGCTCGCTGCACTGTACCATAAATAATTGGACAATTTGCCGGGACTTGCAACGCCATCACTTGGCACCTCGCCTTCGCGTCGCCCTTTGGGGGAGCCGATGACATTTCAGCGGGCTTTTGGCTGGCTTTTTTGGCCAAATTTCAAATCAGATTAGCTCCCACATTTTCCAGGCAGTTAGAAACCAAGCTAAGTGGGGTATTTTGATAGGTGATTTTGACTAAACACAAACGCATATCGTATTTACCTTGCAATACTGGTAAAATTGATATTAAACAATATCATTTTGATCAATTCTCTCTCTCGGAGAAAGAGTGTAAGAAGCAAAATGACAACTTAAAATACGTGAGTGGAAGCGAGAAGAACAAATTCAAAGTGGGAGGGAGAAATACACATTCGATATTCAAACTGACCTGTTTTTTACATTTCGAGCATCTCAAATTGAGACATAATAATATCAATATCAACATAATATCAAATTGATCAACGTTCATATCAAGTTTTTTTTTGAGTGTCTGTTCACAGTAAGTTCGAAGGAATCCTTAGTTTTTAGGGCCTCGCAGTTCCAAAAATCTTGAATTACAAATATATGTAAATCTCATCAAAACTCGAAAGGAAAACAAACACTTAATTCTCAAATATTCTTAGGGGAACATAGGATTATAATAAATAAATTGGCCGAAAATTCAAGGGAAGTCAAACGATTTAGCAGGGTTTTTAGGTATATATATAACTTTAACGCTAGCGCAAACTTTAAAATTCCGCTTTTGATTTTTGTATGTTTATTTTAGTACCTACGTATGTTTACTTTTATCCCATTTGCCTTGCGTGAATGGTAATGTTTAACTGTCTTCATGACGAACTGTTTCGAATCAGATTGTTTCAACCTGGAGTGCCGGATCAGCATCCACTTCCACATCCACTTCCACATCCACATCCACATCATCCCCTGGATGCCACATGCCACTTGTGTGTCCCTGGCCCTTGGATTTTTATGAGCAGCACGTTGAGTTCGTGTTCGTCCGTCCGTTTGAATGTTAGATGTTTGGATGTTTAGATGTTTGGTTGTTCGGCTGCTGACATCTCACGTGCGCCCTTGGATGTGTGTACACCGCCGAACATCGTACATACATAGGTACATATGTATATCCGTGTATAATGTATACCAAATGATGGCTGCCGTTGTTCTTCGGAATCGGAATCGGTATCGAAGTGGGAATGGGAAGGGGAATGGGTATGGGTAGCTCCCTGCCTTCGGGCGGTGCACTTAAACCAATTGAAAATCAATTTCATTTAACTAAAAGCCAAACAAATGTTTGCCGTTGCCTCTCCAAATCTCCAAATTCTTTGTGCATTGTTTTTAGGACCAATGGCCGAAGGACGAGGAAAGTGGGGTTTTTTGACCGAAAACTTTTGAAATTCAACTTTTCGCATTTTTATTAAATTTGACATGGAATAATTTATTTTCAATTTTTTTTTTTGCCTTTGCCATCCCATTTGCGATGGCCCACGCCCCAAAAACGAATTCGGTTAGCCAATGGGTTTTCTCGCTCCACTTCTTTATAATGGACTCGCAGGCAACCGAATTCGTTAAGGGTCCTCATCCTTATCCACAGACACACACACACAGACACACACACACAGGCACACGCATAATTAAATAAATTTGATTTTAATAACTTGCCGAACGACAAGAACCGGCAAAGATAAAGGAAAGCCGGCCAAAAATAGGCCTCTACAAACAGATCGAAAAAAAACGAAGGAGAGGAGGGGCTGGTATAGAAAAATACACTCAAAAAAATACCAATGCAATTTTAAGTATATCCTTATTCGATTTCAGGCAATTCTGTCTTTCGAAATGAATAAATAAATAGGACAATTTAATAAATTGTAAATGTTCAAAAAACATTTTAAAGGAATGAAATTTGGTCCTTGTTTTTTTGTTTTCAATAGCTTGTTTCGCTTTTTATTTGAGTGTATAAAAAAAATGTTTGCTTTCTGTGGCCGTGGTCGAGCTTTGATAGATTTGCAAACGATTGACTTTACTTTGATGGGAATAGAGACGACATTTTGATAAAATCCATAGTAAATGGAAGTTTCCGTTCTATATGCGTTTACATATATTAAGGATAGCCTAGCCCCACAGCTTCGTGTGCCTGTACTCAGTTCCTCAAGTGCTCACTTGCAGACCGAAAAGATAAGCCACCTTGTAATAATTGTGGCTTGCTTCTTGCTTCTCCAGGACAACGAATGTCCAAAGGACACGTCTCTCGTTGTCCGGGCAACCTGACTGTACACGCGCAAACGATTAGATCTTGATGTAAAAATGATAAATATGTTTATAAATAAATATACACTTGGGTGAGCCATTAAAATAAATTAAAATATACAAATTACTAAATTAAAATAATATTAAAATAAGCTTGGGAAAACATTTAGCTATACTATTTGTTTTTCTAATGTACATACATGATTATATGCAAATAAAATCCAAGGAAAATCGCAACGGAGGATTTTAGTTTGTATTAATTTATAAACACTAATTCCATTTTTTTTCTCCATTCCAGGAGGCCCTGATGAAACGCCTGGGAGACGGCGCCCATCCCTTCACCCTATCGCTATCCTCCTACGCCCCACCCAGCGTCCAGTTGGTTCCGGCCAAGCGATACTACGGAGCTCCGATTGGCACCAGCTACGATGTCCGTTGCTTCATCGGTAAGTCCTGCGAGCCCACAACGAATGGGAATCTTCGAAGGGGAATAGGGAACCTTGGGGTAGTCAGGGAAAGGAGCTCCAACCAGGATGTGCCCAAAGTTCTTGGGAGAGAGTTATAGAAAAAAACCATAAAAGCTCATAAGATTTTTATGAAAAGAAAATACAATTAATTATATAGAAAAGATATAACTATATACCAAAAATCATAATAATCGGACTGTTTTCAAGAAAGTTACCATATCTTTTTTATCGTTTACCAATAAGTTAGTATTTAGCTTGTAATAGTAACATTGGGTTTATTTTTATTTTGCTAAATATTTCTTTACATTAAGAATTATTGAAGAATAAGAAGATTACAAAGACGTTACTTAACTAGCAATAGTGTGGATTTTACAGGATTTTACCTTTAATAGTAAACTATGGCAGTACTGAAATTAAAGCTCTTCGCATAGACAACGTTTCCCATTGGGGAATCGTCTGGAGCGGAATGTCTTGGGACTGGGTCACAGACAGAAGTCAGGCTTTCACCTGAAGCACTCACCCGCATTGCTGGCATCCCCCAAACACACCTGAACACCCACCCACCCAACCACTCAGCTACCTGACCATCTGACCACCTGACACCACCCCAGTCAAACCCATTCAATCGCCATCAAAGATCCAGACATCGTCGCCAACTGAACCCAGTTGCGACTGGGACTGTAACAATCAAGTCGATTTCCACCGTTCAATTATATGTGTATAAATATCCATCTATCCGGCGAGGGGACACGCCCCCTTCAATCTTCGTCCATCGAATCAATCGCAATCGCTGACGTCAGCAGGGGGAAATTTGTGATTGATTTTCGTAACGATTCGTTCGGGTTTTATTTTCGTTTTTCATTTCTGTTTTTTGTTTTCCGTGTTTCGAGGGGGCGAATTCTGGTGAAAGTGGGAATTTCTCAATGGTAGCACCTTAAATCGTATGCAACGGATATGTTTCAGGGATAATACAAAGTTAGTTGTTCCGAATTTAATAAAATAAATGGGCCGTCGGCCCAGATTGAGATTCAGATTCAGATTGAGATTCAAATCCGGATTGGGAGGCTCTGTTGATATTATTTTAGTCGCTTCGAGGCGCCGGCGGCCCTACGAAAATATGTCCGTGATTCTGTATTTTTCTTGGGCACCGTGCAATATCCTGTTTAATGAAACACTGCGACTTGGCCAATGCCGCGGGCGCCAGGACGAGAGTCGGTCCGGTCTAGATCCCCACTCCAATCCCGAATTCCAACCCCAAAACCCCCTCCGCCGCCGCCTCTGCCCGTGGGCACTTGTGCAATTGTTGGATTTAGCGGGCAAAGCCCAACTGCGGTTGCCACGGGCAACCTTTGCAGGAATCAGGATACAGGGGATCCAGGAACGAGGGCATCCAGATGGACAGGTCCTGCTGTCGGTGCCTCTGAGCCTCGGTGTTCCTCCATAATTACACAATATCAGCCGGTGGCTGGTCCGGCATCCAGTATCCAGTATCCAGTGTCCCTATTCAAAGTCAAAAGTTAAAGACAACGGCAGCCGAGCGCTTTACAACTAACAATGAGGGCTGACGAATTGACGGGCGGAATGAGAAAGCGCATCGGAGCACTTTGTTCAATTGTTTGCGCCAGAAAAGCCACTGCATTGTGTTGAATTACATTCAGGTGTTGCAGTAATTAAAATTGGAACGCCAAGGGGCATCTCGAATTATTACCTTTGCTATTTAATGACTAAGAAGTCACCAATCAAAATTAAATGCTTTTCAAATATATTTATCAGTGATTTGGAAACATGAAGCAGACAGGGTTAAGTGCTTCAATGTGCATGCTGGCTTGAAATGAAAATGATAATAGATTACAGATGAGTGTTTGTGGGTGTTTGTCGAATGAGCAAGTTTAAAGGCAAAAATCTATGTTTAAAGTAGAGCTTGGAAAAATATCGATTTTTGGCTATTTCTCGATATTTAATGTGTGTTTTTCCTTCAAAACATCGATATTATCGAATATATTTTGTGAAAATATCGATAATTTGCAAGCTCTAATTTTAAAGGCCATTCAAACGGGAGGTTTTACTTTATCTAGTATACAGTATTTTAAAAGACCTATACTTACAAAAATTAAACATGATAAATTTGTATAAAATACAAACTCATTAAAATATTATTATTACCAATGGAAAAAAATCAACAAAAAATACTATGAACTATGGGAAATGGGAAATCGAACCCGAAGGAAAATATAAATGAAAAATCCTAGAAGGTCATGAAATGAAAACGCACCGATGTGGACCACACACACACACAAAACATACTCGTATAACTTAAACCCCACTCATGATCGCACGCCCCTCATCCCGTATCGTTCGTATCGCCCCCTATCCAATCCCATAGAGCTTCTGAGCGACGACGAGCCAACGTGAGCAGAGGCCAAGATCAAGCGCCCCAATCCGCTGGCCAGGTGGGTCTCCCGGCTCTGCTGCCGCGGCTGCTGTGCCTGTATGTGCACGGCCTCCGACCAAGGTATATCTGATTGAGGCAATATCTGATTGATCTGATTGATGATTGTGAATGTGGAATGTGGACATCGATTCGAATTCGGATTCGGATCGAATCCGATCAGATCGGCCACGCTATCGGTGTCGTTATCCTGTTGCTGCTCGTGATCGTGCTCCTTTCCATTTCCGTTTCCGTTCCATTTCGATTTCCGTTTCTGTTACCCTACCGTTCCGTTCCGTTCCAATCCGTTTCGTTTTGCAGTTTCTTGGTGTTGTGGCTTGCTCTATATCTCTCTCTCTGTCTCTCTCTCTGTTTTGTACTTGTCCCTGTCAGTGTTGGGAAACACCTATATAAATAAAATAAATAAATAACTAGATAATGAGAAATTTTGCATTTTACCTATGGGTAAACAAGAGTACAGTCGAAATTCCATATCTCGAACCATGAGCTATGGAAATTCGAGTGTATCAGTAGTAGCGCTTTTCGCATTTCCCAACACTGGTCCCAGTCGTTCTTCTGTCGCCTCCACCTGTTCCTTTCCGTTGTTGTGCTCGATCTCTATTGCTGTTGATATAGCTCATCTGTTAGTACTCCGTTTCCCCTCCGATTTGCATCTCTCCATCTTTTCATCACCATCACTAAGCCTGTACCTTTACCTGTACCTTTACCTTTACCTTAACCCCTACCTGTACCTGTACCTCTACCTGTACCTGTAACTTTCCCGCCATTTCTGTGTACCTCCATTTGTTTCATGTTCAATGTGTTTGCTATACGTTCAAGTGGCCGCCTGCCTGCCTGAGGTACAAAAAAAAGAAACGAAATAAGAATCTATCTTAATAAAACTCATGATCACTTGCCATTCGGACGATCGACGGACCAGGACTGCAACTAAAATTCAAACCACCCGCAAAATTAAAGGATATTTCGCCTAGAAAGTCCTTGCACCAATTGAAAAGCTTAGCAAGCGTCGGCGGCGGCAACGGCAGCGGCAAACGAATTTCATTTGTTCCCAACCAAGTGGCTAATTCTCCCATCTCTGTTTCCCCAACTCCGTGCCGTTCCGTTCCCGTTCCCAATCTTGCATCATCTTGCAGCGGACAAAACGGATGAGAAGTTCCATCGACGGGCCTCCGTGAAAATGGGCGTGCGGGTCATCTATCGCACGGATGTCTTTCACCAGCATTTGGCTCCCGAGCAGTTTGCCGCCTTCGCCGGCCGTCAGCATAGCGCCCAATCGCCGCCGGCCAGTGCCACGCCCCCCTCGGGCGGGGAGGGAGGCGACCAGCAGTCGTCCTCGTCGCATCCATCCCAATCGCAGTCTCAGCCGTCGAGCGGATCCAAGCACAAGTCCAAGTCCGAGCGGGGCGACTCCTTTCCCAAGCTGCGCCTCTCGCCAAAATCCTTTCGATTCAGCGGTCGCTTCGGTCGCAGCAAGAGCGAGATCGAAAAGTGCCCCAACGATCCGTTCCACAGCTACAGCAAGTCCTTCCAGGAGGTGAGTTTTCATGTGGGGTTCAATCATTGACAAAAAAGTAATAAATTGATTTACCAGAAAGGTTAAGATTTAAGATCTTTTTACCGAATCTATATTTATAAAGGTGTCCAAAAGTTTGCAATGAAAATAATTGTAATATTATTGCACATTTTTAGGTGCCTTTACAAGCTATTTACATGAAATATGTATATAAATAAAGGCAATTTCCATGCCACTATGAAAATATAAAAGAAAAAAATTTAATTTATAAGAAAAATCAAGTTGTAAGATCATAGTACCGAATTAATATTTATAAAAGTGTCCAAAAGTATGCAGTAAAAATAATAATAATATTGTTCCGGGGATTTTCATCTAATATGTAATGAAAAACATAAGAAAATAATTTAATTTTCAAGAAAAACTAAGTTTTAAAATCATAATTCATTATTTATAAAGGTGTCTAAAAGCAAGCGATGAAAAAACATAGTAATACTGTTGCATACTTTTAGGCACCTTTATAAGTTATTAATAGCAGACAAGTAAGGCAAATTGTATGCCACTTTGGTACAGTTAACATGAAGATATCGTAGAGCGTTGCAAAGCTTCTTCCATGGAAAATACCTATTTTTGACCTAAGCCACTTGTTTTTTCCCGATTCGCAGCACTGCGACAGCATGTTGCCGCCGCACACCGGGGCCGGGGTCACCGGAGGCATCGGGGGCGTCAGCGTGGGACCCTGTGGCGGTCCTCAGGGCTCCGTGGACAAGCCCTTCCTGCTGCACGACGGACGCGTCGGCCTGAGGGCCAGCCTGGACAAGGGCTGGTACACCCACGGCGAGGACGTCAATGTGACCGTCAATATACGCAACGACAGCCGCAAAACGGTCCGCAAAGTACGGGTAAGTTTTGTGGCCTGAACTTTAGTTCCGATCCACAGACCAGACCCTTATTCCTGCGAACAGTCGTCCCTGGTTATGCAGCCAATCATTAACAATGCCATAACGCATACGCAACGTGGTGCTGTTGGGGAAAAAGGCATGGTTACTGTTGTGGGGGAATACTTGTAGGTGGAAAAACCATGGGTGCCTGCTTGGCTTTCTCAAATGACAAAATACGATTTGAGCACCCAAACCATCAACTATCAATATCTTGAGCAACAACGATATATTTATACTAATTAGGTGCTTCAGTGCGGAAGTTAAGTACTTGGTATACGGTTTAATACAAAAACAGGAATCGCATTACGGAATGCGCTCACCTATTTAGTCAGTAATTGGCTTTTGTTTAAAGGATTAAAGACCCTGTGGGAAACTCCCCAGTCAGCGCCACTGATTCCACTGCATTCATCGTCAACTTTCGAGTCCTGGGACACACACACACACACACCGAGGTACATGCATAATCTGCATTGGCACTCCGTCTATGCAAACAAGATGTGTTGGGATCCGGAAAAGGCACTGGGTCTTCATAACCAGTAGTCGAGGGGTTTATTCGGCATAACAAAAAAGGAGAGTTAGGGAAAAACATTTTTATATTGGCATTACCTTTACTGAAAATTAAAATATTGGTTTTAATTAAGGAGTTACAGAAGTGAAGAAAAATTACTCTTGATATTCAAGAAGAAAAATATGCTTGTAATTTAATATTAATATTTCTAAATTGTATAGGCAATTTTTACTATTTATTTACATATCTACAAAAAACCAAAATATTTATTTAATTAAAGAGATAATATATAGACATAATTATGATTTTCATTAAAAGAAATGAGTAAAAAATTACTCTTGATATTCAAGAAGAAAAACATGCTTGACAAATTTTAATATATTTTATATAATTTTAAATTTGTAGCTTCTTCAGTGTTTTTTAAGCACTGAAAATGGTGTAGTTTAATTGGGTGTCTTGCAGTCGAGAGACAGAAGTAAAACCATTTTCTGTGCTTGGTGTTGGGGGGAATATCTAGTTATGACAGTTAATCAAACGCCCTCCAGGGGCAGGGACTCGAGTTAAGCTGCTTGTGAGTTGCACACAGCTCCGCCCTTCGATGAACAATGAGTTTCGATGCCAAACTGGATAACGATGTGGATTGATTTCCTCAGTATTGAGTTTTGAGCTTCCCGAAGCGAAGACGGAGCTACTGGGGCGCCGCCATTGTCTTGGCATTGGTCCGTTCCCCATTGGCCCCCTGAGGTGTTATTCTAATGAAATATACCAATTACCAAAGATAATTTTCAAATTGCTGCATGCCAAGTCAATCAGATTCAATTAAAGGCCAAACAATAGGTGTGAAGAACAAAAGGCAGCTCAAGATTAAATCCGGATGCTGTTCGGGGTATTTAATCTATCTACTCATTGGAAAACCATTCAAATCAAATAATATTCCTAAGTTGTTTAACAGACAGAGCAAGTTGAATCCACCATCTTATCGAGCGGCCATCCAGAATCGCACCTTAGCTTTTTCACTTATCCGGCATCGCGTGCTAATCGGAAAATATTACGTATACGCACCAGGTGTCGGCTCAAATGAACGGGATGACAGACAGGTGGGCGGGCCAAGAAGACGACAAATCTAAAGGATCCCTAGGGTCCAGGGACTCCGGAACTGGCAGTTGATTCCTTAAGCACACCCACTCACGCACATATGCAAATTGCGCTTAGCCGAATGAAATTGTCAAGCGAAGAAGCCTTAAACCACCCACTTCCCACCCCATCCGAAAATGGTGGGCCAAGGTGAAAGGGAAAAGGGAAAGGAAGGGAAGGGAAAGGAAAGGACCTTGGCAAAGTGAAAGGCTGGCAAAAGACGCAGTTAAAGTGAAAATTGTGTTTATACATTTTATGGGCTTTACTCCTCCTCTTGCCCCTCCTATTTTTCCCACTCTCGGTCTTCTCAGCTTGGGTTTTTATTGTGCCCCGAAGGCCTTTCTATGTGAGCCGCACACACGCGCACACCTTCCTTGGAGCCAACTCGTCTGGTTTTGGTTCCTGTTCCTCTGGCATTCATAGAGCCTCCGTGTTTTCATCGCACCCCTGAAAGGCATGCTGTATTTAACGGGAAATGGAGCGCGCAAAAGTGTGCTACAGTTTTACATTGTGACGGGTTATGCCTAATCCTGGCCCAAACCACCCGCCACCCCAGTTTGGCTCGGTTATGGCCTATCGTTATCCCCCAGTTTGCTGTTTCGATCGGAGTATTCGCTCTGTGAACTGAATTGCCCTTCGAACCATTGAATTGAAAACCAGAATTTTGTTTAAGAAAAGACTGCGAAAATATCAAGATGCCAAAACCTAATGGTACTCGTAACTCTTGAACAAATATTTATTTGAAGAAATCAGTTCTTAGCAAACATCTACACATTAGTAAGAATATTTGGGGAAAATATAGACGATGTAGCTTTACTGGTTTGGGCATGGCATTGAACCTCTCAATTTAAAAGGCGACTTTTATATATATGTAGATTAAACTTAACTTAACTCAAGGGCTACGCTGTTGTGTCGAATTTTAAACAAATTTTAACTGCGGGAATGTCAGGACTGAGGACAAAGCTGCCTCTTGCGACTTTCTGGTTGAGTGCAAGCAAATTGACTGCCAATGTCATCAGAATTAGAATCAGGTGGCCCACTGGAGCATTGAATCGGCATTTAATTACAAGCCGGATATTACGCATACGAGATGGGGGCCATCCTCACGTTCCTCACGACAGACACGACAGGCACTTCAGTGCATCTAAACACAGGCAAATGTGGAACTCGAGCTCGAACGATGGATTGGCTAATGCAAAATGCATATGGCGAGCACAATTCAAGCCTGAAGAAAGGCAAAGAGACAAACGGTGCGCATTGGCATTGGAAAATGTTTTATGGTGCCGCCTGTCAAATGTTATTGTTTATTTTTATTGTACCCCATTATTTTCACGGCGCATTGTCCATTGATGAATAGACTCGGTAGACGGAATGGAACCACTACAGTCAGCGACAGATGCAAGTTATGACACATACGGCGGCACATCGAATTGACTTTGCTGGGAGCGTAAGTAACGATCCACTGACAGTAAATCGAAGGCGATTTCAAAGGACGTGTGCGCACTTAAGTTGAGCAACTTGAGTGAGCCTTAAATTGCACACCAGGCATATTATTCTATACGTTCCTAAGCTGCTGTCATTTTGTCCTTAAACTCCACACTTAAATTAAAATAAAACAAGAGAGAAAGCTAAAGTCGAGTACCTGGACTATGAGATACCCTTTATTCAGAAAGTGCGAGGAAGAGCAAAGCGACTGCTTGCACTGCTTGAATTCCATTATTTGCTCATAACTTTAAAATGAATGGTCCAAATTAAAAAATTTCTTTTGCTCTACGAGGTACAAATACAAAAATATTATTTATTAAAAAAATTTAGATGATACAAGAAGTAAATTAATTTTAAAAAATAAAAATATAAATAATAATATCATAGTTTTCGATTATATCGTTCTCTCTGTGCATATAAACGAGCATTTAGCTCTCCGAAGAGATTAGAGAAAAAGACAGAAAGAAGGTCAAGGCATTCATAACGAAGCCAATTAACGGGTCAACTGAAGCATATTACCATTTGGGATAATCGGTAATTACGTAAAGGGGCGAACATTTGATTGATTGACTGCTGCCATTGGATTCTACATAAAATTAAGATCTGTTTGTTCTTTTAGAATTGGTTCTAAAATATTTTATTTTAAACTAATAACAAAGGAATTGGAACATAAACCGGAAGCCAAAACGGGCTGTCTTAAAAATCTAAAAATAAAAACAAAATACTCATAAGTAAATAAGTTCGTAGGCGGATTTGTTGAAATCCTTCAATTCAAATTCAAATGCTTATTAAAAATAGAACAATTCGTTTCAGCACTGTCCGAAACTCAGATGTTTGTGAGCTGAAAACACAACAATATTCCCACAAAATCTCATATCCTGACACGAAACACTGGACTACATTTGCTATGCATAATTTAAAGAGTCTGCGGAACTTCCTGTTTTTGTCAAATTCGTATTCCCAAATGGCTCGGCATTGGTTTAAAGCAGTAAATAATATTTTCAACTGGTTGTGAGCTGGATTTTGTTTTGTCTTGACTTGTCTCGCTTCGTTTCGATTATTGCCCTTTGAAGGGAGTGCTCGTGGTGCTTTCTGGCCATTCGGAGCCCCAGAGTCCTTGTCCATTTGTGACTTGTTTCAGCCATCTTTTATGCAATCGCATAATTCGATTTGATTTGATGGCCTTTCCCGTGAACCTTTCTCCCCTCAGCCCCTCCACTTTCTAAATGTTTATGCCAAACCGAGATTTCTTGTGGGCAACCTGGTTGGTCCCCCTGTTCATTTATTTTATTTTCATCGTGCACTTTGCGCCTTATTAAATATGTACCTACCATTCTGTGCTGTGTGTGTGCGAATCTGAATGCCGAGATTGCTTTGTACTTTTTTGTACTTCTTGTTGCTTTTTTTATTTTTGTAGCTACCAAAGTCGCCCAGAAAATGTCAAAAGTTACCTTGGGTCCTTGGGTAACTTGGACATCTGTTCCCCAATTTCCATCGCTGTGAATGTGAATGTGAATGTGGCTGTGACTGTGACTGTGGAATGGGGCCCAGCAACAAGTCCTTTGGCCCCACAGCCAATTGAAAGTCCTCCGCAGCCGTCGCACAAAGGCAAAAGGCGACTTGGATGACGGCCATTTAAATGCTATATGGAATTGAAAACTGAAAGCTGAAAACTGAAAGCTGAGAACTCAAAACTGAAAACCGTGAATTGAATGAGTCGTCGATGCGATGGAAGATTCTGATTGCTCACTTTGATTGCCGCCAAAAGGGGGAGGGAATTTCACGAACTCTTGAATACGTTAAATGGAAATAGGCCCATCTTAATGTTGCACAGACGAATTCATTAAATGAAATGAAACGCGAAGGCATAATCAATTAATATTCATTAATTAATTAGGTATCGGAAACCCGAAAAGGGGGAACGTGTAAATATTTAATGAAAATTTAGGGAAAACCTAAATATCCAATAGTCTTTAGTAGAGGTACGAGTTTAGGAATATTATTCTTATACGCCCTTAACGTTAAAATGGATTCCAATTGAACCACCTTGGAGTATGTGTAATATTTCTAGAATATTTAATTGCATTATAAAAAAAATAAATTGCATATGTAAGATGTCCTTTGGTGTCCTTAAAGGACAAGATTAGTTTTTTGATCACACAAGGGGACAGCAAAAAAATAAATGAAGGCTAAAAACGCTACGGAAAATCGAGGCTGATGAGCTGCCAATAAGTGGAGACTAGGCCTGAGTTTAATTTATTATTTCTGATCTTTTCCCCTGTTTTTTGTGGCCCTCACATCGCCCGCATGGCAATTCCTGAACGACCTGGCCACTTGAATGGACGGTAATTGAGTGCATTATCTCAGATTGGGTGGGAGATTGGGCCAGAGACACTTTGGCCGCAGCCATAAAATACCGCTCGACATCGTTTGAGCTTGTCCACAAAAAACAAACAGGGCCCAAGAGGCCAGCCAGCAGATGGTGGATGGAATTTGGGTGACTAGACAATGCTCTTTGGGGAAAATTCCGGGAAAGGTTTACCAATGACTTGAAACAGACATCTTGTAATCTTTTTAGGTTTGTCTAAATTTGATTTTAGAGAATATACCCATCAAATGGGTCGTTTCTATGCACACTCAAAAAATTATTCATAAAGTATGATATTAATTATAATTTTCACAGTGGACACCAGTCCACGTAGTGACGAAACGCTCCAGGAAAGTGTGTGAAGGCGACTACATATATTACTTCTGTGTTTCGAATTTAATTTGATCAAAATCGGAAAGATAATGGGAAATTAATTTAGGAATTTAAGAGAAACTAGAATATTTGAGGTGTTAGGGGTAAGGATTTCTGTGGGGTTCGAGGGGAGGATCGTACCCCTTTTCTGTAACTTGGCCAAAAATGGTCTTACACCAAAATTACATACTCCTTGAAGAGATTATAATATAATAATTAAATCCAAGTCACTTTTCATGTAGTTTTGAAAAATAACTTTTTTGACAATTTTTAATTTTTGCGAAAAATGGCCAAAAAATAAAAGGTCCATGTATAAATTCCAATCGATTGGAAATTTAATAACGAGTTCAGAAAGGTATAACAATCCATATTTGGATCAAGTTAACCTTTGTTTCATTTAAAAAACTGTTTCGTTTTTTTTTTTAATTCGGGATTTTGGTTGTTGACGATTTTTTTCTTTTGGATTTTTTGCTGTAACTTGGCCAAAAATGGTCCTACACCAAAAAAACATACTGTTCTAAATAACATTTTCGACAATTTTCAATTTTTTAATAAGGGGTTCATCATGATTTTTTGCGAAAAATGGCCAAAAAATAAAATGTCCAGGTTTAAATGCCAATCGATTGGAAATTTAATACCGAGTTCAGAAAGGTATGACAATGCATATTTAGATCAATATATTCTTTGTTTCAAAAAAAAATTTTGTTTTTGAAATTCGGGGTTTTGGTTTTTGAGGAAAAATAGGAATTTTTTCGGATTTTTTGCTGTAACTTGGCCAAAAATGGTCCTACACCAAAAAGACATACTGTTCTGAACAGATTAGAATATAATAATTAAGTCCACGTCACTTTCCATGTGTTTTGGAAAAAATAAAATTTTCGCCAATTTTCCATTTTTATACCCTTGCAGAGGGTATTAAGATTTCGGTCAGAAGTTTGCAACGCAGTGAAGGAGACGTTTCAGACCCCATAAAGTATATATATTCTTGATCAGCATGACTAGACGAGTCAATCTAGCCATGTCCGTCTGTCCGTCTGTCCGTCCGTCTGTCCGTCTGTCCGTCCGTTTCTACGCAAACTAGTCTCTCAGTTTTAAAGCTATCGGGCTAAAACTTTCCCAAAAGTCTTCTATCTATTGCAGGTAGTATATAAGTCGGAACGAGCCGGATCGGACAACTATATCATATAGCTCCCATAGGAATGATCGGGTAAAAAAATTTAAAAAAATTATATCTCGGGTGTTTTTGAACCTATAACCTCCTACTTTTGGAAATGCCATTTTTTAGCTAATTCTGAATTTCGAATAAAATTTTTTCAAAATCGGACGACTATATTATATAGCTGCCATAGGAACGATCGGAAAATTAGTGATTAATAGGAATGATCTGCAAGGGTATATAAGCTTCGGCTGGCCGAAGCTAGCTTCCTTTCTTGTTTATAAGGGGTTACACGACCCTTTTTTACAAAAATGTTGTTAGTGGAAAAGTTTTGAGAAAGTGGGGTGTCCCAACTTGCAGACCTCTCCCCTATTATTACAATGGTATTATTATTAAAATACTTTATAACAATTTCTACAATTTTGGATGGAACAAGGTAATCTCCAGGTTCCACATCACTAGAGTATTTCCCTTAACTGGGGATTTGTGGATTGGACCGCTTTCACCACTCAGTAATCAATATCATATTTATCGTTTAACACTGATTTTTGTACTATTTCTCCCGGGGATCCCCCCGAAACCGTCCGACAGGTCTGCGCCATCCAGCACGTCGACGTTTGCATGTTCAACAACGGCAAGTTCAAGAACGTGGTGGCCGACTCGGACAACGTGACCCCGCCGGTGGATCGCACGGTGGCCGCCGGGGCCTCGCTGAACACCACTGTGGTCCTTCGGCCGCAGCGCGGGCCCACCAAGAACTGGATCGCCCTGGAGGACACCCTGCAGCGCAGCACCGAGCCGGAGGAGATCACCGGCGCCATCGCCGCCTCGGCCATCCGTTCGCCGCACTTCGTGATGCAGAACGCCCAGCTGCTGGGCGGCTGCGGCCATCCGCTGGGCAGTCCGGCCCTGATCACCCCGCATCCGCACCTGTGGCAGCCGGGTCCAGCCCAAGGTCAGCCCGGCAATCCCAACTCAGCCGGCAGCGGCGGCGGCGGCAACGGGGAGGAGCGCAACGTGTTCGCCATCTACGTGTCCTACTACGTCAAGGTGAAGCTCACCCTGAGCGGCATGGGCGGCGAGCTGTCCCTGAAGCTGCCCTTCGTCCTCGTCCATGTCGATGAGACCCAGCGCCCGGGCTTCGCCTCGGCCACGCTGGGCGAGCTGCGGCTGGAGATGGAGCGTCTGGCCCTGCAGGATGCGCCGCTGGGCAAGAGGAACGGGCGACGACAGGCGCCCACCGCCTCGGAGATTGGAGATGGACCCTCCACCAGTGCAGCCGCCGCCGCCGCCGCTGCTGCCAAGTCATCCGGGGGAGGGGTAGGGGGAGCCGGAAACCTGGACATGATCGAGACCCTGGACGATGAGTTCAACATCAGGGTGCCGGTGCCGAAGAACGGCTCCCACAAGCGGCGATTGCAGCGCAGCGAGACCTTGGCCCGCGATCTGGAGGAGCACGAGGAGCGGGAGGCTGGCCAGCTGCCGGAGGAGGGTGAGGACCACATCGTTCAGATCCATCTGGAACAGGTGTCGCCGGACAGGGACGAAGTGCAGCAGCAGCAGCAGCAGCAGCAGGAGCAGGCGAGCCACGCCCCCGGAGCCGAGACCGGTGCAGTGCCCAAGTCGTCGAATGTGTGATTCTGATTGTGGTCCCAGATGTTTGCCAAACGCAAGAGGAAGCCGTAGTGCTCCTTCTGGCCGGCGATTTCCCACTGGACTGCAATCGAATCGAATCGAAATTCATTCTTAATTTGACCACCAAACGAGCTAAGGCCTCCTGCTAAATAAATCATCCAATGAGAATTTTCATCGAAAATATTCTGATTTTCTTTCAAAAATGTGAAACCATAACTTCGGGAGCTTAAAAATGCTATCCATACAATAAAAATAACATTTTCAAGGCCAGCGGATTTTTAAACGCACATTGGTACATACACAGAAAAAAATTGACTAAAGATCAGATTGATATGTGCAGGTCAATTTAATATTTTTGTAGTAATCAAGTTATTCATATGTTTATCTTACTTTACAATAGTATTTTTATAACTTTTATGAAATAACTGTTATAATACAATATCAAGTTGATATCTTTGAATCATATATTTGACATTAATAGCCTTTTTATTGATATGAAATAAGGTAGAAATAACCCTATTTCATATCGAATTTTTTTTCTGTGTGAGGACATTAAAACTTAGGAACTCGAGATTATAAATGATTGTTTCAGTTGCATTTTAAGGAAAAGGCTTTTAGCTTGAGTTTCTATTTAAATTTCTGGTCAAAACAATGGAAATATTCTCAATCATTTTGACAAAAATATAAACTCTAGTAGTTATATAGCCCCACTGTAAATTTAAACGAAAACCATTCAGTTTCGGTTTCAAAAGTCGAATGCCAGGTGTTAGAAGCTAGAAGTTAGGAGCTAGAAGCTAGAGGTTAGGAGACCCATCCTATGATAAGAAGGTTTTACAGAAGAAGGTTTCCACACTTGGAGAGCGAATTCCATGTAGGAATCACAAACAAAGTTGGCAACGCTATTCCCTAGGAATCAGACAATGAAATGAGGTGAAATTTTTGCACTCTGGTTGAAAAGCCGACGTGGACGAGGCGAAAAACGATGGAGAGGGAGCCGTAGATATACACTATACATTTATAGTTAGTAGCGATAAGAATTATCATTTGATATTAGCCATGCAATGCGTTGAAATTGATGATATTTTGTGCAGATTGGCAGGACAGTCTAGCTGAAATCGGTATTAAATCGGTATTGAAATAGAAGGCAAGCCAAGCTGAAAACACACAGTAAGAAAAAAGTAACACATATATTTACCTAGATCGTAAGTGAGTGTGCAGTCTGCATCAATTAACGAGTGCACCGAAAATGCCAATTGAAAAAGCCCTCTTAAATCGCACCTATGCCCCCCACTAGAGTTATTCGACAATGTACTACCCAAATAATCATATATACATATATTTACTGAATATTAAATGTTTGATGTGTATTTACAAAACGACAAGGAAATATTACAGAGGCCAAAAGGCGCACACAACACTACCCTACAAATACAAAAACAAAGACAAACAATTTGTGTGAAAATCTCATCTCTTTGCGGTTTCAAACTGACGAAAAGTATTTACAAATAACAAAATAACCAAATTAGCCAGATGCCCAGATGCACAGATGCCCGGTTACCCACACAAAAGGACAAACACAACACATATCTGTGAGTTTTCTGGCCTTTGTTGCCAACGTCAATGGATTATTGTCGCAATGTGTTGATTCCGATTCAGATTCAGACTCAGATCTATGGTCAAATTAGTTAAATTAAGCAGAACGAAAAGGGAAATGCGGACAGCTGTCACTTGACGGCAGAAGGCCCAATTTTTGAGGAGGCAAATCTATTGACAAAGTTCCGAACAGTAATTAAAGCGTCGCTATAGCTATAGTTTTTTAAATCGTATTCGAGGACACGTAGAAATACCCAAAAAGAGAGTTTTGAAAGAAAGAGTTTTGCGGACATTATCCTATTTAAGAGGACGCAGTCTTAAGATGCGGGACATACTTAAACCACCAAGGAGGGCAATTCGATGATATCGAAGATTTTTAATGTTAGCTGTACGAAAATCCAAATTTCAATATGAAAATGAATACATACTAAAGTGAAATGGAAAATGAAAACTAAAAACTGAATACAAATACTAATATTAATATATCTCTGTGTATATGTGTCTAGAGTTAATGTGCAACATTGAACACACTGAATAATGAAGAATTTATGAATGTAAAACGATTTGGTATCGCTACGCTATAGGCCCAGGCCATCTGTGTGCAGATCGATATGCCGATCGTAATAGATATTTAAATATTTAACTATAAATACATACATATATTTATGTGAGTGTGTTGCTTTGACAAGCCAAGCTACTACTTGATTTTCGAACAAAAAACAAAAGAGCGCTACACTAACGCAAATGCAAATGCGAAAAAAATAAAGTTAAATGTGATGCATTTCTATGAATACACTTTAAAGAATACATAACCCTATATACAATCATATATGTATACACTGTATTGATGGCTATTTAGGCGTAAGACCCTCTCTCTCTCGATCCCAAAAACCGCATTCTTTTTACTTTAAGAGCTGGCCTCTAATCGCAGCCAAGGATTGTGAAAACATTTTGGTTCCCCCGCCATTCCATTCCTTTTCGTTCTATATCGCTGTCCTTTCAGTCCCCAGACCTCCAGATACCAGACCTCCAGATTCCAGACCTCCAGATACCAGACCTCCGGCCAATTGATTGATGATGAATCTTGGTTTCGGTCAGCGGTCGGTGGGCGGTGTTCCCTGGACTTTGGTTACTGGACTTTGGTTGTCGGACTCTGGGGGCAGACAGAGCGCTCTAGAACATCTGAAAATATAATGAAATAAATGTTAAACATAAAATATCAACAAAAATCTCGCTTGTTTTCATTCACAGCATGGCTGTGGTGTTGATTTTGGTTTTTTCGGGAGTGGGGTAGTGGAAGGACGGAGGTTACAAGATGGAGTCCCCAGCAGGAGCTCGAAATTATTTGGCTGCCCGTCATTGAAGCTTGGGCCAACCATTAAGCGAACTAGCTGGCTAACATGGCTTGGCCTTCTGGCAATCAGCATGGAGCTGTCCAGAAGTCTCTTCATCCCCCCACCATCCCATCCCACCACCCCTTAAGATCTGGCTCTGTTAACTAACATGGTATGGCGAATTTAGCTTTTGGCCCAGAAAGCTTTTCGGAGTAAATAGTTAACTAAAGTTGCAGAGAGACTAAACTTAGTCAGCTTCCTAAAGCTTTGGAGTAGGAAGTGCTTGCGTAAGCTCCATGTTCTACATAGGAACTAAACTAAATCCAAGTCTAGGCCCCTAAAAAGCTGCAAGTCCTTTGTTCACTTTTCTTTGCTCCTGTAAAGCCTTTATTTAAATAGGTACAAAAAACTTTGTGTCTTTGTAAAAGCGAAACCAAATTATTGTCACAATTTCTTTGTATTTATAATAAACTGTATTGAAAATTATTTTATTTTATTTTATTATGTTCTTTGATATATTATTTTTTTTTTATATCCTTAATATATTTAGGATATGAGACGTTTTTAACGAAAAGATTCCACAAAAATAATTAATAGTGATAATATGCCAAGCACTTCCCCACAAATATCCAATAGATTACTTACCGATGCCATCTAACATAATTTTATGAAAAAAAACACACTTTATAAAGTTTTAATTAATTTTTATTTGATTTTTAATAATAAATATATTTATCTGTTATACGTTTTGTGTTTTCGTATTGCTTTTTCTCTCTCTGTATTTTTTGCATGGTTTCCTCATTGTAGTACTTCGTATATTTTGTTATTTTTATTTATTTATTTATATATATACATACATATATATAAATTCTGGTATGTTTGCATGTGTGTGTATTTTGTATGAAAACTTGTATGCGAATGCAGCGCACACACACACACGAAACTGATGCTGATAATTGGGGGATGTGTTTTGGTTAATAATCCGAAATAACAACAAATAGGAGAGTAAGAAAACAACAGCTCAAGGCTAAAATGCTAAATCGCTCCACAGTTTCGTTCGTCTCTTGTTTGGTTTATTTTTAATGCAATTAATTGACTTGTTTGCCGTCCTTTCGTCCTCTCGAGATGCACATAAATTTAAAACCACAAACTTATCGAATCACTTTACTCGGTTATGGGAACAACGAAAAGCCCTCTGTCCTTCTACAGCTTATAATTGCATTTAAGTGGGGGAGGTTTATCTATCAGACAGCTCAAATTAGTTGAAACCTATCATTGAAATTTACTTACATTTTTGAAAAAATTAACTAATTTAAATTCTTGTCTAATTTTCTAGCTTTCATAATTTCCTTGTGAGGTTGGTAAAAAAAGAGTATATTCCTTTAAAATTAGTGTTCATAATGAGTGAGAATAATAGTACTCGATTACATTAGCTGTGTGTTTTTCTTTTAATTTTTACAAAATAAACGCAATTCTCGTCATTCTAATTAGCTTTCGTTAGACGTATATTTATATGTATATGATCTGTATATATAAACCATTTGTTAGTTTACACTTTCATTATCGTTTGTGGATTTTCATTTGGGAGGCAAAAAAGGCACTATAATCTAATAAGTTACGACGATGAAAAAATTAGTTTTCTCTTTCGTTCCTCCTCTATATACTTGTATATCTTCATATACTCTCGCATTCACTAAGTCGACCATTCTACATTCTTTCTTATTTATAAATTAAATATGCACAAAAATTGGTGTTTCAAGTACTCGAAGTAATGCTTTCAAAATTCGTTAAATTTAAACATTTTTATTTGTTACTTTTCGTTTTTCATTTGTGTGTGAGGCAAGTAAAGTTAGGTTGCAGTTTTTCTAGGTAAGGGTCTGGGCATTGAAAAACAAGCCCCAATTGTTAAATGCCCATTAACAGGTTAACAGTATGTCGCCACTTAAACTGAGTATACTGAAGGAAAAAAAATAGTTATTAGGGATTAATTGTTTTTCGTTTTATAAATACAGGGTAAGCAATAAATTAATTAAACAATGACAAAAAGAACATATATTTATATTTATAGATAAATAATAAATAAAATACACACACAGAGTTGAACTGCTTTTAAGCTTAATACATAGGTTTTCGTTTTCTTTTGTTTCGTTCGTTTCCCTTCTTTAATTTTAATTTTAACATTTGCTTTCCTATTTTTTTGATTTTCCTTAAGTTTTTGTTAGACAAATTTGTAATGCGCACTTAGTTGATAGGAAGAGAACCAAAAATCGAACAATTGCAGCGAATTTTGTAAGCTCGGCGCACGGCCCAAGGGAAAAGTAAAGTGTTAGCTAGTCCGTGCTGTTTTTGTCCCACTGTGCCAATCCCCAGGGATCCGCACAGTGGACAGTTACTTTGCTTTCCCTTTCTCTCTCTCTGGTTTGTAGTTATGAATATATAAGTATATCGTATATAGTTTACATTAATAAGCCTATATATAAATTCATTGCTTAACATCGCTGTACTTTTTAATTTATTTATTTATCTGCATGTTTCGGGAGTTTTATGGGGCTGCTGTTTTAGGGGTTCTTCTTGTCACATCATCTTCGAAATGCAGGAATCAACTTAACTAGGGGGCCTGTGATAGGGTAATCAAGTTAGACACAGATTCCACACCCAATAAAGCATGCAATATGTGTGTGCTAAAGGATACGGATGACGGATACACATAGATGTTTAGCTGCGTTCACTTGGGTTCTGCTGCCCGCTAGCTCACATATTTAGTTTATCATTTATCATTTGCCCTTTCTCTACTCTCTATTCTCTCGTCCTCTATCCTTTTATATTTATATGTATATATATGTGTGTATCTATGTAAAAGTTTATTTCTGTTGTTGTTTGTTGAACCTTTAAGGAAATGGAAGCGGATGGATATATTATTTCTTCTTGTTGGTCGCAAGCATTGGGGCGCTGCGCTGCGGTGTTGTGGGTCGCGACGAGTTCATTCCGCTGTACAGATACTTGGCCTTCTTCTCAGATGGTTTCAGGATCTGCAAGATATAAAATCACAGTTACAAGTCTGTTTTTTATGGGTTTGGGAATAGAACTTGAAAGTTATCGATGTTTTCGATATTTGGACAATATCTTTTCGATAATATCGATAAGGTAGGTATCTCACCTGGAATGAGCACATGAGCGTGTCGTCCACGGTCATCATGCCGCCGGCATTGTCGAACTCCCCGCAGTAGTTGGGCGCCGAGAACAGTGTGACCAGTTGGCGACGCGCAAAGAACTCGTAACCGTCCTCCACAACCTGAGAGATAATAAAAGGTTGGTTATAATCATTACGATCTTTGTATGCACATATGACATTTCTCTCACCTGATGCGCACGGCAGATCAAGTCCAGCTCGTGCCGGTTCAAGAACTTGGAGACCACATCCACGCCGAACGTGAAGCTCACCCCGCGATCGTTCTCGCCCCAGCCCTGAACGTCCTTGTCGGGATCGCTCCACAGGAGGTCGCACAGCAGCCCGGTGTCTGGGACATCTGTGGGCCGCATCAGGCGCCGGATCTGCTCCATGCCCTGAAGATCGGGACTGAGGCCGCCGTGGCAGCAGAAGATCTTCTCGTCAATGATGGCGGCCACCGGCAGACAGTTGAAGCAATCGGTGAAGGTCTTCCACAGTTTGACATTGTACCGACGCTTGCACTCGTCGTAGAAGCCTGCAGGATCAGGACTAATTAGTATTAAGTATACAATCACTTTAATAATTCACTCACCATAGATCCTATTAATACTGGCACACTCATGGTTGCCGCGCAACAAAAAGAAGTTCTCCGGATATTTGATCTTGTAGGCCAGCAGCAGGCAGATGGTCTCCAGCGACTGCTTGCCCCGATCGACGTAGTCGCCGAGGAACAAGTAGTTGGCGGCCGGCGGGAAGCCGCCGTACTCGAATAGCCGCAACAGGTCTGTGTACTGGCCGTGGATGTCGCCGCAGATGATCAGCGGGGCCTCCAGCTCCAGCAGGATGGGCTGCTGCAGGAAGATCTCCCGCGACTTGAGGCACAGGCCGCGCACCTCCGCCTCGGTCATCTGGACCTGTTTGCCCGTTCGGCAGCTGCGCACTGCAATTAAGCGATATGTTAGTGGACTCAACGGATGGATATGTGCAGTGTACGAACACACAGGATAGATAGACAGTTAGATATAGTAACTAGAGCTTAGCCTACGACTGACGACTTAGCAACAGACCGCAACGGGGCGGGACGAAGGTCGAAGGACGGACGAGCACGAGCACGAATACGAGAACTATCGACGCAGACACGCGGAGACGAATCCACAAATGGCGGAGGAGCAGGAGGATTTGGCGGGAAAACAATGCTGCAAGAAATGGTTGCATACTTTGTGGCGCAAGCGAAACTGCGTGCAGGCTATTTGGTTTGGTGAGGTGAATGGTACAGTTGCGCTCAAAACAATAGTGTAGACGTTTTTGCAAAATATGTTTACAGTGTGACCAACTAAGTGTAATAGGCGAAGTTCGAAAGTACGGTTTATTGTGTGCGCAATATACTTGAAAAATAATAAAGGGAATATTTATATACCTATAACTCACTTTACCATAAGATATTTTGTTTGTTTTAGTTTTGTAAACTTTTGTAAACATTATATAAATAAATAAATATGACTCCCTTTACTCGTAATAACTAAACTTCTGATTATATGCATTAAGCATTCTAGAAACTCCTATAACTCACTCTACCTTAAAATCCTTTGTTAGTTTTAGTTTTGTAAACTTAACTAACATCGTATAAATAAATAAATATGACTCCCTTTAATAGCAGTCGTAACTAAACATCGGATTATAAGCAAACACCTTTTCCAGAAATTTGATTTAAAGCGAAATTTGATTTAGCATTAATTTTTCAGCTTATTGCAAAATTTGTTTTAATCTTAAAAAATTTGATAAATAATGCTATAAATAATGCAAGCTTGCTGGAATTCGAAAGTTAAGAATACAGATTTGCATATAATCCAGTTTCACCCTCTAAACACTATTATTGTGACCTCAACTGTCGAAGGCTTCTTGCGTGGGAGTCATACGATGTGAGGCAGTAGTAGAGGTAGGACTTCCTGGTCTTGGGGATAATTGCAGGTTGTCGCTGCTCGGAGACGATATCTCAGAACCTTGGCCAACAAGTGGGCGCAACCACGTAAGCCACTACCCCACTATGTGCCACCATTTCCCTGCCATTTCCCCATTGCACCACCACCCCAACCCCTGTCGTGCAATTAATTTTGCGAGCCAAAACGCTCCAGAGCCAGGGAAAACGATGATAGTGCTATCCTTTATCCTGGGAATACAAGTAGGTCGTCCTCTGTGTCAGTGCGAGAGTGTGTGGCGCGTGCACAAAAAATTTAATTAAATTTGGATAGACCAAAATGCTGGGCCAGCGTTTGGCTCGGAAAAACAGACAGGCCCCCAATCCATTCGTCCTTGCCTTGGAAATTGTGAGCCAACTCTGGATTTGGGTCGAGAGCACTGCCTGCTGGCCTGGCCCAAATGGGCGGGAGCTCCGAGCACCATGTGGCCAAAGGAGCGGGTGCGAATGTGGGATTGGCCAAGTGGGTCTGGCCAAGTGGATTGCGGTGCGGATGGGCGAGCCGGCCAGGCCAACAGACCAACAGGCCAGCACACAAGCCAATTCCCAGAGCGTCAGCATTGCACTTTGCCGCAGCTGTGATTTCAGTAATGGTTAATTAAAGTTATCGCACTTCGATGTGCAGAAGGGGCCAGTGCATATATGGGGTTGCCTTTCGATTTGGCCATCTGTTTTGTTTGTAAAATTATTTTCATTTACTGAAATTTGAATCTATTGTATTGCTTGCAATTTTTTTTTTAAATTTTTAATGAAAACTTTTTAAACTTGTTTTTAAAAGGGTAATAATAGCCTTTCGATTTGCCCATCTGTTTTGTTAGTAAAATAATTTTTATTTACTCAAATTTGAATCTATTTTATTACTTGGATTTTTTTTTATTTTTTAATGAAAACTTATTAAACTTGTTCTTAAAAGGGTAATACCCTGTAATTTACCAGATGTTTTAAATCAGTTTGTAAAAATGTTTTTGTTCCTATTATTTGGGGCTTATTTCATGATAATGTTGTAATCTATTGGTGATATGGAAACGCTCTATATCAAGAATTAATAATACCTCACAGTCGGTAATGGTTGCAATACAAGAACACTCTGGAAACTAATATGATATTAGGGGATCAAAAATCATTTTAAGCACAAATTAACACTACAGAAAGAATATTTGGTAAAAATGTCAGGACTGTAGCTTCACTGGTTTGTGCTCTGTTTTTAGGTTTCAATACAATGGTAACGAAAGCTGTATCTTTATAGATTAAGGAACCTAAGGAAAAATCAGAGTTAAACGTTTTCCCACCGGAAAGAGTCAGTAGTCAGTTAATCAAATCAAAATCCGGGCCAAAGTTCTTTGGCCAACTTTTTATGCTTAACGTCGGCATTAGAATTAGCATATATGATATAGTGGACCTGGAGTGGATGGAGGTGGAGATGGAGTAGTGGAGCCGAAGGCGGAGGCGGAGGAGTTAAATACACAAAATTATGCAAGCCATGGGTTCATGCACTCGGGGAAGTGGAATCCGTTTAAGTTATGCGAATGCGAAAGCGAGGCTCCTTCCCGGAGTGTCTGTGTGCTCGACGCGAACCCTTCGAAGCTGTTGCATACTTTAAGGAACAGTATTATGTAATCGGTCCTCGGTTTCTAGACACAAAGAATTACTTCCGCCTGTGCATAAATTTCAGAGAACATCTGCTCGACTTTTGTAGTGATTATTCGGTTTGACGGAGATTATTTAAAGGATTTGAAAGCACAACTAATGTGAAAAGGCGGGGTTTCTCAAAAGAATAGTTTGAAATACTGGCTAGATATTTTCAATATTTATATTTATATTTATTATTTTTGAAAACATTTCTCTAGTACTATCGATTAAATATAGTATTTTCTAGCCTTTCAACATATTCTGAAAATATGAAAAAAATATAATAAGAAACACAGATGATGAATAATATTTCTTATAAAACTATTTAACCGAATGGCACTTTGGGACCCAACAACTGTGATCATTTGCTTCATATCTGCGCGGCTTTAAGCCCAACACTTTGACACACATGTGACACAAAGCTGGTGGGAGATGGGCAGATGCGGATCCATAGATGGATGGATGGAGAGCGAGTGATAGGGAAGCTCTTTATTTTTCATTTTTATGCAAATTTCCGCAATGCTCCACTCCACGGAAAACTGCTGCCCTGCTGCCTTGGTGCCTTGGTGCCTTGGTGCCTTGATGCCCACTTCCTCGCAGGCTGTCAGGCATTTGTCAGCATAAAGAAGCCATCACAAAGGGGGCGTGGTTTGGTGTTTTTTTTTGGTGGCGGTGGGTGGTGCGGCAATGTAGCATTATGCGTAAGCAAAAAAGACGCGCATGTTTGTTTAGCATGCATTTTACATGAGGAGACACCGCATGTTACGTGCCGAATCCACTCCGAAAACACTCCACATGGGAACTTCCTGTCAGAGTCTGCTGTCACATCTAACTGGTTCATCATGATTAACAAGTCTTAGCCGCCTCCATCTCAGCCCCCCGGTAGCAAACAAACGAACAAACAACGAGCATTTTATCCTTCCATCCATCCTTTCATTATCGCCAGCATCCCCATCCCAACCTCCGCCTCTGCGAACAAATTAAAAATGTAAGAAAACATATGGGTGATGAGATGGGATGGAATGGAATGTGATGATGGGATGTGATGCTGCAGCAGTTGATGACTTACTTAGGCGCAACTCATCAGCCAGCAGATCCCATAAAGGATGTGGTAACCCAACTGAAAGTGGACCCTTTATTTTGTCCTGAATGGTGAATTATATTAAAGATATTAAAATAACAACAAAATTATGAGGAAGTTTTCCAGTATTTAGTTGTGGGGAGTTTTTCATTACAAATATTTTGCTGCGTACTTTTTGAATACCACATTTCCTTTTAATTTTTATCAGTCAACCATTACGAAATATTAATATGGAAAAAATAATTTCAAACAATATTTTAAAAAGTACACTCATTCTCCCTGAATTTTAGAAATTTGCTTCACTGGCGATTTTTTTCTATATTTCAGAAAAATTTCCTATATTTAATAAATGTTGATTAATTTAAAATAAATGTTGTTTACCAGTAAAAAATTATTTTTATTTAAAAAAAAATCGCCAGTGAAGAAAATTTCTGAAATTCAGGGCGAATAATTTTTTGAGTGTACTATCTCAGCAGATCCCATAAAGAATGTGGCAACCCTACTGAAAGTGGACCATTTATTTTGTCCTGAATGGTGAATTTTTTCAAAGACATTAAAATAAAAACAAAATTATAAGGAAGTGGCGAATACAGTATTTAGTTGTGGGGAGTTTTTCATAACAAATATTTTGCTGCATACTTTTTGAATACCACAGTTTTTATGCGTGTGACTTTAATTCATTTTCCATTACGAAATAATATTTCGATTATGGAAAAAATCATTTCAAAATCATTATTTTCAAAAGTACAATTTCCATCCTATTATCAACAATCTATTCCCCTTCCATGAAAACAGCATACATATGAAGATATTGCTGCCCCACCTCGGGATACCTGCTCCTAATTCACTCATTTCCGAGGGCATTCCCAACTGAGGCGAGAGTACATTGCAAAACGGAATCCATCACGAGATTCACAATTTCCCGCAACGCGGAATGGCACGGGAGACATTTGATGGAGTCAAAGGGGCGTCTGCGTCAGACATTTTATGACCCGATTAACTCCCAGGAGGAGGATGGGCTGGGGGATTGGGAGATGGGAGGTGGTAGCTGGGCAAATCCAAAGTGGAGCAGCAGCTGCCAGAAGTTAAACACTCGCCGCCCTGCGCAGCAAACTTTGGAGGGAAGGAAGGTGGTGAAGGAGCTGAAGGAGCAGGAAGAGCTGAATGAAAATGTTAAGCCATTTAGATAGCAAAACTACCAAGATGAAAGTTTGTGGACATAGGAGGCGAATAAACACGACCGAGGAGAAAAAGAAAAGGGCTTGGCGAGAGATAAGGCGCAGGAAAAGTTTGGCAGCAAAGCAAATTAAGAGCAAAGACTTTTTTTGTTTTGTTTTATTTTTCCCCCCAAAATGATGGTGATGCTCTGAGTCGGATTTGCAACACCAGAAAAAAAGGGTTAAAAGGTTACTTAAAGAGAGAAGCTTCTGCCTTAAAAATGGCATAAACTATGTTCCAACCATCGATGACATTTGACGCTTCGCATCGTCAAATCGAATTTTTCATCTTGCCCATCGAGCTGAAATTGATTTCACACCGCAAATTGAACTGCAATCAAATCCAGTCACCTCCTGATTTTATCTCATGCTGTCGGGATTAAACCGCTAGTGGATCCTGCTGCCCCAACTGCTTGTACATACGAGTATCTACCTAAGGTAAGCTGGCAATTTAATTAACAGTGTGGTCGGCTTCTCCGCCCCTCAAAAGGACATGCTGATCGAAGGTGTGAGTATCTGGAGTTTAACCCGAAAACTAAAGGCTATTTGTTTTATTATTTTGAACGCTTAGTTTAACTTATAATAACGTTTTTCCGTGTGCCATTTCCATAAACGGTTAAAAACTTAAACACTTTCAATTAAAAACAGGGACATATTTAAACTTAACTTTAAAACATACGCTTTTTTGGATTTTATCTTCAAGATATTACTGTTTTCGATTTTACCCTATTGACTAATTCTTTAAAAGGTTTAGGGCCGTTTTCTTTTCCGCATGATCAACTCAAACTACGCTTTAAATATTAAAAACGTATAGGAATAGAGTTTAAAGCGAACTTTAAATTTAACATGCGGATGAGAAAACGGCCATTAGATTTTTTAAATGGTAATTAAACCACAACATAGTGAATGCATTACCATTTGCCAAGGTTTGTTCCTTAATTTATTCCTAATGTTTTTTTTATACAAATTTATCATCACTTTATGAAGAACAAGAGAGAACGCTCTAGTAGAGTACCTCGACTATTAAATACCCGTTACTCAGCAGAATGAATGTGAGAAGCAAAGCAAGTGGCGCCACCTATCGGCAAAAGCATTATTTGCTCATATCTTTTTATTGAATGGTCCTATTTAAAATTTTTTTTCTATATTTTGGTAGGTATAACTATACCAAACGCTTCCTTCTATCTTTTTTATACGTTTCAACTCTTCTAGTTGTTAGTATAAAAATGTTTAAGTTTTTTTTCTTTTTTATCAGTGTCCTTTGTCTATTGTGGGCGAGGTTCAATGTCGAAATCTCGTTCTTTCGACGCTCTCTACTTCGTAATTGGACCGCCCAACAACGACCTTTGGCTTTAATGCCTGGCAAGCAGAACTCGGAACACAGAATACATATTTCCATGCCGCTCCGGCCCATCAAATGATTGTTGCCCATTAGGCGCCACGCCCACTACGCCCACCACCGCCACCATTGCCCACTAATACCATGGCCTAGGTCGCCTGTCGTCGGTCGTCCTGCGTCCCTTGCGTGCTCAAGTTGAAATCCGAGCAAATGAAGCAAAGATAACAACGTCGACAACCGCAACAAAACATCGAATAATGAACGCCTTTGGCCCGCCGACCGACCGACGTTGATTAAGGACGAGGGTGCAGGAAAATTTCGTTTGAAATTTTTGAGGTTGCCTTCGAAATGAAAGAAATCATTTGCGAATCGGTAATTGTTTCCGTTTTGCATTGACCCACTTCGTAGGTGGGTTGGGTTTAGCTTGACTTGGCTCACGGGTCAGCGCAAATTCCAAGCCCAAAATGGAAATGTAATTCTTGTGTAAACGAGATTTGCTTTCCATTACAAAACCGGGGGCGGGATTTGCCTGAGAATTGGAAGGAACCAAGCGGATAATAATCTTTATTTAACCGATTCGCAGCTAGGAAAAGTAGCATCGCCAAAACGGAAATCTCCTTCGTGATTTTAAGTGATTAAAAAGAACACAAAAAGAGAAAAGCTGAAATTGGCGAAATAAACTTTCGTAAATACTTCCGTTCAACATTGACCCACTTGGTGGGGGGCTTTTGGATGGGGTTGCAATGTCGGGGGAAGTACTTAGTTCGGTTGGGCCCAAAACTAATTGGCAGACCAAAAGGCATATATTTGCCCTAAAAGGGTGGACCAAAACCGACACTAACCGACACTCATTGAGTAACCACCTGAATCCAGCTCAAAACAAAAACAAAAACCCTTCCTACCCCAAAGTCCCCATTTAAGCACATTAGCGCTGATTATAACGGCGTTTACATCACACAGCAGCAACATTTTTGAGGGTTGCTGACGAGCGTCGACGAGTCGTCGTCAGTCGATGGGGGCGCACATGGCGTATGCGTAATCCGCTTGGACAAACGTTTTTAGCAGCGGCCAATCGAAGCGAATAGGAAAATCCAACTCGGGAATTTTTTAAAATATCACGCAAAATCTTTAGCAATAAAAAATGAATTTAAGCTGAAAACATTTCGAATTCAAAAATCCAATCCAAACAAAGTTCAAATGGCGGTCGAAAAAAAGTGGCCAGAAATGTTTGGGAAATTAAACTAAACATACCACAAATTAGCTTAGCCGAATGAAAAGCAACAAAGTGTTGAAACTTTTAGTTGGCTTTCCAATAACGAATCGACCTTTGTTTATAAATGTTTACAAAGCCCCAAGAGAATCGACTCTTAAGCAATATCCGGGCGCTTTGATGAAATTACACTTCTTTTAAGCATCATTTCTTGAAATATTTGCACAAAGAACAAAGAACGCATCTATAAATCTATATAGCTGCCATAGAAATCAATGGAATTTCTTATTGTTTAGAAGGTAGGCTTTGAAAAATTAAAATTATAATCTGAAACAAAAAATATTTTCAAAGCCTACCTTCTAAACAATAAGAAAATCCATCGATTTCTATGGAAGCTATATAAAGGGACGATGGTAAAATTATGACATTAATATATGTGCATAATATCAGTGAGTAATTGAGTTGTGCAAACTTTCAGCTTAAACATATAAGAATTGTATTCGATAAAAATATAAATTGGGGTTTTTTTAAATTAGCCTAAAAAATTAGATATTGGAAATGATGAAAGGGAACAAAAATGTTTCTTCTGGTAAATTAATTTGGTTAGGAGATAAACAATCTAGAACAGTTGAGCTTATTATATAGGTTGAAGAAGACTTCCAAAACCGCGATAGGAAATTTCAAATAATTAAAATTCATACTTTTTGACCAACAAAAAACATATTTAAAATCGTGTAAAGTTGTATGTTCCTCCTCTAAGCCGTTCCCGAGATATACTAATTTGAAGTTTTAGAAAATGTTGTATGTTCTTAACTTTAAAAATTAATATCGCCCCTAAATGGACACCAACAAAATTTCAAAAAAAATAACAGATGATAACCAAGGCAAATTCTACGAGGTACCCGAGTTTGAAGAAAATCTAAGTTTTCATATACGCAGTTGAGAAATTCTTACCCTATAGCTATCGACGAAAGCCTTTACAATCAAATACTCAGCTGAATGAGTGTGAGAGAGATGGAGATATGCAAGTAGCAAAGCAAGCAGTCGCTTGTAAGTGGCGCCATCTAGCGGAAAATGCTTTATTTTTTCCAAAAGGTTAAGAGAGCCAAGATAAAACCAATTAGCTATCAAATCTATCAAGTTATCGCATTTTAAAAATTCTATTAATAAAATGTTAGCCAGCTTGCTTTTAATGCAATACAAAGAAATCCTTTTAATTGAAATCACGCAATTGCAATTTATAGATCAGCTAGCGCTAGGAATTTTCATTCGCAATCAAACGCAATCATAATCATAAAATATTAACCGAATTCCATTTCCCGGAAATCGCTCGCATATTTCGTAATTGCTGGCAATCTGTGGAAGCTCTTGCCACTCAATCGCTTCAATCGAAGGAAAGGAGAAAAGGGAACGATGCTATTTTCTTGAGCTCCCACCCTTTGACCCCTGCCTTTCTGCCTTCCTGCCTTTCTGGCTTCCTGCTTCTTGGCCTTCCAACTCATTTCGTAGAACAAATCGAATCAAATCACATTTGTGCAATACTTGGGCATTCACTGTGGCCATTGGAGCGATCCATTGTAGATGTTTTTGTGCGTTGCCTTGGCGAATACGAATACACGAAATGCACATGGAAAATGTACGTACAGTCGCGTGTGCGTTTCTACTTCAGTGCGTACCACGTTGCGTATGCGCGCTATTTATAAAAATCAATTTCTGCCTTGGCAGCCGAACCGAAAGAGCCAAAGAAGCGCCCAAGAAAACCCGGCTAACAGCAACATTGACGTCCCGAATGGCAAACAAACAGAAAACAAACAACGCTGCGAAATAACAAAATAAATAAATAAATAAATAACACTGTTTAAGGCGCAACAACAAGAGTCGAATAAAAAATCTGAAGAGGTAGGAAGTTTCCTTTGTTTGGCCTGTGGAAACGCCATCAATTGCCCCATCTGCAACCTCTTCTGTCGTCGCATTTCGGCCATGTGGATGGAAGGCAATTTGCTGGAAGAGCAAATACCAACTTAATCCCAATGATTTTATGTTTAGTTCCGCGGGAGCTAAACAATCTGAGAACTCAAGTGACCAGATGTTTTTCATATTCCATTGGGCTTAAGATTTTTTATAATATTTTTCCACATATTATTAGGATTTTATCAAGGTTTATGTATTTTGTAAAATCATTTAAGTAATTGATTTTCAAATTGATATTATTTTAGTATTACCTCTATAATAGCTTCCATGTTGACCCAATGATTCATAATATTATCAAAATACACACAAAGCGATTTCGAATGATTAGCATAAGCATAACATCTCCCCCTGGAGGCATTAGTTTTCCCTCCATTTCCTTTCTTATCCGGCTCGCTTTCCCTTTTACTAGCCCTCATCTCATGTGCCTTCTCAAGAAACAAACAATGACAATCTGAATATAAAAAAAACAAAGTTCCCCAACGCGTGCAACAAAACCAACGACGAGCGAGAGGAAAAGCAGAAAGAATCTTATAAAATAAACATTTATTTTTAGCATATTGCTGCTGCTTTTCCTTCTGCCTCTGCTGCCGTTGCTTTAGTTTAATTTTTTCGACTGCCGACTGGCCTGGCCTGGCAAATTGGAAAATGGAAAACTCAAAAAAGCAAAAGGCAGGGCGGGAAAATAAGGAGGGAAAAGGGAAGGGAAGGGGGAGGAGGCCAGCATGGCGCTCGGCCAGCCAGCCATTGAAAATGCCATCTACATATACATATACCTCGGGCACTCCTCTCCCTCTCCCTCTTTCGCATGTTTTTTGTTCCTCCCTCCTCCCTCCTCATCCTCAGTAGGATCGATTTTGTAAGAAGCTCCCTCACTGAACCCACCTAACCACCTAACCAAGCCACCCAAGTTCCAACAACTGCACTCATTTGGCTTGGCTTTGACTGGTCGTCGTCGTCGTCGTCATCGCCTTTGGCTATTTATCGAGCGACATAACTGCAAAACTATAACAAGCCCAGGGATGCCGGCTAAACGAGAGCAGCCCTTCGACTGATCGACGCCACGAATTACCTCTAAAAGATCAAGGATTATAGCGCATAAGAAAGCGAGTCTTATGAAGCCTTGATTCTAACTTAATTATTTTAGAACCGCATATCCTAAAGTATTGACAAAATTAGGCAGAGTATAAATACATCATAATATTACTCTTAAAATTTTTAATTTAATTAAACAAATAGTTTCTTGATAATATCCCTAACCCCTAAAAACATTTTTGATTTTCGAACTAAAAATATTAATAAAATATGAGAGATCAAGGCCCTTGATTCTATCTTTATTCTTTGAGAACCGCATCTCAAAGTACTTTCCTTTAAGGGGGGGGTAGGGTCTTTGGCACCAAAAAATCGACTAACTTTGCGATTTTTTCTATAAAAACTGGTTGGATGGATTTAATTTAAACCTTTTGTATATTATTAAGTGTCATTTAAATAATATCCACTAATTTTTATAGCCGATACTATCGGCTAATATATCGGTGGCAAAGCGATTGCTGGAACGCTATTAAAAAAAGGCGTTTTGCGGTGTTCACTGTACCTCCGCTAAAAATGATCGGATTTCCATTTTGTTTTTACAATTCGCTTAAGAATTAAAAAAACCCGCCCCCTGGGAAGCCCTTTTTTTAATTTTTTATTTTTAAGAATTTTTTCCGAAAGTCCAAAGTCAAAAATGCGTTTTTCACCTAAAAAAATTGACTTTCGGCTTAAAAATAAAATATTTAAAGTTAAAAAATTAAAAAAAACGCTTCCCAGGGGGCGGGTTTTTTTAATGCAGAAAAATATGCGACAAATTTGAAAACGATCGGTTGAACCGTTTAGAAATGCCGATGAACACGGACTTTCAAAACGTGGTTTCGAGAAAAACGCCCTTAAAGATGCACTTACGTACCTAAAGTCTTAGAGGTTAGGGTACTAATTTTGGCATAACTTCTAAAGTTTTTGTCCGATTGACTTAAAACTTTTTTTGTATAATCTTAAGATGTTAATCTACAAGAAAAAAATTTTAAAAAAATCGATTTTATTTTTTTTGCAAGACCCTACCCCCCCCTTAAATACTTAATAATATTCCTCTTAAAAATGTTAAATTTAATTAACATTTATTAACATAATCTTAGTTTTATGTGGGACTTAAACAAATAATTTCTTGATAATATCCCCTATAATTGATTTTTGATTTTTGATCTGAAAAAATGCCAAATATACCTCCATTTTAAATGTGAATTGACCGAAATAACAAAACATTTGTCAGAAAATAATCTTGCATATAATTCAGGGAAATAGCTCAATGGATTCGATGCGATTTCAAGACGGGAAGCCAAAGGCAAAGGCAAAGGGGGCGGCATTTACGCCGACGTATTGTTTTCTATATCTACGAGTGCAAATTCCATTTTATTTACTTGGAGCTTTTGCTTAATTAGCGCCTCGTTATGATTGTGTCGTGGACGCACAGAGCGAACGAAGGACGGCCGGTTGGTCGGTAGGCGGAAGCTTTTCACCAGTCGTTGCCACCCACCCACTGAAAAAACCCCCGGGCATCGCTTACTTTGCGGCTGATTCATTTGTCTTATGGTTTGGCATTTTTCCACCGTGTCTTTGATATTATGCTCTTGGAAGCGGTTCTATAAACCTTAAACTAAATGGTATTTCATTAGGATTTATAAAGGTTTACAAGTTCTAAAAAAAAATGATGATTTATCTTTGAACAAAAAAGATATATTATTTAAAGATATATATTATTTTTATTAAAAAAATAATTAACAAAATTCAAAATATAGTAGTGATAAACCTATAAAGGGAATATAAAATTCGTTGCTTCAAATGTACAACCATTTTTTTCTTGTTTTTCTTTACTCGCTGTAAGCGTTTTTCCAACTTATCTTATCGCCAATAATTGGAAGAAGAAACACATGCGTATATCTCGGTCGACCTTAAAAATAGCCATTCCATTTTGACAACAAGTAAACGAGGAAGAACAAAGACAGCGTAGAGCATACATGGCGTATGAGTAATGAGCGTTTCTACATATTCGCTGGCCATGGTTGAATTTCTTGTTTCGTACATTTCGTACATTTCCCTCGATTCGATTCGTTTCGATTCTGCTCCATTCGACGATGAGGGTCGTCGTTTAACCCAATTTACGGCTGCCTCTTTTTAAATGTTGTAATTTATGGAATGCCAAATAAATATGGTAGGGAATTTCCCATTAATGAAACTGATTCCCTTTAATTTTTAAATTTTAAATTAAACATAACTTTGACTTGCGTTTATTAAATCAATTTTTTCTTGACGCTTGAAATAAAAATAAAATAAAATTATTCATTTAGTAGAACAGTATGTAATTAATATGAATTATAATAAGTTTTTTTTTGGTTTGGATTATTAAAATGCAATTCATACTACGTAATAACCACACTGGCACCTCCTTTCTCGCATCTTATCTTTATCGAAGCCATCGGATCCATTAAATTGCCACCCCGCAGCACTTTGTTTGCACAATTGTACTGGCAACAACGACAATCCCTTTTGGGCCGTCGCTCCCGCTACAATTGTTTAAACATTTGCAATGCCTATTTGCTAATTAACAATCATAAGAAAAACACTGAGAAAAGAAAAGCACAAAGAAAAACAAGATCCGCCCATTCCTTTGTTTGTGGGCTGGGGCGAAAAACATTAGATATTTTCATTTAATTTAAATTTTGCCTTGATTATTTAAAATATTAAAAATATTAAAAAAATAAATCTATTTACGAATTAAATCCCTCTATTTAAAATTACAAGATTTAAAATTACAAGATTTAAAATTACAAGATTTAAAATAGTGATTTCACTATTTTATAAAATATCATAGTCTGTGGGGAAATTACCCACAGAAAAGCAAGTCATGCACCTTTTATTACTTATTTATACTTTGTTAAAGGATATCCTTCGCTTCCCCAACTTTGAACTGAACTTGTTTTCCCTTTGTTTTGTTTTTCATTGAAAATTTCACTTTTTGACGCTGTTTAATTTTTCAACATCACTCGGGACAGCTGAGGTGGGCAGTGGGGTCAGGTGCTGTGGGTGTTTGGGTGTTGTGGGTGTTGGCGCCATTGAAGCTGTCCATCGCAGGTGTTCCGCCCCTTTTTCACAAATTAATTGAATTTAGCTGAATAGTTCAAAGCTGCATTTAACCGCTTGAAATTCTATCGAAAGGGAATGCTTTAAAAATAGATTTATGAAAACCCTTTCAATCATTTTCTCACAGCGATTTATTTAGCAATGGCCGGAAAGAAACCCGAGACATCTGTTTTTTGGCCATCATTTGCCTGCCATTTGTCGGGGGCCACGCCCACTCGAGTCCGCCTTTTTAGGGGCCATTTAGGGTGTGTGTGTGTGTGCCTGGCTAAAGGTCAAGGCACATGGCAAATTTATTTCGCCTTTATTTTCATTATTTGGGGCCTAGGCCCTTAAAAATTAGTGGAATCGAGAAATGCCTTAAATTCTCAGCACACACGTGTAATGCGAGTGGAAGATGGTGGAGGGCCACCCCATAAGTCGAATGGTCGAAAAGTTGAGCAACTTTTCAGGTAAACTGGTGCAAGGACAGCTGACAGCCGGCCAAAAAAGTAATGAACAAAAAACTTTGATGAAGGTGTGAAGAAAACTAACAATGAAAAGAAATAAGGAATCTTTATAAATGTATACTCCTAAAATTTAATAAATATATTCTCTCCATTTTTTGTTTAAAAAATATTATTTTTTGTATTATATTATATAGAAAAATATTTCTTGAAGGGGGAGAAATGTTTAAATGTGAATTTGTTTTGGTTTGAACTTTTAAGGTGTTTTATTTTAAACGGCAATTAGAGGCAAATTGGTTTCTTTGGACTTATTCTTTTGAGGTACTCTTCTTTAAGCAGCTTACAAAGAATTTCCCAAAAGCACGAGGATTCATTCCCTTCGCCTTTCCCGGGGGTCCACAAGTTATGTTTTCCGCAGCAACAGCAGCAGATTGCGACATTTGGCCCGCTGACCCCCCTTGGCAACCCCCTTTCTTTGGAGAAAACTTTGTTGATTTATACTTTCATAGCTTCTCTGGCTCATGAAAATTGCACAAGGAGGGCGGGGTCGTCGTGTAATGCCAATAGGCATTAAAATTGCATGCACACAAAAGTATGCAATGGACATTGCGCAAAGGAGCGGGCAAAAAAGGGTTCCGAAAAATGTGTCAGCAATTATGGCAACTGCGACAGCAACTACCAACTGAGCTCTTGGCTAAAAGCTGTGATATAGCCAGAATTTTTAACGAAGTTTCAATTGATAATAGTTTTAAGATTTTTTAAAAAAGTTTCTAATAAAAAAACAAGAGAGAACGCTATAGTCGGGTTGGTGTCCCGACTATCTAATACCCGTCACTCGGCTAAAGGGAGTGCGAGGGAGATGGAGATATGTATAAACTTTGATCAGGCCTAACTTTTTAACGAATGATCCGATTTAAAAAATTTCTTCTACATTTCGATAGGTATAACTAAATACAATAGAATTGCATTTATACTTATCCAAAATCTTTAAAAATGTGCGCGCCAGACACATTTAAGTATAGTTTGTGGGCGATTATGGGTGATTGTGGGCGTTAGAGGGGGCGTGGCAGTCGGCTGAAATAAACTTGCGCTGCGTAGGAAGCCCAAGAATATGTGTTGGTAATCCCAACTTTCTAGCTTTTGTAGTTTCCGAGATCACAGCGTTCATACAGACAGACAGACGGACAGACGGACAGACGGACAGACGGACATGGCTAGATCGACTCGGCTAGTGATCCTGATCAAGAATATATATACTTTATGGGGTCGGAAACGCTTCCTTCTAGCTGTTACATACTTTTGCACGAATACAATATACCCTTTTACTCTACGAGTAACGGGTATAAATATATATGTATATCTCTTAATCTAAAAAAAACCAACTTACAAGAGATTTATCTCTTTGTAAAATATGGAAACAGAAAAAAAATTTATATGCAAGGTGGGTCAATTTGACCTTATTTCATATCAATAAAAAAAAACAATATGTTTTAAGCATATCAATGGGATATTTTATCAAATCAGTTATTTCATTTATATTCTAAATCTACTAATTTAAAATACCAAATTTAGTATTTGCTTTGAAAAAAGAATATAAAATAAGATCATATATAATCAGTTTTCATATCAAAATGATATGACTTTCTGTGTAAAAATCAAAATGTGATATTATTTTGTCGCAGAAGTTGTGAAATTTTAGTCTGTTTCCAACACATTCTTTTCACACCTGAAGCCATAAATTCGTAGTCCGAAATTAAGCCATTCTCTACCTATTCCCATTCCCCTTGCTATTCCAAGCTCAAGGACCCCGGGCTCGAACCCCTTCAACCCCTTGAAGTATGCAACAGCCATTTACAACTCCGGCGAGCCAAGATGACCGAGCTATAAAAAAGAACTTACAAAGCAAGAGAATGGCGCCGCCAAATGGAAAGCGAAAATGAAGAAAACAAGAATAAAAAAAAACTAAGCCAAAAGGTCAAATGTATTATTAAGCTTCTACTGTGTGTGTGTGTGTGCTTCTTGGGTGTGTTTCTCTGAAAGTAAACGAGAAATTGAAATTTTTTTTTGGGTCAAATGGTCAGGTTGTTCTGCTAGCAATCCCTTTCACCTGCTTTCTGCGGTGGTGACCTTCAAAATTTTGGCCGAGTATCCTGTTAAGCCCTCAAGTATCCTTTTAGCCAAAACCCACACACATACGTGTCATTAGATACAAACATTTTCTTGTTTTTTTTTTTGTTTTGTTTTTTTGCGCCACTGGCAATTCGTTCTCCCTTTTTTCATACCCATTCTCGGGCGTTTTTGCTTTTTGCCGCTCGTTTTTATTTGCCAAGTGCACGCAATGTGACAAAACGTGGGCGGGCTCAGGTGGGTGGTGGATGGTGGCTTTGGACCCTGGTGAGAATTATAGTGTCATATTATATAACGTGCTATATACACGTGTGTTCGTACGGAAAAATAAAAATAGAACCACATGTAAGGGCAGGGAGAAAGCGCAGCAGCAACACCATAATTAAAACACTTGCAGTTGTAGTATTAACTGCAAGCCAGTAGGCAACTGCCGCTAACCGCTTACAGCTGACACTGGGAGAAAAACCAATGGGTTTCTAATAGAAAGACTTTTTTATCAATATAACCTATAAAAGTCGTTAAGCGATTTTTATTATACGTTTGAATAAATATGTCTCTGCGAGACTTTAATTTTGAAAAGGCATTAAAAACTGTTTTAAAAAATAAAAATCAACAAGAAAGTAATCTAATATACCCTTGCAGATCGTTCCTATTAACTTACAAAAACATTAAATTTAGATTTACTCGCGTATATGTTACAATAATCAAAATTTTAGCTGCTATATAATATAGCCGTCCGATTTTTGTTAAATTTAATTCGAAATTTTGAAACCTTAAAGAAAAGCTATATCCCAGAGAACAAGAGTATGTAATAAAAATCAACAAAGATATAATTTTGATGCTATTAATTTCCATTTAATTTTCCGACCGTTCCTATGGCAGCTATATGATATAGTGATCCGATTTTTTAAAGATTTAATTCGAAATTCAGAAATATTTAAAAAATAATATTCCCAAGAGTAGAAGGTAATATTTTAAAAAACTCCAAAGCTTTTTCGTTATTTTTTCCGATTTTTCCTATGGGAGCTATAAGATATAGTTGTCCGATCCGGCTCATCCGGTTCCGACTTATATACTACCTGCAATGGAAAGAAGTTTTATCCCGATATCTTAAAAACTCAGAGACTAGTTTGCGTAGAAACGGACGGACAGACGGACGGACATGGCTAGATGGCTAGAACGTCTCCTTCACTGCGTTGCAAACTTCTGACTGAAATCATTATACCCTATGCAAGGGTATAAAAATACCAGTTAGTAAAAACTTTTAGAAAAAATGTACTAATTTTAAACTTTACTACGACTTTGATCTATAAACGTTATAATAACAGCTGCGGTCCCGGGTTTTTATTCTATTCTTCACTTGAGAATACTCAGCACTGAGTTATTTCCTGAAGTGATTTTTAAAGAGGCAACTTACCACCTTCTTTTGAACTAAGCTCTTAGATAAAAAAAAAATATATATAAAAAAAGAAATATATATTTAATATAACATTTATTCAATTACTGATGATAGATGATGTGGTCTGCTGTGTATATAAAACTTTATAACGTTAATAAATGTAAAAAAATATAGTGTAGAAAAGATCTTTAAAAGAAGTTAAAATAAAGTTGATAAAATGGTGTTTACCAGACTTTTATAATTAAAACGTCTCTAGTGTATCATATTTAATCAACAAAGGTTTAAGAATATTATGTAGTTGGCCATTAGGAATTATTTCTACGATTTTGAAATTATAAGAAAACCCAAAGGGGGAAATGTGGATTTGTGCTTTGGTTTTACTGTGCTTAAGCATGCATGAAGCGATTGTTTTGTTGTCGTTTTTCTTCCGTTTTTTTTTAATTAATGAACTAACTTTTGATGTCTGCACCCTGGCTACCCTGGCCACCCCCGCTCATCACCAGAGTTTGCACTTCTATCTGGCTGCGCTCTCTAGTTTATATGCGATTATGGATGCAGGCCAACTTTTTTTGGTTGTTGCTTTGCTTTTTTGTTTGTAAATTTCTGTTTCGTTGGTTTTCCCCTCCGGTGTTTATGACACTCGACTGGACTAGCGGTTAACATAATTAAAAAGGCTGACGGAGGTGAAAAGAAATAATTCTGGCAATTAACAAGAATCGGAACTTATTTAAGTGAAATTTTACCAAATAAATTCGTATACTTTGGTTTAAAACAAATTACTTTTCAAGCGACCAAACTATTTTTAAAAATAATTTATTTAAACGGTAAAACTTTTTTTTAAGATTTAATTTTTTTTTAAATATTTTACCTAACAACTGATTGATCCACCCTCTTTTGTGCTTGCGTCAATGAAAAAGCTTGTGCCAAATTGCAATTGAAGCGGCTCTCATTACCCACTATCCATCCCCTAAATCGGAGGCCGCCTTCTATATCTCAGCGGCCCCCAGCCAAATGTGCCGAAAGCCGATGGCGAAAGCTAATCAAAAACCACTTAAATGGAAACAGAGGAGGCATTAGCGAGTCCTCCCCACCGATCGACCAAGAAAACACCAAAACGGCCCTTTGCTAACAGAATCACCAGGCACGCAATGCCAGTTATCCGCAGTTTTTGCCTTTGGGCCACTATTTTTGAGGTCTTCTTCTTATTGGCGGATTTGAATTCTCTTTGCTATTGTTATTATTATTATTATATTATAATGCCTCGCTGATTGACTCAAGTGAAGGTTATGACATTCAAATTACATTTTCAATAACCGCCCCGCGCTAATCAAACAAACTTGTACAGATCCCTCTCTCTAGAATAAATGGTAAAAACAATGCCTATCGACTAATAGATACCCATATTTTTGATACTTTATTTACAACTGCTGTAAAAAGCAGTGGTATAGTTTTATAAAACTAATAAGAATGCTATGAAATGGCATATTCTTCGTATTGAAAAGATTATACATTTAAAAAAATTATTTTTTTTTTTAATTTTTTGTGAAAACTTTAATGGGTTTCTAATGCTAAAGGCGTTTATTTATAAAATTTAGTACGTAAGCTTTAACAAAATTAAAATACCACAGTTTTATGCGCGAGTACAGGGCATGTAATCACACAAACGTCAAGAGCGATGACAACCCTGGCATGCGATAAAGCCTTTTGGCGACATCGACGACAACCGAGATAGCTTTAGATATAGATGGAATATAAAAGCGACAACGGGGATGGGGGATGAGAGTCTACCAACTCAATTATACAAATATTATACAAACATTAGAAATGCATCAAAATAACGAAGGATATTTGTCAAGGCACGGAACGGAACCCTTGGAGAGGCCAACATACGACGACGTGTGTCACTGGGACAAGGATGACTCGGCAGTGACTTTTGCTCCGTTGGCGAAACGGAGGAAACCGAGAAAACCGAGCCTTGGCACACTCTCCAAGGCGCCAGCACGCGCGAAATGGGGGAAAAATGGGACAACAGGCCAATCAATAACACTGTGCTGGGGATGGATAGCCATAATTTACTGGGGTTAAGGTTTTCCCTTCGTTTGGCCAGGGGTTAAGGCTCTGGGCATGATAATTGCGATATTTGGAAGGTGACTTGTTGCTCTGGGGTTTATGAGAATCGGTAAACCTTTTGCAAACTAACTGTGTTACAAGACTAAAGGTATTTATGATACCAAATACTAAACAATCCCGTTCTCTAGTTTTGGATAGAGATCTATAAATTTTCCCTAATATTATACGATGATATGTGATGGATCTTAAGTCGGTGGTAGTGCTAGTTAGTTACCAAAACCATAACGAATTTTCCACTTAACCGTTATGCAACCCCCCCACTCTCGTTTCGACTTGATTCCCCGATTTGGTACATTAACTATTTGCACACTCAGCACCAATCAATTTTTATATAGTTATTATTATTATTGTTTATCACCCCCAGCACTGCAGTTGTTTGTAATGTCGCGTGTCACATTCAACGAGATTCTTTTTTGGACAACAATTGCCCCTCCTTCAACATCAACATCGCCATCAGTCAAGCACAACACCCAAAATCCCCATTCCACCCCAAATATATAATAAAATGAACCCTTTCTTTCTGGCACTTCTCCCTGCTTTATTTATATAATTTGTTTCGCATTACATTTGACGATAGCGGATTTTGCGTCGTGTGAAAACAATTAGATGAAGGCAATTCGGGTTGTGGCTTTTACTGGGGGCTGGTAGTGGGTAGTATCTGGATTGAATTGATTGCATAACACACACATAGATACTATATATACGTATATATTTTTGAAAAATACTATATGTACCTAATCGGGGCAGGCGTTGGTCAAGCGTTGGCACTGACATTGCGATTGCAGTTCCGGAAAAGTAAACAGTAACCGCACACCAGATCATAAATATTATGAAACTCTTCCCCATTTAATAGGTTTTATTTATAGCTACTTTGGGCTTTTGCTACTGCAAATATATGGGGCCCTAAGGAATATTCTTTATAGAGCTATTTGTTTCCAATATCTTAAGACCTTACTTGAGGAGATAATCAAAATATCAAAAAAATCATCCTGCTAGCATTTAACTAAGTTCTTAATTATCCTTTAATTCTATTGAAATAAAAACAAGGACGAAAGTTGAGAATTCCTGCACAGAAAAAAATGCGATATGAAATAGGACCATTTCTACCTTAAAAAGCCGATATGATTAATGTCAAATTTACGATTCAAACATATCAACTTGATATTTTATCATTTCATTAGTTATAAAAATACTTTTTTAAAATACCAAATGTAGTATTTTTTTTAACAAATACTGTAAAATAGGATAAATGATATGATACATATCAATCTGATCCTTTGTCATTTTTTTTTCTGTGTGGGTTTGTTTTCGTGAATGCTAAGCTATGAATTGTATAAATTAGCAGCTAGCAAGTAGCTTCTTTTTTTGCACAGTGTACCCAGGAATAGTGCTGATTGAGTGGCTATGTGTGTCGCTTATTGGTTCGCAATTGCTTCCCTTTGTGCTTCCAAAGCTTTTAGCCGTGTGACAAGCTGTGAGTGAGCTGGCCTTTTGGATTGGAGTGATAAGTGTGGATTGTGGGGGCTGTTTGAATGGGAAACAAGCGCCAGAGGTCCTGTTTTCTGCAGTGACATGGACGTGGCAATAGGGAGGCTACTTAGAGTATGAGGCTTTGTGGGGGAGCGGGTTTTAGTGGATAGCTTGGTCCCACTGAGCCGTATGGTTTACTTTGCACTGGAGAATATGGAGCACGATGATGGATGATCATCAAAAACACATCAACAGTGATCAGGGAATTTTTGCTTTTAGATTCAATAGGTGGTAATACCAAACTCGGCGACGAAAAAGTCGCGCAATTTCAATCTGGATTTCTTGGGCTCCTCGCGCGGATGATGGACGGTGATCTGGTCGCCGTCGGCCGATATCATCGTCTCGCTGGGCGGCGATATCGAGTATTGCTGTAGCAGTCGACGCTGCTGTTCGGTGAGCTCGTCCAGCGGATCGTGGCTAGTGGATGGACCTCCACCTCCACCTGCACCTGCACCTGGACCAAAGGTGGCCGCCACCGCCGAGTAACTGCTGCTGGTTGTGGGCGATGAGGCGGAAACGGCGGCAGCGGCGGCGGCGGCTGAAGCGGTGGCCACGGCGGCTGCCGCTCCGCCGGCGGCGGCCAATTGTTGAGCGATTAGCAGCTTCTGGGCGTGCTCTTCGGCTTCTTTTTGTTTTTTGAAGTCTTCGCGATGGATATATATTTTATACATATATATATATAACGATTCATAACTCAAATAAAACTGGGGCGAGGAGGGGTGAGTGGGTATATATAAATAACCAAACAAAATAAAAAGGGAAAAAGAAAAGAGGAGAGTCCGGCAGAGTGCCCTAAAAATTCAATTTCAATTTGCAATTTGACAAATGAAATGTATCTGCCGCCGCTGCTGCTGCTTTTGCTGCCTTTGCTGCCGGTGACAGAGGCTGATGACGCTTCATAGATCAAAATTAATGGCATTTTTTTGGGGGGAAAGGGAGGAAACAGGGCTGAGTGCCATGACCTAGCCCACTCGATGACCTTGACAAATGGTGGGTCTACCTCGACCATCCCGACCAATCTGTCTCTTTTCCTATTGCCCATATACTTTGTCATCTGCGAGTGGTTTTTACAGGGTCCAATCGATATAAGGAACCACATTTTCTTCTTTATTTTTAAATTGAAAGTAGTCTCAATTGAGTTATTTATTTGTTTACCATTCATTAAAGTACCAAAGCCATACTAAATCAAAGGTAAAAAATAAAATATATTTTAAAAATGTATATTGGTTTATTAATAAACTTATTTTTGCGTAAGTCAATTGTTCCTATTGTTTTCTATGGCATACAAAATCCTAGAATAAGGAGTCTTATGGCCTAAAAGTATGCTACTATGCTGATTATGCATGCCCGAAATTATTTTAAACCTCTAGATTTTTTTGTCTAACGGTTTCTACTTGCCAGTGACCACTGTAGTTGGGTCGTGTCATCTCAGGGTAAGAAAAAAGTGAAAACGAAAGACAGAAACGCAGGGGCGGGGGGGATAGGGAAACTTATTGGGGAAATGGACAAAAACCGAAAATCGCAATGTTCAAATGCAATTTCCCCGAAGCGTTGGCCAGAGCCAAAGTCAAATGGCTGGGCCCCGCCCCCCTGGAAAAGCACCCGCCCCCTGTTGGCGTCTTCGACATTGGCTGACACTTGCAAAACGAGACAAGCGCTAAGCGGCTTAAGCAACCCTCGCAGATGTTGGGCGGTTGGCTTGCCCAGCAGGAAGATGGGAAACCCAACCCAAAACCGAAACCGATGAGAGGTTGCAAAAATGTAAACTATTTAGCGCTTTTACGCTTTGCAGGAAGGTTGCATGATGACGACGATGACACAACCCCTACCGCGCTTTCTAAGCCCCCTACAGTAGATATCGGCTAAGGCAGCCCTAGGGAAGAGCACAAACAACGATCGGAATATTCTTAAAAACATTAATATTTTGATTTTAAATATATCCATTTATTTACCAATCCTTTGAACAAAGTCGAAGTGGTTTAGTGACAAAACTCTCATTTTACGTGAATAACATCGCCTAAATTACGTTATGTATTCCATTAAAGGTTTATAGTTTAAGCCACACGCAACAAAAAGAAAAAGTAGTGTGATATGATGATCATTTATATAATATTACATCATTTTGTACGAGATATTAAAAATGCAATATTAAAATAAGATTTATTAAGTTGAAATACAGGTGGGATATGAACACTGGCTCTCAGCTACTTCAAAATTGTTTGAAGATTTTAACACAATATGGGATATCTTTCTCCCAAAATCTAAATATCCTAAATATTTAAATATCCAATCAATGGAAAGAAAATATGAAAAATTTATTTCTCAACCGATATTTACTGTGAACCCAGCGATGATCGCGTGACACGACCAGTGGTCCCGCCCTAACGGTCAGTGGGGTTATTTGCCGCTAAGCTCCTTATCGAGAACTCATGTGATCCAATTCCATTCCTTCGCCGGCAAATTCATAGCTACATTCGAATGTACATATATACATATATATTTGGCTTGAATCACGCCCGTGTTTATCAGCTCGATGACGTCATGGTCGATATAGTCGAAAAACTAATAAACCAAAAATCATTGAGAGACAGTCGATGAAAGAGACGGCACGACTAACAGCGCGATCGCTGTTAGCGTTATGTAAACGCTAATGAGCGTAACAGTAGATGTTGTTGTTGTTGTTGTTGTTGCCGTTTTCCGAGAGGAGCAATGAAAATCAATTAAAACTAATTGATTCAAGAGTCAAATTCAAACGGTTGCAGCAGCGGCGGCGAGGAAGAAGGGGTTTTTAGAGAGAAAAATAAACTACCATTTAAGCGAACAATGTGCAATAATTAGAAAATGCAATCGCACACACACACACACACACTGATAAACTGGGTTATAAATTAAAACGGGGGCGGGGAAGGACAGGGGCGGGGATCGGAAAAGGAAAGTCCAAAAGGGGGGTGGGCACATTTACTTACTCTCCAGCAGCCGCTGTATCAAACTGTCCACATTCAGATCGAAATCGCCCATTTTTCAGCAGCTAAATTGTTCTTCTTTTCTCTTGGCCGCGTTTTGTTGTTGTGGCCAGCTGTTCCAGAATTCCGATTGGAATTTTTGGCGCAACAACTACACGCACGCACACACGCACACAGCGACGCCCGTTTGGCTTATATACTTATTGTAAACAACAATTTTCGGTTGCCGTGTACCCAATTCGTTGTACTTGTATTCTTTTACGTTTTTCCCATTTGCCGCAAAAGGCAATTTCACTTTTCTCTCCGCTTATTTCTCTTCGGTGGGCCGCTAGTTCACTGATGTTGCACGAGGGGCAAGAACAGAAAAAAAATACGCACGGCCGCTCGACTTTCGGTGTTTCGATTGGATTTGATTCGATTCGATCGCAAATCGGTCAAGGAATATACGTATATATGAGCGGGGGGCTGAGAAATCGGCTTAACTGAGAATTTATAAACCACCGTAATTTTCTCTCCGCCAATAACAAAAATCGTCAGATCAGAATCGCCAGCTAGCAGAGTGTGACCGTTTGCCGCAGGGCAGAAAAAGTTTTGGAAAAGGCCGAGCCACTATCGATATATCGATAGAGCACAAGCGAGTAACAGTGTTAAGCAACGCGGCAAGGAACTGTCACTGTGCTTTTGCTGTGTATCCCTGGTGGTCGTCACTTGAACATCTTTCCGGTTCCTGCGAGAGAAAAAAAGGTTTATTCTTAAATTTTCAACGAGCAAAGATAAAAGGTATGTACTGTTTTTCAATCCTTTCATTTTGCTCAAGGAGTTCTCCAACAGCTGACTGCACCATGCCACCGCGTTCTGAGCCCAGTTTGCGCCAATTCTTCTGCGAGAATGGACTCCACTTGTTCAGTGGATTTTTCTTGATGGCCTTGTCTTTGGCCATGAGCCTGTACGATATTGATAGTGTCCTAGCCGTCTTCTTGATGAAGCTATTCAACTTGGAGTTGCAAACCGAGCACATGTTGGATTATTACATGGCTGTCTTACTTTACGGGTTATCGTTCTTTTTCTCCGTGTTCACTGTCTATTACCAGCGCAAATTTCGGGTGCTTAACGTGAATATCGTGGAATAGGCCGGCGACGAACACGGAATCTATGGATGAGAAGGCCCAAGGATGACTGAAAAACAATCTGTTCATACCTTAGGAAATAAAGGCTTTCCCTAAATTAAACAGAATAATCATTACAAGCGTGTTTTCATTACAAAAAAAAAAATGTTAGAAGAACGGGGAGCAAAAAGGAAGCGAAAAAGAAAATGGCGAATCTTGCAAAATCTTGCAGCCCAATTTTCTGACCTTACTTTCGGCTGGAGTTTGGTTCGCAGAGGTTAAGTCGAAATAATATAGCAGGAAAGTGAAAATTAATTACCAGCGCAGATTCAGAGTGCTTAACTTGAAAAGCTTAAAATAGGCCGGCGAAGAACACGGAATCTATGGATGAGAAGGCCCAAGGATGACTGAAAAACAATCTGTTCATACCTTAGGAAATAAAGGCTTCCCCTAAAAAAAAATGTTAGAAGAACGGGGAGCAAAACGAAAAAGAAAATGGCGAGTCTTGCAAAATCTTGCAGCCCAATTTTCTGACCTCACTTTCGGCCGCAGTTTGTTTTGCAGAGGTTAAGTCGAAATAAAATAGCAGGAAGGTGAAAATTAATAAGGGAAAACATATTGTTGAAATTTATAAAAATAAGTGAATCTTTATTTGCCAAAAATCGGTTCGGGGGAATCCCATGTAGTTGGTCACTTTGGAGCACTGCCACTCGCGGTTGCGGATTCGATAGGTTTCGCTTCCCACCCCCACCTCCGCCTTCGCTTGCGGCTGTGCAGCCCTGGCAACCGCGCAAACATAAATAAACGCCGCTCCTGCTCATCTGTTTACCCACTGGCCGCCGGAATGAACTATTTCCCCAACTACTACTCCATCGAGGACATCTTCGTGACCCAGGAGAAGGTGGAGTGCCGGGTGAACACGAAGCTGCAGCGGATGGGTGAGTAAAAGCGATGCCGGCAATGCCCAGCGCCCCATTTAACCGGGAGTACTACCAATCCATAGGATTCCTGGACTCCGGCGCCGAATCGGATGATCTGGAGCCCGGGCGGCCGGTCAACCTGCCGCTGTGGTACATCAAGGAGCTGAAGGTGAACAACGCCTACTTCACCGTCTCCGTGCCGGAGATCTATCGCAATGTGCACAAGGCGGTCTGCGAGGCGGAGACCACACACATCGAGCTGGGCCGCCTGCATCCGTACTTCTACGAGTTCGGACGCTACCTGACGCCCTACGACCGCAACCACGTCATCGGGCGCATCATCTTCGAGACGCTGCGCCAGCGGGTGCGCCACCTTCTCGACATCTCCAAGAGCGACGGCCAGGCGGCCAAGGCGGAGCACCGGCTGGACAACATCGAGGCCAAGCTGCACGAGGCGGGCGTGCGCACCCACAGCCAGGTGGGCATTCGTCTGGTATAGGGGTCCCTATTCCATGTATACATATTCCCTATAGGTTCTTAAATCTCAGTGTTCAATGGTAGATGGCAATCCTACTTCCAAAAAAGCCTGTTTTACCATCTTGGTAGCTCCATATTCCATTTATTCTATGTATACATATCATCTAAGGTTCTTAAATCTCAGTTTTCAATGGCAGATGACAATCCTTCTGCCAAATAGCTTGTTTTTCTGTCTTGGTAGCTCCATATGCCATGTATTCTATGTATACATATTCCCCATGCGTTCTTAAATCTCAGTGTTCAATGGTAGATGGCAATCCTACTTCCAAAAAAGCCTGTTTTTCCCTCTTGTTAGCTCCATATTCCATTTATTCTATGTATACATATCATCTAAGGTTCTTAAATCTCAGTTTTCAATGGCAGATGACAATCCTTCTGCCAAATAGCTTGTTTTTCTGTCTTGGTAGCTCCATATGACATGTATTCTATGTATACATATTCCCCATAGGTTCTTAAATCTCCACGTTGAATGGTATATGGCAATCCTTCTGCCAAAGAGCCTGTTTTTCCCCCTTAATAGCTTTATATTCCATTTATTCTATGTATACATATTCCCTATGGGTTCTTAAATCTTAGTGTTCAATGGCAGATGGCAATCCTTCTGCCAAAGAGTCTTCTCCTGGCTCTTTTGCACTTTATACCGACAATAACTGACATCCCTTCACCATTTCAGTACATCGAATGGCTGCAGATGACGGGCAACAAGATCCGCACCTCGGAGCTGGTGGAGGAGCATCAGAAGAAGCGGCGGCGGGCCGATCGCAGCGATGACGAGGGCGAGATCCTGCCCAACAGCAAGCGGGCCACCTTGTGACCAACCCAACCCAACCCATCCATCCCAGCACAGTAAACTAGTCGAGGAGAAGGCGCTGATGTCTTGGAACTGTAGCAACTTTATTTCGTCCATTCTTTTCGGTGGCCATAGGGCAGCCTCAACTCTCAAAAATACACATCATCTACGCAATCGGCTACAGCCATTTGTACAGTTCGAAAATACATACATGGGTTCGCGTACACATCTACACATAACTAAGCATCCAATCTGGGGGCCCGGGCTTAAACTAATCTCCCTGGAGCTGCCGGTACGCTCTTTCCATGGACTTGGCAATAAGCCAAACAACCGCGCATCCTTATACGATATTGCGCCACATTATTACATATAAATAGTTAACTACATATATAATTATAATCTTGTAAGCTCAATTAAAATTTGATTTTGTGCTAGTTTCACATACATTTCACAAATAAACATTCACCAATGTCAGCATACATAGGTAGTTCGTTAAAAGCAAAGAATAGGACTTCATTCTATTCCGGGGACCGCAATGCTTATAAGTTTCCTATGTCTGGATTGGGCTTTTCGTATCTTGGAAGAGTTTTCAATGGTAATATTTATTTTCTAGATATAATTAACTAAACAAATTAGGCTAGAGCGCAGTATTTATTTATTATTGGTGCTAAACGTAATTACTAATTATAGTTCTGATCAAATTAAACACTTCAATAGTATATTATTCACTTTTTAGGAATATTTAAATTATTATGATCCAGAAAATACACCAATCTAAAGAAATTTAAGAGTTTTTAATAAAGAAAGCTAAATAAATCAGAGTGGAAAGAAAAAGAGTTGTGATCTTTAATCCAAATAATATTGTATGAATGTAATCCAAAATAATAAATACAAATACGAAAACTTATTTTTGTATCTTTGTGAAATTAATTTAAAATTTGGCTTCATTGGCTTCATAGTCTGTTTTCTATGCGTTCTTAGTTAAGAACATATAATAGAGGAGCATATGATAATGGTTTACGGTCCCCGGGAATCTATATCTTTTTTTTAACACTAGGTATACAATTCCCTTCGCTTCACAATATTAACTCGCCATATATGCACATCGAACGTTCCTAGTTAGGCATCTGGCCAATTTCCTTTGGCTTTAATATGCTTTTCAGTTATCTCTTCAGCATTCGCTATATTCGCTATGTATTTCTAACAGCATTCCCCGCGACCATGTTTTTGGGGCGATTAACAACATCGATTTCGTGGATATAGCAAGATTTGAATGCAACATTTATGGTTAGGGGGTTTGCTTCAAAAAATAAGCAACATTCATATGTAGTTAGTTTATTCGCTTTATCTGCATTTGGTTTTAGTTTTAGTTTTGTTTTTGTTCTTCGTTCTTTTTTTGTTTGTTTTCTTTTCATGTTTTTAGTAAATAATGTCTTTTTACAACTAAAGATCTGTCCCTGGTCTTATTATTTTGTATCTCTTTCGTAATCCTCCTCCGAATCTTTTTCCGTGTACATTTTCCGTCCGTCCCGTTGAGTCGTTGTTGTATAATTAATTGTTAAAAATGTATAAACAATAGCAAGATCTCCGCAAAATGGAAGCGGCTGGAACTGTGCCTCAAAATAAATACATGGATACAAACAAGTAGATTACAATTTGCACTAGTTTTTGCCATTTACGAGGGCGGTGGGAGTGGGCGTGGCCGCAGACGTGGCTGGAAGGACGGCGTTGGGCGGTCGTCGCTTCTGCGGCAGGAATACCTGAAAAATAGACGGATACACGAAAGTGAGTGAGGAAGAACTATGTAATATCTTCATTTGTAAGTAGTAAGGCACTAGCAAATTATGGAAATAAACTAAAAGATAAGAGCAATGTAAAAGACGATTCTTTTTTAAATATTCTCTAATCTGTAATCTTCATTCTTATGTTCATGCAGAAGGTATTATGAATTCTTGTCAGAATATATAAGTATACATACATAATCTGTACAGCCGTTTCTGCACGAACTAGTCCCTCAGTTTTTAAATCTATATAGCTCTCATAGGAATAATCGGAAAAATAATGGGAAAACATTTTTCAAAAATTATAGCTCTTCAGAATATTAATTTTTTTTAGAATACCAAATTTCGAATTTAATTCTGAGAAAATCGGACGGTTGTCCTAGGAACTATTAAATTATTATTATAAATTATTACGTCGGTGGTTTTGAACATATCTACTTTTGGGAATCCCACTTTTCAAATATTTTAGAATTTTACAATAGATCATATAGCTGCCACAGGAGGGATAGCAAAATGTATGTCAAAACACAAGTGAATCAAGAAATGAAGAACAATCTAAATGAACCATGAATTATCTGAAGGGTAGATAAGCTTTGGCTGGCCGAAATAAACTTCCTTTCTTTTCTTTTAATAAGATTGCTCGTTTTTCAATCGCTCACCTTGAGAGCCCCCAAGACCATCAGATAGAACCAATATAGCTGTGGCAAGAACAGAATGGCGATGCTGACGAGGCATCCTCGCGGCAGGCCGCACATGGCCGCCCACATGGAGGCCGCCTCGATGGCCAGGCTGTAGCGCCACATCACGTAGGGCCACATGCAGACGCGGCACACGAAGAAGGTGGCCAGCATGAGCAGCCCGTTGGCGATGTAGACGCGCGAATCCTTCAGACGCATGGTGCTCAGGATGCTGCGCAGCGAGACGAACGGTGTGGAGAACTCCATCATGAACATGTAGCTGTAGATGCAGTGGCCCCCGCCGCGGATGTACTGAAATCGCAACAAAAAGTATTAGTAAAGTAAAGTATTAGACACACAATAAGATAAAATGCCCTTACCGTCACCACCAGCAGTCCAAAGGTTCCGATAAAGACGTGGTGAATCATCATGACTGGGTGCGTGAGGACGTACTTGAGGAAGTCCCATCTGCCGTCCTTGGGAATCTGGACGCAGGCGCCATCGTAGTCGCAGATCTCGTGCGGAGTGCCTGGAGTGCTGCCGTTGTTGTTGCCGCCACCGCCAGTTGACTGGCCGTTGACCTTGCCGTTGGCCGGGTGGCCATTGCTCACCTGCTGCTGACTCTGATTCTGACTCTGACTCTGACCCTTGGTGATGCGCAGCAGGTGCAGCTTGTCGGCGATCTTCTGGGTGTGCACCTTGTACATCGACCAGATGTCGTACATAAAGTAGGCGGTGCCGAACCAGCCGTAGGCCTCCATCAGGAAGTGCGACGCATACACGAAGGACTTGGTGCACGTCGACTTGCAGACGATGAGTCCCACGAGGAAGGAGAAGGAGGCCTGGATGGCCGATACGATTCTGTAAGAAATAAATAGCACAATTATTAAATGAATGCTAAAGAGTTATTTTAATAGAATATTATTGATAGAATGGGTTAATTCCAAATGTAACAAGAGAGAGCGCTATAGTCGGGTTGGTGTCCCGACTATCTAATACCCGTCACTCGGCTAAAGGGATTGCAAGGGAGATGGAGATATAAACTTTGATCAGCAATAACTTTTTAACGAATGGTCCGATTTAAAAAATTTCTTCTGCAAAACTGCATTTTTACTTTTCCCAAATATTTAAATTTTTAAAATCGTATATAAGCTATTGTTGGCGTTAGGGGCTGTCCATATATTACGTAATCACCTAGGGGGAGGGAGGGGGTCAACCAAATGATTACTCTAGTGCAAAACAATTTTTTTTTTGTATGAAGAATTGATTACATGGGGGGGGGGGGGAGGGGTCAAATATCGCCAAAATGGTGATTACGTAATATATGGACAGCCCCTTAGAGGGGGCGTAGCACCTTTTTGAAATAAACTTGCGCTGCGTAGGAACTCCAAAAATCTTCATGCAAAATGCCAATCCTCTAGCTTTTATAGTTTCCGAGATCTCAGCGTTCATACAGACGGACAGACGGACAGACAGACATGGCTAGATCGACTCGGCTAGTGATCCTGATCAAGAATATATATACTTTATAGGGTCGGAAATGCTTCCTTCTAGCTGTTACATACTTTTGCACGAATACAATATATGTACCCTTTTACTCTACGAGTAACGGGTATAAAAATGCCTTAAGAAGGTCTCTCTTTAAGTTTCATATTATTTTGATTTGGATGATCACATATAACTGATGTCATCATGTTATAAAATATCCAATAAATAAATAAATAATAAGGTATTGTAATAGAATAGTACTGATACATGCATTCTATCTATCTTAATAAACCTTTTCTGAAAATGTCATATTATTTTTACTTGGATCATTAAATATAACTAATGTTATAATGTTATAAAATATCTAATAAATAAAAAATATTCTATTTTAATAGAATAATTATGATAAATGCATTCAATCTATCATAAGAAGCCTTTTCTCGAAATTTCATAGTATTTTGTATTGGATAAGATATTGCTTTTCCCCAAATTTCATATTATGTACCAAATGATATTATAATGTTATAAAATATCTAATAAATAAATAATATTCTATTTTAATAGAATAACATTGATAAATGCATTCTATCTACAAATGTGATGCCTCAAGAAGCCCTTTCTCTACATTTCATATTATTTTGACTTGGATCACACATATAACTGATGTTATAATGTTATAAAATATCTAATAAATAAATATTATAGTATTTTATAGACTTAAACTGATAGAATGCATTAATTATACACAAATGTGATGCCTTAGGAAGCCCTTTCTCTAAATTGTATATTATTTAATGATATTATAATGTTATAAGATATCAAAATATAAATTGGCTTGACTCAAGGCATTTTATCCAAACAAGCAGGGTTATCCAAAGACTGCAATTCTTTAGAAATTTGTTCACAAGTTTAGCGGTTTCGAAAAGCTTTTCATTTGGCTTTAGTTCTTACAGACAATCGACTCAAAATTCAACTAAACCTACAGATTTCGATATATTTCACATATTCACTGGAAATAAGTCCAAATTTTTGGTAACCAACTGGAAGAAGTCATCGCCTCCCCCAACAAAAAAAGGAAAACCGGAAACATCCGTCTCGAAATGGAGCCGTGTGATCCCGGACCGGAGCGAGTGATGCGGCAATATCTGTCCCAGCTGCTGGAGACGGGCACCACCCGTTCCGCCGGCTGCCTGGACCGCTTCGTCGCCAAGGGCATGACCAATTTCCCGCCGTCGTCGTCGTCCTCCGTCGAGGGCAAGGCCTCCCGCTGCTCGCTCTTCGAGCAGCTTCTGTGCGGCGGCAGCCGCAGATCCGAGCGTTTGCTGGTCCCCGACCTGGCCACCGAGTGGTTCCGCAAGCAGAAGGTCTTCCTGGACAAGCTCACGCCGGAGGAACTGGCCGCGCTGAGCGCTGGCTTGGCCAAGAGTGGCCAGAAGAAGGATCCAGAGGCCGGAGTAGCCAAGGTGGCCGCCTGCCTGCCCACCACTGAGCCCCGGACGGGCAATGGCAATCCCTTTCTCATCGGCCAAACGCCAGCGGAGGAGATGCGAGGGGGCGGCCAGAGGGCCAGGCGAAGAGGCAGCTGCTCCTGCCTGAAGCGCCGCAGCTGCAGTTGCCTCTTCCAGGCCGACGGACAGCCGACGGCCAGCGATTGCCTGGCGGCCCGCCGGACGGAGCCGCTGCTGCCGCGCCTGCGCCGCAAGTTCGACCTGCGCCAGGCGCCCCAGCGGCGACTCGATCCGGCACTCTTCCGCCGCATCTCGCCGGAGTTCTTTCGCATCCTGGCCAGCTACGAGGAGGCCATGAGCGAGAGCTGCCCGCTGTACGGCATCTCGCTGCATCACTGGGGCGACACCAAGGCCTGTTGTCCGTGCGGCGAGCGGCATTCGCAGCTGAAGCAGCAGCGCTTCCTGGGCGACGAGACGGTGGCCACCGCCGTGGTGCCTCCCAGTTGGCCGCCATTGGAGAGGCCTCGGGAGAGCAGCCAGAGTCCCACATCCAAGAAGCAGCCGGAGAAGAAGGCTGTCAGATATGCGAAGGAGAAGCCCAAGAGGCCATGCCACAACGAGACCTGCACCAATGAGGCCTGTCGCGGGGTCAAGGAGTCCAAGGAATCCAAGGAGTCAAAGGAGTCCAAAGAGTCCAAGGGGGAGGCGGTATCCTCCGGGGATGAGGGAACGGAAGCCAAGCGCCGGAGGCAGGAGGACAAGCGGCCAAGGAAACAGGAGGAGGTGCAGAGCAGGCAGTCAGTCAGTCAATCGTCCAATCTCTCCGAGAATCGTCAGCCTGACAGGAGGCTGTGGCGCCGGGAAGGCGACCAGCCCACGAATCAATCGACGAATCCCCCGGAGAGGCGGAGGAAGTTCCCCAATTGCTTCCGCCGGCCACCGGCGCAGACCTACAGGACGGGCTGTGTGGCCACTAGTTTTGCCCCGCCACCCGTTCAGCCATGTCATGCTCAAACGTCCATCTCGCCGGCTAACCACCAGCCCAAGGGCATTCTGGGAGGCTTCACGGGCATCTGCAAGCGCTGCATGGAGCCGGGTCGCCATCTGCTGTACAATCTGAACGCCAACTACCAGCAGAATAGGGAGCGGTATGGCCAAAAACGACAGGATAGGCAGAGTAGGAAGCGGCAGAAGGAGGAGAATCGGGCATTTCCATTTCGCATGGCATCGCAGCCGGCGCCCTGCAGTTGGGGAAAGTCCAGGGGAGGGGATTGGGAAGAGGAGGCGATCGAGGAGGAGGACAGCAGCACCACCCTGAGACCGCAGGTTCTGCAGGCGAAGAGCGAACAGTCCCTGCCCTTTCGCACGCCCATCAGTGAACGCACTTTGGCGGGATGGAATCCAGGTAATCCCAAAGAGAATCAGCAGCCGGAGCAGCAATGTAGCAAAGCTGTGATGCAATGCCAGGCGGACTGCCAGTGTGGACTGCCGCAGGAGGCATTCCAACTGCCGCCCGTCGACAGGTGCACTTGCAAACCAGATCGGCAGGGACAGCAGGGGCTCCTCCAGAGTTCCGAGGTTCGGCCACAAAGTTCCGAGAAGGCCATCGCAGGGGGAAAGTCATCTTCCAGCGAGGCGGACTACGCCAAGTGCGGTCATCGAACTCGGGCCTGCTATTTGGCCAATGACTTTCACCAGCTGATGCGGCGGGTGGCCAAGAGGAGAGCTCGAACTAAGCTGCAGGTGCCCCCAGGCAGAGCCAAGCCGACTGCTAATAGGCTCCCTACCAAGTCGAAGGAGGCACCGGCAGTTTGTCCCGCAACTCAGGTGACCACCGAAGCTCCACCCAAAACCCAATCGAAACCAAAGGTTAGACCGAAACCAAAGACGAGGGTAAAGGGTTCAGCTTTCCAGCCAGAAACCAAGGTTAGGAAAAAGCCGGTGGATCGTGAGCCCATCAAGGAATCCCTGAGGGAAGACGCCCCATTGGCCAGGGACACTAGATCCCTCAGCCTGTCCATTTGCCAGGCTCAAAGCGATATTCCCTCAGTAAGAAGGGAATCCCAAGAGAAGCCCATCAACCAGAGCCTCGCTGCCTCGAATCTCAGTCATGAAAAGACTCTACCCCCAACCAGAGAAACACCAAGGAGCACATCTCCAAGAGAAAGACCAAAGACCCCATTGGTCTGTCGATCGAAGAGGAGTCCGTGCAGTAGAAGGCCAATGAATCCAAGGAGAACGCCCTCCTGCTGTTCCTTCTGTAGTTCCTTGGAAAGATCGCGAGGACGATCGGGAGGACGTCGGGAGCGCTCCTCCAGCGGACGACGACGACGAGGACGACGCTGTGTGTGCCAGGAAGTCAGTGCAGCCAGTCACTACCCCGAGTCCAAGACGAGCTCCATTTCGGAGACTTCCTACTGGAGGCCACCAAGGAAGCAGGATCGCTCTTGCTCCGATGCCTACTCCAGTGCTCAGTACTCGCAGGCTTGGGAGGATCGGGATGTGGATTACCGTTGCCCGCCCTTGAAATCGGCCATGAAGAAGAAGTCACCCCTCCAATGGCAGGCTGATCATTCGCACTTGGAGACCGGTCGACGCTACTACACGGATACCCAGCCGAAAGGTGGACAGGAGGCTGGACCGCGCTGCAGCTGTCGTTCGTTGCGCTCCACCAGCTCCATCCGGGCACTGAGCTCCAACACGGACAGTGTGCGTTGTCCCTGTGCTCCGGCTCCATCGGTGGCCAGTGTGGAGGAGGATCAGGAGGAGCAGCAGGAGGAGCAGGCGGATCAGGAGGAGGCACAATGTATTTGCTGCAGATACCACACTCCTGTTCCTTATGGCCAACCCATGCCGGAACCCTACTTCCAGCCCAGTTCCCCTCCTCCTGCTCCCTGTTCCTGTCCCTGTCGACGTCCCAGGCCCACGTTCTTCAGCGACACTCTGAGATGGGAGCCACAGCAGCACCACCATGCCCGCACCCTACTCCGCACCCAACGTCCACCGCCAAAGCACCAACAGTTGGCCAGTTATCCCCAGTACCAGGGAGGGACTCCGCCAGAATGGATTCCTTGTCGCTATCCCGAACCCCTAAGCAATCCAGAGTGGGATGATCAGGTGGAGGACACGCAGTACTACAGGCAGGAGGAGCACTACAACTATCCCATGCAGGAGGATCCAGGCCCAAGAAATAGCTGCCATCCAGGAAGGGATCGGGATCGAGGTGGAGCCATCACAGCCGCTGCCCAGGGACTTCGGGGTTTGGTTACAGCTTTGGGGGGAGCTCGGATTAGGTCGAGGCACCACTCGCAGTTGGATTGCTATCATCAAACTGATCGATATTGTGAGGAACAGGCTGGAGCCTCCATCTCCGCCTTCCTTCCCAGAACAAACCACTCAGTGGGGCCGCATTTCAATAGTTACATGGATAATCAAGTGGATGAAAGGCTCACCACCAGGTGTAATGTAAGACGAAGCATGGAGAACGGAGCTAATACATCAGTCAGGGAAAGGGAAAGGCAGAGGGGAGGAGCAGGATCACCTGGGTTTCCCTTCCCTGACTCTGAAATAGATTCCCAAACCAAAAGAGAAAGACCAACTGCCACGCCACTTGCGTTATTCTTCGACAGTCTGAGAGCGAAACAGGCTGCGTCGGAGATCCTCACCAGAAAGACACAGCAGACGGCCAGCAATGAGCCGAGAAAAGTAGCTACTCTGGAGAATGTGCCCAAACCTAGGCGAAACAGGGATGAATCCCCGTCCTCAAGTGACAATGACACCCTCGATTGGAGGAACAGGCGACGGCGCAGTTCCTCGGAGGAGACCATGGTCATTCCGTCCACCTACACGGGTCTGCTCGAGGAGCAAGTGCTCGGCGAGTATTTGCCCAGTCCGCGGTGTAGGCGGAGGTCATGATTTCAAGGGATTTTTGTAACCTAGTACTTTGTGTGAAAGCAATAAACTAAAGGGAAATATTTAAGATCATTCTGTTTCCAACTTTCTGTGAAATACAATACAATAGACACTTAATGAATGATATACACACAAAAAAAAGCAGACTCATATCGTTTTGAACATGAAATCTTCATAAAATTGATATTAAATAATATCATTTTACCGAGCTCTCTCTCTCGGAGATTCTCTTACTTTGAAAAAGAGCGCAAGAAGCAATATGGCGAGCAAAATGATATGAGTGGAAGCGAGAAAGACTGATACGAAATTCAAACTGACGTACTTCAAACTATGTGTGTATGTGAGATGCGCCTATGCTATGTAAAATTGATATTACCTAAATATCGTTTTTACGGTTCGAGCATATCATGGTAAAATTGATATTACATAGGGTAAAATTGATCACAAAGGGCCAGAGCTAAAGACCAATTTAATCTCAGGCTTTTGAACAGAATTTCAGGAGAGCTGGGAGCCTGGCGTTACCCATCTTTGATAATTCTACAGCTTTAGTTGCAAGTTCCTAAACTTTCTGTGATACAAAACCAAGCGAATCTAGATTGGCAATCCTGTCTAGCATTTCTAAATTAAGGCAAATACAGAATTTTGGTAGCTTTAAATGGACAAATATCAAAGCGAGAATACAGAGACTGTAGAGGAGGCTACGGACTTGACTGGTTTCTCCGTCGAACGCCACCTTGCATCCTGACGCCCGCCTCCGGCTTGTTCTTCTTCGGTGATCCCGTGGAGTTGCGCGATTCGCGGCGGGAACCCTTCTCCGAGGCATTGCCGCTGCTCCGCTGGTTGGCGCCGGCAGTCTTCTTGGGATTGGAGGTGCGACGCAGGGAGCTGGCCGTGCTGCGGATGACTGGCGAGCCGCTTGCGGTTCTCGGCGCCGGCTCCTCGGGTTCCGGCACGCGACGCGTGCAGTATATCTGCGGGGTGATGGTCCTGCGCTGCGGCTTCTTCTGCGCATCCGCGTCCTTGCCCTTGGACTTGGACTTGCGCCGGCGTCGCTTGTGGATCACCGCATTCTTGTCCGTGGCCGCCACCTTGTGATACAGCTGGCACAGCTCCCCGCACTGCCGGGCGCTGTGGAAGCGCTTGATCCGTCCGTCCTGCTCCAAGATGCCGCACACCAGCTCATCCAGCTGCACCTGCTGCAGGGCCAGCAGCAGGCCATTGACATCCACGGGGCAGACGGCGCGCTCGTTCAGCTGGTAGAGCATGGCCAGGAGGCGGGCTCGCTGCTCGGGCACCAGCACCGGACTGAGGAAGATCAGGCGCAACAGCTTGTAGGCGTTCGTCCGGTCCAGCGGATCGATGGGCTGGCCGCAGCGGTCGAACAGGCTGTCGTAGATCTTCAGGTCGTGCAGCTCCGAGTAGGGCGCCTTCACGTTCTCCATCACCGACCAGACGCGATCGCGCGGAAAGCGCGGCAGCGGCCGGCTCTCGTGGTAGGCCAGCTGGAAGAGAGTGGTCAGCATCTGGAACCTGCTGACGCGGAACAGGCAGCTGAGCGCCTCCAGGATGTGCTTGTTGCGCTGGCAGCTGCAGCGGCATTCGTGCTCCGTGTTGCGATGGCTGCACAGCGAGCATTTCGGGCCCGGACAGCCATGCTGGATGGTCGCCGGACGCAGTGGCTCCAACGGCATCCGGCAGGCGGCGCGGCAGCAGCAGGGAGCACAGCACATCGTCCACGCAGTCTCGCCTCGAATCCCGCTCCGAAAAACTACTAATTTAGCGAGCCTAGGCTTTTTTTTATCGAAAACTTGATTGATTTCCTCTGAGTGAAAAGAAATCCATGGCTATGAAAATTAACAGAAAACATATGTAAATCAATTGGATATTCGCAGGTGAAACGTATATCATCTTGTATCCGCTAGTTCGTGCAAAAGTATGTAACAGGTAGAAGGAGGCGTTTCCGACCCTATAAAGTATACATATATTCTTTATCAGGACCACAAGCTAAGTCAATCTAGTAAATCTCCCACATCTTTAAAGATTAAAAAAAAAAATTAAATGCAATTTTGATGTCCTTAGTAATACTTAACGAAATGTCAAAGAAATTTGTATAATCGGATCATTCCTTATAAAGTTATGAGCAAATAATGGAATTCAAGCAAAGCAGACGCTTTACTGCATGCATACATCCATCTCTCTCGCACTTCCTTTTGGCTGAGTAACGGGTATCTGATAGTCGAAGTACTTGACGATAGCGTTGTCTCTAGTTGGAGTTATAGGGTACATATATTGAATGTATTGTATTGTATTTATTAAGCAATGAACTGATTGTAAACATTTCTAATATATGTTCATTTTGTCTTTATCAACTATAGCTCCAAACCACATAAGGGGAATTTTTTACCGATTACACATTACAAATTAGCGGACAATAACGATAATCACTTATTATAATTATATACTGAAGAGACTCCATACAACAAGAGATGACTAAGATCATTATATTTATCACAAAGAACACGGAAAGGGTCATAGGGGCAAAATTGGACTTGGTTGTATTTAGGTCATCCAACTCCTTAGACCAACGCTTCATAAAGGCTAAAAGGCCCCTAGCTTTTGCTAGAAATTAGCGATATGTGACCGTTAAAACAATGTTTATGCTCAAATAAAACTCCCAGAAAATACGTTAAAGGACATTGTTGTCAATAGAGTACAAATACAAAGACGGATTTCATCGATAAAGTGTCATGAAATTACATTTAGAATAGTTAAAATATAAATGATTGAGTTTGGTGCAAAGCTGTGAATACTAAATATTTAGTTAAGATCTAATTGAAGGCGAGAATAAGAATCAGGTAATGACATGGACAAACATTAAAACAGTTGCGGACTTAATAAGTTGAGGTAAGTCATTCATCAACCGGCCAAATAATAATAATAATGACTTCCTTGAGGAACCTTAGAGGTAACATTTATGGTTTTGGAAGTTATATAATTATATTTCACCCTCTCAGAGCTTAACAATCCTACGATACTTAGCAATATCAGACCTACCTATCGTGGGATTGCTAAGCTAAGAGATAGAAATGATCTATTACAACTCAAAGTTGTCTTCTTTTCATGTTTTCCAGCCATAGCTTCCCAGTTTCTGGTCACGAATCGAAAAGCATAGTAGGTAACCCAGCCCATGTCATTGCTATTTACTCTTTATACCAATCATTATGTTAAATTATCGACAAAAATTTCATCAAAATCGTTTTTAACCATTGAGCAAAAGTACAAAATATAAATTTGAGATCAGTTAAAATTCCCATTCGACCAATCGAACCCGAACGCACATTTTCGGCCTAGCGCAATGTCCCAGGAAATGTCGAAATTCTTAGGTGGAAGCCGCAGGGTGACCAGGAGCAGGCCAGGAGCGGCTGGAGGAGCAACCAGCCAACCAACCCAGCCACCCAGGTGGAACCAAAGGCCACCGGTTGTGGCATCGCAACCACCTAGGTGGAATCAAAGGCCACCGATTGGAGGAGCAGTTGCAGCCCCCAAGAGGACGTTGAATAAGGTGAGACCAGGTGCAACAGGTGCCACAGCCGAGCCGGCCGGAGGAGCTGTTCCCAAGAGAGCAGCCGGTGGTGGTGGCGGTGGTGGTCCAACCAGGGTGTTTCAGACCACGGCCACATCCACGTTGCGTCGCAGGCAAGTGCCGCCGCCTCCGCCGCGAGTGCCTGTTCCCCGGCGCATCATCGAGGTCAAGTGGATCATGAAGCCGTCGCAGAGCTTCGTGCCGGGCAGCGAGTCCTCCTCCGAGGACAATGGCCCCGAACAGTCCGGGGGCGATGATCAGGTCCGGAATGCGGCCAAGAGTCCTGGCCAAGCGACAAGGACCAGGGTGCGAGCCTCGCGCATGTTCCGTGTGCCCAGCCAGCGGATCATGCACGTCGAGAAGCTGAAGCAGGCCCAGCTCCAGCAGATGCATCCCCGCAGGACGAGGACCACCACCCAGACAGGCAGTCGTTCACGTAGTAGGTCCCCCAGTAGGTCACCAAGTCCATTGCCCCATCAATCGCCCACTAGGTATCCCCGTAGCTGTCCCAGTCGCTCTGTAAGTCGCCAGCCCTCGGAAGAGCAAGTGGAAGAGGAGCAGGAGGATCAGGAGGAGCTGAAGGAGGTGCCGCTTCAAGATTCCAAGACCGTGACGCTGCTATCCCCCCATATCAACGCGGCCTCCGGTCTGATCTCCTGCTCGCCCAGTCCGATCGCAAGTCGCCTCCAGATCGCCTCCACCTTGGACACTCTGGTTAAGGGTTCCACCTCCAGCAGCAGCAGCAGCAGCAGTCTCAGCACCAGTGGAACCGAATGCAGTGGCGAGCGATTGCATCGCGCCATCCGAAGGACCACCAACGGCGGACTGGCCTGCAAGGCCATCAAGCTGACCTCGACGGTGCTCGAGATCATCAAGCCGCCGCCGCCGGTTAGGAAATCACCCGGAATTCCCAGGGAGAAGAAGCACAAGATACACTCGACCATGAATGCACCCATGGTCCAGTCGATAGCGCCGCCAAAGCTACGGGTGCCCACTCCGATCAGCCAGTCGGTGAATCATGTGGTCAATCAACTGACGGCCCAGCTAAAGGAGGCCGCGATGATGCCTTCGAAGGAACCGCCTCCAAAGGATCAGAATGTCTACCAGGCATGGCCCTCGAAGGCCAGAGCGGCTCCATCGAGAAAGCCCTCCATTTATCTGCTCATGAATCCGCAGACGAAAAATCCAACGTCCAACGAAGCTGCAGCGAAGGATGCGTGGGTCATCCAACCCATGGAGCAACCGCAGTCGTATGTTAATCAGCCAAGGGAGCAGACAAATCGTTATTTGAACGAGTCAAAGGATCATCCTAGGCATCATTTAAGTCATTATATGAATCAAGCAAAGGTTGCTCCCCCAAGGGATCCCACCAGAAGTCCTTCTCTAATACCGCCTCAGTCGAGAATCACAAGGAATCCATACATTGAGGAGCCAAAGATGCTATCCAAGTCCCAGCGGGTCAGTGGTTCATGTGCCAGGACCCAGCCCGTTTCGCTGAACCGGATCACCCGGCCTCCGTATGTGGTTCCAACTCCTCCAACTCCTCCATCTCCACCGGAACCCCAGCGACAGCAGCAGCCGTTGGCAGGCAAGATTGTCCGAAAGGCCCAGCACAAGGTGCCGCGCACCATGGAAGATGGCATCGACATGAGCTACCAGTACTTCGTGTCGATTCCCCTCAAGCGCGGCAAGAAGCCGCAGGTGGTCCGCTATCTCTACCGCCCGATGGTCCGCCAACTCAACGCACCCACTTCGCCCAATCGACGCAGCTCGCGGCGGGCGAAAAGGAGAGCAGCAGCAGAAGCAGCAGCAGGCGGAGATGAGCAGCAGCCACCTGCGGGAGCAGAGGATTCACAGGAGATCGATCCGGAACTGAAAGCTCTGGGCGGAATGCCACTGCCGCTGGAGGATCCTCCTCAACCACCAGCACTAGAAGCTAAGGCGATGGATCCCGAGGAAGCGCTGAATGCCCCGTACGAGGTGCCACCGCTCAAGCTGGATGCCCGCTTCAAGCCCATGATGGAGCAGCTGGCCCAGATGCCGTATCCCGAGGAGCGACCCAATCGCCGTCGTCGCCGAGCCCGAGCTGCCGGCGGCGCTGAGCAGTTTGCTCCGTCGGATCAACACCTGGGCATCATTGGAGGCGGCGACGCCGCCGTGAGGCATGACATGAGCTCCCTGGGGCGGGTATCGTCCATCTGGAAGTCTGGCGCCCGGCTGCCTAGGCTGATCGACTATCGGCCGGAGGCCCAGCGTCTTAGCTCCGCCACCGGAGCTCCGATCTCGTATCATACGCCCGTGCAAATTGGGGAGGACGAGGGGGCCTTTGTGCTGCCGATGGAGCCGATGATTCAGGCGATAACCTACGACGACATCGAGCAGGGGCAGAAGGACCTGGTGCTGGATGAGCAGAGGAAGGAGATGGAGATGGACCAACTGGAGAACCGCAAAGAGGAGTGTGTCGTCAAGGCAGTGAGCTTTCATCCCGGCGAGGTGAAGGTGAGCGAGATCCCCGCCAGGAGCAGTAGCTCCGTCAGCATCAGCTCCACTTCCAGTGGAGCCAAGACCAAGGGACGCCGGCCAACTCGGAAGGGCAAGGCCAAGTCCAAGGGAAAGGCCAAGGTCCGCAGGTAAAGAGAAGCTCTCTGGCCACGACAATCAAACATTTTTTGGAAATTTTTAAGAAACTCAAAAAATTTAAAGTAAATTGTAGCAAAAGTAAAAAGCCTTAAAGCTTTTAAATAAATTGGAAATATTATTTTTGGAAATGTTTTTGTAAACAGCTTTTTTTAAAACATGTTATAAAAGAAATTCAATTTTTTAAGACAGCGAAACTAGGAATACTAAAATACTTAAGTTATTTCCACAGAAGGTTTAATATTCGAATAGTATAAATAATAAATCAATCTTTAACTGGCTGTAAAGACCCTTATAACTTCAAACAAAAATATATTTTGTAAGAACATTTAATTTAAAACATTACAAAAGGAATGGATGGAATAGAAGCAATCTAATTTTTTAAGACAACGGAACTAGGAATACTAAAATACTTTAGTTATTTCCACGGAAGCCTTCAATTTTTGATTGGTATAAATAATACTTCAAACAATAATATAATTTTTGAAAATATTTAATTTAAAACTTTACAAAGGGAATCTAATTTAATTTTTTAAGACAACGAAACTAGAAATACCAAATTACTTTCGTTATTTCCACGGAAGGTTTAATATTTGAATAGTATAAATAATACATCAATCTTTAACTAGCTGTAAAGACCCTTATAACTTCAAACAATAATATAATTTCTCATATTCAAATATTGCAAGAAAACACCCCTAAAACCTCAAATATCCTTCAAGCAGTATATGCTTTTATAAGGATTCTTCGACCCAACGGTGAAGGCGATGACTTCACCCGGCGCACCTGCAAAGGTCAAGGGAGAGTGGATGTGGAAGTGGCAGTGGAATCGGGTCAAGGCCCAGCTGGGGCGATTGCTCAATGTCAGGATGTTGGTCATTAGCGCAGAGCCTGGGTCTGCGGCTAACAGTAAGCGATAGCCCTACCCCCGGAACGCTAGGGGAGGGAGATGTAGATATGCAATTGTCAAAGCTACTGACGCCATCTAGCGGCTGTTCAAATTATTGCTCATAACTTTTTATTGGATGGTTGGATTTAAAAAATTTCTTCTGCATTTTGATAGATATTTTTAACCAAAACAAAATTGCATTTTTACTTTTCCTAAGTCTTGAAAGATGTGAGAGCCAGACACATTTTAAAGTCCTTTAAGGCGACTGTGGGCGTGGCGCTCGGCTGAAACAAACTTGCGCTGCGTAGGAAGCCCAAGATTATGTGTGGTTAATCCCAACTTTCTAGCTTTTGAAGTTTCCGAGATCTCAGCCTTTATACAGCGTTATTCTACGAGTAACGGGTATAAAAATACCATGTCCTTTTCTCACACAATTTTTATTGACATTTAACTAACTAACTGGGTTTGTGACCCATATGCCTACGCAATCAATTAGCCAGACGTGATTCCGCCTAGTGCAAAGTGATCACTTAACCTTGACGCACCCTTCACCACCCCTACCATTCGCATTCGCATTCGTACTGGGACTCCAACGGACTCAGCCCAACAGAACGGAGGCAAAGTCCCCACATCGAATGTAGGAATTAGTTCCAATTAGAAGCGCCGGCGGTTCTACCTAATGAATGGCCCCAAAGGTGTCAATGTGCTGCCTGCGCACATACAAAGTGTTTACTATATGGTATACTATACTACATTATATACACATAGGTGTATTTTTCTGGGCTGGGCAATCGAATCGAATGTGATTTAGATATCGGTTACTGGGTCGTCGGTCGTCGGTCGCTCGTCGCCGTCCAACGCCGCAAAATGTCCGCTATCCGAAAGCAAAGCGGGCGTAGAGCCAAGCCAGCGGTAATACAAATAAACAAATAGCCTCAACTATGTCCAATTAAGATTTATGACGAAAGTCAAGGGCCCCGAGAAGGAGAAGGGAAGGGCTGTGGAAAATTTCTCAACGTTCTGTTGTTCCCTCGTCGAGCTTTTGAGTTCGAAAGCCCTCGCCCCCTAAGCATCTAACAACATGCCGCTTATCAACCTTAGATGCACTCACTCACCCAAATCGATTCGCTGGCCCGATAGGAAAGACAAGGCAGACGGACCCGGATAGACATAGATAGTGATAGGGGCCAGAGCCCCAACCGATTGTCTTATCGGCGAGTGTGGCGGTGAAGTGCGTCCGTGGGACTCTTACAACGATCGTGGGGAATCGATGGGTTCAACCAGGAAACGGGGTCGTCTGGTTTTTAATGACTATCCCAGGTCGTTTTCGATTAGATAGGTGTTTTTTGATTTGAGGATTAAAGCAAGAAGTTTAAAAAAGATTATGATTAGATTTTAAGATCAAGAATTATTAAAAAACAAGAAAGGAAGCTAGCTTCGGCCAACCGAAGCTTATATACCCTTGCAGATAATTCCTATTAATGACTAATTTTCCGATCGTTCCTATGGCAGCTATATGATATAGTTGTTCGATATTGATAAAATTAAAATCGAAATTCGAAAACATTTAAAAAGACTCATATCCCAGAGTAGAAGAGAATACAATAAAAGTCAACGAAGCAATAATTTAGTTCCTATTATATTCCCATTAATTTTCCGATCGTTCCTATGGTAGCTAATTGATATAGTCGTCCGATTTTGAAAAAATTTTATTCGAAATTCAGAATTAGATAAAAAATGGCATTTCCAAAAGTAGGAGGTTCAAAAACACCCAAGATATAATTTTTTTAAATTTTTTTTCCCGATTACTCCTATGGGAGCTATATGATATAGTTGTTCGATCCGGCTCGTTCCGACTTATATACTACCTGCAACAGAAAGAAGACTTTTGGGAAAGTTTTAGCCCGATAGCTTTAAAACTGAGAGACTAGTTTGCGTAGAAACAGACGGACGGACGGACGGACAGACGGACATGGCTAGATTGACTCGTCTAGTGATGCTGATCAAGAATATATATACTTTATGGGGTCGGAAACGTCTCCTTCACTGCGTTGCAAACTTCTGACTGAAATCATAATACCCTCTGCAAGGGTATAAAAAAGTTAACTTTACAAAGAGAACCCAAATTTTAAGATCAAGAAATATTACAACAAAAATCTTAACTTTACGAAGATAATCCAAATTCTATATACCCCTTTGCAGGGGAAGCGAGAGAGGAAGCATGTGATGCAAGAAGTTAAAAAAAAAATTGTGAGATTTTAAGATCAAGAATTATTTAAAAATAATCTTAACTTTTTAAAGAGAACCCTTTGCAGGAGAAATGACGGAGATATCATGTTGTTCAAGAAGTTAAGAAAAAGATTGGGGAGATTTTAAGGACCAGAATTATTTTAAAAAATCTTAACTTTACAAAAAGAACCCAAATTTTAAGATCAAGAATTTTTAAAAACAAATCTTAACTTTACAAAGAGATTCCAAATTTTAGGATCAAGAAATATTAAAAAGAATCTTAACTTTACAAAGAGAACCCTAATTCTATATACCCGTTTGCAGGGGAAGCGAGAGAGGAAGTATGTGATGCAAGAACTTTAAAAAAAAGATTTTTTTAGATTTTAAGATCAAGCATTATTTAAAAAAATCTGAACTTTACAAAGAGAACCCTAATTCTATATACCCCTTTGCAGGGGAAACGAGGGAGATGGCATGTGATGAGCGCTTATCCAAGTTTACGGCTGTGATAAAGTAGATTGAGCCAATTCCCGTCCAGAGATCGGGTTGTATAACACCTGTACAGCACTGGGGCCAAGCATCGCCATAATATATAGAGCCCGGCACTCTCCGTTTCATCATGACCATGTGCCTGTACTATATATACTATATATGTAATCGCTGGGGGGAGGCTGGAACTCAATTTAAGCGCGCTAAACAATTCTACACACAGTTTAATTAACACTTTGGACCAGCGGGGGGAAGGTAGTTAGGCAAGGGGATCGTAGTGGTTGTAGTTGGGCAATTACCAATGAATCGCCCCAAAGTGAAATGCTGGGAAATTCGACTCTCGAAATGCTTTGAATTCGCTTGTTAACGATATGTGTGTGGCACACATTGCTGTCCATTCGAGCGTTGTTTAAAGATCTTATGGCCAAGCAAATAAATAAATATATCATGCCAAGACAATAAACAATCGCGGTTCCATTGAGGAAGCGTGCCAATTCAGGATGTTTATGGAGAGGGCGCTTTGCAACAAAGTCCGGTTAAAAGGGGGGCTCGAATTCATTTCACAACAGACTCGCCTTGAGCCAAACCCGTTCTATACCGACATCCCCCAACCCACAACCCCCATCCCACGCCCGCCACGAGACCTTGACCCGCATGTCGCGATGCGAGATGATGATTTAAATCAGCGTCGGCTAAGGAACGCCATTGCCGAATGTCGGGGACACCAGCCGACTTCCAGCTGGGATATATATATTATGCATACTATGTATTCATGGAGAGGAAGGGCCCTTGAAACTGGGCAAGGCACTTGAAATTCGCCACTAAATATATGTCCCTAGATAAGGTTAAAGGTATAGGAAAATTTCAGTACGATTCCACTTTAGAATATAATCATTGGGTAGTTTGTTTATGGTATGAATCATACATCATAATGCCTGTTAACTACGTAATCGATGTATTCATCTCTATAGCTCTCTGAATTCATACCCCATGTAAGGAACTACCGCCTGACCCACTAAGTACTGCATAAAACCAAACTATTCCAGTTGAACCCAAGGCAGTAGAGGGTAGCGCAACACAAAGACCTATTTTTATAGAATTATATAAGTATTAGGAACGCATAATTTGATTGAATGAATTGACTGTTTGCCTGTGTGTAGAGTCAACTCGATTTCGGGGAAGAGAAGGGTAGGGTTGGGTATTTGTTTGCCCCCCGAGTTTCTGGGAGGGGGGACCTGCGTAATAGCACCCACACTAACACACATACTCCAATGCACAACGCAAGTGCAGTGGGTGCGTGTGTGGGCGGCTCAGCGGGGGAAAATCAATAGAAATGTGCGTGCACTTAGATTCAGATTTGGATCCTTTTTCCACTCACTTGTTGGTGATCTCCAGGACGTCGGACATCATCAGGCGGTACTTGCGGCGGAAGCGCTGGCCGTGCTTCGTCTCCAGCAGATATTTGTTGCAGAAGTCGGTCAGCGAGACGAAGTAGATGAAGCCCAGCGAGGTGAGCACCAGGCCGCGCTGCAGCGAGATGCGGTCACTGCTGTTGGGGATCTGCCACAGGCTGCCGCAGGCCAGACCCATCGAGCCGATGGAGAAGGCCAGCGAGAAGTAGCAGCCGCGTCCCTGCGGCGCCTTGCTGGCTGCATCCTTCTGCTCCTGCTGCTGATTCCGATCCTGATCCTTCAGCGGCTCCTCCTGCTGGCATCCGTTGCCATTCGCCGGCTGGCGGCGCTGCTGCATCCTAGGCGGGCCCACTCGGCGCGGGTAAACACTGCTTTTGCGTGGGGAGAGGGGAGGCGCAACCTGTTGCGGGAATCGCGGGTCTCCGGATTCCTGACCCTTCTTCTGCTTCTGCTCCCGCTGACTGCTGACTGCTGCGGGCGGACTTCTCTCGGCGGCGGCTGCTTACAGGCGGCACTGCGTCTGGGGCATGGCGGCTGGGCGAACGGAGAGCTGGAGAGCTGGAGAGCTGGAGCTGGAGCGGATTCCTGTGCGAATTATAGGGATGTCAAAAATATATCAAATATCAAATACATCGATATTTTTTGCAAAAAAAATATATTTATATCGTGATATTTTTTTAGCCAAATATCACAATATCGATATTTTATTTTTCGATTTTATTTCCATAGAGGGCGCCCGTTTCCCTAAGCCAGTTTCCCCCTTCCGCCAATATGGCGCTCCTAAATTTTAGATTTCATGGTTTTTCTAACAGCAATGTTAAGATACAACGTTTTCTTACATTGGCAGAGCAGCGGCAGAGGCGCAACAGTTCTGCCAATGTAAGAAAACGTTGTATCTTAACATTATGTTAAATTGATCGTTTCGAAAGGAAAGAGTTGCCATCCCGATTTCTACGGTGCTAGAGACGGCCCCCGTAGAGTTGCCATCCTGATTTTTACAGTGCTAGAGATGATAAGAATATTTTGTTAACGCACTGTTAACGATTTCTCCATTTCTTGCGCACTGTTAACGGCCATTTAAATTGAGAGCGGAGCGGGCTCTCTCAGACAGCGAATTAGCGAATTAGAGGTGCAGAAACATCGATGTTTTTCCCACTTTTCAAAACATCGATGTTTTTCCCACTTTTCAAAACATCGATGTTTTATGGCGACAATCGATGTTTTTAGGGCCATCACTGAGAAAGCGTTAAATGAAATTTAAATTTAAATATAAATTTGTTACATTTTTATACCCTTTAGTCAGATGTTTCCTCATAAGGGCTAGTACTCAACCCAACAAAAAGTCGTCCAAAACCAAAAACTTCATATAAAAAAAACGTCACAACATTATTGGTGGCAAATTTTTGGTCGAAGTTTTTGGACGGCAGTACTCATGCTCACAAAAAAAAAATACTAAAATACTGCTAAAAAAATAATTCATTTCTTGAGCTATCGATCAATTCCGATAACAACCTAGTTAAATCCTTAACGAAAATCGCTTAAATACACTCTCAAAGGCAAAAGATTAATTACAATGACTATCGAGTACTGTAACAATGGATTATACGGTTAAATTTGCTTGTGAAATACAAGTTAAAAATTTGAATTTTACGTTTGTTTATGTTTTTGAGCCAGTGTGACCGAAAAATAACCATGGATATTACCAAATTAATCAACACTGGACCTTCAAGAAACTAGTCTCTTAGTTTTTAAGCTATCGGGAATGAATCTTTTATCTTCCATCGGAATCTTCCATCTATAGCAGGTAGTACATATATAAGTCGAAACCATCCGGATCGGACAACTATATACTATAATGTTTTTTGTTATTGAAGTCACTTTATCAATTCAGTGGAAGGATTTTCAAATGGGAACGAGTTATGTTAAACATAACATTTAAATACTAAAAAGTGCCGGCCAAAATTCCCTAAAACCCGATAACGCTTGTCGCTGCATATGGTATTAAATCGGTATAAAAATACTAAAAACCGATTGATTAACCCCCGTCTCTGCGCACTGTTAACTCCTCACTGTTAAGTTCCAGTGGCGGGAAAATATGATTTTTTCAAAAGCGAAAGTGAATTTAAATATATTGGATGGAGTATTGCCATTGGGAATCAAATATTATATATTTAAATACCATTTAAACTTACAATACAGTATCAAATGTTATTTAAATTTTTCCTATAAAGTTACTCTTTAACAAATTCTTAATAGCTAGTTTTCCTTGTTAAAAATGGATGTATCTTCTATTTAGTTCAGCGCCAAAAATAAATTTTTTCCACTTGATTCTATAAGAATGGGGCCCACTGTACTTAAATCAACATACTTACTCTGGACGCATTCACTGTGCATGTTTTTGAAACAAAGTACTTGTTTACTTTGTGGGAAAAATAGCTAGGCTGCGGCCTAAATATATAGGTCGCTTAATTCGTTTCATTCACCACTCATTCACAGTTATGAATGCTTGCAATTTTCGTAAACAACTCAGTGGGTTTGCGTATATGAATCCGTAATGACACGTTCCCAATCGTCAACGTGGATTATCCACTTATTTTTGGTCCTAACTGCTACTTTGGCGTCTGGCCAGAACTATTGCGACTCTTCTCTCTGTCCGAGTGGAAGACATGTGGCTTGTCAGAGCAGCGGAGTAAGTTCAAGTACCCAATAAATATTTATTTGTCCCAGAAATGTGAAGTAAACGAAGGTACGGGAAAATATATGTTCAAATTTTTGGTATACCAGTATTTTGGGGCCCTGATTTGAGGTAGAAATGAGCAATTTCTTGAAAAAAAAGTTTTAAAAACCTTTCAAAAATATTTCGCGCAAAAGCTATATAATTTTTGATAAGTTTTAATTTTTGGAAAATAATAATATAATAAAATAGCGTTAATATTTTTAAATAGTTTCTGTCGCAAAAACTACGAACCTAAAAATTTTAAAAAAGGATCGGTACACACAAAAAAAAATTGTCAAAAAGTCCCCAACCACAAAAAATTGTCAATTTTGTCAAGGATATAGGTGTGTGTCTTTGCTAATTGTGTGTATTTGTTGTTGTGAAAGTAACTATTTACTTAGTAGAATTGACTATTTTTTGTGGTTGGGGCATGTTTGACAATTATAACAGTTAATTTTACCAAGTTTTTTTTTTGTGTGTAGTCGGAGATTCTTAGAAGTTAATCCCTGGTTTAAGGACTTGAAACCAGGAAGTCCTTAAACTTACTAATTGACATATAAAAAGTCGAATAATTAAATTGTACATTTTGGATATTTTTCTCAACTAACTGATATTGATATTAATTTCCAAACTTGATAAACTAGCGCTTCGTCAGCGGCTGCAGCGGGGAGTTTGTGCAGGTGGATCCCCACATCCAGCTGATCCTGCAGCTGCACAACGATCGCCGCAACCTGATCGCCGGCGGCGGAGTCAGCGGCTTCCCCAGCGCCGTGCGCATGGGCACGATGGCCTGGGACGCCACGCTGGCCCAACTGGCCGCCTACAATGCGCTGCAGTGCCGCATGGCCCACGACGAGTGCCGCAACACCAACACCTACCGCTATGCGGGCCAGAACCTCAGCATCCTGTTCACCCGGAGCGTGGACATAGCCGACTTCCTGCGCCAGCGGATCGCGGCCTGGTTCGATGAGAATCGCGACGCGACCAGTGCCGACATGGAGAATTATCAGATGCGCGGTGGACCGTGCGTACCTTGCATTTCCATTCCCCGAAAACGGGGGTGTAAGCGATGCAGCGTCTGCTGATGCACCGTTTACATGCAGCGTCTGCTGATGCACCGTTCACACCTGAGGCTAACGTATATCCCCTTCATTTGCAGGCCAATCGGACACTTTACGACCATGGTGAACGAACGCAACAACCGAGTGGGCTGTGCGATCGCCCGATTCACGGACGCCAATAACGTGCAGGCCACCCTGCTGGTCTGCAACTACGCCGTCACGAATGTCCTCAACAACCCGGTCTATCGAGCGGGTCCTGCCGCCTCGGAGTGCACAACGGGCCGCAACGCCAACTACCCCAACCTCTGCTCCCCCAACGAGGTCTACAACTACAACCAGTGGTCGGGATAATAAGAAACCATATTTTTTTTGTCAGCTCAGGATCCTTTTTTTTAATTTCAGTCTAAGAACTTGTTGTTTTCGCTTTTAAACGATGAACATTTTTTTTAAGTACCACTGAATTCAAACTAAGACAGGTCTTTACCGCATAGATCTACAATTTTGAAAATCGGTTTCCTTTATAGTAGTTTTTTCTTTTGAATTAAAACGCATTTTTTTTAAATTACTGTTTTTAAAAATACTATTTTAAATTTGGAAATTGAGAGATCCTAAAAGTTGGCCTGTGTCTTCGCTAGGCAAGGAGGTTGTACTTGCTAAGTGCTTAGGCTGTTCTCGCTAAGACAAACGGTCACTCCGGAGGGTGACGCGGCTACGTTTAGCGAGGACACCCCACCGATAAATCTAACATTTGAGAGCGCCATTGCGGCCGAAAAAATATTTATTTTTATTAAAAAAATACCTATATATTGAGGTATTGGTATTTTTTCTCCACTTATAGCCTCTTCCCATACAGTCCATCCGTGTGAAACTGTTGGGATTTTTGACGAATGTGAAACTGATTCCTACAGAACTCCATCCACCATCTACCATCCGATAACAGCTGACTTAAGAGCAGTTGCTCAACTCAACATTGACGAAGGGGGATTTTAACTCGGCAAAACTGACGAAAAATTGCGTTTTCCTAAACTTATTGTAAAATAATATAATAAATAGCATAAGATAATAGTTTAAAACATATCTGAGCTTTTATAACACATTCTATAACAAGTATGCATACATATTACTGACTGGGGGAGAGCCTAACCTCCCGTACCCCACACTCCGCTCTTACTACGCCTCAGTCTAGCCAATATTAATGTGTAAAATTTGTAAACAAACCCAAATTTGTGCTGTTTTGGTAATTTATAGCAACTTTTGAGCTTAATAGGAGTACATAGTACACTTTTAATTAATATTTGTTATTATTTACGAATTGCAGAATATATTTTGAGACTTCGCTGCAAACATTGATGTTTTCGTTTGCAGAACAGCTTAATCTATCCACACATAGCAACTTGTTGGCGAATGCTTTTCCGCTCATAACAAACTACAAATAATTCAACAATAGCTAAAAAACAATGAACTTGAGCATTATTTAATTTTTTCCCGCCATTGATTTGATTTGTTCTCGTAGTCAACGTTTCATTTTTCGCAGTCAAGAGGAAGAATTCAGAGTTGCACCGAAAAAACATCGTCTAACTATCGCATAAAAGAGCCCGTTAAAGTCCGTCAAAATTGGATGGCGGACTAACTGGGAAATTTTCGGAACGGCAAAACCTTACGGACCATCCGTTCAACGGATGGTGGAGTGAGCTCTGTGGGAAGACCCTATAACTTACACTTACGTTTGTTTACGTTTCGACACTTACGTTTCTTGGTGATGGGATAAAAACATCGATTGTGGCAAAAAACATAGAAAAACATCGAAAATTTTAAAACATCGATACATCGATACGCGAGCAGCGTCTCTCTCTCTGAGTTACCCAGCGGACCAGGGCGCGATAGTATAGCGAAACTATCGCAAAATGTTCGTAAACGGTCTTAGAAACGATAGAAATCCGCGAGCTTTTACTAAAGTCTCGTTAAATGTTCGCAAACGGACTCAAAAACCAGTGTTGCCAGATGAACATTTGGCTTTCCCCCTAAAAAATCTTAAAATGTCGATATTTCCCCCTAAAAATTCCAGTTTTCCCCCTAAATTTAAAAAATCAGTTGATTTCGAACATGTACAATAAAATAATAATATTGATAAATATAATAATACTATTGATAAATAATAAAAATAAATATGATAATAATAATATTTTCTCAATATGACGTTGTAGAAATGTTAGGATTGGAAAAATCTGTGAACTCGGAAGGAAAGACGCATGTAGTATTTTTTTTTATATTTTTTTTTAGGAAATAACATATTTTAGTATTTTTATTGCAAACATTTGGGTAATAAAATGTCAAAAAAAAAACCCTAAACTTTCCCCCTAAAAATTTCTCCTTCCTAAAATTCCCCCTAGCACGTCAAAAAACCCCTAAATCTAGGGGGAAAACCCCTGATCTGGGAACACTGTCAAAAACGAGCGTTTAGTAAACAAAAACCGGGCGACATTATTTTCAGCCTTATGTCCAGTTTTCATTCTTTTTTGAGCTCGTTTGCGATAGTTTTGCGAGACTTTGCCGTTTTTGTTCTACTTCGTTTCTCGTTTCCATGGCTGATGCGCAGTTTCTCGTTCGTTTCTTTTCGTTTCTTTTGTGCGTGTGTTCTTTTGTGCTTAGAAACTTGCAGAGTGCAGTCGTATAAAAGCCGAAATTGTTTAAAAGTGATTTATTAAATAAACAAAATCAGTAATTAAATTATAATTGAGTGTTTAGTTCAGTGCTGTGACCCAAAGAGTGAGTTAAAACGGCTTTAAAGCCAAAAACCAAAACAGAAATAAATCAAAAATCACATGTGCGTTCTTCTTCGTTTTTCAGCCTTCTTCTTGGAATTTTGCGGTGGAAGTGAAGAGAAGAGCAATAGAATTTAATAATGTCATTAAAACGCAAGAGGAGGAATTATATATGCGAATCGAAACATATAATAAACAGTGCTGCTAAGATAAATACTGTTGAAAAACATGCGGCAAAGATTAGTTTTCCAGAGGAATAGTGTCCGTCGACCTCGCACGGCTGTACTCTTGGCGTGGAACCGAGGCCAAGAAATGTATAAGGGGGTTGCGCGTTACTCTAGCAATCCGTTGTAAGTATTTTTTATACGAATAATTATATTACAATGCACAATATTACAAAATCGTTTTTTTACAGCGGGATTTAAAGAAAGATTTTCCCTGGAAGAAGCGGATTTCGACAGGATAGCCCAGAAGTTTTTCCAGTACGCCCAGGACAGGATATCTAAGAGTCAGAAGCAGATGAAAGTAAACGTTTAAGTACCCCTCATTACCCCTTTTAATTTAATTAATTTTTATGATTTAAAGTTTAAGTACTCCAAAAGAATCTCATATGTTAAAGAGTCCCATAAATGTACCATGAAGTACCAAAACTTCTCATTACCCCTTTTAATTTAATTAATTTTTATGATTTATTTGATACCATATTTAAAAAAATATTAAAATAAAAAAGAAAAACCAAAAATTTAGTACTGCTTTCACTATAGGAATGAAATGGAATGAAACACCTTTTATAATCTTTTTCGATCCCCTACTAATATTAATTTCGGATCGTTAATGATATTAAAATCGCCTCGCAAAAGATATCACCAAAGGCTCGCAAACGATCCGTTTACGAGCTATCGAAAACGAAACTTTGCCTGCCACAAACTGAGCGACTAGTGATTCGTTTTTTCATCGTTTTCGGATTCGAGGCGATAGCCGTTTTCCGTTTGAGTTTCGCGTAACTATCGTTTGCGATATCGCTAACGAACACTTGGTCCACTGGGTAATGACGGAGAGCCGGTGTTACGTATAAATGACACTTACGTTTGCTTACGTTTCGCCACTTACGTTTCTTGGTGATGGGATAAAAACATCGATTGTGGCAAAAAAACATCGATGCTTCTAGAAAATTTAAACATCGATGCTTCTCCACCTCTACTTCACTTCATTTCGCAGCCCCATTTCCCTCAACGGCGGCAGAAAGAAATAACGGTTGAACAATGGCGAAGAGTGTCGGTGGTGCGTGCGCGCAAATTGCGGTCCTTTTGGCCATATTCTGCAGTGCATCGGCCCTGTGTAAGTGCAACTCAAAACCCAGTGGTTGGCCCGCTGACCACGAAACGGAGTGATAAAATTGTCTGCATATCATATCTCTTTTGTTTTACCATCTCTGTCTTTGCCCACCTCGCTGGTGGTGTGCGTGTGTGTAAGTGTGTGCGAGTGAGTGACTGTGTGTGTGTTGGCTGTAAATCTGGTTGTTATTTTCTTGTACGCTACGCAGTTTGAAAAAGTCGAAAAGTCCAACAAAAGACGAAGAAATACCTGGAAAAAACATGGGCCCAGGGAGGGTATGAACATATGGCCAGTTTTCGGAGGGTGTATTTATGTACTTTTGCGCCTGTTGTTTGTACACAAAGTCCAATAGAAGAAACAACAAAAGACAAAATCATCACGGGCGGCGAGAGGGGGGCGGGGGCGACCAGTTGGTACTTTTTCGTATGGTGAAATTTACCGCTGCCATGTTGTCTGTTTTTTTTCTGCTTTTTTTCCCGTGTGCTGGCACATCAAATGCGTTAATTGACAACAACGAAAAGCCAAATGTTCGAGTGTGTGCGTGAGCAGTTGAGTGTGAAAATAGGCAACGTCCTGTGGCCCAAGGCGCCCCCCTAAAACTACAAAAAAAAAAAAAATAAACAACTCCCCACCGCCACTGGCTTTTTATTTTTGAGTTTTTTGTTTTGTGCGACGCGCTCATTTGCGCCATGCTCCACTTAACGTGCAACAATTTTCCATCTGCGACGTCGCCACCAGGCGAACAACCTGCATATATCAATTGAAATCGCTGATTAAGGCGCAAAAGCTCATTGTTTTTGTCGCAATTTGCAATTGAAACGCTGGAGCTGCTGGAATAATAATAATAAAAATTGAAAAAAAAAGAAACGAAAGAACCCCCAGGCTGGCAACTCTTTTGCCACCGTTATATTCGCTTTGGCGCGTTTCGGCGACAGGTGGCAACATTGCGCACCGGCTAAACGGCACTTTTCCGTTTTCCCAATAAGAATCGAAGGGGGGTGGGGGGTTGGGTGCTTACGCAAAGGGTAAAAACCACCCACCCATCCCACTGGATATGCCCAATTTGCACAGTTTTAGTTATTTCCGTCGTGTTGATTCAGTTTGCACGACATTTTGTAGCTCCCTTTGTCTGCTTATCGGCTATTTACTCGTTTATTTACCCCCCAGCCAATGCCAAGTTAAAGTGCATTGCTTATCTGCGTGGCCAACTTATGCACCGTGCCCACTGCGTATCCGAAACCTTGCTTCGTTCGGTGTGAGAACAGGTGTATTTTCGCAGGAAAAAGTAAAAGTAAAATAATGGTCGTATCACACTAGTCTTATATATATTTCGTTTTATAATTTATTTATTTAATTTAGTTTTAAAACTATTATAGGTTATAAAAATTTGTTATTCACCATTCTGTTATGATTTCACGTTATTTGTTACTATTTGTAATCTATATTTTATAGCCATTAAATTGGCTGATCAACGTATTAAATTCTATAAGTCATATTAAAAAAAAAAGTTTTAGAACTAAAGCTAGTGTCATACGGCCATAAACATAAATACCTTGATTTGTTTAACCTTTACTATGTCTAAATTCCCAGCCAGCTATTTGCGAAGTGAAGTTGTTTACTCTTAATCAAGTTCCTGATTCTATGATAAGGCACACTTATTAAGAAAAACCCATTCAGCAAGATACATTTTGATAACAGTTACCAATGCAGCTCTATTTATGTTTCTATACCCGTTACTCATAGAGTAAAATGGTATATTGTATTCGTCGGAAAGTAACAGGTAGAATGAAGCGTTTCCGACCCTTTAAAGTAAATATATTCTAGATCTAGTGGACGCTGAGATCTCGGAAACCATAAAAGATAGAAAGTTGGGATTATCCATGCAGATCATTGGGATTCCTGCGCATCGCTAGTTTATTTCATCAAGTTTCTACGTCCCTCTCAACGACCACAATAGCTTTAAACGATCCTAACATAATAATCCCTACCGAAATGTATAAAAAGGACCAATCATTAAAAATGTATGATCAAATAAAACATTTTCCGCTAGATGGCGCCACCTCAAGCGACTGCCTGCTTGCCCTCTCTCCCACTCTTTTACCCAAGTAATGGGTATTTGATAGTCGAGTCACTTGACTATAGCCTTCTCCCTTGTTACTTATCTTTAGCTTGCAAATAAATTTGAAAAACCAATATTAATCAATATTCTGTCGCCAAAAATAGAGATTTCAACAGGTGATCGACCGCAATTAGCAGAAGCCCACATTTGGACCTCTTTGGGTTAAGCCCGCACTTAGCCCAAATCGTCAAGTCTCACATATCTGCAGCGGAATTCCAATTGTAATTTCGCAACCCACTCCGCATTGCACTGGCATCTGGCGTCAGTCGGCTACTGGCACCATCGCTTATCAAGGGTGTTCGCTGATTGTTCCAATCTCTGGACGCTGGCTTCTGTCCACTGCCACTGCCCATTATCGGGGCACCATCCTCCCGTTTTGCAGTTTACAATCTGCTCTAATCACCCATCCTCGCCGCTTTTCCGGTACTCCCATGCAGCGACCACTGGCAGCCCAGCGAAAGTTCCAAACTTGCATAAGCTTGGGAAATGCAAAAATAGTTGTATGCATATTTCCAAGAAAATATTTGTATACCCATACAAGGGCTTATCTGGTATTCGTTATACAAACTGCGATGAACAACATTTTGCTATTACACATTGCAACAGAATTCCCGTTAAATAATAACATTAATTAGAAAATGCATCATCGACAATGCAAAAAACAACGAGATTACTTGTTTTTTCGGGGAATTCATAATTAAACAAGAGAGAACGCTATAGTCGGGTGCCCCGACTATCGGACACTCGTTACTCAGCTAAAGGGAGTGCGAGGGAGATGGCGATATAAAACTTTGATCGGGCATAACTTTTTAACGAATGGTCCGATTTTAAAAATTTCTTCTACATTTCGATAGGTATTGATAAACACAATAAAACTGCATTTTTACTATTCCGAAATATTTAAATTTTGTTAAATTGTTATAAGCGATTGGGGGCGTTAGAGGGGGCGTGGCACCTTTTTGAAATAAACTTGCGCTGCGTAGGAACTCCTAGAATCTGCATGCAAAATGCCAATCTTCGAGCTTTTATTGTTTCCGAACGAAGTAACGGGTATAAATACGCATGTCAATAATAAACTTATTGAAAAAATCCTCCTAAAAGTATCTCAAGAAGAAATTACTTAATTATATACATTCTCCAGGGCGTTTGAATAAATAAACAATGCATATATTCTGGGGTTGGCACTTCCGATCCCCACTTATTTCCCCATTCAAGACGTGTTTTCCCCCAACTCGCTTGTCTACGAATTCATCCTGTTGACTACTCAAATCTGGGTGTCAGAAATGTCAGGTCAGCAACTCTGATGACTGTATAGCAGAAAAAGCAATTTCTTGCGAACCGAAGGAAACTACCGGAGACCTCGGGTGAGAAAGGTACAACAGGTTATCATTGGTCGGTTCTATGATGCTGAATGCTGATGTGGTCTGCCTTAAAACAGGTTCTGTTCTGTTATTGCTATTTGAAATCTTTGCATGACCTCTTCTCATGTCACTTTGTTTTTTGTTTCGATTTTCTAGAATAAAAGAAACAATTTGAGAGTAAGAGTGTAGAGTCCACACCTCTATGGAGTTCAGGCGACGAAAGTTCAAGTTGCAGTTCTCGTTCATGGGAGTTTAGAGACCCTCTATTGGAACCAAACAACTGCGACCCATTGTGGATCCGCAAGATCTGCGCATTTCGACAAATGCATCGTTTGTCAATGTTTATCTTGGCCATGGGAAGATCATTAGCCCCAGATCTTCGTCATCTGGCTGCCCTGCCGTTCGTTTCTCGGCATAAAAAGCTGCGGCTTGCCACTGTTTTGCCCCGAGGGAAAAGGGGGGAAATGGGGAAAAGGGGGGCCAAAGAAGGGGCTGATAAGCTTTTCCGCCTAACGGGGTCAGAAGAACTGTTAGTGCCTTGGCACTTCGGCCACGTCTGTCCAGTGTAAACAGCGGATACAAATGCACGGCCACTGATACACAAGACAAAAATTAGAAGGGCAAATATGATGGAGAAAAAATAACAACAATTTTATATTTTAAAAAATATATAGTGATAAAAAAATTCCTGTTTCCCATGGGATTAGAACTGCAATACGATAAATCGATTTCGAACCAAATTTTTTTTTTTATAGATATAGTAGATAAAAAAGACCGTATCTCAACCTAAAAAAAAAAAACCACATTATGATTTTTTCACTGCATTGCATATTTTTTGCTTTTGACTTAATTTAAAATATTTGTTATGCAACTTTGTATTAGCCTAGAAATAATAAATAGTGCTGATTTAGTAATACTGCAAAAGTTTTTGCACTCACTTTTTCCCATAAACATTTGTAAAAAGTGTAGTCTGAGTGTTTTTACAAAAAAACTCATAAACTCAGTGTAAAAAGCTTGTTGACGGGATAGGAAACTAGTGACGATCGCATCTTTACCATGCAAAATGTTTAAAGAAATTGTTGTTTAGGATCTTTTTCTTAGTCTTGACTAGGTAGATTTAAACGATACATATCGCTTTGTTTTTTCCGGTGTAGTCAGGTTCGTGTACGTGTTTCTACCGCCTGTCAATTAACCGGACAAGCTCAGGTAAAAGCGTGCGACGCAAATTGCCCGCCGAAGCGTCGGTGCAAGGCAGGCGTTTTTAGGGAAACGCTGATAAACTCGACACCGCCCCTGACGGCCCGCTAATCAGTGGGATGCAGGTGGAAATGATATAGTAGAAATGTAGTTTAAATTGGCTCAACAAAAAAAGAAAAGAAATCAGTAAGACAGAAAATGAACCTTCCATTAACTAATGATCTAGCTAAAGTTGTATTTTTAGAGAGCTCTTTATTGTAAGTTTTTTGTTTTCTTTTTTTCTGTAGAAGTTACTCCTTAAAGGTATATTTCAAATCCATTTAAAAGAAAATATTCATTTAATTCATTATAATAAAATTCTATAATAATATAATGATTTAATCCTTTCGGTAATATATTTATTTTTATATCCTTTGTATGTGGTTTTGTCACGGGTTTATCCACAGACATTCAGTGTACGTGAATCATACAGTTTAATCTTGAAGTAATACAGAGCATTTGAAAAGGGCTTTGATTTTGATATAGGAAGTACGTATACATACATACATATGTATTTTTATCGATACAAGAAATAACGCAATTGCTGATGTATTTCAATTCTGGAGCTCTCAATGTCAAATGATTCCACAACGCAAATTGAGCCGAATGTGAAAATAGACAAGAAGGAATTTAAAACAAGAGAGAACGTTATAGTCGCGTATTTCGACTATCAAATACCCTTTACTCAGCTAAAGGGAGTGCTAGGGAGATGGAGATATGCAGTCATCCCAGCTACTGGCTCCATCTAGCGGTATATACATTTTTTCCTCAGAACTTTTTAATGGATTGTTCGATTTTGAAATTTCTACATTTTCTACATTTCGATAGGTATTATAGATAGATATAGAATATATATAGCTAATCCAAACTTTCTAGCATTTGTAGTTTTCGAGATCTCTGCGTTCATACTGCGTACCGTCTGGCTAGATCGACTCGGCTAGTGATTCTGATCTAGAATATATATACTTTATAGGGTCGTTACATACTTTCCAAGGAAAACAATATACCCTTTTACTCTGCGAGTAACGGGTATAAATAAAAACACGGACATACCACAAAAAAATTTCTTTAAAATCTATATCTTCCCTCATATTTCTTTTAAGACTTTTTAAAAAGCACTTAATATTTTCTTGTTTTGCTGTTGGAATACGTATAATTTCCTTGTTTTTGATAACAAACTTCGATTTCTACTTGAGTAAGAAATTTCAAGCCTCAGCGAAAATTAAAATTGGAGATAAAGCATGAAAAAAAGCAAAAAAGTAGAGTAAAAGACTTGGGTATCGATAAAAAACATTCCATTTGTGAATGAATGAATAAATTCTTGCTTGAAAGTACTTTATTTTCAATAGCTTTGTTCTTTCATCATAAAGTTGAGAAAGTGAGGGGAATAACCATTATTTTTGGGTGTCGATATGATCGACATTCATTGATTCATTCGTCCTTCACACCTTGTTTTGCCACCAATACCACAAAAAAAGTGACAATTAAAGATTTTCCCCGAAAGTGGGTCACTGTGCAAATTATGCGCCCCATTTGCGGACTTCTTTGGCCTCCCCTAAGGTCGTTATCATGACAACCCAAACAGCGATACACTGAGAAACATATATCAGTTAAATATATAGACAATATTTCGAATGAAAATCTTTAAAAATCATTATAATCACTATATGTATTCGATATGAATTTGAATCTGTGTAAAACAATTGATCTGAACAAGTTGAGATGTGAATAGGAATCGGTTTTCAATCAAGTGCCGCATACATTTACGCCAATTATTTCAACGACCATAACAGAAACCCTGGGGAAAGACTACAAACCGCCACTTACAGCAATTAACACCGGGTTCAATTGGATCGGCGTCACGCGAATGTGGATCGCTTTCGGAGGCGGGGGGCGTTTGGGGGGTGGTGAGTGGGCGGCTTGGGTGGCGGGCTGTGAGGTGGCAGGTGGCGTCCCCGATAGATGTGCATGTCATCCCGGCGAGGCTGTGTCAAGTCGCTTTGACCGCATTTGCACCGAACAATTATAGATGCAAAAGTTGGGAAAATGGGCGTGCGGTTTTCAACGATCGACATCAGGATCGGTTATCCAAGTGTGGTTTCAAAACAATACAAGTACAATAATGTATAAAAATAGAGCAAAGAAGTGTTATTGAAATTTATTTATTCGGTCGATTTTAGTACAGCTATAATAATTCATCAAAGCATACATAAATACATTTATATATCTGATAGCATTAAGCATAAATGCTACATTGATTTCCACACTGTAAATAAAAATTGTTCATGTTTTGTAACACATGTTTCACTTAACAAAGCATGGCAAGTGCGCAGACTAACGAAGCAAAGCGAAAGCCAAGTCTCATGGGTGAGTGGTGTTGAAACCCCGGGGAAAGTACTTGAATACCATTTTTCTGGATAACAAAAAAATGAGAAAAACCTTGTGTGTGAAGCTGACCGAAAAGAATTCGGCATACTATGAAGCTGAGTTTAATTGTTACATACAATTGTACAGATAGTCCAATTGAAAAAAAAAGTCACTCATCAGTTAACAAATGATAATACAAGTATGGTTACTAATCCTCCAAACAAATATCCTTTTAATACTTCATTCATTTTTTTATCTTACGGCTAGAAATTTGATTTATTTTTATTATTATCGTTCAGCAATGGAAACCAATAAATAGTCCCTTTAATATTTTAATAATATCTTAACTATCTTTTTTCTATCTTATAGCTAGAACTTTGTTTCATATGTATTATCAATGTTAAACGATGGAAACCAATAAATGGTCCCTTTACTATTTTAATAATATCTCGACTTGAACTAGATTTTATTATCTTATGGCTATTATCATATGTATTATGATCGTTGAACGATGGAAACCAATAAATGGTCCCTTTAATATTTTAATAATATCTCGACTTAAACTAGATTTTTTTATCTTATAGCTAGAACATTGTTTCATATGTATTATCAAACCAATAAATAGTCCCTTTAATATTTTAATAGTATCTCGACTTGAATAAGATTTTTGTATCTTATAGCTAGAACTTTGTTTCAAATGTATTATGATCGTTGAACGATGAAAACTAATAAATATACCCTTTAATATTTTAATACTATCTCGACTTGATTAAGATTTTTGTATCTTATAGCTAGAACTTTGCTTCATAAGCATTCTCATCGTTGAACGATGGAAACCAATTGTAAGCCAATCAATCACGGCCAACACTCGGTCAGTCCAAAGTAGTGAGAGCAGTTTTGCTCGGCAGCCTGTTATTGCTACGGTAATTGTAATCGATATCGCTTGTTTATGGGTTCGGGCCTGTGCCTCCCAGCCGCCCCCTGAAAACCGCCCACCGCTGACCGCATGTTGTAAATGTTGTAATTGCAATGGGGGGCTGTCGACAATCGTCTTTGATGTGCCATTGTGGTATTCGTACAAGTACTCATGTACATATGTACATTGTGCATGTGAGAATGGAAATAGAAAATCAATATCGAGAGGGGGAGCTCCAAATAACAGCTCGGTTAATTACAACACAAGCAAATGGGCATGCAAATGAGCACGAAATGAGGTTGTGGCCCCGCCACGAATGTCCTGGTCCTGGCAAAGGCCCAACAGCATGCCAGGATATCCAGTTGGGTTGGGCGACATGCTGAGTTGTGATTACAAACATTGCTATGACTCGGTGACATTTCACTTGAAATCCGCTGGCTTTCGCAGTAAGCTTCCTCAGACATTTGGGAATAATTGCTTTTCAAAAGCCAAATCTTGCGTTGATTTCAAGAGGATTACTCAGAGTTAAAGAGAAATAAATATTCATAAACATACTTACCCGCCCTTGTGCTCTTCTCATTCACAGCGAAACGGGATACTTACGAGCTCCTGGACACCAAGCTCCCGGTCGTTGATACATATGGAGTAGTGCCACTTCCGACGGACCAGCTGCACCGCCAAAGGCGGGCCCTTTCGGTGGATGCCAAGGCGATTGCCAAGCTCGAGCCCGCCAATGCCACTGTGGTGGTCGGAGCAGCGGGAGCAGCGGTAGCCAAGGCCGGAGCTGCGGCCACCGAGACGACGGTGACCACCGTGGACAACAAGGCAGCGGCCGGCGGCAGTGTGTCCTACAACGTTCACAATGTCGGAGTCAACGGCACCGGGCAGCGCAAGACATTCAGCGAGGTGGCTGCAGCTGCAGCTGCGGCGGCCACAGACTCCAACATCACCAACCCCATCGGTGTGGGCCCCAAAAAGCAGACCCAGTTGACCCAGTCCAGCTATCCCAAGAAGGTGGCACCATCCGTCCTGGTCGCCACGACCAGCACGGATCGCTCGCCGGCCAGCATTGACGTCGATGTGTCCAAGGTGGACGTGCCCGATGAAGAGATCGAGCAGTCGTGGAAGAACGAATCGCTGGTGCGCAGCGAGGATTTCCACGACTACTACAACAGCGTGCTCTATGTGAACAAGGAGGAGATGGCCTCGCTGTGGGCCCAGCTCAAGACGACGCCCGAGAACACCATGCTCTCCTCCTCCCACCGACGGGCCATGACCGTCGAGCTGAAGTTCGACTTCCCCTTCTACGGCCACTATGTGCGCAACATCACGGTGGCCACCGGCGGATTCCTATACACCGGCGAGTACGTCCACTCCTGGCTGGCGGCCACCCAGTACATCGCCCCCCTCATGGCCAACTTTGACACGAGCATGTCCAACGACTCGTTTGTCCGAGTCCAAGACAACGGTGAGTTCACGCTCCCTGCATTCACCTAACCAACAAAAGAGTTCTTATATATATCGTAAATTTAATCCAATACCATCAAATATCAGGGTTATTGGCTTAAAATTCAGATATTTTTATCAGGGACCGAAAATAACAGTTATTTTATTATTTTTAATCAAAAAAATCATGTACTTAGGATCCCACTAAATATTTGAGAAAAAAAATAACCAATTTGATGCGGTCTATTTATATCCGCAATGACCAAAATTTTTTTAACTTATTGGTTAAATTGGTTATGAATAAAAGTTACGGAGATCTTTTATTTTTTGGTCAAAAAATAACTGTTATTCTCTGACTTTTAATTTAAAAGTCTGAAATAACAGTTACTTCATGACTTATAAATAAATGGTGGTGAATAACGATTAATCGATGACTTTTAAAGTAAAACTTTTAACTGTTACCGGTTTATAACAAAAATTATTTTAAATTTTATAAAACAAATTTCAGAATAATACATATTTTCAATTTATATAATAAAAATTGGAAAATAAGTCTTATTTATGTGTTTGTAATTAGATTATGTTCCACTTATTTTTTTGATAAAAATCAAAAATAATAATTATACTTTTTATTTTAAAAATGTTATCTACGGTCCTTGGCATTTACCGAGTCACTGAATCTTTTTGTATTTTAATCTCCTAACTCGTGTTTATCAATGAATTTGTCTAACTAACAGGAACTAATTTATGTACCCACTTATTGGCTTACTAAATTCATCGATAAAGCGTCGTTATTCATTGTTCCGCTTCACTCAGCATTTGATATTATATTTGTATACGTACATAAATCAAGTAAATATTAAAGAAATGTAGGGGAACGAGTTGAACAGTAAAAGTAAATATGATCTGGTTTTGCACTTAGTAAAGCTGCTATTTCTTAAGTAAGCAATGCGGTGCTAATAGAAGAACAAAGAAGAGGTACATATATAAAAGTAAACCTCATTTCGTTTTACAGATAAGCTGGGACAGCTGTTATTTTTGCTCAATCTGAATAGAAAGCTAAATTATTTACAAATGAATCCTCTAAATTCAATTGCTGATGGTGTTTAATTCTTGTCTTTATTTATTTTTTATTTTCCTTTTAATAAGTTTATATAAAATATACAAAATTGTAATGGAAAATATTAACTGTTCCAGGAACCGCCTTCGTCGCCGTGTGGGAGAATGTGACGCTGCAGGATAAGCCGGATTTCGGAAAGTTCTCGTTCAGCGTGACACTGCACCAGAGCGGCGACATCGTCTTCGCCTATCAGCAGGTACCGACGCTCATCAACTCCATTCAGGACAAGGAGCATCCGGTCAAGGTTGGCCTCTCCGACGCCTATATCATCGACAAGCACCTCTACTGTGAGTTCTCGCTGGTTTTCCACCAGAATATCCTACATTGATAATCCTTCTGTTCCGCCGCCAGTTGCCCGCCGAAAGACAATCTACGAGTACCACCGAGTCACCTTCCAGCAGGGTGAGATCACCAACTCCACCATCATCAAGCTGGCGGCCCAGCCCACCTGCCTGGGCTACAGTGACTGTAATGCGTGCATCAACCACAACACAACGTTCACGGTGAGTAGGGAGCTTTAATCTCCGGCCCGAAATGAGTTCACCAGCTAATTCCGATTTCGATTGCCATTTTGCAGTGCCTCTGGTGCTCGGCCCTGAATCGCTGCTCCACGGGTACCGACCGCAAGAAGCACGAGTGGATCCAGAAGGGTAAGCTGCTCTGCCGGAATATGCACACTCAGCGGATCTAACTGTATTGTCTGATTTCAGGATGTGAGACTGCCGCCATCCGTGACAATAGCTCATGTCCGGCGCTCGGCGAAAAGGGCAATAATGCCGCCCAGACGAAGAACGGTGCCGCGAACAGTGGTGCCGGCAGTGCGATAAGCGCCTCGACGGCGGCCACCGGCTCCTCCGGAGCACCGGTGACGGAGCCCAATGTGATCAGCACGCGGGCACCGCATGCCACCGGCCAGTCGAAGCTGGAACCGGAGGACGCCAGTGGCGTCCACATGGACGGCAAAATCGGAAACGCCGAGCTTTCGCATGCGGAGGCGGACAACAAGAACGTGGGCGTTGCCTTTGGCTTCATGGTGCCCATCTGCCTGGTGTTCGCCGTAACGCTGTGGCTCTTCTACGCGTACCGCAATCCGCACACCAAGAGCGGCCAGCTGCTCATCCAGGTGAGTCCTTTGTCCGGGGGTTTATGCCGTGCTCATTACTAAAATTAAATGGTTATCCTGTGTCCTTCTCTCAATGACATGCAGTCCAAGCATTTACATCAGGTTTGTTGCTCCACAGTGAACCGTTGCATGTTATTTGATCGTACTGTTCGGTTTTACTGAGATTTATTTGGTTTTACAAAATGTAGGATAATTCACTATTGTGATATTTATTTTGAAAAAAATCTTCCATCTTAAATTCATTTCTTTATATTTTTTTTTTGGTTTTTAATTATATTAGTATTACTATCTTTTCTTGTATAAATCAAATTTTTATTTTTATTTAAGGAAACAAATAAATAGAATATTTATTTAAGATATAGTATTCATATATAGTATATAGATATAGTATCTTAATAAATATCCTATTTATTTTTAGATATAGTATACATATACAGTATATAGATTAGTATCTTAAATAAATATCCTAATTAGTTTTTTCCTTATGTACGAAATAAAAAATTCGATTTATACAAGAAAAAATAGTACATTAAAAATGCGAATGCTTTAGGTATACAATAAAATGGTATTAGTTTGGTTTATTTGAATACTAGTAATAAATATGTGTACATTGTAGTTGTGCGACTATCGAACCCCACTAATCGTTACTTTCTCCACAGTTCCGTCCCAGCCAGTGGTCATGGAGGCGTGGCGAGGCCCGCTACACGGCGGCCACGATACACATGTAGGGGGTGATCGCCGGAGACGTCAGAGGGGTACAGAGATCGCGAGACGTGGGAGGGAGCTGCAGCTATATACCGACGAAGAACCAACCAACCAATCGAACCCCAAATCCCGATCCCTGATGGAGCAGTTTCGAGAACTAAAGGGAACTGAGGAAGCAATTATCGCCATCAAACACGATTTTTACAACATGGATTAGCTTTTCCAACCGAGCAAAGTGCCAATCGCAGATCCTATCTATATTGAAGACATTTTAAACCGTCTGTAATGTGATGTTCCATGTCCACACGTCAAACCAAATACAGATTTTGAACTGATTGTTGAGATTTATCTCAGACCGCTGCCGAAACTGAAAACAAAAGCAATCTAGATGTGTAGAGTAGACGCAGGATCTCCAGTTCCTGACTTCCCGAGTCCCAGTCCCCCAAAAACTGCTCAAAAAAACAGAAAAAAATGAAAAAAAAAAACAAAACTAAAAAAGACGACTGGCAACAGCATGAAGTGATCTGATCTGTTAATGTATCTTTTTACCTTTTTACCGTATCGCCTGCCCCCAAAAAAATGAAAAAGAAAATGCCCCCGAAGACAACTACATATATTGTATAACTACGCTCTGACCAACGGCTCCCACCAGGCCACGCACACACACCTAATACCTAAAGCACCTTTAACACACGCAACACACACCACACAACACACACCGCGAACACAGGGCAAAGTGCTTTCAATTGTTTCATAGTTCAATTTTTTTAGGGTTTTTATCTTACTCTGTATTCTGTACTCTACACTCTACCAACTATCAGCAAGCTGGAAAAAAAAGCAAGAAAAACCGAGGAAGGGCTGTATATTTTTTGTGTGCGTGCGCGTTTTGCTGGACTCTTCGCCAAAAGTTCTTCCTCAGTCTGTGTAATTTTTTTTTGTTTGTTCTCGTTTGTTTTATTTTAAGTGTGTGTAGCTTGGCAAACAATTACGGGATAAATGTATTACTGTGAACACTCGGCGCAGTTTTTCATACTGTATTATACGCGATTTGTATGAAAGTTTTATGTGTGTATATGCGTGCACGGAAATCACATTTGTTTGCGAGCACGCATGGCCCTTATATTATATATATACAGATACTTTATATATACATGAAGTGTACATGGATATATCCAAGACAACCTCTTCTTTTTGTTAGTATTTTTTTCTATTAATTAATATTACAAATGAAACAAAAGAAACCAAGAAAATAAACTTATATATATTAATGAATATAAAACTATAACTAAACGCGGTGTGCAAAGCTAAACTAAAAACTAAAAACATAATTAACTAAGTAAGGGAGATTGGAACAAGGAGAGGAGATTAAAATATGTAATATCAATAAAATCAAACAGATTAAACAGAACAAAAATGAACCCCAGCATGCAAGCGACAACAACTAAGAAAATTGTATAACAATGTATTTTGATAAAGAAATTAAACTTGTATTTTAAGCTCTTCTTATGTATACATGATAATTTAAATAAAAAGAAAAAAACATACTCGAAAATGAACCCAGCTTGGTTTTTGTAAAGGGTACTATCATTCTAATTTTAAATATTCCAGCTCTTAAAATTATATTTCGCTATCATATGATATGATATCACTCTATTTTTAGTGACAAGAAGGCAGGAGTTCCATTCTTAACTAAATTTCTAAAATTGATTGACAAAAGGGAGCACCACTCAGAATTCGCTCTATCCGTTCAAACCGAGCGATCATCGAAGCCCCGTTCCCGATATGATGCAGTGCATCCTAAGGGGAGCTGGACAAATCCTCACGCTGCCGAACAGAACGATTCAACTCATCAACGCGGGTGCACTTGGCTTTCAGCTAGTGTGAAAGTATGTGAAGACTGACTACAGAAATGATCCTGTGAAGTATAGTCTTAAATGTTCGGTGCCCGGCAATAGTCACTTGGTGCGCTGCCAGCCAGAACCAGTTGGGAATTATAGGCGCGCGCACGGCGGATGAAAACTAAACAGCAGGCATGCTGATAACACATTTTTCGGTTCAAACACCCCAATCTTTATTCGCCTTCGGCTGATGGAAAGGGTGTCAGCCCATCGTAAATGAAGTATTGAGTTCAATTCCCGCCTGTGCATAAACTTTTTTTTTTACTTAACTTTTAAGTATTAAATAAAATATTTATAAAATATATAATAATGTTAGAAATGTTACACAAATAAATAAAATCATAGAAACCCCATCCATATAAAAACCAAGTATTTTGTCTGATTTAAATTTTTACAATTTAATTTTAGTTTCGTTTTTCCTATTTCTGTTTGGTCTTTAACTTTATTGAATTTGTTAAGCTTTAGTTAATGATGCAAATAGCTCGTTTGTGTTAGTAATGTGGCTAATTCGAATTTCCATCTAAACATTTACAGGTTTTTCTTCTATTTGGGCGGGATGTAGACTCTGTCGGAGGTTTTGCTAAGTGAACGCTTCTGTTGGAGTAGCAGATGCAGCTGGCGATGGCGATGGAGCTCACATCTTCTGCTGGGCCAGCTCGTCGATGGTACGGGCATTGGTGAGGGTCACCCAGAGCGGCGCCTGGATGCTGGCCAGCGAGTAGCTCTCGGTGGCGTCCAGGTCCAGGGAGTGCGATTTGCGCATGGCCGCCGACTGGGAGTCCCCGGAGCTGCCACTTGGTCCTCCTCCATCTTCTCCTCCTCCTCCCCGCCGGCGATTCCGCTTGGATTCGCGCTTGGTAAAGGCAGCAGCAGCAGCAGCAGCTGCCTCGCCTCCACTGCTGGCTGCCCTAATCTCCTGGAGGCGACTACGCCGCTTGGCCAGCCCGGCCGGATCGTCGCGCACACTGGCCGTCTTTCGCAGCTGCGGCGGTGGCACAGCCAGCTGCGAGGAGGAGGTCTTGGCCACCACCGGAACCCCAGGCGAAACCAAGTCCTGGCCCTCCTCGATTTTGGCTATCTGCGGCTGGGGGGAGGCCTGCTCCAGTTGCTGCTTGGCTAACTGTTAGCTCGAGGAGATGGACATCTTGTAGGAGGTGGTCTCCATCGGCGACTCGGGGTTGAATATCTCCGTCTGCGTCTGCTCCACGTCGCTGCATCGCTCCTCCAGCACAGTGTCCAGCTCCAGCGAGGTGAAGCCCTGGCTTAGGCTTCGTTCAGGACGTAGACTGATAGCTCGCGACGATCGGTAATCTGTGGATTGGATGGCAGATGTTAGTCAAAGTCCTTGGTCCTTCGAGCCCCGTAGGCGGTGACAAGATGGCAGTGAGTGGAGGAGGATTCGCTGGGATGGGTGTGTGAGTGATATCGAGGGGGACACATTAAAAATGTAACGGATGTGCAGGTGTCACGCACCGAAAATGAACATTTCTCGATGGGGGAGGGTGAAAAGTGATTTACTTGCAACGCACCAGATGGCGAGAGCTTCAAGAATAAATCATTGTCAAACTAGCAAAAGCATTTTTTCCTACCCCCCTAAAAAGTATAATGAAGAATGTTGCCCGTAAAAGTCAAAATACTCTACACAGAAAAAAAATTCGATATGAAATAGGATCAATCCTACCTTATATCATATCAATAATAAGCCGATATGATTTATGTCAAATTTATGATTTAAACATATCAACTTGATATTTTATCATATCATATGAAATACCAAATTTAGTATTTTTTTAACAAATAATGTAAAATAAGGTTAACATAATCTTTATTCATATCAAAATGATATGAATAACTTGATGTTCAAAAAACATAAAATTGACCAGCACATTTCAATCTGTCAATTTGTCAATGTTTTTTTCTCTGTATTATATTTTTCACAATTTCAGTAATAACATTCCAACGTTAAATCATTGAGCTGTGTGTTTTCAACTTGAAGAATACAGGAAAATGGTGAAAACTACTTGTACTTCATGCTAATAAAACAGAATCCATAAAATACTTGCAGTTAAGAGATTTTAAAAATTTAATTTCGCGGTGAATAAGCAAATGAACTTTGCCTTTTCAATGATTAACTCAATTTGATTTCAGCCTTGAAAAATGTAGAGCAAATATAAAAGGACTCGGAAAAAAGTTGTGTGTGCAAACAAGGGGGGAAAACAAAATGAAAAACAAAGGCTTCTGCGGTGATGCGTAATCGTTTTGCGAAAATGAATGCCAAAAAACGCATGTCCCCATTTGGGGTTTCTGGTTTTTGGGTTTGGGGCTCGCAAAATATATGTATGTATATCTACATGTGTGTTGTTTTTGGGGCCAAGAAGCGACACAGCCAAAAAACAAGTGTAGTTTGCGGTTGTCGCTTCTGGTATTTTTTTCTGTTTTTTTTTCGACCTGCGGTTGCGTCGACCTCGTCAACAGCACCACCTTGATCATCATCTCATCGTCATCGTCGTCGTTGTGGAGCTGCACAGCGAGCAAATGTGTCTCCGGAATCGTAAATATATTATTTTTATATCCAAGAGGGTATTACAAATTTATCACGAGGGTGGTTTTGAAAAGAACCCCCACCACTGGAGCCAAAAATGGTGGTACTAAAAAAGTTTGCTAGAAAATATTTGTTCTGAAATCCAGCAAAATCCCCCTTAACTTTAACATACTTCATAGGGGGAAACCCAGCGGCAAGGAATGCACCCTATAAAGGGGTATTAGAAAAAATGTGACTGCATTTATTTTACTGAATTTTTGATGACAAAGGGGGGCTGCCTTTTTTTCTCAGAGTGCTGCTCTATCCGACCTGAAGTGGCGGATTCACATTCACTCGACGCCCCGCGTTCTGAATATGAAATTTACAGTTATAAAAAATGTTTCTGCGTGTTCGTGCGTGCATAAAGCACTGAAATTCTCGCACGACAGCGTGGTTTAGTGGGCGTGGCAGTTCCATGGGCGGAGAGGGAGAGGGGGGCGCAGAGGGGGTCACGGTGTGTCGCAATTCTAAATAAGCTGGCTAGCTTAGCATGGTAGCTGGCCCTTTTCTTGTTTTTGTTTTACTGGCCCCCGCTTTTCCTCGCTTTTCCTCGCTTTTCCCCATTTGGTTTTGTGATATGCAAACAGGACTGCGAGCGCCCAAAGGTATGCTATGCAAATGCGACTGCAGCCAGGCTACTTTGTCCTGCTCTCTCTCTATCTCTCTCCCTCTTGCTTTCCCTTTGCGCTTGACACTTGTAAAGCAACTCTGTGACTCACACACACACGCAGGAGTGGCCATGTGTGGGTGCCTTACTTTCTCCCAGTCAAGTTGTACTCCTTTCACTCAACTCAACTCACGTTTCGCGTAGTTTGCTTTTGGGGGAAGCGCACGGCTTCCTTCCAGAATTTTTGAATAAATTGAATCTTTCTGTTGTCTCGATAAGGACTGCAATATTGTGGGTTGGAATAAATTTATTTCACAACAAATTGCTGCATACTTTTTGAATACCCAATTTCGGATTTAGGAGGATTTATCCCCCATATCATCCATATAGAAAAAAGTGATACAATAAAAATATGAAAGATAATTTTGAATGTTTAGTTAGATTTCCTTTTTGTTTAATTCTCGCGTTAAAAATATAAAGTTATATTTTGTATATTTTTAAAAAACCTAAGCCTGAATCGATTTCTTTCAGTGCAGCTCCTGGCTAATGCATCTGAGTTTGGGTCCTCGTTGAAGAGGAATTTGATATTGATTCTGCACTGGCCACTGACATTGGCCATTCAGTTGGTCGCACAAGGTAGATTTCGGGCATGCGGGCTCTTAAAAAACAATGATTATGATATTGATGGTGTGTGCTGTGCTGTGCTGGGGATGTGTATGTGTTATGGGCTCTTTGTTAGCCCTTTGTGAATTTTAATTTCCTTTTATGCTGGCAGGACAATGGTCGACAATGGCCGACAGGTGTATTAATGACTACGACATGGCACAGATTAAGAGGAAAAGTGAGTATATCAGTGGAAAAATAGGGGTGCACCAAAATATATGGGTGCTGTGTGAGGATAGAGATGAATTTGTGAATCTGAACGGATGCAGATGGGAATGCAGGATGCTGGATGCTGGTTGCAGGATGCATCTATCGAACTCATTCGATCTGCGAGTGGCTGCAAAACCATTGAGAGAGAGCAGAAAAAGAGCAAAGAAACGTTCTTCGAACACACATTACACGACAACATTCAAACTCACTAAGCCTATGTATTGGACTAAATCTGACCAGGCTGACGGCATGGTCCTGCATGTCGTAGTTGCGCCTCCTGTCCCGCTCCCGGGCCAACTTGGCCCTCCTTCGCAGGCAGCAGATGACGAGGAGCGCCAGGATGGGGAAGCCGAAGATGCACGACACGATCGGAATGACGATCGATTCGGGTGAAACTGCAAAGGGAAATGAGCAAACAGAATGGGAGGATTAGAAAATCGCCATTACAATATTTCGTTTAATCATTAAAATTTCGATTGATGGGTGATTTTACCGGTGCTTTAATAAAACAATATATGAAAATAACAAAACAAAAACATTTTCATTTCCAAAGATTTTTTAGTTGATTGGTTTTCTGTTTAAATCGCTATCTTTATAAAGACAGTGTTCCTAAAAAAAACCTGTCTTTCAGAGCACTAAAATACATAAAATGATTAGGTATATAGAACCGTTTAGATAAAATTAGTTAGTAAACCAAAGGATTTCTAAAATACTTTTTAAAAAAGTGTATTATATATCAAAAAAACCATTTAAAAAAAAATACAAAACAATTATTTTTCCAAATAAAATGGAGCGGTTTTTTTAAATTTCTTGGTTTTCTTGGTATCTTTTATCTGTATAAAGACAGTGTTTCCAAAAAACCTGTCTTTCTGATAGCTAAAATACTGCATATATCGAACCGTTTAAATAAAATTAGTTCAGTAAACCAAAGGATTTCTAAAATACTTTTTAAAGAAGTGTATTATATTCCAAAAAGAACATTAAACAAAAACTTTAATAAAATAAAATTAGTTCAGTAAACCAAAGGATTTAAAAATATTTTTTAAAGAAGTGTATTATATTACAAAAAATAAAAACATTTAAAAAAGAAACTACAAAACAAGTTTTTTACCAAACAAAATAGATTTTTTAATTTTTTGTTTTTATCGGTCATCTTTTATCTGTATAAAGACAATTATTTAGCTAAAAACAAAGGACTTCAGAAATATTATTTTCCTGTTTAAAGAGGCCTAATCTTTATCTAAATTTAAGACACCATGTAGAACACGACCATTTGCGATTCGGGCCTCCCTTTTTGCTTGTCTCAGCGTACCTGACTCTATCTTACCTTGCCCATCTTTAGGCAAATATTTTGACCCGAAAATTTATTGAGCATTTCCTTGACGTTGTAACTGCCCTTCTTCGTTTCCCCCCTCCTTCTCCGTAGTCCACTTAATCGCACTCAACATCGCAGAACCGTACTCATTCGTGACCCAAGCCCAGCCAACCCAACCCAACCCCTTTGGATTTTTCGGACGTTCTGTGACCTTTCCCAACCTTATTGCGCCCCCATTATGAGCCCACAAAAAACGTCCTTGCCAAATGATGCACGAATGTTAATCGCCCGACTCCCTGGCCTCTCTTCTCCGGCCTGTCAACGCCCAAAATCGGAATTTTGGTCTGGGAACATATTTGCCTAATTGTTGTGGTTGCGGTCAGCCGCAGAATTGCCATCGCCATCATGGCCATCGCTATGCCATCATCCGAGCCAAGATTATTTATTTATATGTTTATTTTATCACAATAACCAAGTGCGGAATGGGTGGTTTTATGGGCAACGCAAACTCATAATTCCGGATCTCATCTCATCTCCGGTTCATTTGCATGGCCTCAAATTCGTTGGGAAAGTAGGCAACATTTATCTGCTTTGCGTTGGGGATGGGGATTGGAAATTATATGGAAGGGAGGAGAGGTCTTCTAGAGGGATAATGGGCGTGCGGAGAGAGGGGGCGCGTTGTATGCCAAACGACTTTTGGGGGCGCATTCCTTTTAAGCCATTTGCATTTTGCTCCGTTAACGATTCGTTTGCCTGTTTAATTTCGCCTATCAGTCATAAACTAAGTCGAGGCAAATCTGCATCTCCCACCGTTGATGCCCCCTTTAGCGTCCCTTATTCCATTAGGTGTAATTAGCAAAAACAAAAACATTTATCCCCACACAAACATGGGGACACAAAACATTTTTCAACATGTTCTACTCCTAAAATGTTCTTAATATGATACATATTTTCTTCAAGAAACGATGCTCTTGAAGAAAAACATACATTTTAGGGAACTTAATTCTCATTGGTGTGGTGAGATGGTAAAAAAAAAACAGCTTTTAAAAAATATATAAATTTATTATAATATTGTATATTAAAATATTTAATTCTTCTTATCAAATACAAAAGTGCAGTTTAAAGTATATTAAGAATAATAAAATATAAACAAGAGAGAACGCTATAGTCGGGTTGGTGTCCCGACTATCTAATACCCGTCACTCGGCTAAAGGGAGTGCGAGGGAGATGGATATATAAACTTTGATGAGCCATAACTTTTTAACGAATGGTCCGATTTAAAAAATTTCTTCTACATTTCGATAGGTATTGATAAGCACAACAAAACTGCATTTTTACTTTTCCGAAATATTTAAATTTTTAAAATCATGTATAAGCTATTGTGGGCGTTAGAGGGGGCGTGGCACCTTCTTGAAATAAACTTGCGCTGCGTAGGAACTTCAAGAATCTTCATGCCAAATACCAATCCTCTAGCTTTTATAGTTCCCGAGATCTCAGCGTTCATACGGACGGACAGACGGACAGACAGACATGGCTAGATCGACTCGGCTAGTGATCCTGATCATGAATATATATACTTTATGGGGTCTGAAACGCTTCCTTCTAGCTGTTACATACTTTTGCACGAATACAATATACCCTTTTACTCTACGAGTAACGGGTATAAACAGCACTCACAGAAAGGAAAATGATAAAAGTGATGTTTCTTTTAAATTAGTTATTTAATTTAAACTAAACCTTGAGTTAAATTTGCAAATTGAATGGATTTCAAGCTTAGTGAGGGGTTTTAAAGGGTTAAGCCGGAGCTTGCAAAGAATAATTTAACCCAAAACAACAGGATCTGCTAACCGACGTGATCCACCTGGGGAACCACCATTACCACTCCCACCATCCTACTAGCGATAGCAAGCCCAATCCTTTGGCCCGCCGACCTCATTTACCATCCTCAGCCACTCATAAGTCACATTCACCATCCACCATCCACCTGCCCCCATCCACCATCCACCGAAACCAAGCGGCCTTGCCAACGGATGCTCTAATCTAAGTCACAAAAGCCATGGCCCAAATTTTGTTTGTCGAAAAAGTAGCATAAAGGAAACCAAATCGAATAGAAACAGCCGAAATGGGAATGCTCTGAAAAGTTTTAGAAAACGCATTTCTTTTGTGTGAGGATTGAAAAGAGTAAAGTTTCCAAACTAACTGTGTATATTGGTGTTGATATTATACTTAAGCAACTAAGTTTTGGGGAAACAAATTTCGGTATGGTAAAACGAAGAGTTTAGAAAGTTTGGAACTTTGTAGTTAAAACTGCAGATCTTAGCTTAATTATTTTTATACCCTTGCAGAGGGTATTATGATTTCAGTCAGAAGTTTGCAACGCAGTGAAGGAGACGTTTCCGACCCCATAAAGTATATATATTCTTGATCAGCATGACTAGACGAGTCGATCTAGCCATGTCCGTCTGTCCGTCTGTCCGTCCGTCTGTCCGTCTGTCCGTCTGTCCGTCCGTTTCTACGCAAACTAGTCTCTCAGTTTGGAAGCTATCGGGCTAAAACTTTCCGAAAAGTCTTATATCTATTGCAGGTAGTATATAAGTCGGAACGAGCCGGATCGGACATCTATATCATATAGCTCCCATAGGAATAATCGGAAAAAAAAATGTAAAAAAATTATATCTTGGTTGTTTTTGAACCTAGAACCTCCTACTTTTGGAAATGCCATTTTTTATCTAATTCTGAATTTCGAATAAAATTTTTTCAAAATCGGACGACTATATCATATAGCTGCCATAGGAACGATCGGAAAATTAGTGATTAATAGGAATGATCTGCAAGGGTATATAAGCTTCGGCTGGCCGAAGCTAGCTTCCTTTCTTGTTGGATTAAAAAATATCCATGTATTGTATGATATTATAGTTAAACAACTAAGTTTCGGGGAACAAATTTCGGTATGGTAAAACGAAGAGTTTAGAAAGTTTGGAACTTAGCAGTTTAAACTGCAGATCTTGGCTTAATTATTTTTGGATTAAAAAATATCCATGTATTGTATGATATTATACTTAAGCAACTAAGTTTCGGGGAAACAAATTTCGGTATGGTAAAACGAAGAGTTTAGAAAGTTTGGAACTTTGCAGTTTAAACTGCAGATCTTAGCTTAATTATTTTTGGATTAAAAAATAATCATTTTTTGTATGATATTATACTTAAACAACTAAGTTTTGGGGAAACAAATTTCGGTATGGTAAAACGAAGAGTTTAGAAAGTTTGGAACTTTGTAGTTAAAACTGCAGATCTTAGCTTAATTATTTTTGGATTAAAAAATATCCATTTTTTGTACATAACCTCAATTCCTAAGTGAAGAGTATCTAATGGATAAAAATGGGATATGGAGTGTGTGTTTTTTGCCCCCGAGACCGCTACTTTATCGACTTAGGGCAGGGCTCTTGGATAAACTTGGATAACCACGACCACATCCCATGTTCCCCCGTCCTCCGTTCCCAGGGGTAAATGGAGCACTTGATGTTGGCCTGACATTATTCGATTAAATCCGAGTTCGATCAGGGGCGCAGTCGGAAAGTGTTTGCTGCGGCGTTATCAGCGCCTCAGCTGGGTTTACTTTACTTGTACTCTGTCACCCAGACGAGTGGAGTGGCTCCTCGCGCTCCTCGGAGAACGGAAAAGAACGCAGGACCTGCGCCACTGAATCCAATTAACGCCTTCAAAGTGACAGTTCAAATTTACACAAATTGATGGCGCGGAGAGCGGGAGTCGAGTCCTTAGTCCTTAGTCCTTCGGCCTTAGTTCACTTTAGTTTGCTGCCAAGAAGGAATCTTGAATTCGCGAAGGAGCCCGCCTCATTCAGCCTGAGTCATCAGGAGTCGTTTGATGCCAGATATTTTCAATAAATACAATAAAAATAATGCCTCAGACAGACGCGCCCTTTGAATGGAAATTAAATGTTTGCATATTTGACGTCGACGGAGGAATGCGCTACAAAGGAAAGGAAAGGCGAGGAGGGGAAATTCAGCATCGCATCGGTAGAATCGGCAGCATAAACAAAGCCCATCGAATGGCAGAGAGGCAATATTCGAATGTGCCCAGAATATTTACATATACATATGTACATTCGGAAAAACGAGGGACTCTATTTCCTAGATATTCCAAGAATTCAGAATGGACTTCAATTTTATTTTGAGGTAATTGATGGTAGTAGGGCTGGTAAAAAGATCGATAGCACTATCGATACTATCGATGATTTCAAAAATTAAGATTTATCAGCTAAATAATTGATAATTTATATTCAGGCATACATTTTCAATACGTTTTTGCTTTTAGTTTCTTTAGTTTTAGTAATTTGTGGTTTATTTTCTCTAATTTCTGATAGTATCGATAATATCTGTAGCAATTTGATAGCAAAAACTATCGATCATGTTGACTTACTATGTTTTTTTTAACCCTATACTTCAGTATTAAAATTATAATAAATCCACCTGTTATTCCCTGTTTAATCTTACTGAAACTACAGGCCGCTTGTTTTCCGAGTGTATTGACTTAACGGCACAGGCAGATACTTCGGTACATATAGTAGCACAAAGTGATTTCTCCAGTTCGAATATATTCCCATCAAAGTCAACTCGAGCTTGATTGCGGTTCAACTCGAGGAGAGTTAAGTGGGAAGTGAATGTGGATGTGGATATGGAAAGACGTGAGAGGGCCAACTTTGGAGTCCGCAGGCATTCTCACAGAGGATAGTTTGCATTTAATAGAGCCCCGAAAGTTTCCCTTTGTTTCTCAGCTTCAGCTCACTAAATTCCTCCCAAATCAAAGTCACTTTTATCCTGTTGTTGACAGGACTCTGGGTGACCAGTAAAATGTGGTTTTTACATAACCATAATGTTTTTTTAACTCACATACAACCCATTTAAATTGTTAACCAAATTGTTAAATCCCAAGTTCGGTCTTACATCGTATTTCTCGGTTCAATAAAGGACGAAAGGGACGCCTTAGCTGCGACCCATCGGAAACTGGTGAGCACACATTAACTTGATTAACTCATCAGAGAGGGATTCAATTTATATTATAAATAAAAAAGGTTGCGGTCGTAAAGCAAAAGTGAAGCTGAACAAAAGAAGTAATAAATTAGATTAAAATAAAATAAAATAAGGAAATGAGTATGTAGCTCAGGCACACTAAATATTACCCAAGTTCTTCTTAAAGCGAAACAAAAAGAATTTTAATTCAAGCCACATTTCGAATAAAAAATGGGGGTGTCACGGAAATCTCGAGGGTTTTAAAATCACTTACAAATGTGTCTAAAAGTATGCAGTGAAAAAGGTTTGACGCCTCGTTTCCTGGCACTTCCGGAACAAAAATATACTGTTGCATACTTTTAGACACCTTGAAAGTATTTTCTACTAAGTGATTTCAAAACCCCATTAATTTCTGATCAACATTTCTAGGCTCTCTTTTTGTTAAATCGATTTGCCTTTTGTACAAGTCGCACATTGAGGCAATAACTATTAAAGTAAGCTTATGCCGTGCGTCAAAAAGCGAATATTCAAGTATTTTTCGCCGAAAAACATCCCCAATCGCAACTGGGTGAAAGACGAGAGCTCGAACTCCCCTCGAAAAGCGAACAGGCATTCGAGTGTTTCGCTAAGTAGAATGCATTGTTAACTTATCAATGGAGCTGAAGGACATCGCATTGCTGTTACACCATTTTATCGGATGAATTTACGCACTTTTTGTTGGCGAAAATTGTAATGGCCAAGTTTTTTTTTATTTTTTTTCCATCTGCCATTCTTTTTGTTTTCTTTCATTCTTTTTTTTTGTATTTTTTATTTCGCTGTCAGCATGGACGAAAAGTTGTATCTTGTGTCGAACTGACAAGGTGGCGGCAGCTCGAGAGCCACGCCCACAGGCCATTGAGGGCGCTGACATTGACGTGCCACCCCCTCCACAAAAAAACCCCCTCTCCGGTTTTTTGTGACGTCGATAATGCTCCAGATATACGAGTGATTGTAGTGGGGATTGGGGAAATGAGATGGTTATGGGCCTACGGAGTCTGGGCCTGAGTCTGATGATAAGGCGAGCAGGAAAGTCGACAATGTTGTCGACAAATTTCACTGGCGCAGAAGCCATGGGAGTGTGATGAAGCAGGCAGTTCGCTTAATAAAGACGCCAGCCCAGGACACACGCGAAAAAAATTAAATTTACTTTAAAAGGAAATCCACTAAATTGAATTTATTATTTAAAAAGTTCCCAAGCCAATTTGCGAAGGTGGAAAGGCCCTGGGACCTACTCTACTTTAAAATCCCTTTTAAATGTCAAAATATGTGCCTAAAAGTATGCAGTGAATAAAGGATGGTCGGCTTTCTGCATAAATTTATTTTGCTTCTGAACTAAAAATATATTGTGGCATACTTTTGGACAGCCCTTAATTTAATATATACATTTCAGTCCCTTATATTCCCTTTTAAAGGAAAAAACTTTATTTGGTCAGTGACCAAACTTCATTCTAAAATAAAACCGAATTATATTTTTGTAACTTTTTACCTTTTTTATTTCTAAATCTCATTCAACTTTAAGTAAACAGATTTAAACCAAGCCAAAAGTTGTTCATAAAAACCATTATATTTTTGTAACTTTTTAACTGCATTTCGATTTCATCTAGAAATCTCATTTAACTTTCAAGTAAACGGATTTAAACTAACCAAATGTTTGCTCAAAAAGGACTAAGGAAATTCAATCGGAAAGAGATTAAAAACTTTTGAAATTCTTCTCGCACACCGAGGGATTTTCTGGGGGACACCTTTTCGATTTAATATAATTTGTTTTCTGTGCAGCCTTTTTTAAGACTCTAATTTGTGAACGGCTCGGGGCGCTACGACATTGGCGCCAGCTGCAGAGGCCCAGGACCTTCCCAACAACCATCTTTGCAACCTTTTTCCCCACCCAGTTATCCCCATCCCCATTCCACCCAGCCTTCTTCAACTGATGGCGACACTTGCCTCGAACAATCAACAGCTAAATTCGAGTGCGACTCTTTGCAATTACTGCGACTTAGACTTGTCTAATTGCTGAATGGAGGAGGGAAATGGAGGAGGGAACAACTTGGGGCAACTTTCGGATTGGCCTAAGCCAGGCCGAAAGCCAAGCAAACTTTGCCGTGCCACCGAAACTATAAAAAATAAGTTGACGTGGCTGCCGGAGCATTTGGAGGAGTCAATGCGGATAATGAGGACTCGGTTGTCAGCTCATGCAAATTAACGCCGACTAATTGGAACGGGGGATGGGAATGGGAATGGGGATGGCTGGGAGGAGCAGGAGGACTCCACCCAGTTTGGCCATGGATCCAAGTCTGGCACGCGACCTCGATGGGTGACTGACTGCACTGATTTGATTACCACAGTGGCGGGAACTCCGGCCTTATCCGATCCGGCAAATGTCCCTAATTAACTTAAGGCCGTTAAGAGTCTTTTAATTTGGACGATGTTTATGGCCCCAAAACAGTGACAAATCCAGCCAGAGTTTATTTTTCTGATTAAACATGAGCTGACAAGTAGCTCCTTTTTTTAATTTAATACAAAATTAAAATAAGAAGTAAATATTTAGAAAAAGATAAAAATACAAGCACATTGTTCTTGAATTTAGAATATTTCTTCTTTAAAATGATCTTATTTTGAGTTGAATGTTTTAATTTTCAGAGCATAGGGATAAGAGGGATAAGTTAAATTGAGTTTTTTCAACTACTTCTTAATAAGTATACACTACTGACTAAACTTATTGTTTAGTTGTTGAAATAAACATTGTAAATATCGCCTATTTCTAATTATATTTTCAACTATGATACAGTTCTTTAAAAATTGATGAATAATTTTTATTAAATGAAGTTAAGATTCTTTACACAGAAACAGCTGGGCTTTTAGAACCACTTTCAAATTTTAGAATATGTATCTTAAAGATAAAGAACAGCCGTCTTCCCTGTATGAATTCATATCAATTTTTGGGTTAAACATATTTTGTTGCATACTTTTAGACACCTTTTAAAGTGTTTTCAAAAATCCTGATATTTCTGTGGCACCCGCCATAAATATATTCATTATAATTTTCTCATCCGTTTTGCTCTTTCTGATTAAGGAATTACCTACATTTAAGAACCCCCTTTGGTGACATGCATTTTCCGTTGAAAATCATACATATTTAATTCGCCAGTTGCGCTTTAACAGGAAGTTACTTTGATTTCACATACCTACTCGAAAATTCATGAAAATGCATAGCAATTAGCATGGTAATTACTTCCTCAAGTAGATGAACAATAAAATTTGCTCTTTCTCTCTCGTTGAGAATGAAAAATGTCATAAATTCTGGCAAATCGTTAGAGAATGTAAATGTAATTGAAAAAAGTTTTGTTCAAATTTCTTTTTGTATTATTTATGACAAAAGTTAAGCTTAAGGGAGAAACAAATGTGTTTCTTTGGCATCTATTTGGCATCTTTTTTTTTAGCTTTAAGAAACATTTTCTCGTCTGCATGTTAAATTTAAAGTAGGGATAAAACCTTGAAATCGTATAGGAAATCAGAGCTTAAAGCTTCCTTTAAATTTATCAGGGACCGTAAGTAATCGTTATTTGTGATTTTTATTTTAAAAAGCCTACTGAGATTTGTACAAGTTTTAATCAACAATGTAACTGGCTTTTTGCACTTTATAGACATGAACAAATAACAGTTAATTTGCTTTCCAGATTTGTTGAGATGCATATACTTTGTGGACAAGAGTAAAAAGAGCGTTATTTTTGACGTTTAAAACAAAATATCACAGTAGTCTTTTTAAAATAAAAATCTCAAAAAACGATTATTTACGGTCCCTGAAATTTATAATTGTTTAATTGTTCTAAATTTTATATAAATTCAAGTTAGTAAAATTAAAGAACTCACCCGTTGGGTAGACAACAATGGTCGTTGGGCGATTCTTGGTGCCGCCGGTGGCGGCGATGAAGGTGGCCACCGTCTGGGCCTGGAATGTGGCCATGGTGCTGGTGGGGATCGGCAGCGGCAGCGTGCTCATCACCGCCGTTGTCGATGACTCGATGAAACCGCTGAGATTGCCCGCCGGCAGATAAACGTCCGTTCCGGTTCCGGTCGCCATTTCCATTCCCATTCCCAGTCCCTCATTCCCCGCCAGCGGATTGCCAGTGGCGTTGGCGTTGGGCAACGGGAATGGTAATGGGAACGAGGGCACTTCCGCCGCCCCTGGCCCACTGGTGGGATCGATGTCCTGCCCTTGGGCCTGAGCCTGGGCCTGGGCCACGTCGGCCGCGTCGAGAGCCTGGAGCAGCAGGGCGGAAACCGGCAGGCTGCTCACGTGCTGGGCGGGATTGGCCCGGGCCACTTTGGCCATCGTGCGCTTCAGCAGGCCCCTCAGATTCCCTGTAGTTTCGTTATTAATGGTCTCGCCCGCTGCTCCTCCGCCCTTTTCGCCTTTTCCGGCTGATTTTTCCCTGGCTCCTCGTGCGGTCATATTGTTTAATAATTTCGCAGCATAATCGTAAATTTCAATGAGCATTAGGTGGTTTCGCCTTCGCTTGCTCTCCTTAAATCCTTGAATCCTTAAACAGCCGGGATCTGTAGGCAAGAGAAGTGTTGCTAAATGTTTGTCCTTAGCCGCGGATTCCGGTCACAGGGCTACGGACACCGGACTACGGACAACGGACACCGGACTTTGCTAATTGCTTTAATGAATCACTTTGCCAAACAGAGTGTGCGGGTGTGTGTGTATGTGTGTGTGCGTTGGTAAAAGTGGGGGAAAGTGAAAGTTTCGGATGGCGAAAGTTTTACCAACCACGATTGATTGCGATCAGGGGCCAGATGCAACTCAGGGATTTACCGAAGGACAAACAAACCATAAAAAATACCTGAATTAAATTTAAATTTGAAAAGAAGAATTTTATCATGAATTTATAAACGAAAGATTTAGGGATCTCAGCATTCCTTTCATATTTCAGATTTCTACAAGTATTCCACTCAAATATGCATCTACACATACCTAAATTTTCCTCTATTTAGTGCTACGCAAATTCCAAACCTTAAATCCCAACGAAATATTTCACATCACTCGAAAAGACCTCGTACATACACATATTTACGAGCTGCTCCTGTCATCGCTGATTAGTCGGGATTTGTTAACGGGGCAACGTGTTGGAGAACATGACTTTTAAAGCTCCCCGAAATGATGTAAGCAACTTATTCGGGGGAAAACCCTCAACCAAAACCTAAACCCGACTCCCAAATGACCAGCTCTTGACCTCCCAATCCCAGGTCCAAAATCCCCCACTTTCAATACCAATCCCCGCACTTGTTGGCCACGCAAAGAGCGCAAACATTGAATCGGCCAACCCTCGGCCATCAAGTGAGCAATCCGGAGGAGCTTCAGCTCCAATGGCACTTGAAACCGAAACTGCCGAGGGGAGCGGGTATATAGATGGATATATATCGTCGGGGGTATGGGTATATACATAGATGGGCAAACGGATGCGAATGCGGATGAGAATCTGGCGGGGGGACACTTTGGCGACAACAGGCAATAAAAATATGTTAACTATTGCATGGGGCTTCGTGGACTAGCTTCATTACGACAAATCGAATTGAATCGAAGGAAGCACCATTCTACTGCCACATCTACATCCACATCCACATTCACATCCCTGGTCACCAGAGACCACAATTAAATGGGCAAGCACGATTCCTTATGCAGAGAGAACAATTTTATAGTTTAAGGGAACCAAATGTCGCTTTCGACCTTGAGAATTTAATTAGAGGGGGTTTTCCTGTGAAGTGATCACTGATCTGGAAAAATTTAAAGCCCTATATATTTTAACACCATTGAATTTTCCCATAGGACGTCCAAATATAGCCTTTTATTACATATCTTTGATAGAGAATCTTTACAGGCCTTTTGCAAGTGAATGAAAATATTTTTGATTTCGAATAAGTGTACATTTCAACATAGTTTCAAAATTTTAAAGAAGATCTCTAAATTATATTTTATAGCTGTTTAATTTGTATCTTTCTTGTAGAAATTTCTTTAGGTTAAAATATTAATTTTCTATTTATTTTAAATACTTAAATAAATACTTTTAAACTCTTTTTTCTATCATTTTTTTTTAATTCCTGGTGGATTTTTTGGATAGTATCGAGGATAATAATCATAATAATAAAAAGACTGAGTTTTCTTTGTTTTAAATTGTAGAAAATTATTATTACAAAATTTGTATAATCTTTCTTATACATTTAATTTGCTTCTTTCTTATCAAATTTTCTTGAGATTAAAATACTCATTTTATCCATTTTTTTAATACTTAAATAAATTATTTTTAATACATTTTTCTATAATTTTTTTAAGTATTTCCGGGGATTTTAAAGTATTTTTCGAGGACAATAATAATAAAGTGGATGAGTTTTCTTTAGTTTAAATTATAGTAAAATGATTATTATCAAAGTTATGGTATATTTGCCTTGCACACGAGGGCGATACCAGACACAAGAATCTTGAAAAAGTTTAATGGGTCGTTATTTGAGTTCTATTTTTATGGCCGTTTTGGGGTGCTAACTAAACCTATAAATACCTATAAATATCTAGAAAGTCCTAATCGCTTAATAAATCAGCGTTTCACTGTTGCTGTTTTATGGGACTGCTGTTTCGCAGTTATCATGCATACTCGTATGTAAGGGGAAGCCCCCATACTTTTCGAACAGTGTGGCTGGGGGGAATGCACGGACCGCAAACAAAAACTATCCCAGCGGGGAATGTAACTTGTAGGGGATGGGGATGGTACTGGATAGATGGATGGCTTTCCGGGGGTTCGCTGGCTGGGTTCTATTCAGGACTGAACGGGACTGGTGGACCAAAGTGGAGTGGAGGATGCTGAAAGCGCGCGTCCTTCGGCGCTTCATGTGTCGATGCGATGCCCATTCAAATGTGAAGCATACTTTGTCACTTTTGTTTCTATGAATCTGGACAAAACAAGGATGGCACACACACACACACACAGGAAAAGAAAGTGACATTAAAAAAAAAAAAGGATCGCCGGCGTTCGCGGTAAAACTGTAAAGTTAAGAACGGTATAAACACTACGTTAACCGTTCGTTTCGTCCTTTTATCCGTTCGTACTTTCATACGCGCGTCCTTTTATCCGCCTTTATCCGCTCGCTGCTTTCGCGTCGGCAGTCCGCCTGCCTTTGTGACGTGCGCGCCGAAAGCAGCGCGCTTTTATAGCCGCCCCAATTTCCCCAAAAAATTACCCGCAAATTTCCCACAATTTCCCCCGAAGAGAAAACTCACCCATTCACCGATTCAACCATTGGAAAAACGCTCTCCTCGCTCTTCGCTGGCTGGAAATTCACAAGAAATTCGTTATTTATTGTGCAAGACGAAAGACAAACACAAGTCGATGCCTTTGTTCAGGTCGTCGACAATACGGCCAGGTTCTTTAATTAATTCGGATTGTCCGCTCACGAATTTTAAATGACTTTGACCCAATTTAATTTATAAATATATAACATACACAAATATGGGGGTGCCGGCAAAAGGTTAAAAAAGGAAGGCCACCGTTTTGAAATTTTGCGATAAAAGGTGTCTAAAAGTATGCCACGATATATTTTGAAAGTATTTCCAATTATCTAGGGCAATCACGAAACGGTTTTTTCAAAGGGTTTAAATCTCTAAAGGTTAACGTTAATTAATAACGTTAATAAATTTCGATTTACAATTCGGAATCAATCTTACATTTTCTGCATGTATCTCTAAGAATACTCTTAAGTAATCGTAACTACATAACAATTTTCTGAAGGATAATGACTACGGAAATTATATAATAGATATTAAAAAAGAGTGGTACAAATCGTTAAATTATTAGAATGTTAAAATGTTCTTGGAATTATCCTCCTTTTGCAGATAATATTTTATTTATTTACTCATAAAATTAAAGCTTGGCCTTGAGTTTTTTAAGGAACAAGAAGTTGTAGTTTCATAAAATATATATTTTATTGTTTGAACTAAAAATGCCTTGTTGGTAAACAAAAAAAAAAACAAAATAAAAATATTAAATACCTTTAAAAAGCGCATGGTAAACCTATAAAGAATTTTAGGATATTTTTTCAAAATCAGTAGGCCTGAGAATTAAACTTCATTCGTTTCCAGACAGCTGGGAGTTCACATCTAGGCAGAGCCTCATTATATTTCCTTCTTTCTTCCAAGTAACACATAACTTTCTTAGAAATTTGTACGCGATTTTCCGATACAATTTTTCAATACAATTTTAGTGTTACACATATTTTGGGTAGTAGAGAACTAAAGACTTTCAACGCGAGGATTCTTTTACGGGTAAGTGTGGAATTTCAAGCTAAAATGTTGGGATATTTTATAAAAAATCAGTAGGCCTGAGAATTAAACTTCATTCGTTTCCAGACGGCTGGGAGTTCACATCTAGGCAGAACCTCAGTTTCACGTAAACGATAAAACAAGTAACACATAATTTTCGTAAAAATTTGTACGAAGTTTTTCGATACAATTTTTCCAATACAACTTTAGTGTTACAAACAGTAAAGAACCAAAGACTTTCACCGAGAGGATTCTTTATCGGGTAAGTGGGTCAAGTTAGTGGTGTTCGGCTGATTTTCACACTTCTCCGGTTCGATGCCAAAAACAACAAACACGAATGGAAATTGTCGGACCGAGAATCGCGTAATATATTCGTGTTTCGTGTTTGATTCGATTCGAAGCAAATTGCCATTAAAATACGTGCCACTCGATGAATTTTCAAACTGTTCGATGCCCCGCCGCGATGTCCGATCGAATCCGGCTAAATAAATACGAAATACAAGAACGAGCGGCAAACTAAATTCAATTCAATTGGGTGACTGATGTGTGACCTAGGCTCTTTTATTCTGAAATGATTAAATCATTGGACTCGAGATATCCCGTCCTCTTGAAAGTGTAAACAATGTTTCAAGGCAAGTTTCGGTGGGATAAATCGAGCGAATGACATTTGAATCGTAGCCAAGCTGTTCTATTCGGAATTTGATAAATTGAAATTAATTTCAACAAAATCCTTGCTGCTAATCTTTGGCCATTGAATTCTTGCTTTTCTCATTAACTGATATTTCGAGTGTAGTGGCAATCCAATTTCTATGCTAAATGCAATCAATTTTAAATACAAAGGCCAACTGCAAAAACAGCATCTGGCTAATCAACAGGGACACAGGTAGAACACATAGCACATAGCACTTTTCACTCGTTGCGAAATTTTACAAATTTAATTGCCTTTGTTTACGGGCCGTAACCGTATGGGAAATGCATTTGGGAAATGGAAATGGAAATGCAACGAAAATTGTTTGATCCAGGGGAAAATGCCCGAAACAATTCCTTCTTCCGCATTTAGAGGAGATATTTGTGCCATTTATTTGTGCCATTATTCCGACTAAAACAGTCGCACACGCGTTTCTATTTTCTCTTTTTATTCCTCCATATTTTGCCCAAAAGTCCAGTATTTAAATGGCCCACATGGGGTCAGTTGGCCGAATCAGTCTGGGGTTAGACAAGCCAATTCAATTTCCCTAATCCTTGTTCGGCTTTTTGGGAAGAATATTAAATTGTTTGCAGCCAATGGCTATTGGATTGCCAGCTGAAATTGACTGCCCGTTTTAGAGGCCGTTTTTCGTGGCTTTCCGAGAATTAAAATTTGCACTTGCTTTTGAAGATCACCATTATTTCTGATTTTAAATATTAAATTTGTTATTTATTTTAAAAGAGGAAAGGAATCTAGCTTTGGCCAGCCGAAGCTTTTATACCCTCGCAGATCATTCCTATTAACTTACAAAAACATGATATTTAGATTTACTTGTTGCAACAATTAAAATTGTAGCAGTTTTTCTATTTTTTTTTCTAGCATTTTTTTATAGATTTTGATGCTGGCCAAGGATATATATTTTTATGGGTCGGAAACGTCTCCTTCACTGCGTTGCAAAATCATTATACCCTCTGCAAGGGTAAAAATATAAATATATACAAAAATAATAATAATGTAAAAAATCAAATATAATTTTAAAAAATTCAAAAATAATATAAAAAAAATCAAAAATAATAAAAATAAAGTTATATATATATATAACTAACTTTCTACTTTAATACCGTATTTATATATATATTTATATTATATATATATATATATATATATATATAACTAACTTTCTACTTTGACACCGTATTTCCGGTGTGGAAAACTTTTTTAATCGCAATGAAACGCGAATTCTTTAGTTAGCTTATCAGTAAATCTTTCTCCACAGTGTGTCTAAAAATACAATCGACTAAGTCTAAACAATTTTTTAAAAATCGTAGCAGGCCTTAAAACACAAATATTTTTTCAAATCATGTAGGCCTTGGAAATAAACTTCACCTTTTCGAACTATTTGGGTTAGCTCTGCTTGTTCAAATATCATTATCTTACGAACATTCGTCGAGTGAACAACACAGTTCTTTGTAGAACTTTTCTAAAACTTTTTATTTTTCAAAAATAAACATTCAACAGATTTTCCACTCAAATCAGGTAGGCCTTGGATATAAACTTCACTTTTTCTAACTATTTGGGTTAGCTCTGCCTGCCCAAATATCATTATTTTACAAACATTCGTAGAGTGAACAACACAGTTCTTTGTAGAACTTTTCTAAAACTTTTTATTTTTCAAAAATAAATATTCAACAGATTTTCCACTCACCAAAAACGGACAGATCGGAATTTTCAAAGTGATAATTCAATTCAAGTATTTGATTTCACTTGGCTCGACTTTGCTACTGTAACTTATTTCGTCCATCGATATTTGCCAGGTTAGTAAAATATAGAAACTTTAAATTAGTCGTCTAAATTAATAGTTTATATAATATTTAATTAACTAATTAAATATTATTATTAATTTTATAATTAAATACTATTAATTATTAATTCATTATTTTTAATTTTTTAAAATATTTTTTAAATTATTAAATTATTTCCTGGTCTATTTAAACCAGCTCCACCATGTTTGCACGGGCCAAGAATATTACTGTAAGTCACAATACCTTAAGGCGATGGTCACGATTCGAGTTATTAAAATGGATTAACGACACGCTGAAGTGTTCCATCCAGAAGATAGAAGACCTCTGCACGGGGGCTGCCTACTGCAGTTTAATGCACATTTTATTTCCTGGATTAATCAACCTTAGTCGAGTGAAATTCGAATCGAACCAGGAGTACGAGTTTATCAGTAATTTCAAGGAGTTGCAAAGGTGCTTCAACCATGCCAAAGTCGACAAGAATGTCCCGGTGGACCAGCTTATCAAGGGTCGCTTCAACGATAACCTGGAGTTTGCCGTCTGGTTTCGTCATTTCTATGACGCCAACTTTAAGAAGGACCAGTGCTCGGGCTACGATCCCTTGGCGGCCCGCAACCATCAGCCAATAGGAGTGGGCGTCTCGCGTTTAGCCACTCCGATGACTTCGGCTCGTGGAGGCCGCAATGTAGCAGTGACTACTCCCAGGACTCCGAGGACTCCGAGGACTCTGATGACACCGATGACTCCGAGGACTCCAAGGACTCCAAGGACTCCGATGACTACGATGACTCCGAGAACTCCGAGGACTCCGATGACTCCAAGGACTCCGATGAAGCCTGGATGTGCTTGCCTGAGCGGCCGTGACCAACAGCCCACTTCCGCTCGTCGTGGCCGGACCCTTCCTGTCGCCACTCCCAGGTCCGCCAGGGACCGCAATGGCACTCTGGTGAAGACCAAGAAGCAGCCGGAGCAACCGAAGCAGCCGGAGAAGTCGGAGGAGTCGGAGGAGTCGGAGAAGCCGAAGCAGCCGGAGGAGTCGGAGAAGCCAGAGCAGCCGGAGGAGTCGGAGAAGCCAGAGCAGCTGGAGCAGCCGGAGCAGCCGAAGGAGATCAGTGAGCAGGGCGATGAAATGGAAGTTATTTCACCGAGACTGGGCAAGGCCCTGCCCCGAATGCGTGAGCCCGACACACCGCTGTTCTTCCCCGGCCCCATTGGTGTTCCTCTCCTGGAATTGGTTGGCGCAACCGATGTTGCCAAACAGGAGCAGAAGAAGGTGACTACAGGTGGACGGAAGCCGATCGTAGCAAGAAAGCCATTAACCGGCAGGAAGAAAGTGGAGCCACCGCCAGTGCCAGCGAAGCCATTGACCGGAAGGAAGAAAGTGGAACCACCGCCTGTGCCAGCGAAGCCATTGACCGGAAGGAAGAAAGTGGAGCCAACACCAGTGCCACCCAAGCCAAAGAAGAGGGAAGCCATCGATCTGGCCATCGATGTGCCACCTCTGGACTTCAGTGGCCTAGACGAGGATAGAGTGGAACCAGAAATCAGTACAGGTGGCTGGAAGTCCGTTCGTGGATCCCTTTATACGAACGATCTGAAAGAGAATCCCCCTCCTGTGGAAGAGGAGGTACCAACCGACCGGAATGAAGTGGAGCCCATGAAGAGCTACATCATCAGCCAGGACGGTACGGTGCCTCCTGCGGAGCCTGATGGCCCAACCGAGGATGCAGTGAATCCGGAAGTCAGTACAGGTGATAGGAAGTCTGTTCCTGCTTCCCTTCATAGGGACGATCGAATGAAGGATAAGATGGCAGTTGCAAAAAAGATGTTAACATCCTGCAGGAAAAGGAATGACACTGTCAAGCAGTCCTTAATCGATGCCATTCGCCAGGCAACTGAGGTGCCTCCCCTAGATCTTGATGACAAAAAGAAACCAGTTAGGAAGATTCCTGTTTTTAGAAGGACTCTTACCCTCATAGAGAAATGGAAGGTGCCAACCGACGGTAGTAAAGTGGAGGTCTCGACCAGGACACCGCAAAGTGCCAGGGAGACGGTCCGCCGGTTGGATAGTACTGCTCCTACTTCCAGTAGGTTTACCAAGGGAAACGAGAGCGTACGGGATCGAATGAAGCGCTATGAGGGAGTCAGAAAGTCGACGCCTAACAAGATTACCCCTATTAAGGCTACCATTAGTAAGGTTCCCCGGGACCTGGTTACCCCAAAATCCAAGAATGCCCCCTCCAAAGCGGTAACCTTCAAGAATTGCCTGGAAAGTAGGGATGCCAACAAGTCATTTAACAAAAGGGACACCAAAGCCAGGATTAATAATAATAACTTAAACAAAGAGAAAGATCAAGCAAAGCTAACTTTAGGCGGGAAGACAGCCAAACCATCAGAGGCGATTGACGAGGATACGTTAAACGAGTCGGATGAGGAACTCGTCGAGATCTATAAAGCTCCTAGTTACAATGACAGGGCCAGCGCTACGGATCTCATAAAGGAAACGGTGGACAAGGTGGAGGAGCTGGAGGAGCTGGAGGAGCTGGAGGAGATGGAGGAGATGGAAAAGGTGAAGGAGATGGAAGAGGTGGATGAGGTGGATGAGGTGAAGGAGGTGAAGGAGGTGAAGGAGGTGAAGGAGATGGAGGAGATGGAGGAGATGGAGGAGGTAAAAGAGATGAAGGAGATGAAGGAGGTAAAGGAGATGGAAGAGGTAAAGGAGATGGAAGAGGTGAAGGAGGTGAAGGTGGTGAAGGAGGTGAAGGAGGTGGAGGAGATGGAGGAGATGGAGGAGATGGAGGAGATGGAGGAGATGGAGGAGATGGAGGAGATGGAGGAAGTAGAGGAGGTAAAGGAGATGGAGGAGGTAAAGGAGATGGAAGAGGTGAAGGAGATGGAGGAGATGGAGGAGGTAAAGGAGATGGAGGAGGTAAAGGAGATGGAAGAGGTGAAGGAGGTGAAGGAGGAGAAGGAGGTGAAGGAGGAGAAGGAGCTGAAGGAGGAGAAGGAGCTGAAGGAGGTGAAGGAGGTGGAGGAGAAGCTACCCCGGGATCTTGGTCTTTCACCGAACCCCATTCCCATTCCCACCTATATGCCATTGATGCCATCGATCCCTGAGACCCCTGAGATCCCAGCTCAAACAAAGCTCGAGAAGGAACTTGATAACGGAATCCAACTATCCAAGGATCTGCTCAAAGTGCTGGAAGAGCGCTCAGTTACCAACAAGGAGGCACTGGCCGAACTATTGCTCCACGATGAGCTCCATCTGCTGATTAAAATGCCCGATGACGGCAAGGACGTCGATGTGGCGTTGGCCACCATTGGTCAGATAGGAGATGACATTTCCACTCCCGAGCACGTGCACAAGGACATCATCGAATATGTCCTTGAGATCTAACAACCCATCGCCGGACAGGCTGTCCCCGCCGATTTATAACAAAATTAACAGTATTAGTCTAGAGAATTATTTTCCTTGGGATAACTAAATTTGGGATTTGTAATGTTTTATATAACTTGGTATACTTGGCAAAATTTCTATTAATCATAGTATAGTTTTATTTTCCTTAATAGAACTAGGCGAAATTGGAGTAATATGTATTATTTGAACCAAATTGCATCTTTGTAAAGTTTATAAAATAAATTAAGCATTTCGAACATATATTTTAGAAATTTTATTGGTGTAAAAAATAATTTTTCCAAATCAACGGGGATCAATTGGTTCGTTTAAAACGGTAAGTATTTTGGGTTTCATATTTTATCAAAAAACTCGGATCCTCTTTTTTACCCAAATCCTTTTTTTTTTTTTTATCAAATTGCCAAAAATTTCCATTAATCGATTAGAAAATGGAAAATGGTATTAACATTTTAATATTATCCTATATTTTTCCGCCAAAAAGTTGGGAATCCTACAAATACGTTTATGGTTGTAATCCCAAGTAACTAAAGTGTGGTGAAAGCTTTAGCATTTGATTACTATATATTTTATGCACAGTGGGTGTGGTATATTCCATTATTCTGTAACAATTAAACCTATTATTTCAACGAAATTCATAATTTGACAAGGTCAAAAATTCGATGATTTTTGCTTGAATTCTGTCAAACGTGTCGTATGAGTAATTTTTAAGGAAACCAAGACAATATCGCAACGCTTTCATCATAAATTATTTTATTTTTCGAATATACATACATATAATAAATCTACCATATTTAAGGGTTGGAAATAAAAAAAGATTATATTGTTTGGGCCACCCTAATGTACATACCTATAAGTATATTTCACAAGCTTTAGTCGAAAAAGCTCTTTCCATATGACATTGTCAGTATCAAAAGTCGCTAGATATAATATAAAAAACGGGTAATCGCAATCGTGTTCCCCAGTTGTTTACCAAGCGTGAACGCAGGCGGAGATTAGTGGAAAACCCGGGAAATGGCACTCAAGTTTGCAGCGAATCTGAACTTTTTGTTCACGGAACGAGCGGCGACGATCGCGGAGCGGATCAGGCTGGCTCACCAGAGCGGATTCCGGGCCGTGGAGATCCCCTATCCGGAGGGCGAGACGGGCGCCGTGGTGGCCGCCGTCAAGGAGACGGGCGTGGTGGTCAGCCTGGTGAATCTGGCCTTCGACAAGACCGACGACCAGCTGCGCTTCGGCTCCACCAGTGTGCCGGGATCGGAGAAGCTCTTCCGCAGCCAGCTGGACGCCACCATTGAGTTTGCCCGCCAGGTGGACTGCGGCAAGATCCATCTCACCGCCGGCCTGTTCAAGGGTCCGCCCGCCCAGGAGGGCGACTACACGAAGACGTACACCTCGAACCTGAAGATCGCCGCCGATAGCCTGCGGGCGAGCCAGATGGTCGGCGTGATAGAGCCAATTAACAAGTACGCCGTGCCCGGCTACTTTATGAACTCGTACGCCAAGGCCGCCGGAGTGCTGGCCGCCGTGGGTGCGGACAACATCCGGCTGCTGGCCGATCTCTACCACCTGCAGCACCTGCACGGCAACGTGTCCAAGACGCTCGAGGAGTACAAGTCGCTGATCGGGCACTTCCAGATCGCCCAGGTGCCGCATCGCCACGAGCCGGACGTTTCCGGGGAGCTGGACTATGGCTACGTCTTCCAGGCGCTCCAGGAGTTCGGCTACGAGGGCTGGGTGGGCTGCGAGTACAAGCCCAAAACGACGACGGTCGAGGGCTTGGGCTGGGTAACCAAGCTGGGCTACACGCTCTGATCATCATGTCACATCACAAAGGACCCTCGGGGATTGCGTTGCATTTATACACATGTATTTACACTTTTAACAAACATATAAAGCTCTGGTTAAACCAACTAATTCAGTATTCTATAACTTTGTTTTGGGCCCTCTGATTCCCAAGGAATTGTCATGCTTGCGTCAAAAGGTCACGGAGTTGACCTACAGCAAGTGTGGAATAAAACGGTAGGAAAAGATTAGATAAGATTAGATAGCAGGCAGATTCCTATCACTCTCGCTGCGAATCACCCGCTGGGCATATTCCGCGATGTGGAGCACGCCGAGCTCCGGGGAGGCGATGTGCAGGTTGTCGCCGCTGCAGAAGACCGTGTTGATGTGCGGATTGTGCAGCTCGGCCACCAATGTGGAGCAGGCAGTCGAGGAGTCGCCAGTGGACTTGAGCATTTTCTAAAACAAAATAATAAATAAATATAAATAAGAATATTTATAAATGTACTAATATTTTAATTTTAATAAAGCACCTATTACTTAATGTGGTGAAATTAGAAAAACGTTAAAAGGGTAAATTGATAAATGTCACTCATATTTCAAAGATTAAATATCAATACTCTTTCCCTAAAGGTTAAATTCTTGCTACCTTTTAATGATTGAATGAATCGTTGCTCTACTCTATTTCTATTTGCAATTAGCACGAGTACAAGTGTAAAATCAGATTACCTGCCAACTAATGTCTGAGCTGATAATGACTGTCCTCATTATATAGATAGCTTTAGCTAAAATATTGTAATACAGTTCTGAACAAATAGGTTCTGAAAAGATATGTGAAAGCCAGAAAACCGCAACATTTTTGTGGCTTAGGTTTCTTATGATAATTATGTATTTATAAAGTAATCCAGTAATTTATGCTTTGGCAAATACACTCCGCTAATGAGCCCCTAGTTTCTTAAGCTACTCACCATCCAGAACTCGTTGCCCGGCAGCGCGTTGCCGTCCCAGGCGTAGGACACCACCAGCAGCATGCCGGCGTGCTCGGGATCAGTCAACTTCCTTGCCGGATTGCGCTTGGATATGAGCACCCGGATGCCGTCTTTCGGATGGCCGGGGATCTCCACCAGCGATCCGTGGCGCAGACCGCCGCTGTCGGTGATCGAGAACCAGGAGAAGTGCACGAGACCCACGTGATCGAGGCGGTTGCCCAGCGTGCGCATGCGCTGCTCGAAGGTCTCCAAGAAGATGCGCTCCTGCTGGGCGGCCGCCTTCCAAACGCCCAGGCCGAAGCCCACCACATGGATGTAGGCCAGCTTCTGGACGCGCTGAGCCCTGGCCTGCGCCTCCAGCAGCAGCATGTCGAAGCTGATGGCGTAGCGACGCTTCATCACCAGGTTGTCGAAGACGTCCTGCTTGTTCCTCGACGGCCCGAAGCGTCGGTTGTCGATGGTGGCCTCGCCGTGGACGAGATCCCGCGTGGCATAGAATCCGCGCCACAGCCGCCGGTAGTCCTCGTCCCGCGTTCCAGCCGGCTCATCCAGCGCCATTCCGTAGCCCCTCTCCCGCGAATTCTGCTGGCGAGCGATGACTATGTCCTGGAACTCCATGAGATTGCGCCGCGACAGCCGGGCTCCAATCATGCCCACAATAACGCCCGCTCGCTCCAGAGTCCTGGTGTTCGGGTCCACGTGCCCGCAGTTGGTGCGCTCGCCCTCGTTGACGAACTCCGTGTGGGAGCTCACGGAGAGCAGGGCGGACAGCTTGATGTCGTCGTAGCTCAGCACGTCGGCCAGCAGCAGGGGAGCCTGCTCCGCCCGGGTGCCCACGGACTCGAAGCCACTGGCCCCCGTTTCGCCGCCCAGCAGCAGGAACTTGTCGTTGCGGGCAAAGAAGCTGGCGCAGCGCTTCTCCAGCAGGCGCTGCACAAAGCCGCAGAGCGAGAGTGGCCGGTAGATGGGCTTCTCCACGGAGTTGCCTGCAGTCAGGGATCAGTTTTAGGAGGGGTTTCAAGAGGCGAGCGAGGGAGGACTCACCCCAGTGGCACTTGTGCTCCAGATACCGCAGATAGAGGCCCAGGGTGCGTTCGTGTATCACCGGATAGGCGGAGGCCACCTGCTCGTTGATCCTCGCCAGCCGCAGGGGAGATTGCCTCTTCACGCGGACACTTTGCACGCCGAACTGAAGGATAGGGTTTTTTACTATCATTTAGCCTTGCTACCTTAGCTAATTGACTACCTCCAGTGGGAACTCCTCGGATTTGGCCATCAGGTTTACCAACTCATTGTCTCCGCCAACGGGCTTCTTCACCTGGCGGCAGTCCTTTAACAATTTGCGTCCGAAATCGGTCAGCGGCAGGGTGTCCCCGGTGACCGCGGGCCAGACCTGGTCGACGTCAGCTCCAAAGGTGGACATGGCTTCCAAATGAGTCGAGATTCGATTTCACAATTGCATTTAAATAGTTTGTGGGTGGAGCGGGCGGCATTTTATAAACACAGGTGGGCAGTATTAAAATACTGTCAATTTAAAATACCAAATTAGTAGTACCAGACCAAGAGCACGGTACTAAAATGACATTTAGTATATACCAGAAATGCCAGCCAGTCAAAATGTACTAATAACACAGGTACACAGCCAAAAATTTCCACGAACCATTTCAAGTTTTCCATAATATTTGGGTGCTCCTGAGTACAAGTCCCATACAAAATTATTTTCCATCACCTACAGGTTCCGCGGTATAGCTAAGAATACAAAAAACCGATGTTTGCCGACATTTTGAATTACGTGGCCTATATAATTGGACTTACCTTTTTTATTTTCGCTAGGACCTACTCTCAATACATCACGCCACTACTAAAAAATAGTCCCCATTGTGAACCATTGATCATGTCTTTGGAATTCGACGCCAAAGTTGAAAATCCCAAAATTGTAGAGATTTCAAATAAGTCAAGGCATCCTATAGAATGCGAGTAAACATGTATGTTTCTGTATGTATGTTCAGTGAACGTTTTTAATTTCTTAGTTCTAGAGGATGCCATGACTTATTCAAAATTTGACAGCACATAGGAGTAGATAATAAAATAAAAAAAGCGGTTTTATTCGTTTAATAAATCCAATAAAATGTCCTCATGAAAATGCTACCGAAATTAAAGCATACAATGAACAATAGGTTCAATGAATAGTTAAAATTAGTTCCATTTAAGATTTAATTCTCAGAATTGTTTTTCCATCAGAGAAATCTTTAAAATTTTGGGATTTTCAACTTTGGCGTCGAATTCCAAAGACATGGACAATGGTTCACGATGGGGACTATTTTTTAGTAGTGCCGTGATGTATTGAGAGTAAGTTCTAGCGAAAATAATAAAGGTAAGGTCCAATTATAAAGGCCACGTAATTCAAAATGTCGGCAAACATCGGTTTTTTGTATTCTTTGTGCAACTCGGACGAAATAATTATTTGCAAATTAAGTGCAAAATATAAATATTTTTTTAAAATATTATAAAAAGTTTGTTGCTGCAAAAAAAAATTGTACCGTGTTGCTGATAGTCTCAAGGACTCAAAAAACGAAACCCACACTAAAAATAAGATTTCGTTAGCTTTCTATAGCTTTTATAAGGTATCCCGTCCAGATATATATAGTCCTATAAAACTCGATCCATGCAAAAGTAACAGTTTTTCTAAAACAAACATTCACTTTTGATACATAATGAATCCAAAAATAATTTTTTTTTGGAAAAGAAAATTTGGGCACTAGAGCAGACTCATGTTATGTTTAACAGAACAAAAAACTCGAACAAAACAGGCCCACAGGGTGATTCGAGCCAGTGTTGGTAAAAACCCGAGTTTTCGATGTTTTCATCGATGTTTTTCCACCGCTTACTGAGAGAGCCGCTCCGCTCTCAATTTAACATTATGTTAAGATACAACGTTTTCTTACATTGGCAGAACTGTTGCGCCTCTGCCGCTGCTCTGCCAATGTAAGAAAACGTTGTATCTTAACATTGCTGTTAGAAAAACCATGAAATCCAACATTTAGGAGCGCCAAATTGGCGGAAGGGGGAAACTGGTTTAGGAAAGGGCGCCCTCTACGGAAACATTTGTGAGCTGACAATAGCCAATCGGAACGAAATGTCGAAAAATAAAATATCGATATTGTGATATTTGGCTAAAAAAAATATCACGATATAAATATATTTTTTTTGCAAAAAATATCGATGTATTGATATTTTGATATATTTTTGACATCCCTAGCTACAGCACAGCTCCCGTTTGGCACATAAAAAATTGAATGTGCATTTTTCCTACGGAAACGCGAGCACGAGACCCAAAGGATTGTCGAGCGAGCCCAAGCATTGCGCTGAGTAAGTAGCGTTTCCGGGAAAACGGTCGGGAAAGCCGGGGAAAGCACGGCAGACGGTGGAAATTGCGCGCGGCAAAAGGCCAGCGACAAGCCACACACACACGCTCGCAGCCGCACAAAGCCGACGCACACAGACGCGCGCACAGCGCATGCAAAAAACCGAAACACAAACAAAAAATATCGTTGCAGTCGACTTAAGGATACCCTAAATCCTGCATACCCTACATTTCCTGCGTGTGTGGTTCTCAACCAGGTGCAGACTTTACAACAACCAAGCTTGCATATGTCGCTTTTCCAGAAATGTTTCGGTTTGAAACACTAGAGAATAAAACGGTAGTCGACTATAGAATACCCTACTCAAGGTTACCAAATGTATAACAAAAATTCTGGAAAACCAAACCCATATGGCGAATTTCTTGAAAGTAGTCCGCCACAAACAAGCAACAGCTAATTCGTTTGAGTGTCCCGACTAGCAGATACCCTAAACACTGCTAACTTTCTTTATAATATGATATCTTGGTAGATAGGCGTTGCATTTATTTTCTTTATGTAAATCTATATTTTTCAGAAAAAGTCATTGTTTTAGGGTTTTTTTAGTCACAGATCGATTAGCTACTAAACATTTCAACCGAATCTCATTGACCCTCAATTTTCATCTCTCTCCCCGGCGAACCAACCACTTCAGCCCGGTGAACGACAAACGAAGCTGTCCCTCCGCCCCGTCAACGCCAGCAGTCCGATTCACCGCTTCCCCGTCGCCTCGGCTGCCGCCATCCTCCGGGTGAAGATGTCCGACTACAGCGACCTGGACCGCCAGATCGAGCAGCTGAAGCGCTGCGAGATCATCAAGGAGAACGAGGTTAAGGCCCTGTGCGCCAAGGCGCGCGAGATCCTTGTGGAGGAGGGCAACGTGCAGCGGGTGGACTCGCCGGTGACCGTGTGCGGCGACATTCACGGCCAGTTCTACGACCTCAAGGAGCTGTTCAAGGTTGGCGGCGACGTGCCCGAGAAGAACTACCTGTTCATGGGCGACTTTGTGGACCGCGGCTACTACAGCGTGGAGACGTTCCTGCTGCTGCTGGCGCTGAAGGTTCGCTATCCGGACCGCATCACGCTGATCCGCGGCAACCACGAGTCCCGCCAGATTACGCAGGTGTACGGCTTCTATGACGAGTGCCTGCGCAAGTACGGCTCGACGGCCGTGTGGCGCTACTGCACGGAGATCTTCGACTACCTCAGCCTGTCGGCGATCATCGACGGCAAGATATTCTGCGTGCACGGCGGCCTGTCGCCGTCCATCCAGTACCTGGACCAGATCCGCAGCATCGACCGCAAGCAGGAGGTGCCGCACGACGGGCCCATGTGCGATCTGCTGTGGAGCGATCCGGAGGACCAGACCGGTTGGGGCGTGTCGCCGCGCGGCGCCGGCTATCTCTTCGGCTCGGACGTGGTCTCCCAGTTCAATCGCACCAACGAGATCGACATGATTTGCCGCGCGCACCAGCTGGTGATGGAGGGCTTTAAGTGGCACTTCAACGAAACCGTCCTCACCGTCTGGTCGGCGCCCAACTACTGCTATCGGTGAGTAATCCGCATGCAACCCGATCGAATTCCTTTGACTAACAGTTCCACTCGCAGCTGCGGCAATGTGGCTGCCATCTTGGAGCTGAACGAGTACCTGCACCGCGACTTTGTCATCTTCGAGGCGGCCCCGCAAGAGAGTCGCGGCATACCCTCGAAGAAGCCCCAGGCGGACTACTTCCTCTAAGACGAGCACAGTCGCCGCTTCCCGCTCCCGCTCCCCTGACAAATGGACTCAAATGGACGCGGGCGGAAGCTGGGAAGCGGGTGCCCACTGGTGGCTGACACAAATCGTCTAGGGAAAAGAAAACTGCCAGCCTGCCTAAGCAAAGCAAACGCGAAGAAACAATTGTAACATAAACGTAAGCTAGGATATCAAACTGGCGGCCAGCGACAGACTGCGTGTGCATCCCAAGCAGCCGGACACAGTTCCACATTCGGTTTTAGTTGTAATGTTTCGGAGTTCTGCTTGGATATCTTTTTTTTATAAATCTGTTTACCTCTGTCTGTGTGTTTCATCTGGCAATTCGCGATCTTTTGATGGCTGTTTGTGCTGTTACGTGCTCGTGGAAGTCATCTAGTGAGTGTAGACATCAATATCATGGATTGCATCTAGCTACTAACTAATAGGATTAATGACCCCTGCCCGAGACTCCTGCGAATTCGCCTGGCGCAGACGGTCCACTGCCGTCTTCTCGACGCGAATTCCCCGAGATCAGGCAACGTACTATACATATAGTCGTTAGACGTAGGTTAAGGCCCTAAGCTATGATGACCGACGGATGGCATGAAGTCGGCTGAGTTAGGACGGAATTACGAGGCAACCGGGAGCAAATGTGCGAGGTCGTCGTTATGTTTACTGATTAGAAAACGACTTTGCAGCTAGAAAACAGCTGGGGAAAGCCAGATACGAAGAAAAGTGTGTAGTAATTCGTAGTTTGTAAGAGAACATTTTAAGTACGCCCCAGATTGGGATATTATATACAAATAATTATATATACTTATATTTAAAATAAAGATTGTAAGCCGAAAGACGAAAATGAGTAGATATTTCGTAAATTGGGGACTTTTCAGGACCGCAAATCGATGTTGCTAAGATGGATAACTTGTCCATAGTTCCAAATACTCAGTTTTTTTGCCCAAGACAAGCCATCGAAGATATTTTCCGCCCAAATCACTACTAATAACCATTATCTCTTGCAGTTGCTCACTTTATCGGTTACTTAAAGACTAGTCATAGGATACACATAAAAAAAAAGTAGATGGTTATATTCCAGAGGGGTCGCTTGTGATGCAGTAACGGGTTCGGAATGGGTATCAAATCGTCTTTCAGTGTTCCTCCAACTCGAGTCCGTGCTCCTTCATTTGCTCGTAAATGCAGCTTTCAAAGGCGACGGCAGCGTCGCAACTAGAAGGATTTCAGGAATAGGAAGGATACTTTACCGAAGCGGAAAATACTCACTGATCCTCGGGTGCCTCGATGGCCTCGCACTTGTCCACCACCTCGGCGGGGGCGTCCTCCTTCTCCGCATCGTGCTTGCTCATGGCCTTGACCATCTCCACGGCGTGCTCCTTGTTCAGCTTGCCGGACTCATCCATCTGCAAAGGAAGGAGAGGGAGATGGTGAGCAGAGCCCGTATCACTGCCTTTGCCATCACTTACAATCTGGAACTTCTTCATCACGCAGGCGCGCAGGCACTTGGCCTCGTGTCTCTCGGGCACCTCGTGGTTCATCAGCTGCTCCACATCCTCTGCAATGGATTAAGTGCGATCACACCAGAAAAGGATATGTGAGTAGTGTTAAATCGAGATGAAAGGTAACCAAACTCGGGGTTTTAAACTAAAATATAATTTCTTACAATAATATAAATCATAAATTGGTCATCATAACAGAAATATCAGTATTTAACTCTGGGTCTTAAACTAAAATATATTTTCCTATAATAATATAAATAATAAATTTGTCATCTTAATAGAAATATCAGTTTTTAAGTTTTATATTTAAAGATGTTAATATTTTTGAAATATAGAAGATTAAGTAGAATGTTGATACTTAAATATCCTTATAATAAATATCTTCTATAATAAATATCCTTACTATTAAAAATTTCAACAAAATCATACCTTCTAATAATCAATATCTTCTATAATAAATATCCTTACCATCAACGAAATAATAAATATAATAATAAATAATATCCTTACTATTAATAATTTCAACAAAATAATACCTTCTTATAATAAATATCTTGTGTAATAAATATCCCTATAATAAATATCCTTACTATTAATAATTTCAACAAAATCATACCTTCTAATAATCAATATCTTCTATAATAAATATCCTTACCATCAACGAAATAATAAATATAATAATAAATAATATCTTTACTATTAATAATTTTAACAAAATAATACCTTCTTATAATAAATATCTTGTGTAATAAATATCCCTATAATAAATATCCTTACTATTAATAATTTCAATTTCTTTTCCCTTTTTTTGTTTGGCACTACTCACCATCGGTGGCGCCCGTCTCAGCCTTGCACTCGTTGGCCAGCTCGCCGGCATGCTCCTTGGTCATCTCCTCGTGCGGCTTGGCCGAGGCGGCTCCCAGCAGGCACACCAGGCCCAGGAGGAGCAGAGCGGATTTGTTGACCAGACGCGACATTTTGATATGCGATTGAACTGCGCGACGTACGAACTCTGACTTGGATGCGAATCGCTGGCGACGCCGGCGTTTTATAGGAGCCAAACCCAGTGCCCAAGTCCCGTGATTGACTTGGCAGATCGGATCAATGGCGTCTCAAGCAGCTCCGGCAATTACTCGCAATTATGAACTACATGGGCAGCACATGACACTCCACTCTACTCGCCCCTGCACTCCAATCCAATCCGGCGCTCTGGACGGGAAGGGACGGGCTGGGATCCGCCGGAGATGCCCTCGGCTGGGCATCGTGTGAACAAGTGACACTCCGCTGGAACAGCGAGGCGAGATGGCCCACCGATCTCCACTTACCTGCTTAATTGGTGACTGGCATGAAATCAGTGGAAATGGAAATGAAAATGACATTAGAAATGGAAATGCAAAATCCCATCTCGCATCCGTAATTAAATCGATCAACAGCTCTGGGGTGAGATGAGTGATTGTGACTGGCGTGGGGGCCATCCAGCCATTATAGTATTATATGGACACCCCATCCCATCCCCCGCCGAGAATGGGGGTTTGCAACTGGGGTTCGGCCAGGCAAATTGACCGTTTAGGCCATAATATACCCATACCCATTTTCATACCCTCGATCTGCCCGCATGTTTCCCAGTTTGTCCGTCAGTTCGCCAACTTTCTGATAATTCGTTCTCGCTAGTCTATTTACCCTGCCATCGAGTGGAAATTTCAGGGCACGCAATCTATATTGTACAATCGAACTGCTGAAATTGGACTATATCCAATATATCGTGTCAGCACGTTGCATGCTAACTTTTTAGTGCAATTAGGTTGAAGAGGTCTACTAGATTTCGATTTTAACAGGTTGCAAATCGCTTTAGTTCGTAGAATGACTGACCAATTTAGAAATAATATAGGTAGATTCATATTGTAAATCTTCCGGGAAGAAAAGGGTACAGGTCCAATTTCAGATGAATTCTGCGTTATTATCAAGTTTTAAGGAAATTATTTCCCTCTTTCAAAAAATTTAAAAATGAAATAGGTCCATTTTGTTAATCATCCATTAAGAAAAAGGTACAGGTTTCAGAATTATTTAGCATTATAATCAAGTTATAAGGAAATAATTTCATATTTTCAAGAACTTTAATAAATATTTTGGATTACTTATGAAAATGTATTTTGTAAATTATTATTTTTTTTTTAAATAAACAATATATTTTTAAGCCAATTAGCCACAAAATCTAGATAATTTAAACTCCACAAATAAAATAAATTTAGATTTATCGCCTTGCTGAATATAGGAATTAATTAGGTTTTTACTCATAGGAAAAATAAACCCTTCAGTAAGAAGTTATTAAAAGTTGTAAAATATATAGTAATTGGGAAGGGTTATATCATTATCAGTACCTATAATTTAGCATAATATACCTTTATATTCTCTTTAAAATGAAAGAACTGGCAATAGATATGAAAAATAAATATACCCCACAAACTATTGTGAGCAAAGACCATCCGCTTGGAGTTCCTCTACAGGTTGTCAGATTAAAGATCTGTATTAATCCGATTGCCATTGTCTAGACTCTATAGTGCACATGTGCTATGTAGTGTTTGTGAAGTCAAAGATCGTCTTTGGAGCGTGACTTGTGGGGGCGACACTGAGATTAATGGACTTGACACTGGAAAAATCGCTGTCATCAGCAAAATCGAGCGGAGAAAAGACATGTGCAGAAGAATATGTTTGGTTAGTGGGCCACTATAAAAGCGAAGAACCCGATCAAGTGCAGATCCAAAGAACAAGCCGCTGCGAAGATGAAACCATCCGCCATTCCACTAGTAACCCTCATCCTGGGAGTTCTGCTGCAGATGCAGTGCATCCAGGGCCAGAAGCAGGCCCTCGATCTCGCCAAGCTGCTGCCCAAGAGCGGAACAGAGCCCATCTGGACGGTGATAGATCGCAACCTGCCGCAGGTGCAGGAGATGATCAACACGGCCAGGAGGGAGTGCATCCAGAAGCTCCAGCTGCCCAGGGATCAGCGGCCGCTGATGAAGGTGGCCAATCCCAGCGAGAAGGAGAAGTGCCTTTCGGAGTGTGTGCTGAAGAAGATCAAGCTGGTGAGTGGATTTGGGGGAGAAGTAGGTATCGTATAGGACTAACCCAGCCATAACTAATTCCCAGATGGACGAGAACAACAAGCTGAACCTGAGCCAGGTGGAGAAGCTGACCAGCCTGGTGACCCAGGACAACAAGATGGCCATCGCCGTCAGCAGCAGCATGGCCTCGGCCTGCAACCGCGGCATCTCCTCCAGGAGCAACTCCTGCGAGGCCGCCCACCTGTTCAACCAGTGCATCGGTCGCCAGTTGGAGCGCAGCAACGTGAAACTGGTCTGGTAACTGGCCACTGTTCTGGTGAAGATCAGTCGGAATGTCCTGAAAAACACTCAATAACCATATACTAAATTGTTACAATGTGAACCAGACCACAAGTATTTCGAGCACATTATTCGTTAAAATTATTCCAAAAATATTATAAATATTCATAAGTTGTGGGTTTGCGAAATTATATTAATAAAACTTATAAATACGATTTTTAAACCCAGTTTTAGAAAGGTGTAACTGTTTTTATCAAGTGTTTATAGGGTCTGGTATACCGAATACTTTTGACTGAGTACTTTGAGTGCAACGTATTCATAATGTTATGCCTTATTAGGAATGCAAATGAACTTACTCCCATCCCAGTTGCTAAATATTCAGTATTTCGTTGGTTGGGCGCTTTATTTGTGTTGGGAACCACCCCAAATTCTCGAGCTGTTTCTAATTAAATTGAACTGAACTAACACACAGAAAAAAAAAGAATGGAAAACATGCAATTTAGAGGTCGGCTCATGGACCTCACTCCTTCACTTCGGGAATCTTAAAGCCGGAGGAGCGCATCTCGCGGAGCATGCACATGGTGATGCCGTGGGCAGCCTCGCACCTAAATCGGGGATACACAGAGAAAAATATAAGTGATTTTAGAGATTAATAAAGGGATAAGAGATCCTAGAGATCCCAAAGAAATTCATTTAAATATAATCTTTTATCCTGGGAAATCTCTAGAAAATAAAAAGCGTCCTTAGAGCTTAGAATATTTCTGGTATTTCTAGTATTTTCTGGTAGATTGTGACCAAAGTCCAAACTCACTTGTCCTTCTCCGCCTTCTTCTCCTCGTTGCAGATCTTGATGATGCGCCGGCCATCCTCCTCGCGATCGGGGAACATCATGTTGATCATCTCGACGGTCTTGTCCTCGCTGAACTGCAACTGGCCCTCGGGCATCAGCTCGAACTGCTCCAGCATGCAGTGGCGGAAGCACTTGGTCTCGTGCTTGGCGTCCTCCTTGTTCAGCACCATCTCGACGATGTTCTCTGCGGATACGGATGGGTTACAATGGTGGACCCAAAAGGATTTAGTGGGAATTGGGATTACCCCGCAACGGTTTGGGGGTGCAGCCGTCGCCAAAGGGCTCTATCAGCTCCACCACCTCGTCCACGGTCATGGAGACCTCCTCCTCATCCGCCGACGCTCCCGATCCCATCAGCACACAGGCGCAGGCCAGTGCCATCAGGAGGTTCGTCATCGTCATCGTCAGCCGGTTGCTCTGCATCATTTTCGCTTCTCTTGTGGATAGTGGACGGCCAGCGGTCGACGCTGGACAATTTATAGTCGCCGCAATCGTGTCCAGCACATCCGGTACAAGCCGGTCGCCTCGGTTGTAGATCTCCCTGCGATAGCCATGACATTGCTGGGGCGGATCATGCAAACTGAAACCACCAACCACAAACCGCAAACCGTCGCAGCCCAATCAAAATGCACCACAATTTACGGAGCCCTCGGGCTAACCTTTATTGATCTGGGGCTTCTAGGGGGGCACAGGGTGGGGGGTTCTTTGGTCAATGGATATTCCGATCTGATCTCTATCAGTTGCGGATGCATTTCTAGTGTTCTGGTATCGAAATTGCGGCTCCTAGGGAAACACGAACACCTTTATGTTGTTCTTCAGGCAGGAGAGCAAGGCGTGGGCGGGATCGCAGTTGGGGGCGTTCTTGAGGCCCACAGTCGAGTCCTTGCACAGGTTGATGCCCTTGCGGTACTCGTCCTTGTAGCTGTCCGGCATTATGATGTCCATCTGCTTGAGGGTCGCCTCCAGCTGGAACTTGCCCTTCTTGATCTGAGCGGGATCGAAAGAGAGGAGATTAAGATTAGTGTAGTCAAAAGGTTCCTTTTTGCTATTGGATCGGATCGAATGACTATTTTATATACCTACAAAGCTAGTAACAATCATAATAGCTAATTGCTTTATCTGTGTTTTATTTGAAAATACATTTTCATTTGATGATCAAGTAAGAATAAACTTTTAAATATAAACTTCTTGTTGCGAACTTTTTAAATACCACATTTCCTAACGATTTTCATGAAAAAAACTGTATTTTTTCAAAAACAAAGCAAACACAGGGTGGAGTTCGTATTAAAGTAACCTCTTCTTTTGAACCTTTTTTTTTAAACAAATGATATTAGCCCTAATGAAAAAATGGAAAAAAACATATTTTTTTTTTAATGAGGGTTCTATTTATAAGGTTGTTAGATGTACAAAACTGTTTTCTGTTTTAAGTTAGGATCATTTTAAGAAAAGTCTTTTGTTTAGAAAGCTCTATTCTTATGTTAAATTTTTGTCATAAATCCAATATTTAAATTTTCCTTCAAAGAAGTGTATATTAACCAAATGGGAGTATCACTTTGAGTTTGTACCAAAATTCCCAATTGATTGGCGCTTAAACCTAAAAAACTTAAATCTTTGACAGTTGTTTAGTGCACTTACCGCCTGCATCATTTCCAGGATGCAATTGATGTAGCAGTTGCTGTCCTTGTTATTTGGGATATTCCCGTTGCGAATGTTGTCGGCGACCTCCACGCTGACCTTGGGATACTTGGGCAGGCAGACGTCGCGCATCAGCTTGCCGGCTGACCACATCTGCTCCTCCGTCACCTGTAAGTGAATAGCAACGGTGTCCGTGAACCGGCGAGTCTCGGGTGTTTCAGGGTGTTTCAGGGTGTTTTTAAGGACCTACCCCTGCCTCCGATGCGGGCAGCGGTCCCATCGATATGGCGACACAGATCAGCAGCAGATGGAACTTCATTGCCCAGACGATATTGTGGAGTCCGCCATCCAGGAGAGACTCCTTTTATAGGCGACCGCCGACATGCAAATGACTTGATATTGGATCGAGCTAATAGCACACATTCAATCGAACTGTCAAGCAAGTGGGTGTGGGAATTATGGGTCACTGCCCATTTCCATATCCAAATCCTAGGCGGGTCCACAGGCTATAATCTTGTCCCATTAATTGACCGTTCGGCGTTGGGTCACCAAGCGAGGTGACATGCGAGGCGCCGAGATGGGTGGGCCATTCCATTGCTGAGCCCACTTTCCGATCATGCGAATGCAAACAAGATATCAATATGAGATCTGCTGGGGCGGTTCTCAAACAAATGAGCTCGAATAACAGCTACCTATCGTCTCATTTTGGTAAAGGTTTTTTCTTCAGCTTGAATCGATTTACATACAGTCTGGTAGACCCTTGTTTACCCACCACGTACCGTGTTTAATAATAAGTAGGTACATTTGAATATCATTTAAATTAGTTGCAAGTTGCCATTTATTATGGCAATACATTTCATTTGTGCTTTCTGTACGACTGATGACGCTGAAACCGTATTGCGTGTGGCATGAACAAACATCATTGAAAAAGATAGCTGGCAATAAAAACAAAATGAGATTTCTTTCATTTATTGAGTGCAAGCAAATAATTACGAGTTAACTTAATTGATGGTTCATTAATGATATTATTTAAAAATCACCAAAAACTTGTCTCGAATATTCATTGAGTCATAGATCTCCTTCAGAATTTGGAAGATAATAATTTGCAGGCAAGACTAATTGGTCCAAGAGGTCTCGAAAACTCATAATTCATAAGGATAATTCTGCAATATGCTTCAGAGTTATGAGTCCCCAAGACCTCTTGCACCAAGGATTTCATCATTCAATTGATAAATCCAATGCCTAGTTCTTTATTCACCATAGCTTCCAGTTTAAAAAAAAGGAACTGATAATGAAAGTACAAGAATATTATTTCAGTTTAATGTTAGTAATGTTAGTGTTTAAAGTTAGTCACCTTACATTGAGTTTTCTATATTTGTTGGTTGATTTGTTCAAGCTCCTAAATGTAATGACTTAACACGTTTCTGTTTTTTTCTGTATTTCGAAAAACAAATAAAATTCACAACCACTTTTGATAAAAATATTTTATGTTTTTTGGATCATACTTTGAGGTCTGCTTTGTAGCACAGCCGGATTGGGAATGAGCCTACATTACAGAAATGTCGTACATAAGTTTTTCGGAGAATGAAATTAATTTCAAAGCACACTTTTTCCACTTTTTACTCTTAATAATAACATAAGATATGGAAAATAGAAGAGATTTAAATCAACATTTAAAATAAAAAATATCATAATATGTTCAACCCCAAATCGATAATATATTCCTACTTTTTAAGTATTCCTATTAATTTATAAAAAAAACCTAAGAATGTGGTTTCCAGCCAAAAACAATTTAAAACAGACAATTCTCTGATATATAATATATCTTAAGTCTATGCTAAAAAGGCATGATTATATACATAACTCAGTAAAATTAAGTGAGTTTTTTTTTCCATTCAGGACAAACAAGGTGGCCTTGTCGAGAGTCTAGTGCGTGTCTGACGTTACCTAAAATTCCAATCCACAAACCGAAACCTGGTCAAAAATAAAGGTCGACTATCGTATCCAAATTTAAATATTTTTCCGCCGAATCAGTTGCGTCGACGATCCGAAGATGTCCGAACAGTTCAAGTTTAACGACGCCTTCAATAGTCAAACCATGCGCGGCCGCGCCAATGTAAGTCACCTAGCATCCTTGCAGTCTCGCCGGGAATCCTGCCACTTGCCCCCCTCTAAAACGACAACCCACAGGTAGCCAAGGCAACCTGGGCCTCGGTGGGCCTGGTCTATGTCCTGGTCAAGATGCATCGGCGCAACTCAAAGCGTCGCGAGGCGAAGCTCTACTGCAAGGGCTGCCAGCAGGCTTTGCTGCACGGTTAGGGAATACTAGATACCAACTATTCCAGCCCCGTGTGTCCGTACTCCTCTGATCCGTCAAAGAATCCCGTTCCCAGTCCCCCAGTTCAACGCACTGTCCCAAACCTCATGTATTTTGTTGAGTGTAATAAATTTAAAATCTCGACTACGAACAGAATTTTTAACTTGAGTAGGCCCTGCCATAGACCTCGTCCCCTGTCATTTCCCATTCAATCAGACCCTCGCCCGGAGACAGAGCACACACACCTAGCACCCGGACTCAATCCCAGATCCCCAGTTCCCACATTCCTAGCTCCCCGAGCCCAAAACGATGGCCGACGGCTTCAAGAAGTACTTCAATGGGACAACCATCAACGGACGCGCTAATGTAAGAAAGCTCCTATTTAAATGTAGAATAATTAATGCACCTGGTATTATTTTATCACAAGATTACTTGTACAATCCAAGTTCAATATCGGAAGTTACCATCTGCCAGCACATCTTTTAGATTTACATGTGTAGGCACACATAGGGTAGAAGTATATATTTTCTTTTTCTGAGACTTACGCTTTTCACTTTTGAATTAATTTTAAAACCAGTGACAAAAATTCTGTTACCAATATTTGTGATGAAAAATGATTACACACGCGACTTTTCTACAACTATCTTAAAAAAAAAACATTGAAACGATTAAATTTTAAAAAAAAACACCATTATAATATAACATCTAGAAATTAAATTAAATCAAGTAACTATATTATTAAATTAATGAACAATATTCTCATATATCTTTAAAAAAAAATTAGCTGTTTATTAGTTATAGATGATTCCCTAACACCAGGTCCATTCTAAAACGTTCTTGTTTATATAATCTATACAAACCCCCAAAAAAATGTTACAGGTGGCCAAGGCCACATACGCCACGTTGGCCCTGCTGTTCGTCATCTACAAGATGCGCCGCGGATCCGGCAAGTCCTCCAGCGAGCTGGCCAGCGGCAAGTGCAGCTGTGAGGCGGACCAGGATCCGTCGGTCAACAGCGACATAGGCGTCTATGGCGTGGATCCCGACTGCTCCATTTGCCGGGAGCGATCGGAGCGGGCGATGACCGAGTACGATCGCGAGCAGCAACGCCGGTCGGCGGGCGAGGATGACAATGGCTGCCGGGACGATCCGCCGCCGCCACCACCGCCACCCGCATCCGGAGGATCCGGCCCAGCTCCGCGACGCAAGTGCCCCTGCGAGGAGACGCAGCGGCGTGCAGAGGGATCCCTGAAGCACAGCAGCAACAACAGCAGTAGCAGCAGGGCGCGTGGCCAGCAGATCCAGCCGCCCCATCAGTACCACCAGTACGTGCAGCCCGAGGCGGAGCAAGTGCGTCCGGCCAGCCAGGTGATGGGCCAAGTGCACGACGCCTTTTATCGGGTGCTGCGAGGAGTCGTTGGGGCTGTTCTGGGCAATGCGGCGGTCAACACCAGCGGGGCCGGTAACGCCAACGATGCCCCGGCTCAAACAGCCGGAGTGGGAGTCTCCGCGGATGAGCTGGAGGAGGACGAGCGCGACGACGGTCAGGACTATGAGAGCGGCGATGAGTCGCCGCTGAAGCGTCGCACCGCTCCGCGCTCTTGCGTGCCCACCAGTGGCAGCCAGGAGAACGCCTCGGGACAGCCGGAGGAGCTGAGCCGGGAACAGGCAGGTGCCCAGTCGGAGGAACAGGCCGAGTACAGCGCCTTCAGCGATGGCTTCGCCTCCGGCCTGTACTTCACCAGCGACGAGAAGTAAGTGGCCGCTTGGGATCTGCTAAATTTTTAGTTTAAAATAAATTTGATAAAGAGAATTTTGAGATTTTTAAAATTATTTTCATCCATTCCAATGCAATTTAGAAAAGTACTTTTTTTTGGCGCCCCCGGGTGGACTTCACTTTGAATTCATAAGTCACGATACTTGCTTTTCATAGTATTTTATTTAGCTTCAGTTTAGTTCAGATAGTTTTCATTGCGGCGCTTGGAGGGCGCATCTAACTTTTGAATAGATCATCATTAGAAACGAATTCAGCCCCTTTGTGTTTCTGGGGTTATCAATATCAATTAGCTTATTAACTGTTTTGGGCAGGGTTCGGACTGGGGATGGATGGGAATGGATTGGATTGCGTCTAACGTTTAAGCCTTGTGTATAATTATGAGTGGACTTCAACTAACATTTATATTTAGATTTATGTGTATATATAATATAATATGGAAATAACTTTAACGCTTTGCTTTTTGGTTTCATTACGCGATCGACCGATCGTTATTCCTCTCGTTCTCTCGCCGTCTATCTACCTCTATCTCTATATCTCTCTCTCTCTCTGCCTCACTTGCCCGCTCTCTTTCGCTCGATTCGTCGTCTTGCTCAGATTCAAGTGCTAGTTTAAAATATATGTTTATACGTGTATATATGTGTACGTGTCGCGTGAGTGGGTTTAACTTGAAATCTTCGTGTTATCCTAGTGGGTGAGGATCATAAACTGCTGGGAGATTCGCCAGTTTTCCAAGGTCTCCGATGGACTCTTGCTTCATTTGTTCGTTTGTTCGGTTATTCAGTTGTTCCAGTTGCTCCAGTTGCTCCAGTTACTCCAGTTGTTTAGGTCAGGCAGGTTGGGACGGTGGTTTAGCCCTCGTGGCTGGCCACCGACTCCAGGTCGCTGTTGTCCTCGCTGCCGGTCGCCTCGGTGGGTTCGCCCATGGCCACGCGTGCATACTCGTCCGTGTCGATGCTCTTGCAGAAGTGAATGGCATACTTGAGCTTCTCCAGGAGCACGAGCTGAAAGAAAGCGTTAATTAATCGCCATTCGGTGGCCAACGATCAGCGTCCTTACCTTGCACGAGTAGCGGGGCATCTTGAGCAGAAAGAAGCAGGTGTAGCTCTCGGGCAGGAAGTGGTCAGGCGGATTCTTCTCGAGCACTTGCAGCACAAAGTCGCGGCCTCGGAAGTCAGCAATGGTGCGCGGCAAACGGGTGCGACCCCAGACGAAGCGCAGGAATAGGGAGCGCTCCTGGGAATTACACAAATGATAAGTAAATGATTTTCGTTTGAAACCAGACTTAATTGATTTACAGTGGTTGGTAAATGAAAATCCTCGTCTGAAGAATTCGCGTTTTTTGGTTTTTTTCTTCAATTCCAAGATGAAAACAAGAGAGAAAGAATATAAATACTTTATAGGGTCGGAAACACTTCCTTCTCCCTGTTAGATACTTTTGGACGAATACAATATCCCTTTTTACTCCAAGAGTAACAAGATATTCCCAAAATCATCTCACTTAACACTATCACTACTTAACCGCGAATTCTTTAGAACAAGATATTCCCAAAATCATCTCACTTAACACTATCACTGCTTAACCGCGAATTCTTCAGAACAAAATATTCCCAAAATCATCTCACTTAACACTATCACTGCTTAACAGTTGACCCACCTGATTCGTAAACTCCTCCATCACCTCCCAGAACCAGGTGACCAGGGCCGAGCTCGGATCGAAGCCCTTGTAGGTGGCCACCGACTTGAGCAGGCCCAGCGGGATGTCCGGCGAGCCGCAGACCATCGCCTGCAGCTCCGCGGCGGAGAAGAGCGACAGCAGAGGCACTGGAATCACCTTGGACATGCCGTCGCGCACCGCCTTCACCTGCTCGTCGAACTCGTGCAGCCGGAAGCCGAGGGCCAGCCGGACGTACTCGGACCGGTTTCTGGGCGAGATGTGCGTGTAGCGCGTGGACAGCGGCACCTCGTGGCCGCGGGCCGAGGACGTGGAGAAGGGCAGCTCCAGCGTGTTGAACAGCTTGGGGTCGTCGTCCATGTTGCGGATGCAGAGCAGCCCGGCCACATAGTCGCGGTCCACCTCGGTGAGGTCCGTGGGTCGCAGCACCTCGCCGGTCAGCTGACGCCACACGGGCTCGGCCAAACTGAAAAGGGGCCAAAAGCTTTAGATTTAAGAGTACGGAATCAATAGGAAACACTCACTTGATGCTCAGCGGGGAGCCGGTGCGCACGGCGATGCCCATGAGGACGCCCAGGAAGCGGAACATGTTCATCTGCAGCACCGAGGACAGGGTGGGGTCCAGCAGGAAGCAGTCGCGGTTGGCGCCCGCCTCGCCGCGCCCGTTGGGCGTGTTGATCAGGAGCGGCACACTGCCGTTCTGCAGCTCGTCGCACATCTCGGCAATGGACTCGCTGTAGCCGCCGCCGCAGTCGTCGACGCTCTCGCCCACGAACTTGACCTTCCACACGCGATGGGGCAGCGCCAGGGCCTCCTGGGTGAGCAGCGGCAGCTTCTGGACCATCTGGCCGAAGACGCTCTTCATCCCATCGATGCCGGCCAGTCCGTTGCAGCGGCTGCGCGACCGCTTCACCTGGATGCGGTTCAGCTCGATGACGGGTCCGTGCTGCTTGTCCCGCACCATGGTCGTCTGGATGACCTTGCGGAAGGCGGCCTCCTTGATGTTGTAGACGAGCACGTCCTTCAGCGAGCCGAGGCTCAGGTCGCCGGCGATGGGCAGCATGGCCAGGCAGGGGCAGACCAGCTCCGAGAAGTGGTGCAGCAGGATGAGGCGGGCGTGCAGGGCCTCCGGCGCCAGGTCGCGCACCAGGTCGTACTCCAGCGGCGGGTTGGGCAGCGGCCGCAGGCGCTCGCTCAGCTGCGACGTGGACAGGGCCAAGGTGTGGGCCGATCCGCAGGTGACCTTGACGATGTGCTTGCCCTGGAGGGCGGCCACCAGGCGCGGCCGCTGGATGGCCGTCACGGTGCCGTCGCCCAGCTGTCCCTCGTCGTTGTCGCCCCACGTGTACACCTCGCCCGAGTCGCTGCAGGCGACGCAGTGCAGCGAGCCGGTGGCTATCGAGATGATCTTCTTGCCCTGCAGCGCGGCCACCTTCTTGGGCCGCCGCACATGGTCGACCGATCCGTGGCCCAGCCGATGGAAGTCGCCCTTGCCCCAGGTGTACACCGCCCCCGACTTGGTGAGGGCCACCGAGAACTGGGAGCCGCACTCCACCTTCACCACGCCCAGGCCGGCCAGGCTCTCGATCTTGTAGGGCAGCTTGCAGCCGTCGCTGCCGCCGCGTCCCAGCTTGCCGTAGTCGCCGTCGCCCCAGCTCCACACGTTGTCGTCGTCCGTGATGCACAGCGTCTGGGCGTCGCCGGAGCCGCAGGCAATGTCGATGGCCCTATAGCCGAGCAGCGCCTCCACCAGCTTGGGGCGCAGCTGGTCCTCGGAGTCGCCGTGTCCCAGGCGACCGTAGCGTCCCTTGCCCCAGGTGAGCACATGGCCGCTGGCCGTGATGGCCGCCGAATGGGCGCTGCCGCAGGCAATGTCCGCCACGCTCATGCCGTTGAGGTGCTCCACCAGCTTGGGCCGGTCGTAGCTCATCCGGTTGCCGTGGCCCAGCTTGCCGTCCTCGCCCTCGCCCCAGGCGTACACCTCGCCCTCGGTGGTCAGGGCCAGGCAGTGCTTGCCGCCCGAGTTGACGGCCACCTTCTTGACGAACACATGCTGCAGGCTGCCCAGCAGCGTGGGAATGGCCCAGCTGTCGCTGCCCCCGACGCCCAGGCGTCCGCCGGATCCGTAGCCCGTGGCGAAGAGCTTGCCGTCGGGCGTCACCGCGAACAGGGACTGCTCGCCGCCGGCCAGCTGGACGGGACGCAGCAGGCTGAGCGCCTCGCAGGGCGTCGGCGTCTTGATCCGGCTGCCCTCCAGCCCGCCCAGCTGGCCGCGGTGGTTGTGGCCCCAGCCGTAGATGGTGCTGGCTCCGCCCCAGCTGAGGGCCCAGTCGTCGGGCCGCCGGTTGAGCCACTGCAGCAGCTGGGCGTCGTGCGGCGCCTGGAACAGCGTGTGGTCCTCGTGCAGCAGCAGGCTGGTCGACTCCAGCTGCAGGTCGTGCTGCTCGCAGCTCCCGACTCCCAGCGGCGGCGGCGGCGACACATTGCTGGCCGTGCTGGAGGACAGCGAGGTGGTGGAGTTCAGCATGGAGGCCCCGGGCGACTGGCCACCCGCATGCGGATTGTGATGGGGCAGCATTTCGGCGAACTTCTTGCGCACCTCCAGGCAGAAGGCGCGCGGCAGCTCGGTGCGTCGGATGAGGGACTGGGCCACCCGCACGGCGATGCAGTAGCGCTTGAACCAGGCCCACTTGTGCACGTCTCCGGTGGAGGAGGAGGCGGCGGAGGAGGAGGCGGCCGAGGCCGAGGCGGGCAGCGTGGCGTCCAGCTGCATGTCGCAGGCCAGGGCGGCCAGGGTCTTGAAGTAGTCCGAGTGCATCAGGTGGATGCCGCCGCGCACCTGGGGCTCCTCGTACTCGTACTGGCGCAGCAGCTCCGGCATCAGCGGCTGGAGCAGCGAGGACAAGGCGGGATCCTGCGGACGGGGAGCCTGCTGCAGCAGCAGAACGGCGTGCAGCTTGCGCAGCGACCAAATCCTCTGGGCCGTGGTCAAGGCGCCCAGTTGGGAGCAGGCCGCCAGGGCGGAGGCCAGGCGGAGCAGAACACTCGGCTGGCGGGGGGCCAGGCGGGAGTCCAGGAGCGACATGACCAGCGCCATCGAGGGCTGCGAGAGAACCGCCCTGTCGGAGCCACTCTCGCCCAGCGTGGCCGCCGGCATGATGGCGTGCACCCAGAAGCGCCAGCCCCAGCCGTTCACCGAGCTGTCCGAGGAGAACTTCCAGCGCAGCTCGTCGCCCGGCACCCGGATCTCCGGCGCCCAGTGGGCGAACTCCCGGCCCGAGCGCATGGCCAGCACCCGGCCGGTGTCGTCCATGATGACCAGCGGGTCGTTGCGCTTCTCCGTGCTGCACTGGCTGTCGAACTCCAGGCGCAGCATCTCGGCGCCCGGGATGCGCACCACGCCGGTCACGTTCACGTTGTCCACGTACGGATGGCTGCTCTCCTGCATCACCGGCTTGGGCAGCTTGCCCAGGCAGTGGCGCGACGTGCACAGGTCCTCCAGCTCCGTGATGCAGGTCTCCAGCAGCATGGCGGCCACCGGCGGCGCTCCGGCGCCCAGCGAGATCAGTGTGTCGCCGATGGTCTGGGCGGTGCTCGGCGGTCCGCAGCGGCCGCAGACGGCCAGCTTGAGCAGCTCCACCAGGCTCTTGGCCTCCGGCTCCCCGAGGAGCCCGCCAAAGTCGTCCAGGCCGTGGCAGTGGCCACCCATGTGGCCCAGCATCTCCTCCTGCTGCGTCATGGTGGCGGCCATCACGGACATGGCGCTGGCCGACATCCGGGAGTGCTTGTGCTGGGGCAGGGCGCTGCTGGACAGCGATCCCGACATGGACAGGGAGCCGGTGAGGCTCTGGAAGGCGCTCAGTGGCCCGGCGGTGAGCGGTGGCAGTGTGGCAGCTCCTCCTCCTCCTCCTCCTCCTGCGGTGGTCATCATCTCGGGACTGTGCTCCTGCAGAGCGGCGGCATCGGCGGCGTCGGCGGCATCGGCGGGCGCCTCGCCGCCTCCCTGGGCAATCGTCTCGGCCAGCTGCTGCAGCGGTGCTCCCATCATGGCCGCTCCTCCGCCCGCCAGCTGATCCTCCTCGCCGCCCACGGCGCCTCCTCCTCCTCCTCGCTCCTTGTAGTTCACCTTGCTGTGGCTGGTGAGCGCGGCCACGATGAGCTGGCGCGCCTGCAGGATGCTCATGGCGCGCAGCACATGGCCCAGGGCCGCCTGCCGGGCAGCCGGGGTCTCCAGGGCCAGGCTCTCGCTGAGGCTGCTGAGATTGGGGGGCTTCGCCTCCTGCTTCATCGACTGCGACGACGTCTCCGCCTCGTAGATGCCCAGGCTGCTGCCGCCGAGTGGATCGCGCGTGCTGCCGAAGGGCACGGGTCCGCGCTTCTCCTCCTCCAGGGAGGCATTCGGCAGGCCCCAGGCGATGGAGTGCGAGCTGCCGCAGGCCACGCGGTTCACGAAGACTGCATCCAGGCCGATGACCAGGGCGGGCTTCTTGTTCACGAACGTATTCCCGCTGCCCTGCTGCCCATGGTCGTTGTCTCCCCAGGCGTACACCTGGCCGGCATCCGTGACGGCCAGGCAGTGGAGGGCGCCCACGGCCACGTGGATCACCCGGCGGCCGCGCAGTCCTCCGATGGGCTGCGGCTTGCGCACGTGCTGGTCGCCGCCGTGGCCCAGGCGGTAGTAGTCGCCCTTGCCCCAGGTCCACACCTCGCCGGCTCGCGTCAGCGCCAGGCTGAACTGGGCGCCGCACTCGATCTGCACCACGCCGATCCCCGAGAGCCGCTCGATCTCGTGCGGCGTGTCGGATCCCTCGCTGCCGCCGCGTCCCAGCTTGCCAAAGTCGCCGTCGCCCCAGGAGAAGACGGCTCCATCCTCGGTCAGCGCCAGCGTTTGGGCATCCCGGCTGCCGCAGGCCACCTGGACGACCCGTCGGCCAGCCAAGGCGGCCACCAGCTTGGGCTTCAGCTGGGTGGCATTGTCGCCGTGGCCCAGGCGGCCGTACTCGCCCAGGCCCCAGGTGTAGAGCTCGCCCTGGCTGCTGATGGCCGCCGAGTGCGAGGAGCCGCAGGCCACGTCGCGGATCTTCTTCGCCCGCAGCGCCTCCAGCAGACGCGGCTTGTCCAGCGTCGTCCGGTTGCCGTGGCCCAGCTTGCCGTCCTCGCCCTCGCCCCAGGAGAACACCTTGCCGTCGAGGGTCAGGGCGAGCGCATGCTTGCCGCCGGAGTGCACGGCCACCTTCTTCACCACGTACTGGTGGAGCACGGGCAGCTGGTGGGGCAGCGGCACGTTGTGGGTGACGCCAAGGCCCAGACGGCCGTTGGTTCCCTCGCCGCAGGCGTACACCTTCCCGTCCTGGCTGACGACGAACAGGCTCTTCGATCCGCCGGCTATGTGGATGGGGCGCAGCCGACTGATGGTCTGCGAGAAGGTGGGCACCTTCACCTTGGAGCCCTTCAGCCCGCCCAGCTGCTCCTTGTCGTTGAGGCCCCACACCATCACGGTGCAGGGCAGGTCCTGCTCGGTGGCCGCTGCTCCGGGCTCGCCGTGATTGCTGCTCAGCGCTCCCGCTCCAGACGCCGCTGCAGCTGCTCCACTGTACTCGCTGGCCAGGAACTGGGCGTTGGCCAGGATGTGCTGGAGGTCGGGCTGCTGGCGGCGACCCACGAACCGCAGGCCGTGGATCTTGCACTGGATGCCGTTGTTCTGGCACTGCTTGACCACCACCTCCACCCAGGGATAGTAGGTGGGCACCTGCTGCATGAGCAGCACGCGGCTGGCGCCCGCCGGCACCGGGATCCAGGTGTACTCCTTCAGGCTGTCGACGCACTCGCCCACGCGGATCTCCAGCAGCGAGGGCATGTGCGAGTGGTCCTCGGGACTGACCTTGAGGGTCAGGCTGTGGACCAGGATGCGGTCGTGCAGCTCCAGGCGTATCCAGTGGCGACAGGGTCCCGTGGAGCAGCTCTGCCAGGGCTGGTTGCTTCCGTTCAGCAGATGCTTGGCGGCCGCCTCGTTGGAACTGACGGTCAGCGAGCGGATGCAACGCGACCAGTCCTCGATGAGATCGCTGCCGGCATCCGTGGCCAGGGGGGCCAGGTGCGTGGGCGGCAGCAGCGGGGCCACCAGCTCCACCTCGTTGATGTGACCCTGCCAGGCGGGCAGGTCGGGAAAGTCGACGGTGAGCTGCTTGCTGCGCACCGAGCTCACCACTCCGATGGCCGCCGTCGCCTGGCTGCGGCCCAGGCGCAGCTGGCAGAGCATTCCGTAGCGCAGCGACGAGGTGCGCAGCCTCACCCGGGCGCCCACCGCTATGGGCGGGGGGCGGGGCTGGTGCTGGGCCTGCGCCGCCTCCACCAGCTCGATGTGCACGAAGCACACCCAGTAGGTGCTGCCGTGGTTGCGCCAGTCCACCTGGACGTTGAGGTCGTGCAGGCCCTCGGTGTCCACTATGAGCACGGTGCCCATGTCGCCCTGCTTGATCTCCTCGAAGTCGCGGCAGCAGCGCACCGTCATCCCCGGGCGAACCAGGCCACGCACATACAAAGCATAGAGATCGGCGGTCTGGAAATCCTTGCGAGACTCGAACTTCACCGGTGGCGCGGCTCCGCTGGCGGGCGGCGCACCCTCCACCGTGTCCGAGGAGGCGGAGGAGGAGGAGGAGGTGGTCGAGTCCGAGCTGGGACAGTCACAATCCGAGTCCGCCTCTGGGTCGTGCGACGCGATCGAAGACGCCAGCGGCAGCGTGTCCTCCTCAATGGTGTTGGCACACACGTCCGGATGCTCGAGGATCCACTGGACGATCTGCTCGGGCGTGGGCATGATCTCCGCCTGCAGCGACAGTTGCTTGAGGGCCAACTCCACGGTGCGGCGGGTGAAGCCCATCTCCATGATCTGCCCGATGAGCTGGGCATCGGTGGCCGCCGCCGGCCACTTGGACTTGGGCTCCGCTGGCTCCGGCGGCTTCGGCTCCTTCCTGGCCACATTGTACACCGGGACGCCGTGCACCATTGTGGGTTGTGGGGGCGTGGCCAGGGGATGGGCGTTGGGGGGAACGCCAGATACGCCGCCTCCGCCACCCTCGCTGAGCTCCTGGTGGGCCTGGGTGGCCAGCGACTGGATGCAGTTGAGGGCGGCCGTGGCCAGATCCATGTAGCTGTAGCAGGCCTTCACCGGCGACGCCTGGGTGGCTCGCAGTAGGATGCACTGTATCAGTAGCTGCGACTCCTGGGCACTTCCAGCGGACAGCTGTTGCTCTGGCTCCTGCTCCTGCTCCTGCACCGCCGGCTGCTGCTGCTCCGGCTCCTCGGCGGCGGCATAGATGCTGCCGGGGGCACGTTGCTTGAGGATGCGACGCAGGGCCACCTGGTGGCGGTACAGCACGCCGTTCGTGTGCAGCACGGCCAACTGCAGCTGCTGGGCCCGCAGCAGGGAGAGGTCCAGGCGCCCGTCCGCACTGCTGGGCAGATCCCGGAGCTCCGGGGCCGGGCCGTAGAGCAGCACCGTCCAGGCGTTCAGCAGCATCTCGTTCATCGGCAGGCGGCTCAGGCTGAAGACGCTGTGATCCAAGTGGGGCATCACCGCCGGCAGCGGCACTTTCACGAATCCCACGCCGGATCCCACGCCGCCGGGAGCCAGCAGACAGCGACCCTTGGGCGTAAAGCTGGCGATCACCATGTGGCTGCCCTCGTGGAAGCAGTGGAGGCCGACGCGCGGCCGCAGATCGTGGCCACCCATGGCCCCGAGGACGCCCAGCACGAAGACCTGCTCGCTGTCCAGCGGCGTGGAGTGCGGCGACTGCTCCGCCAGCAGTTCGGCGGCCACGCAGAGCTTCTGGGCCAGAAACGAGTTGATCACCGGATTCCAGGTGGGCAGCGTGTGCAGGCGGCGCAGCAGGGCCACCAGCTCCTCGGCCACGCTGCCCGAATGGGAGGCGGTGAGCAGGACGCGCGCCTTGCCCTCCGCCGTGGGCAGCAGACTGGCGTCGCCGGGACAGTGGAGCGCGATGCGCCCCAGGGTGGCGAACAGCTGGTGCACCAGGGCCGGCATGCGCGGCTCCTCCTCGGCACCCCACATCGCCAGGATGAACTGCAGCAGGCGCAGGCAGTGGAGCTGCCGGTAGACGCCCGCCTCATTGCCCGCCGGCTGCTCCAGCAGCGATAGGTAGTGACTCAGCCAGCCGGGGGTACTTAGCTCCAGGCAAAGGCGTGGGCAGTCACCTGAAAAAAACGCAAGAGAGAACGTTGTAGTCGACTATCAGATACCCGTTGCTCAGTTAGAGGAAGTGCGAGGGATATGGAGATATGCATTCGTCAAAGCTACTTCTGCTCATAACTCGTTAATGGATTGCCCGATTCTAAAATTTTCTTCTGCATTTCGAAAGGTATTAATAGGCACTACAAAATGGCATTCACACTTTAAACAAGGAAGGAAGCTAGCTTCGGCCAGCCGAAGGTAATATACCCTTGCAGATCATTTCTTTCGATTTACAAAAACATTACATTTAGATTTACTTGCGTATATGTAGGTAACAACAATCAACCTTCCTGAACTCGTTATTAAATTTCCAATCGATTCACATTTAAACCTTGACATTTTACTTTTTTTGCCATTTTTCGCAAAGTATAGAAAAAAAAAGAAAATTGGCGAAAATAAAAATTCTTTTAAAATCACACGGAAAGTGTCATGGATGTAACTATTATATTGTATTCTGTTCAAAACAGTATGTATTTTTGGTAAAAGACAATTTTTGGCCAAGTTTTAGCAAAAAAAAACCAGAGAAAAAATTCCTATTTTTGTCAAAAACTAATATCCCAAATTTCGAAAAAAAAAAACAAACAGTTTTTTCGCTAAAACAAAGGAAATATTGATCCAAATATGGATTATCATACCTTTCTAAGCTCGTTATTAAATTTACAATCGATTGGCATTTAAACAATTATTATATTGTAACCTGTTCAGAACAGTATGTATTTTTTATGTAGGACCATTTTTGGCCAAGTTATAGCATAAAAACAAAAGAAAAATTCATATTTGTGTCAAAAACCAATATCCCGAATTTCGAAAAAAAAAACAGTTTTTTCGCTAAAACAAAGGAAATATTGATCCAAATATGGATTGTCATACCTTTCTGAGCTCGTTATTCAATTTCCAATCGATTGGAATTTAAACCTAGACATTTTATTTTTTGGCCATTCTTCGCAAAAAATTATGAAATTATAAAAAAAATAAAAATTTGCGAAAATTTTATTTTTTCAAAATCACACGGAAAGTGTCATGGATGTATTTACTATATTGTAACCTGTTCAGAACAGTATGTATTTTTTGTGTAGAACCATTTTTGGCCAAGTTATAGCAAAAAAACGAAAAGAAAAATTCCTATTTTTGTCAAAAACCAATATTCCGAATTTCGAAAAAAAACAAACAGTTTTTTCGCTAGAACAAAGGAAATATTGATCCAAATAATGATTGTCATACCTTTCCGAACTCGTTCTTAAAGTTTAGCTGCTTTCATAATATTTTTGGCATTAATTTTGTGGTCCTTCCTATGACAGCTATATTATATAGCCGTCCGAATTTTGTTCAATTTAAAAAATAATATTCGCAAGAGTAGAATGTAATATTTCAAAGAACACGGAAACTAGAATTTTGTTTATGACTTTTTTCCGATTTTTCTTATACACGAATACAAAATCTCTTTTTACTCTACGAGTAACGGGTATACTAAAGAATGGGTTTAGGGCTAAGGGTTTTCCAAATTCTAATTGCAATTCTCACCCGAAATGGCTCGGATAAAGCCGAGATTCAGCCATCCCAGCGAATGAGAGATGTTGGACATGGATGGCTTTGGGTAGATGATGGCCCGGAACATGCTGGTCATGCCGCGCAGCGCGTGCTTGTCCAGCTGGGCGCCGTGGAGTCCGCTGCCCACGGCCAGGATCTGCAGCAGCTTGGCGGCACAGTGGCGCAGCAATTTGGAAGGGTGCGAATCGCTGCTGGGCGAGGATTCGCTGCCGGTGACATCCTCTCGCTCCGGTTCCGTGGGCGAGGCAACGTTGAGCGCACTGTCGGCCAGCTGGAGGTCGTACTGACCCTCCTTGCCCATGCGATACGAGTTGGTGGCTCCCGTGTACCATTCCACACGCACCCATCTGCGGAAAAGCGATAGCATAAGTTGAAAATCGTAATCAGGAGCAATCTGTGCCAGCACTCACCCATCCTCGCCCACCTCACTGATGATGCGACCCTCGCCCGGCGGATTGCCATCCTGGTCGCCCCACTTCCAGTCCGCTCCGCGCACGATCCTGGTGCCGATCTTCATCAGCTTGGCCAGGTCGGGGCCACTGAGCTGCGCCTTGCTGGACTTTTGCTTCAGCACGCTGTCCTCGTACAGGATGCTCAGTTCGCCGTGCACCTGGCCGCCGGTGGCGCCCTCGCCGCCCGTCTGGGCCAGCAGTCCGAGCACGGTGCCCAGCAGGCCGGAGTTGATGAGCAGGCCCAGCTCGTTGGGGCCCAGCTCCTTGGCCAGCAGCCCGAAAACGCTCAGCAGGAAGCGGGCGCGCGGCAGGCGCTTCAGCAGCACGTAGGTGCCCAGATTGGTGCTGTCCTTGCCGCGGGCGTGGCCCTGCTGCTCCTGGTTGACCAGACGCCGCAGCTCCCGCACCGCCCAGTCGAGGACGCGGGCTTGGGCCAGCAGTAGCCGGGCCTTCTGGTAGGCACTTATCATGTTCAGCTGGCCGAGAACATGCAGGGAGCTGCCGGAGGCAGCGGACCCGCCGGACTTCAAGTGCAGTCCCAGGAAGCCGTTGAGCAGGCTGTACTGGGCCGCATCCAAGAGGCCGTGCAGCTCGAGCAGCTGCTGGACAAGCTGGAGCCCGGCCAGCCGCAGCTGGTACCGCTGCATTTGGCAGTACATGGCCCGTCGGGCCGTCTCCACGTCGCAGCTGTCCTGCAGGGCAAAGTCCACGATGTCCTGCATGAGCACCGCGTCCAGTTCGCCCTCGCCATGGATCTGCCGTTCGTTCAGCCGTCGCAGCAGCGTCTCCTCCTCCTCCTGCTGCTGCTCCTCCAGCTCCTGCTTGGGCATGGCCTGCGGCTTCTTCTCCTGCTCCTGCTGGATGGTGGCATTGAGCAGGTCCTCCGGCTTGGCCGGCTGCCGCGAGGAGCGCAACTCCTGCAGGAGGCGACGCACCAGCAGGCGAAAGCGCGGCGGACGCTGCAGGATGGGCAGGCGGCGCAGGCCACGCTGTTGCGGACTGATCGCCGGTCGCACCTCGTAGAGAAGGAAGCGCAGGCGCTCCAGGATGGGGGCGCACACCTCCTTGTAGCTGCGGTTGAGCTGCTGCCGCGTGCGCACCACCGACCACTTGGCCTGGTGCACCAGCCTGATGATCTCGCCCAGCTGCCGCGGCGGCAGCGATTCTGTGGTCTCCAGTGCACTGAGCACCAGGCCGCCGAGATACTGGTGACGGATGAGCACGGCGCTCAGCAGGCGCTCCAGCTCCTGGACGGGATGTTCCGTGGCGAACTCCTGGTGCCACATCAAGTTGTGCGCCTTGCAGTAGCGCTCGGTGAGCGCCAGCCAAGCGGCCACGGGTGGCTCCGCAATCCGCGCCTCGGCCAAGCCGCTGATGAAGGCATCTGCCCGCTGCTGCAGCTGATTTGCAGACTTGCCACGCCCCGTAGTCAGTTGCTGCTGCAGGGGCAGCGGAGGCGGCTGCTCCGTGGGCGTGTTGCCCGCCGTGCTGTGGCAACTGTGGCTGCTGCGCGCCTCGCCCTTCTCCTCGTCGAACGGATTGCTCGGCTGGAGCAGCTGCAGGCCGCCGCTCAGCAGGTTGGACTTGTCCAGCTGGCGGCACTGCAGCTCGGCCGGCTGAAGGGCCGGTCCGCTGCACATGAGGTTGGCCACCAGGCCAAGCAGCTGCGCCAAGGCGCACTCCGAACTGAAGTGGGTGAGCCGGCTGGGTCCGGGTGCCGATGTCTAGACGGAATGGATCATTAGTCAGGGAATTCAAGCTCAACTCTAAGCCAAGATCGCACCTTCTCTTCGTTGCTGGCCTGAGCCATGTACTTGCCCAGCTTGTGCTGCTGGAGGATGTGCTCCATGGCGCTCCTGTGCACCTGGCTGCCCATCTCGGCCGTCAGATCCTTGCCCAAGCCCGAGTCCAAAATGCTACGCAGTGTCTCCGACTCGCAGCTGCAAAAAGAATACATATATGACCATGGATTGGAGGTAGGGATGCCTGATTACTCACTTGTATCCGCTCAGATCGCAGACATAGCCGGCCAGGATGATGCAGCGACTGCCATCGAGCAGAAGGTTCTCCAGGTCCGCGCGGCGCACATAGTGCGTCTCGGGATCGGCCGGCGGTGGTCCGCCCTTGGGGCCACCGCGACAGATGATGCCGGGCCAGCCCATGTCGTCGCCGTCGCGCAGCTCTCCCTCGCCGAGCGCCCGATTGAGTCGGTCCAGGACGCGCAGCAGGGGCAGGAACAGTCGCGCCCAGCGCAGGCCACCCAGGCACTGGGGGCGATCGCGCTTGAGCAGCACCAGGCCCACGAGCAGCTCGTGCAGCAGGGCGTCCGAAATGTCCGCCTGGAGGACGCGGCCCAGATGGCCCAACTGATGGCTGAGGGAATGGTCGCCCGGCTCCCGGCACTGCAGCGCCAATTCGTGGGCCTTCTGCAGCGTGGTCACGCAGGCGGGGATCAGGGCGTGCAGGTATTGCAGCAGCAGAGCTTCCGCCCCGGTGGTCTCCTCCTCGGGCTCCGCCTGGTGTATGTGGGCCAGCAGCAGGCGCTGGAAGCGATGCAGCAGGCTCAGGCTGGGACTGGTGCTCGGCTCCTGGTGGTGCTGCTGCTCGCGCTGCTCCTCCTCCTCCTTCTCCTGCTGCTTGCCCAACGTGGGCGACAGTCGGGTCTGGGAAAGAGCGGCATTGTTGCCCAGCAGGCGCGTGATCAGCTGCAGCAAGGGCAGGTGGACACCGTCGCCGCAGTCCGCCGAGCAGGAGCTGCTCTCCAGGCGGATGGCGTGCTGCAGGGCCGACTCCAGGCCGCCCTCGGCCATCAGGGAGCTGACCAGGAGGTCCGTCATGAAGCGGTGCCCGGCGGAGGACGCCTGTCCGGGCTCCGAGGGCAGCAGCGAGGTGAGGGTCTGGGCGCGCTCCGCTGCTGTGGGCAGCAGGACACTCCAACCGTCCTGGGGTAAATGGAAAAAAGGAAAGAATATATTAGTTTCATGTAATGATTCATCTAGTTCGTCCACCTACCTGTAGGGCCTGTTGAGCGGCCACTTGGATTGTGCGCAGCACTTGGCTGCCACCGGCCAGCCCGAGGACACGCGTCTTGAGGCTGCCGAGGAGGCGACTGCCACTGGCCAGGCCCACCTGGCGCGGCTCCACTCCGTTGGCGATGAGCGCCAGCAGCTGCAGGCGGATCAGATTGAGGCAGGCCACGGCGATGCACTCGCTCTCCTGGTTCGGCGTCTGCCGGTTGTCCTGGCTGCTGCACATGCTCAGCAGCTGGTCCAGCAGGCGGAACGTGGGCTCGCCCAGGTCAATGACAAAGGGGGCGCGCAGGGGAACACCCTGTTGGGAGCTCTGGGTCCAGACCAGGCTTTGGGCGCCGGTGCAGGCGATTCCGCTGGCCGGGAGCGTGGGCAGTGCCACCAGGATGGGCGTACGCAACAGGGGCTCGGTGGACACGGAGGCTGGACAGATCTGCTGGCTATCGTTGCGGCCCCAGCCGAAGACCTCGCCGCTGCTGGAGAGCGCTAGACAATGGGCCACACCCACGGCCACGTCCACGATGCGTTTGTGCTGAAGGGAGGCGGAAGAAAGTGAGATAGGATCATAGGATCATAACAGGGCAGATGGCGCTAACTCACCTGCAGACTGGTGACGAGACGCGGAACACTGCAGCCCTGGACACTGCGCTCCACCAGCTGGTGGCCCAGGCAGGTGGCCTTGCCCCAGGTGAAGAGCTGGCCCTCGCTGCTCAGGGCCACCGAGAACTGGGAGCCCGCAAAGATGCGCTGCACCCGCGGCAGCGACTCCACAAGGATCGGCTGCAGGCTGCCGTTGCAGTTGCCATTGCCCAGCTTGCCGTAGTCGCCGTCGCCCCAGGCGAACACCAGCCCCTTGGACGTGAGGGCCAGCGAGTGGGCATCGCCACTGCCCAGGGCCACGTCCACCACCATGTGCTCGGCCAGCGCCGCCACCAGCGTGGGCAGGCAGCGGTCGTCGCTGTTCCCGTGGCCCAGCCGGGCGTAGGTGCCGCGGCCCCAGGTGAGCAGGTTGCCGCCGCAGGTGATGGCCGCGCTGTAGGAGCAGCCGCAGTAGACGGACTGCACGCAGTGCTGCTCCAGGGCAGCGATCTTGGTGGGCACGGCCCGGGCATGCGTGTCGCCATGGCCCAGGCGGTGATCTTCGCCAGTGCCCCAGGAGTAGGCGTTGTCTGGAAAGGATCAAGGAGAGCGGGATTAGCAATACTGCATCATGAGATGAAAGAAAAGGCGTTTATTTTGCTTTGCAAACGCTAAAAAGCATGCTACACTTTGCATTAGAAACTAATCGGAAGTCCTTATCAACATGAAAAAAGTGAATTTCTTATAAAAATATTCAACACTTTTAACTTTGTGTTTCTTTTTGAATAAATTAAAGTGCTAACTCTCAAATTTTTAAAAAACCATAAAAGCCATAAAAGTAGTTTTACAATTGCTTTTAAATGAATGTTTATACAATATTTCAAACAGTTGTAATCAGAAGTCCTTATCAACATGAAAAAGTGCTTTCCGTATAAAAATATTCAATATTACTAACTTTGTGTTTCTTCTTAAATAAATTAAAGATGTAACTTTCAAAATCCTTAACTTTAGATACAAATTTGTAAAACCAATTTGTTTAAAATTACTTTTAATTAATGTTTATATAATATTTTAGAGAGTTATAATCAGAAATCCTTATCAACATAAACAAAATACTTTCCCTTTCAGACAGAATGAACATTCCTAACTTTGTATTTCTTTTTAAATAAATTAACTTCTAAAATGCTATACTTTAGATAAATATTTGTAATAAATGTTCTTAAAAACAATTTTAAAATGGCTTTCAAATCAATATTTCAAACAGGCATTATCTTAAGTTTTAAACTGTTTTAAGAAGTATGGGATATAGGATAAATAGAAGTTAGGATCGATAAAATACGATCATCTTAGAAGAGGCTAGGGTCTATATATTTCGAATCATACTTCTGAAGTCATCTATAGAAGGAGTTATAGAGTTGTAGAAAATCTATTTCGACCATTTACGACCTATTCCCGGCAAACCTGCCCCTTCCACTTACGGTTGCTGTCGATGGCCAGGAAGTGGCGACCCTCGCAGTGGCCGGCGATGCTGATGAACACCTCGTGGGCGACCTCCTCCATGGGCAGCGGCTCGGCCTCCGGTTTGGCCAGGCGCCAGGTGTGCAGCTTGCCCTCCTGGCTGAGGATGAGCATCTGGCTCTCGCAGCAGGCCACCTGCTTGATCTGAAAGCGGCAGCTGAGCATCGGCACCGACGTCGCCTCTCCGCTCCAGCTGAGCGTCGGCTCGGCGCTGAATCCCTGCTGATCCTTGGAGAGCGATGGCCATCCCAGCGCGTAGATGCGCTGCTGCGGAGCCGAACTGGACGAGGAGGCGGGAGCCTGCCCACCACGAAGCAGGCAGCGCGGCATCAGCGGCTGCACCATGCGGTCCAGGTGAGAAATGATGACGACGGCGGCGCGACGAAGATCGACAATGGCCGCACTGCTCTTGGGCAGCGACAGAAAGCGCAGGAAGGTCTCCGTTGCACTGGCCACCGGTGCAGGCTCTCCGCCAGCGAGGCCGCCTCCCTTGGCGTTGGCTCCAATCCTCTGGTAGCGCAGCAGAATCCGCTGCAGCGGAGCGCCCGTCTTGCGCGGCATGTCCCGGTTGTCGTTGCCCGCGCGATCCTTCTCCCAGAGCATCAGCAGCAGGACGACGCACTCGAGCGTGGCCGCCAGCGTGCCCTTCTGCACGCCCAGCTCCAGCAGCAGGCACAGGGCCGTGTGTCGGTCGTTCAGCGGGGCGGTACACCGGCCGCCCATCGGATCGCCGAGCGCCACCAGCCGCAGGAATTTAATGGAGCGCTCCATGACCTCCAGCCAGAGCGACGAGACGACGGCCGCCTCGAAGAGCGTGGCCTCCGGCAGTTCCTGCAGCGAGGCCAGCGCCTCGCTGAGCAGCTCGCTGCACATTTCCGTATCCTCGCCGGATCGCCAGGCGCGTCGCAGGAAGGCGAAGCTGAAGTTCAGGGCCGCCCGCGTAGCCACGCGCGCCAAGCCGAGGGCTCCGTGCTCCGACGGCGTCTCCGCTGGCTGTGGCTCCGCTGACGCCGCATTGGTGGTGGCCACAATGGTGGTGGTGGTGCTGGCAGTGTTGTTGTTGCTGCTGCTGCTGACCACCGCCGCCTGTGTGCTGGTCGTGGGCTGGCGCTCCCGCTCCCTCTTCAGGGCGACAAAGTAGCGCTCGTAGACAAAGAGCTGCTGGCGAAGATGCTGGGCGGACAGACAGTTGCCGGCTGCGCGCAACGCCAGCTCCTGCAGCTCGGAGATCATGGAACGCTGGCAGTCGAGACGGGCCTGCTGCGTGGGCGGCAGGCTCCAGAGCCAGCCGCTGAGCACCATATCGGTGGCCTGGCTGAGATGGGCCGCCTGCTGGGCGGCCGCCTGGGTGGTTAGCTTCTTGATGGCCGTGTCCGAGTCCAGGGGCCGGCAGCCGTCGCAATTGCAGGCGGAGAGCGGGCCACAGTAGTCCGGCTGGCAGCAGGAGCACTTGAGCTGCTGGGCGCCGCAATAGTGCTTGCCATCGTCGCCCAGGTAGGACAGCTGGCCGCGGGCGTTCAGCAGGGGCGGGGTGGGCGACGAGACCAGTTCGCAGTCCTGGATCAGGTGATTCCAAAGCACGGCGCCATCGGCGGCGTTGCGCAGGGAGGCGATGAGATCGGCGCGCAGCCACTTGGCGTCGAGGAAGGGCAGCGGGCGCAGGTAGAGATCGGGCGATTGGCTGGGCGGTGGTGCGGAGACGGAGGCCCCTCCTCCTCCGCCTCCTGATGCAGTGCCTGTTGGTGGTGCGGGAGCTGACTGGCTGGGGCCCGCAACCTGGCCACTGGATCCGGCTCCTCCTCCGCTCGCCTGGCGGTTGAACATGTTGGGTTTTCTTCGCTCTAGGCTCGATGCCTTTTCTACTCCTCCTCCGCCCCACTCAGCCTAGAAACAACCGAAGCCACAACAACAACGGCAATGGCATGGCACATTTTCCCCTGTGCCAAAGGGGATGGAGTGGGGGTGGAAGGGGGTGTGGCGTGGGTGGTTGGGGGCGGGTCAATGTCGTCACTGGCACACACAGACACACACACACAAGCTGGCGGGCGCACGCAGGCACGCACACAACTGCAGTCGTCGGGAGTCCGAGTCCGAGTCCAGGATCAGGATTATCCGTTGTTATCCTTCTCCGCACTGCTCATTCTGTTCCCTCGCCCGGAGTTACGACACCCGCACTTGTTAGCCCTGCACTCGCTCACTCCGAAAATCGCACTTTCCGTTAATAACCACTCGCCAATGGCAAATATAATGCGAGTTTCAAAGAAATATTTTTAAATGAAATAAAACTTTGGCAATCGATATCAGGGGGAGGTGCAAACTGAGGAGCACACTATCGATATGCTTCGCTGGGCGATAGTTTCTAGCCGTGACGTGACCCGTTCGGAGTCACTGGATTCGATTGCAGTCACTGTTTGGCAAATAGAACAGTACAGTAAACACAAGCTATGTATATATGTATATTGTGATGATAAACTCAAAGATGTATTAACGAAAGAATTTTTTCAAAAACGTCAGTCGAATAGAATATTTTATTTATTATATTTTTTATTATTGCAAAGATATAAATGTTAATGGAACTGCTATTATTATTATTCTATTCATCATTTTTTATTTCCTTACACAAACAAATTTCTTAAAGCTTATACTGATGGATTTAAAATTTGTTTTCAAATAAAAACTGTAATGTTCATAACGTTTTTGGCCTTATCATCATTTCAGCAAAGGTAAGTGAGTAGGTCCAATCGTTGTTATGCCAGGAACCCCAAATAATTGCACCACCTCCTGTGATATTTCCAGTGTTACCCTCTTTGAAGTACTTTCCGGTGAGTCGGCTGTAATTTCAAATTTACAAAATTTACATTAATATGATCGAATATTTGTTATTTTAATATGTTTACCTGTGAGCACAAGTTCTATGATACCACCAACCACCACGGCCACTAGCGCAATTACCAGCATGTTCATCATTATCCCTGTCAAACGTGGTGAACATTTTGTTCCTATGCTGTTTTAGAGAGTCTCCGACTGTACCTTCATATATCCCCAGCGATTTAAGTTCATACATTTCTTCTTCACTTCCAATCTTAAAGTCATCATAATGAGCGTATCCTGTAGATCCATTAACCTTGCCAAGTTTAATATAAAGTTCGTGAGGCCTTTCGCGAGTCATAACGTGCATTTTTTCCAACCCGATGAAAAATTCTCCCTCTATATTGCCGAATCCATCTTTGTAGTCCTTCCAGGCTCGAATAAAGTTCCCGGAGCCATCAAAACGTTTTAGAATAGTTAACCAACCAGTTGAATTGCAGGGAGCCTCAAATATATTTATATCCCCTACTGTAATATTGTAAAAGCCACTGGGGCCTTTAATGGGACATCTGGATACGGGATAACACTTTAACAGATCATTATTTATTTTAGATATTTGTATCGCATTCGATAATATCAGGTTGTCCTTGGTAGCAATACTTTCACTTTGATCCTCAATGCGCCTATCTTTGTTTTTGATTTCACTTTGTAGGTTTTCAATATACTCTGTCAAATTCAGTATTTGACTGTCCTTAGTTTTTAGTAGTACATTTTGATCACTCATTTGAAAATCTCTTTTCTCGATTTCACTGTTCAGTTTTTTTATAGTTTCTTCATTCTTTACTACTAGTTTCTCAAGCTCTACATAACGATCGAGAATGATCTTTAGATTAGAAAAACAACATCCATCTAATGACTGTGTTGAAGAAATTTGCAGCAAATCCTTAAGTGGGTCACCGCCGATAACAGATGGCTCGTTCAGAAGCCAAACCGACAGAAAAAACACCAAGTACGATTTCATTATGTTGGAAGCTCCGCCAACTCTAAACTAATCTCAGCACAGACCATTTGTGCCGTATATATAAGCAGTAAATGTGTGATTCTTTGAAATATATATATATTCAGTGATAAGCTGAATCTGACATGCGAAAACCAAACATGATAAAATTTTTATTCCAGGTTATATTCATTACACAGAGAAAATTATTCCCTAAAATGCGAGGGTTAAGGTGCAAAAAATAGAAAAAACAAGAGAGAACGCTATAGTCGGGTGCCCCGACTATTAGATACCCGTTACTCAGCTAAAGGGAGTGCGAGGGAGATGGAGGATATACAACTTTGATCAGGCCTAACTTTTAAACGAATGGTCCGATTTGAAAAATTTCTTCTACATTTCGATAGGTATTGATAAACACAACAATACTGCATTTTTACTTTTCCGAAATATTTAAATTTTTAAAATCGTATATAAGCGATTGTGGGCGTTAGAGGGGGCGTGGCACCTTCTTGAAACAAACTTGCGCTGCGTAGGAACTCCCAGAATCTTCATGCCAAATACCAATCCTCTAGCTTTTATAGTTTCCGAGATCTCAGCGTTCATACGGACAGACGGACAGACGGACAGACGGACAGACAGACATGGCTAGATCGACTCGGCTAGTGATCCTGATCAAGAATATATATACTTTATGGGGTCGGAAACAGCTCCTTCTAGCTGTTACATACTTTTGCACGAATACAATATACCCTTTTACTCTACGAGTAACGGGTATAAAAAGAATATTTGTTTAAAACGCAGTTAATTTTATAGTGTTTCTTAATCTTTCTTCTTGAAAATGTATTTGGATTGATTAAAATATATTTAGTAGTTCTTTATTTATTTATTTAGTAGTTATTTTGTCACACACTAGATGTTACACGCGACAGTTTTTTTCCGTCATTTTGTTAGGTGGTTTTTCTTTAATCTTAACATGAAATAAACGGTTCAAAAGCATATTTAAAAACTACCACAAAATATTAAAAAAAACAAGAGAGAACGCTATAGTCGGGTTGGTGTCCCGACTATCTAATACCCGTCACTCGGCTAAAGGGATTGCAAGGGAGATGAAGATATAAACTTTGATCAGCACTAACTTTTTAACGAATGGTCCGATTTAAAAAACAACAAAACTGCATTTTTACTTTTCCTAAATATTTAAATTTTTAAAATCGTATATAAGCTATTGTGGGCGTTAGAGGGGGCGTGGCACCTTTTTGAAATAAACTTGCGCTGCGTAGGAACTCCAAAAATCTTCATGCAAAATGCCAATCCTCTAGCTTTTATAGTTTCCGAGATCTCAGCGTTCATACGGACGGACAGACGGACAGACAGACATGGCTAGATCGACTCGGCTAGTGATCCTGATCAAGAATATATATACTTTATAGGGTCGGAAATGCTGCCTTCTAGCTGTTACATACTTTTGCACGAATACAATATACCCTTTTACTCTACGAGTAACGGGTATAAAAATTACTTTTTTGTCCATATTAATATGTATTGTCATGAAAAATAACCCAAGTATACTCAAATTGCTTAGCTTAGTTGAGGATCTATCTAACTAAAATCAAATATCATTGCAAAATCATATAGAAAGCATAAGCTTTTTGGCTTGGTTAACATCCTCAGTGAATTGCATATATGTAAAATACGATTATAAAAATGTTTCAATATACTTTTTCAAATATTTTAAACCAACGAACGTTTAAAAAAATCGTATTTTCTCTGTGTATTTATTCCCCATTATCTCAATACAAAGTTTTGTCACCTTTTCTTTCAGAAGTATAAAAAACAAACACAGATTTAAAATCCAAGGATTAGGATTAGTTTGTACCACTTAATTTAATTTAAATTGATGTACATAAAGCAGGCCATCCACAGTCGAATTTGATCAACGAACATTTTCGCGATCACAGGCAAGATAGAATCGTTTCTATCTTTGTCGAAAAAAGCGTCGAACAAATTTCTATGCAATTTGAACGCGAACACTACACACAAAAAAAAAAACTATGTAAAATCAACGATTTAATTGTGAAAACTGCCCCAACCCATAAATAATAGAAAATGACCCAAAAAATAGTAGATTACCTAAAAAATAGTAGATGACCTACAAAATAGTATTTTACCCGAAAAATATTGTAGTTTTTTTAAATTTATTTTTTTTTAACTATTTTTATTTTTAATTTAACTTGTTATATTAATGTATATTGTTTGTTATTTATAGACACTTACATTTCACAGATACTTAAACTTACAAATCAGGTTTCTTGCCTCCGCTGGGAATCGAACCGGGGCCGCAATCGTCGGAGTCGAGCACTCTAACCAGTAGGCCACAGAAGAATGATTTTCGTAGAGGAAAATCTTTTGACTTGAAATCAACATTTAAAAAAAAAAAAAAAGGAAAAACATCATCTGCAAAAGCAGGATTTGAACTCACGACCCAGAGATTATGAGTCGGATACTCTAACCACCCTAAGTCCAGAAAAATAGTTAACCTACAATTTATAATTATACCCGTTACTCGTAGAGTAAAAGGGTATATTGTATTCGTGCAAAAGTATGTAACAGGGAGAAGGAAGCGTTTCCGACCCTATAAAGTATATATATTCTTGGTCAGGGTCACTAGCCGAGTCGATATAGCCATGTCCGTCTGTCCGTCTGTCCGTCTGTCCGTCTGTCTGTCTGTCCGTATGAACGCTGAGATCTCGGAAACTATAAAAGCTAGAGGATTGGTATTTGGCATGAAGATTCTGGGAGTTCCTACGCAGCGCAAGTTTGTTTCAAGAAGGTGCCACGCCCCCTCTAACGCCCACAATCGCTTATATACGATTTTAAAAATTTAAATATTTCGGAAAAGTAAAAATGCAGTATTGTTGTGTTTATCAATACCTATCGAAATGTAGAAGAAATTTTTCAAATCGGACCATTCGTTTAAAAGTTAGGCCTGATCAAAGTTTATATCTCCACCTCCCTCGCAATCCCTTTAGCCGAGTGACGGGTATTAGATAGTCGGGACACCAACCCGACTATAGCGTTCTCTCTTGTTGTATTTTTAAAACAACAAAATACATGAAGGAAAAAAATAGTTTTGTTCGATATTAATTGTGGTGTCACTATTCGATGCCCCAAAAAATAAAACAACAAAATACACGCAAACAAATAAAATAGTTTTGCTACGATATTAATTAAGACGTTACTATTAATTTTCCAAATGAAGAAAACAACAAAATACATGAAAATTTCGTAAATAGGTTTTTCACTATTTTAATTGTTAAATACTATTCAATGAACAAAAAAATAAAACAACAAAATACATGAAAAATTCAGAAAATAGTGAACTACTATTTTTCTTTGTTAATTTTACATAGTTTTTTTTTTGTGTGTACCACCAACGACAAACTCTCGAACATGTTCGCCTAACAAATTCGACTGTGGATGGCCTGCTTAAGCGATTTTTGGGCCACCGTATTATCATGGGGATTTGGGGTATGGGGATTTGAGGTATAAATGAAAAGTACATTCAACAAATTTACATGGATTATTACTGGTAATTGTAACGACATACCATTGAATTTACTTTCCTTTTTTTAATATTAAAAGAAGTATTATAAGAAACCAAATTATTTAATTTATCCTTAAAAACTAATTTATCCCACCATTTAAGAAAACTGTCTCATAATAAAATACCTAAGTTCAAAATGTTTGAGGCCTAATCATGATTTCAGCAAAGGTAAGCGAATAGGTCCAATCGTAGTTATGTTCAGGATCCTCCTGAGGATCTGGATGGGCAGTCGCATGGATTGCATGGATTTGGGGATCTGCACGATGCAACCAGCCATTCAGCCACCATGCAGTGTACGAAAACAATTAAAAAACAAGAGAGAACGCTATAGTCGGGTTGGTGTGCCGACTATTTAATACCCGTCACTCGGCTAAAGGCAGTGCGAGGGAGATGGTTATATCTCCATCTCCCTCGCACTGCCTTTAGCCGAGTGACTGACTTTGATCAGCAATAACTTTTTAACGAATGGTCCGATTTAAAAAATTTCTTCTACATTTCGATAGGTATTGATAAACACAACAAAACTGCATTTTTACATTTCCGAAATATTTAAATTTTTAAAATCGTATATAAGCGATTGTGGGCGTTAGAGGGGGCGTGGCACCTTCTTGAAATAAACTTGCGCTGCGTAGGAACTCCAAGAATCTTCATGCCAAATGACAATCCTCTAGCTTTTATAGTTTCCGAGATCTCAGCGTTCATACGGACAGACAGACGGACAGACGGACAGACGGACATGGCTATATCGACTCGGCTAGTGACCCTGACCAAGAATATATATACTTTATAGGGTCGGAAACGCTTCCTTCTCCCTGTTACATACTTTTGCACGAATACAATATACCCTTTTACTCTACGAGTAACGGGTATAATAAATCTGCAATGTTTTTATTATAAAGCTGTTAACGTGCTTATTTTAATTTCATAGAGAAGGGGTTTCTGTTTTTTACAAAAAAATGTTTTTTGTTAATTCTGTTCAATAGTAACAAACGGTATTACATGCGTTATCGTTTACAAAAACAATTTGAAAAAATATTATTAAGTGAGATTTCATACTTATATGCATATTGTGAATGTTGGTTCAAACTTCAGTTGTTAACGTTTTAGGCCTTATCATCATTTCAGTAAACGTCAGCGAGTAGGTCCAATCGCCGGTCCAATGCCAGGAACCCCAAGTAATTCCTCCTGTTTTATTTCCAGTGTTACCCTCTTTATAAAACTTTCCATTGAGCCTACTGTAAATTGAAGTGCTTACTTTAATATGGTCGAAGGGTTATTATTTGAATATGTTTACCTCATAGCACAGGCCTTGTACCACCAACCACCATATTCATATCCAGCGCAATTCAGCTTATGTTCATCATTATCCCTGTCAAACGTGGTGAACTTCATGTTCCTATGATATTCGAGAGAGTCACCGGCACCGGCTGTACCATTATAAACATATTTCCCCAGCGATTTAAGCTCATACAATTCTCCCTCACTTCCAACCTTAAAGTCATCATAATGAGCGAAGGCTTTGGATCCATTTGCCTTGCCAAGTTTAATATAGAGTTCGTGTGGTCGGTTCGCAGTCATAACGTGCAATCTCTCGAGTCCGATGAAAAATTCCCCCGTTATATTTCCGAATCCATCCTTGTAGTCCTTCCAGGGTCGATCAAAGTTCTCGGAGCCGTCGAAACGTTTTTGAATTGTTAGCCAACCAGTCGAGTCGCAGGGCGCTTCGAATGTATTTATCCCGCCTACAGTAATATTATAAATTCCACTTGGACCTTCGATGGGACATCTGGCTATGGGATAACACTTTGAAAGATCCTTGTTGATTTCCGATATTTTTATCGAGTTCGATTTTATCTGATTGTTTAGGTCACTGATTTGGATGTCTTTGTCAGCAATTTGTTTAATTTGCGTCTCAATTTGCTCATCTTTGTTTTTAATTTCGTTTTTCAAACTTACAACATTTTCTGTCAATTTATTAACTTCCGAGTCCTTGATTTGTGTTTCCTTCTTAGCTATTCCTAACTCTCTCTCCAAATTGCCTACAGTCTCGGTTATAGAATTAATTTTGTCATCTTTACTTTGGATTATTTCACTTTGATCAGTTATATTTTTAATGCTGCTATTCAGCTGATAAGTTTTTCCAGTGATCTGAACATCTTTTATTTTGATTTCACTACGCAAATCTTTAATATTTGCTGTCAATTCAGCAACTTCTCCATTTTTACTTTTTAACTGTTCATTTTGGTCCGTGATCTGAGAATCCTTGATTTCTATTTGGTTACTAGCGATTTTTAACATACTTTCCAAATCGTTCATAGTTTTCGTCATGGAATTAACTTTGTCATCTTTATGTTCTAGTAGTTCACTTTGATCAGTTATATTTTTAATGCAGCTATTCAGCTGATTAGTTTTATCACTGATCTGAGCATCTCTGGTTTCGATTACACCTGTAGCAGTGACTAGCGCACTTTGAAAACTTTTCATATCTTCTTTTAGGACTTTATTTTGCTCGCTGCATTGTGAATCTCTTTTTTTGATTTCTCTGTTCAAATTTTTTATAGTTTGTTCCATCGTTACTACTTGTTGCTCAAGTTCCACAGTGCGTTCGTAAATTATCTTTGTAATGGAAAAACAATATGCATTGCACCGATCTTCTATTGACTGTGTTGAAGAAATTTGCAGCAAATCCTTAAGTGGGTCATCGCCGATTACCAATGGCTCCTTTAAAAGCCAAACCGAAAGGAAAAACGCCAAGTACGATTTCATTGTGTTGGAGACTCAGCCAACTAGAAACTAATCTTAGAACAGACCATTCGTGCCGTATATATAGGCAGAAAAAGTGTCTTTCCGGGAAATGGGTTTAGGTTTTGGGATAGACAAAAATGAACTATTGAACCCATAATCTCAAAATTTTCGGATTAGGGGCGAAATCATTAACTTATGAGGCCATTAAATTATTCTAAGAAAGCAATAAATTCCTAGAAGACAACCAATTTTTTCGGGTTTTTTCTGTGATACTGGAAACTGATGCAATGTTTTTGGGGGCTCTTTTATAAAACGAAATTTTTGTTTTAGTTTTTTCATTAATTTTACACTTTTACCGCTCTTTCTCCCAAACCAATTGATTTTCTTTTTTTTTCATTTTCTTTCTGTATATATATATATAAATATAAAAAAATTTCAAAATATTTTCCCTTGTACCTATTTTTTATGATTTTTTGAAAATAGCTAAAAATGACAATTTTAGACACTTTTTCCTTCTTTTCCATTCAAAAAATCATAAAAAATAAAAGGAAAAATATTTTAAAATTTTTATTTTGCTGTTATTATTAATTTTGATTGGGGAAAAACTTTGCATCAAAACCTTTTTGTTTTAAGCCCCAGGAAAAAAGTTAAAAATTTGACTTTCACAAAATGTCCTAATTTTTCAAAGGGTGCTTAATGGGTTAAGAACATTTTTGTGTCATTTAAACGGAATTGAAGTGCTCTTTCTATAGGTGCCAAAAGTTTATATTATAAGTTCAAAATGTGAGTACAGTTTACATTCAAATTTGTCAAAATAATTATGTCACTACGTGGACGAATCCACGTTGATCGGCGCAAGGTTTTTACACCCGTTATTCGTAGAGTAAAAGGGTATATTGTATTCGTGCAAAAGTATGTAACAGCTAGAAGGAGCTGTTTCCGACCCCATAAAGTATATATGTATATTCTTGATCGGGATCACTAGCCGAGTCGATCTAGCCATGTCTGTCTGTCTGTCTGTCTGTCTGTATGAACGCTGAGATTTCGAAAACTATAAAAGCTAGAAGATTGGCTTTTTGCATGCAGATTCTAGGAGTTCCAACGCAGCGCAAGTTTATTTCAAAAAGGTGCCACGCCTCCTCTAACGCCCACTATCGCTTAGACACGATTTTAAAAATTTAAATATTTTGGAAAAGTTAAAATGCAGTTTTGTTGTGTTGATTAATACCTATCGAAATGTAGAAGAAATCGGACCATTCGTTAAAAAGTTATGCCTGATCAAATTTTCTTTCTCCATCTCCCTCGCACTCCCTTTAGCTGAGTAACGAGTAGCTGATAGTCGGGGCACCCGACTATAGCGTTCTCTCTTGTTACGTATGTAAATGCATTAACAAAATGAGAAAGAAACAAGTGTTATGATTTTTTGCCCCTTACCACAAAATTTGTAACTTTCTGGCTTTTTCTTCAGACTTAAGGTGGAGGTAATAACAATTTTTATTTAATAACTATCTTACATTTGTAATCTAAATAAATATGTTTTGAACATTTTTAGGGGCTTGACCATAATGGGGAGGTGGTAGATGGGGGTGGTGTTTTTTTACAATCGTGGCGGTCTTCCCAAAATTAAAAAAGAAACCGAAATTATATTTGCGCATAAGCTAATATATACTGCTTTTCAATACCATATATTTAAAACTGGAGTTTATGCAAAAAAGTGGACCTTTTTCCCACAGTGCAGTGATAAGATGTATTGGGTTTTCTTTATTTTCCCCGTGTGGTTTATATTATTTTTTTAACAGCTTTACTGTGTTATAGTCTCAATACTAATTATCCGATTTATAAATAAATAATAATCTTTGTTTCATTTCAATTAAATTAAACTTTACTCTAATTTTCGGGAAGGACTGTAAAATGAAATCTACAATAAAATCACTTCACGGAAATAAACGACAAACAGTGACTTTTGCAAGGTATTTCGGGCGGCGGTCACACTGCACAGCTGTGCCAAAACCAATAGGAACACAATTCCAATCAGAAGTTTCAAAAGTATCGATCCCCCCCAGAAATTTGGGAGCAGACGGCCAGGATGACGTCCCGCAACCTGACGGAGGTGTTCGTCATCATGCGCAACAATGCGTCCAAGAACCGGAACCACTACGACGACCGGGTAAGCCCGAGATGTGAGCTCAAAGTGCCCCTGTGACTTAGCATATGTTTTGGGGATTCGCAATTGGGATTGCGGTTGCAGCGGGGCAGCGATGCGGAGCGCCTGCTGAAGCACTCGGTGCGGGAGGCGGAGGAGGGACTGGAGCTGCAGGACGACTACGGCACACCGCCCGCCTGGCTGGACAAGTTCGAGGAGGCGCAGTACACCATGTCCAAGTGGGTAATCCATATCGAGTCACTCGGCCATTCTACATTCTACTCCCCTTCTGGTTCGCACAGGATCAAGCCGAAGCTGGACGAGCTGGGCTCGCTGCACGCCCGCCACCTCCTGCGCCCCGCCTTCGATGACCAGCGGGACGACGAGTGCGACATCGAGGTGCTCAGCCAGATCGTCTCCAAGCTGATCACCTCCACGCACCGGCACATCCAGTGCGTGCGCTCCAGCATCGGTGTGGGCAGCAAGGTGGAGCAGTGCCTCACGGCCAACGCCGTGCACTGCGCCCTGCTCCAGCTGCAGGAGCTGACGGTCAAGTTCCGGGCCAGCCAGAACGCCTACCTGCTGCAGCTGAACTCCCGCGAGGAGCGCTCGCAGAAGTACTTCGACAACGGCGGCGGCGGCGCTGGCGACGTCTTCACCAACGTGGAGCTGGGCGATCAGAGTGTCGAGAACTTCGTCGACTCCTTCGACAACTTCCTGCAGCCGCCGGCGGAGGGCAAGGCCAATGCCAATGCCAATAGCTACCTGTTCGAGGACGACGATCAGGCCATCGACGACCACTTCCAGCGACCGCCCGCCAGCCGGATGACCCAGCAGCAGCTGCTGCTCTTCGAGGAGGAGAACTCGCGGGTGGCGCAGCACCGCGAGCAGGAGGTGACCAAGATAGTCAAGTCCATCTACGACCTGAACGACATCTTCAAGGACCTGGGCCACATGGTCCAGGAGCAGGGCACCGTCCTCGACCGCATCGACTACAATGTGGAGCAGACGCAGACGCGCGTCTCGGAGGGATTGCGCCAGCTGCACAAGGCGGAGATGTATCAGCGCAAGAACCGCAAGATGTGCGTCATCCTGGTCCTGGCGGCGGTCACCTTCTTCATGCTGCTGCTGCTCATCCTGACCAAGCTCTAGTGTTAACCCAGTCCACGTCATTCCCGTGTTTATGTGTGTATATTGTAAATGTATGAATACAAGTTATATTTATTATTTATTGCTAATGCTAAAAAAAAAGATGCAACTACTCAATCTCAGCTCCCGATCCCCGAGATCCCCCATCACATGCGCTCCGAGAGGCGCGAGGCGACGGCCCTCAGGTTGCCGTACACCTTGCTGGGCGGCGATCCCAGGATCAGGTTGCAGACCGCCCGACGCGCCAGCTGGATGTTCTGGTAGCTGCCGAGGATGTGGATCTTGCTGTCGGCCAGCACGATGCGGGTCTTGGTCACGTTCTCGATGGTGAACTTGGTGCGTCCGCCCTTGCCGGCCAAACGACCGATGGCGCGCGACTGGTGATCGCCGCGCAGCGTCTTCACGTCCTTGATCTCGAACGACTCGACGAACAGGTCCTCCAGCCGCAGCAGGGCCAGCGCGTCGTCCACCTCGAAGCCGCAGAGGAAGGCGCGCACAAAGTCGGCGCCGCGCTGCAGATTGGCAATGTCCGGCGTCTCCGGGCCGACGCGCAGCTCCACCTGGCGCGCCTTCATGTTGAAGCGGATCTGCAGCTTCATGTGCTCGACGACGGGCGTGAAGATCTTCATCCAGTGCTCCTTCAGCGAGGAGTACCTGTGCGGCGGCACCGACACCTTGCGCAGCTCGCTCCTGGCCCTCTTGGCCTTCGGCGGAGCCGATGCTCGCGAGGATCCCAGCGCCTGGCCCTCGATGCCGGTCGCCTCGTCCACCAGCATCTCCACGTCCTGCTGCCCGCCGCCGGTGGCCCCGCGCTTGGGCGCCCTCTTCGCCGGCTCGAATGCGTCCGCCTTGATGTTCTCTGCCTCCATGTTGGGATCGCTGATCTCTGCGGGCTCCTTTTTATCGCAAATTGCGTTGTGTTGTTATTCGGCAATATTTATTTCCACGTGCTCGCTCAGTGTTGCCAGATGAACATTTGGCTTTCCCCCTAAAAAATCTAAAAAACCTAAAAAATCCAGTTTCCCCCTAAATTCAAAAAATCAGTTAATTTCGAACATGCACAATAAAATAAGAAATATTGTAGAAATGTTAGGATTGGAAAAATCTGTGAACTCGGAAGGAAAGACTTATGCAGTATTTTTTTTTTTAATTTTTTAGGAAATCACATATTTTAGTGTTTTTTTTCCAAACTTTTGGGTAATAAAATGACCGAAAAAAACCCCTAAACTTTCCCTAAAAATTTCGCCCCCCTAAAATTCCACCTAGCACGTAAAAAACCCCTAAATCTAGGGGGAAAACCCCTGATCAGGGAACACTGGTTATCGATTTGAGCTCCATGGAATTCGATATACGGTCACGCTAAAATATCAGGTGGGCTAGCAGAGACACACACCCACCGGAGACATGGCACCATAAAATTCTAGGAAGAATTTATTTAACTGCGGGAAAAATGTAATTTAATTTTTTTGTCTAGGAAATTTCGGGTTCTTATGTCGTAGTTCTGTCAAAAAAGGTTTCCCAGCAAGAAGGCCAACTGTTTGGTCTAGCTAATAACATAAGAAGACGATCCGCCTTACTTTTGGAAAGATTTCGAAAAATGAATCTGTTGGAAATTGTTTGTTTCTAAAGTTACAGGGAAATTTTTTTAATATATAATTTAAACAGTTTGATGTTTTCTTTTGGAAAAATTATATAGAATATGTGTAGTAAAAATAAAGGTGGTGTGAACAGTACTTTAATAGCTATGAGGTTCATATTAGGCAGCTTTGAGCCTCCAACTCGCCTATCGTTATCGAAAGATGCCAATCGAGTGTGCGGGAAAATTCAAACACATCCTCGGGCAAAAGTGCAAAGTTTCGAGATTTATTGTGGCCACCGTTGTCGGCGGCGTTCATCTTTTGGCCATTAAAAGTTTGTGGGGCAACAATGGAAATTACTTTCGCATCAACCGCAGCGATAAGCAGGCCATTGCAAAATTTGTAATTTGCAATGCCTCCTGTTTCTCCTGCACTTCAATGGAAAATAAAGTTAAGTAAGCCAAAGTGGAGTTAAGTAAAGTTAAGTACGAGTAATGCGGCCACCAAAGGCAGGCGATAATCTCAAGTTTGCAATTGCACTGGCAATTTGTTTGTTATCTCCTCCGTTTCCCCGTTTCTCCCTCCACGTTCTCCTTAGCCCCTTTTTTCGGGCTCTTGGGAAAACTTTTCCCCGAGCATGAGATATTTGAATATGAACACTGCAAGAAATGGTGTCTACATTTTCTTTTCAATTTCATATACTTGAAAAATATACTTTTAATTATTTTAAGTTTTTTTTTTGCCTTTCGGTATTCTATTTAAAATTTTATATGGAAAATTGATTTTACTTCTGTACTGAAAAACTTTCCATTATTAAAGATTTTTAAGATTTTTTTTATCCAAAGACGCTAAAATAATTTGTGAATTTACTAAATATTAAATATTGGCTTAATGGTTTACATTTAGAAAAACAGGTAATGTAAAATATTTTCCTTCCCTTTTTGTAAATTGTAAAACGCAATTTCGTTGTTCAACCCAGAAGCCTCACTGTTTTTTTTTTCTCTGTGAAGAAAAATCGTGGCGATATGAGTGCAAATTGCGTTGGCTTTCATTTGGCATGCACTCATTTGGGTTATCTGCTCGCCCACTTAATAAACTTAATGACTCTCGAAGCCTTTGGCTGCACATGATTTTGCCAGGGAAATCGCCTAAAAGCGCTCGGCTCTCGAGCTGCCAGGTCAGCTGGTGCCACTCCCACATTCGACATCCTACTGCCAACCGCCCCCTTGGAGGTCCTTTCACAGCGTTAACGGCGTTGTCCTTGGCTGCCGTCGCTCTGGAACGAGAATGAAAACGCAAAATACACGAAATACACGCGTAAGGGCTTCAAAGCCTCTGGATGAACTGCACCAAAGTTATAATTAGTTGAGGTTAGATTCGGGACAGGACCTCAAAGGCGAACTGTATCCTTGTGTTCGCCGCACAGCAAATAAATCAACATTAAAAAGGCGCGTTTTCAGGCATTTCAAAATAATCTAAACTATTAATTTTCAATCACTTTTGCTCACTTTCTTAAAATTTCCTAATTTTTTTACTTTGGGTTCTTTGAAAAATTATTTCCGAATTTCGGTTTTTTTTTAGATTTTTATATCAGTCCGCTTTGGCTGCTTTGGTCTCTTATTTTATTTTTAGGATAGATAAACAGATTAATAAAAAGACTTAAGTGTTTGTTTCTAAAAGGTTTGAAATTAATTGCCGATACATGTTTGTCAGGACTTTTATCACCGTGCATCATTCGCATGTCCTGTGCCCGCAAGGATAATCAGATTAACCGTGGCCCATTTTGGCCTTTTCTTCCAGCTCTTCTTGCTCTCACTTGGCTTCGCATGCCGCGTATTACTGGGGTTACCAGGGGGTCCAATAAAGGGCCTGTGGTGCAAGTTTTACTTGCGGGTGTCGCTCTAAGGATTCCCCGAATCCTTTCGTTTTCCGTCTTCCGCTGCCCGGAGCACAGGGCGAAATTATTGGGGCCTGGAAGAATGTAAAATATTTTATTGCCCTGTTGTTCGCCGAAATTGAGGCGAGGTGAACAATGAGAGAGCTGCACCAAGCAGTTGTCATCTTGAAGAGGCACAGTGGACATTAAGCGTACCTCATTTACTAAAAAATTATATAGGCAATTTTCAAAAATATTATATCATAAAAAAAATTGACCTTGATAGATAGTAACTAACTATTCGGTGGATAGAATATTGTACTGGTTAAGATATTTAAAAATAATTGGGTTTTTAGATGTGGCGATCAATATCATAATATAAAATATTATAGTTAAAAAAATAAATCAAATATTTACCATAAAATATAGCTTGATAGCTTATAATCGGTGGATAGAATTTTGTACTGGTAAAAATATTTTAATAAACGGAATATTTAATTTAAAAAATAAATAAATAAAATTAATAGAGGTGTTCTTTTCTTTTCGAAGCTACACACAAAAAAATTGATGGTACTAATTTACTCATTCGTATAGTTACGTAACCATTAAAAATAGTTTACTACTGTTGAAAATAGTAGATTGTATTTTGTTTTTGCTTTTGTTACAATTAAATAGTACAATTACTATAAAATTGTATGTTGTGGATACTTTGTTGTTGTGAGAGTAACTAATTAATAGGTAAAATTTTTTGATAGGTAAAATTGACAATTCGATGGTTGGGTCTTACTATTATATTGTTTAGATTTACCAATCGATTTTTTTGTGTGAACATACTTTTAGATCCTTATTTATTTTTTTAATTACCAAATGAAAATATTAAAATCGAACAATAAATTGTATATACCCTTCCTTTGATTGATCATTGAATTTATGCTTCCACTGTCGATTGCCAAAGGCTGTAAGCACTAACCACTTGTGTGTAGTTTGTTGTGGCTAATCGGGGGTTGGGGAAGAAGGATGAAAAAGGAGGAGTGGTTCATCATGGATTCATTTGAGGTTGAGGGATATCCGTGTTTTGCAAGTTGTACAAAATGCCGCAACATTTTCATCGACTACAAAATGCCACCGACATGGATAATGAATACGGGCCGGCGCAAGTTTGGTTTTTCTTTATTTTATTTCTTTAAAAATGTAAAAAATAATGCCCACATATAAGCGGTTCTTTAACAAACCGAATAGATTTGGCCAAAAATATTTTTTCACATTTTTGCTTTGCCTGAAACTTTTTTTACGTGTACTATTCGTAAAATTAATAAACACTTGTTTAAGGATTTGGCCAAAAAAAGGTTGACTTTGTATCTTTTGCATTAATTCCGCTTCTTTAAAAAAATAAATATTTTTTACATATATGTATGTAAAAAATCTTAGGTTTTGTCTTAATTAATTCGAATTCGTGGTGGAAAACTGGTGGAAAAGTGGCTTCAATTGAAGGTGGAAAACGTGACGTGCGCTTCTCAGTCTCCTTTGCCATCCAACTCATTTGGTGCTCGACTAATCGCAAATAACACACATCGATTACAAGGCACACATATATCCACCATCCTCCCGGATCCCGGAAAAAGGGGGCGGAACCCAAGGAAGGCCTCGTCCAAAAAGAGAAAGCAGAAAAACGACAACACAAATAGCAGGAGAAATAGAAACAGAAGCAGAAACAGAAACAGAAATAGAAACAGAAACAATTAGCACGGAGCAGGACGTAATTGGCGTGCAGTTACGGAGGCTGATTAAAGAAGCAATCATAAAATTAAGACCCATAATCCTGTGCAATTTGGACAAACACACACGCAAACGGAATGGAATGGTATGTGATGGTATAGGATGGTATGGAACTGAATGGCGGCCAAGATGGGGGAATCCCAAGAACACGAAGCCCAGTGGAAGCTAATAATAACCGAACCAAACCAAAGCAAACCAAAAAAACAGCAGGAGCAAGCAGCATCGGCAAAGCAACAACAACAAATACAACAACACCAGCACAAAAATCACTTTACACGCTCCAAATACGAAACAAATAAGTGTGTGTGTGTGTGAGCATGTGTCAGGGGCGGTCGACAAAGGGGGCTACGGGGTGACCAAGACCCCCACTTCTCAGAAGGTCCAATGAATGCTACAACCTAAAGTTCCGAGTCCCTCGGTCTAGTTTTTAAACTAGATTATCGAAATGTAATAATTTAAAAAATGGTATTAAATTAATACGATCTTAAAGTGCTATTCTCATTTTTAATACAAATTTCCAAATTTATTTGTTATTCAATAGGAAACTAGTTATTGCTAGTGGAACTAATCGAAAGACTTTAACAAATATTTATTTGCAACTAATTAGGATCACTTGGGGAAAAATCAGTTAATATTCAGTCAAATATTTTCTATATTACTTCAAACACTGCATTGATTACTAAAATATAGATTAGCTATTTTATTTACTAGAAAATGAAAATGAAATCTACATTCAGCTGTTTTCCATTAAAAATTTCCTATATCTTAATATTTTCTACTACTTTATTTTGCAGGCGAATAAAAAAAAAACTTCCGTAATGGCCCATTGATGGACCCCAAAGAAGATATGCTACCGTTGCCCCTGGCGTGTCTGTGTAAGTGTTCTGGAGTCCAGAGTCCAAAGTCCAGAGTCCGTAGTCCTTCGTCCTTCGCCCGGAGTCTGGACTGCAGTCCCGTTTAAGGGAGAGACGGAGAAGTTGAGCTGCTGCTACGTGCGGCGATTTGTGTGCCCCGTATACCAGTAATGCCGTGCCACAACAGGCAGTAACAACAGGCAGTGGCAGCCACATCAGATCCGAGAGCAATATGAAACCTTCATTAGCGAGCTGTTTTTCGGGAGGAGGAGTACGGTGAGGATGAGGATGCGGATGCGGATGAGAAGGAGGAGCAAAACGACTCCCGCACCGCCGCAACGGATTGAAAACGCTTCCGGCCATACAAATTGTTCGTGAAACGTGAGAAATTAATTTTTAAGGTGGCCACTGGACTTTTGTGAAACTTCAGACATTCAGAACTCCAGAATCCAAAAGTAGAATCCCGAAATGACTATCCCATCTGGACTTGCTTATCTGGATGCGAGATGATACACCTTTAGATTTGTTGGTAATAAATAAGATGGTAAACATTTTAAAATTAACTTAATTTTAATTTAAGTCTGTCTAAAGTAAGAACTATTTTTTACTTGAAAATAAATAAATTGGTTATTGCTTAAGCCATGCTAATATTCTAAAATCCTTTCAAATCCTTCTACACACAACAAAAAACTATGTAAAATTGACTTTACTATTACCATTATTATTTTCGGAAATTTTCATGTAATTTTTTGGGTCATTAAATAGTATTTAACAATTGAAATAGTAGAAAAGCTATTTACGAAATTTTCATGTATTTTGTTGTTTTATTCATTTGGCAAATTAATAGTAACATCTCAATTAATATCGTAGCAAAACTATTTTATTAGCTTGAACGTATTTTGTGGTTTTATTGTTTGGGTCGGTAAAATACTATTTAATTGGGCCTTTTCTATTTTTTAAGGGTTGGGACAGTTTTTAGTTTTTTTGTGTGTAATATACTTACAGAAAGTGCATACTGATAAAAAAAACCATAGTAAATCCACTGCTTTCATATTTAATGTAACTATTTTCACATTGATTTTCATAAATTGGGGTTATTATTAATTTTAAATGTGGAAATATTAAATTTCACAGCTTTTGTTAATTTAAGGATTTTAATTTTGACTTTTGCTATAACATTTTTTTCATTAAATAAATAAAAGCGTTTAATAAAAACCACCATTTTCTTCCTTGATTAAAATAACATGCCATTTATGTGTTTTTAATTTTTGTTATTTTATACGAAATTTTGATCAGTTTGGGATTTAAAATTTTTTTAATTTTTTCTAAATGTAAGCTTTTTATTTACGAATATGATTCGCAATATTTTCAAGTGTCTTGTGAAAATATTTGTTCTTTAGACTGTCATTTTTGTTTGTAAGCCCTTTATTGTTGAGGCATTTTTGGCTTTCCTAAACATATTTTTCCAGCCCGCAATGCACCGCGTGGGAGGAAAAGGGAAAGGGTTAGGGGGAGGGGGTGGGATTTTCCAAGGGAGGGCCGCCTATTTCGATATGCATGCAAAGAAATGTCAAAATTCAATTTAATGCTGCCGTAACGAAAATCTGTCAGCTTGCAGCACAAATAATGTCAAAGCCAAGCGCACACAGAGTGAAACAGGAGGATTTCGAGGGAGCTGAAGGCAGCCACAAAGTGACGCTCTCACACACACAGATACAGATACAGATACAGATACACTCACACACTGACACATTCGTCCTGTGACAAGACGCACACAAAAGCCAAAGCAGGATGCTTGCGTCTGTCATCGGCAATTGTGGCTGATTTGCGCTTTTTCTTCGCCGCAAAAGCGAGGGGGGGGGTGAATGTGGGCGTTGTGGGTGGAAAAGAAAGCGGCTGGTGGCAGAGGGGGGGGGGGGGGGTGGGGTTTACGAAGATAAACGCGGGCCGTCTGGTATATATCGCACAACATTCCGAAGCATTTGATAAACGGCGACGCATCGCATCCTTTCACTCCCCCTGCAAGTCTCATTCCTCCTTGATCCTCCTGCACGGAAATCTATTCCTGTCTAGTATTTTATTACTTAAATAAGCTAAGCCTTTATTAAAGGTGGAGAAATGATCCATTATCGACTTACGAATGATCCACAATTGATTTAAGAATGAACCAACAAAGATTCAAAAATGATCTAAAAACGATTCAAGATTGTTTCAAATTTGATTCAAATATTATCCATTAAATATTCAAATTTTATCTATAATTGGATCAAGTATGATCTATAACAAATACAAGAATGATCAAAAAAGATTTAAGTATGATCCTTTAAATAGTTAAGAATATTGCAACAAAGAGAAAAAAAGTATGAATCATAATTGGGTCAAGTATGATCCACAATTGATTCAAATAAGATGCATAATTGATTCGAGTATGATTCAAGATCGATTCATAATTTATTCATTATAATCCAACATTGATTTAAGTATTCTTGAATCAAGTGTGATAAGAAATGAACTTAAGTATGATCTAAAATAGATTCAAGGATGATCCATATAATTTACATGTTATCGAACTACCCTTAATTTACAAAGAAAAAAAAAGATTTGTTTCTGACTTGATAAAACCATTTACGATGTATTTCATAAGAATTTATAGTTTCAACAAATCAAATATTATTAATTCAGTGGACATCCTAATTCTAAACGATTATATTGATTAAAGAATAATTTTCAGTATTTTGAAAGGGTTTGTAGTTCTTCATTTGTTTTTTTTTAAATCACAGTGTGACATTCTAAAAGGTGCAACCACAAGAGCGAAAAAAGCTGTAAAAGAGCAGTAAAAACGAATTCAAATAGAATGTTTAATAAAATTTACAAAAAATAATCAACTTTTAAAATCTTTGTAAGGCAGAAAAACGTAAACATTAGTTTAAAGTTATTGTTATCAAAAGAAATGAGGGGTAATTCTAAAAGAAGCTCACTCAAGTAAATCTCAAATCTCTGCAAATGTCTTAATGAGTGCCTATCTCACGGGGTGATTATTTGGTGTAACCAGTGCCGAACGCTCTTTAAGGACGATTTTGAATCAAAGTGAATGTTTGCGAGTTTAAGGAGCTTTTTATGTGCTTGCCGCTTTTAATTGAGCTGCGAAGAAGAAGAAGAAGAAGAAGAAGGGAGGCGGAACGGAACGTTGTTGTTTCTGTGGATTTCTTGTCGGCGTGCCGAGTGTTTTGACTTTGTCGAATTAGCCATTGTGATAACATTTATGAGCCCGCTCAGGGGTTGAGTTGTATGTTGTTTCGTTGTTTTGGTGTTTCGGTGTTTCGCTGTTCAGCCGGTGCTCCATCGCACTTAATTGGGCAAGCGATTGCCTGACTTGCTTACAAATGTTCCGTTTTCAGTGGCGGGCTAAAGATCACCCATACGCCCGGTGGGTCGGGGAAAATGGGGGAGGATAAAATTGAGGGGCGGATGAGGGCGTCACGCACTTGAGGACTCGCGCACGTATTGAGCATGTGTGTGAATATTGCACGCGATAAATTATTTTAAAGCGCGCTTTCCGCTTTCCGCTCTCCACTTTTCCACTTTTCCACTCTTCCACTTTTGCACTTTTCCGTTTTCCGACCCTCCAGGGTTCCGATTTTCCCTACAGACATCTATTTAATACAGCGCAACGCATCAGTTTTAATATTGTTACGATTTTATTTACGCACATGAACATTTATAAACGTTTATGACATGTCAGCCGACATCCTTATCCTCCTCCTCATCCCCCCGCAATTCCCAATCCGCTGTTTGCCTTCGGTTTGTGGGAGTCACTACTCAAATAATATTTATTGTTTCTGATTTTTCTTTAGTCATTATTATTACGCATATTTATTATGCATTTATTAATTTGTTTTGCTGTGGTTTTTGTTTTTTTTCCATCCCTCCATCCCGCCTGGATAAATGGGCTATATATATGGGATCTATATAGATACTGCCGTCAATGGACAGGTTAAACATTCTCGTTTGATTTGTTATCATTGTTTTTGTTGCTGGCCGGGTTTTTGTGTTTTTGTATTTTTTGCTGCTGCTGCGGCGGCTGTCGTGGCTCGTTGATGGCGTTTGTAATTTCATTTTCGGCACTATGTAATTTATTAACTTTTCATTGAAAGTTATGTGCAAACGCACGTTGACGACATCTTTAATTAATTACATTTTAACATGATAATTAATAGTGCCGCGTGCGTCGACAGGCCGACAAAGCCGAGTGCCAAACGCCGAACACCCGAGAAGCTAAATCAATCGATGGTGGAAATGGGAAATGGGAAAGGAGAAGGGGGGAACCAACCCAACGAAAAGCGAAAACCCCTCCTAAAACACCCAAATACTCGTCCTTAAAGCCGCCCGATCTTGAGTTAGGTTATGGCTACGTGCCCGCGGTACCAAGTAAGACCGATTCCGTTCCTGTTCCCACTTTAAAGCCAAGCCCATCCATCCACCATCCCGCATCCATTGGGGGCATGCTGCATCGATAGCCATAATAATAACATCGGGCGCAAACAAACACACAGTCCAAAGTCGTGGGCACTGATGATGACCATAATGATACACAAACAATTGCCAAGGAATTTCAATTCAATTCCTTTTCGTACCCATCAAACGGACAGCGTTTTGGGTATATCTCATTTAGGGCGGTGACAAATTAAGATAATTAAATTAATTTATTATTTGGTAACTAAAGTATCTTAAAATTAGGTATTTCTTATTTATATATATATACATACATATATATATAGAATGGAATAAATGATGTTTTTTTTATCAGTTTATCTACATTTTACATCCCATGTAGACAATTTTCAAAGCTATGAAAATTTTTAAATTTATAAGTAAAACTCACAGTATTTTTTGTAATAAAACTCGTATTTAATGAGGGCTGAGCCACTTATTTCTAATTATACTTTTTTTCACTCATTTGGTAAATAATAATTAGTTATAACATCAGATACACCTATTTTTACCGGTCCGGCAACTCTAAATAAATGAATGCATGAAACAGGGGCTATTTTTGTACCGCATTTTCAAGAAATCATAGTTATAGGATAGTTTATAATACAAAATCCAAAATATAACTAATTTTTATTAAATTTTTTCATTTTGTGGCAATTATACTTACAATATTAAAGTTTATTACACATTTTTGTCCTATTTCCATGATCACTGTGCCAAGTTGAAAAGTATCATTCAGTCGGCGAATCGAGTCTCCATTTTATTTGTTCTACTGCTCTTGTACTTTATGTTTTTCCGCATCTCGGGTGTGTTTCCATCATTCCGCCTTGGTCACGGGTCCTTTCCGAGGAAAGTTGTTCGCACAGTAGCCAAGATTGAGTTCTTATTCAATTTGTACGGATTTGTTGTTCGCCGGCCCTTTTGCAGTCCGCTCTTAAAGCCTAACCCCCCGACTGTCCCTCCGGCCAGCAGTCTAGCCACTCATCTTGGCCAATCCCCGTCTCTCTACCCATTCCCATTCCCATTCCCAATCCCCAATTGGCCCCAGCTCTCGAGCCCACTCAACTTCTCATCCTCGGATGCTCTATTGGAATTTATTTCATATTATTTTCGTTGGTCATGCCACAGTTTGCCCCCGTCAATAGTTTTCCCTACCCCTTCGCCCCACCCCTTTGCCCAGTACCTTTTCCAATGGCTGCCTAATCCCAGACCCCAACAATACAAGTTGGCACTCGTAGTTGGCTTTGTTTTCGGGGTGCGATGGCAAAAGTTCTGTGGCCCCAGCTGCAGTCAATTTGAGTTGACCACCCCGTGACCATCCTGCATCCTCGGCTTCCTCGGCTTCCCCAGCATCTTCTGCAGCTCCTGCACTTTTGGCTGCAGGCCTGCAGATGGATCAAGTTAGCTGCTAGTTGACTCCTGCTGCCAGTCCAACAAATGCCCGAGGCCAATCAATGCGCCGGCAAAAGTATGCTACGAAAAAGTTGCTGTCGGAACGGAACTGGAAAACCATGAAAATGTCCTTGCCAGCTAAATGCCACACTCACACACACGCACATACAAACACACTGCGAATTTCTTGGTATAAACTTAATAATGCATCGGGGCAAACAAAAACAGAAGAAGTAAAAGAAAACACAGGAATGTCGGAAAGCCAACACACAAGTTTTGGGGCTAACTTGTTATTTTTGTAATTGGCACTTTGCAGTTTTATTGAAGCGATGGAGTAGCGAAAAAGGCGCTCGGGATTCTCGGGTGTTGGTGAATCAAATTTTAACCCAGCCTGTTGGTTATTCATGGCCTGCGTTCAGGTGTTATGATCGATGTCCTTGTGCGTCTGAACCACTCAACCAGGGAAACTCGTAGTCCCAACCAGTGCCAATACCCCTGCCAATATCCACCGTAATCTCTGGCTAAATCCGGAACTGAGGTGGCCCCGGGTTAGCCACTTTGGTGATGGGCTGCCCCTAGCTCCGCATTCCGGTTGTGGTTGGGTTGTTTGCCTGGGAATACTCTACATTCTGGAATTCAGCGCAAGAAGTGGTTTAGAAAAAGGTGAAAGCTAATTAATAAGAATTAAAAAAGGGAAGAGAAAACGCACTTTGTCAAGTCGATGTTTAGATGCCCTTGCAGTGGAACACACAATTTTAAATAAAAAACCTAAATAAATACCAACCGTGCATTTAATTAATCGCGAATTCTACAGCGCACTCTAAATATGGTCACACTTGACCTGTTATAATTTCAAATAAAATTTATAGAGTTACCCGTGATTACAGGATTACATAAAAAGTACAGCCATTAAAATTATTTACTTCTTCCAACTTCATTAACCAACCTTTAAATCGATTTTTTACTTTTCCATCAGAAATAACCGCAAATCGAAGAAACCTTTTCTAGTATACGCACATAAACATAAACGTATGTAACCAAGTGCGAATTCTTCAGCACACACGAAATATGGTCACACTTAACTTAACTTACCTTACCTTAACTAAACTTAACTTCTTCCAATTTCATTAAATAACCTTTAAATCGATTTTTTACTTTTCTATCAAGTAACAGGAAATCAAAGAAACCTTTTATATTATATTTATAACATAAACACATTCAACCAAGCGAATTCTTCAGCACACACGATATATGGTCACACTTTACTTACCTTAACTAAATTTAACTTCTTCCAATTTCATTAACCAACCTTTAAATCGATTTTTTACTTTTCTATCAGATATAACAGCAAATCAAAGAAACCTTTTCTATTACACGCCCATAAACATAAACGCATTTAACCAAGCGCGAATTCTTCAGCACACACGAAATATGGTCACACTTGACCCATTTTCAAATAAAATTTATAGAGTAGCCCATGACATTTGTGTTCATTTCTCCGTTATGGATACCAGTTCAACTTCAGTCGTTGTCATCATTTCAAGCAAGCAACATTCCAAATTCTCAGTTTTAGCGTTCGGACTAAAAAAGTAATTTTACAGATCGTGATATTAAAGTGATAAAATCGAGAGAAAACGGTAAACAGCTGGAAAATGCACGTGGTTGGGGCTCTGGTCAATCTGCTGCTCATCTCGGCCTGCATCTACGCGATGTACTCGCTGACCCCGGCAGACCATCCGTATGGCTATTTGGCGGCATCGTTTAGCCTGGTCCACGGCCTGCTGGGCCTGGTGCGCTCCTATTCGGAGGAGCCCGACGAATGCGGACGCACCTTCATGATCTCGGCCAGCATTCTGGAGGTCATCCCGCTGCCACTGGCCAACATCGAGTTCTACCTGGTATCCGATCAATCGGGAGTGGCGCTGGTGCACGGCCTATCCTTGATTCCGCTCTTCTACGACATGATCGGCAAGATGGGCGACGACTGGGACAGTTCCACGGAGACGCTCAAGGATCTCGCGCTGCTGGGCAACATTGGATCCACCCTGTACCTGGCCATCAAGGACGGCAATCATCTGTACGGCGGTGTGGCTGCCACCGCATTCGTGGCCAGATACGGTGCAGCCCTGGTCGATCGCTTCATCGAGGGCTCTGGCGCCCACGTGGCCACACTGGGCAACGCTGGAATCCTGGCCCTTATGACCTACGCACTCACCGAGGGTTGATTGCTTAAACTCCAAATTAACTATTTGGCGCAATAAATGAAAGATCAAATTAAATTGTGGTTTTGATTTGATTTACCTACACACCAAAAAAACACATTGCGGTCAAATCGATATGCGCATGGTAAATTTCTGGTCTCTCGGACAAAAAGAGAGGAAGAAGAAATGTGGCGAATTAAATTAAGTGAGTGTATTTCTCAATTCTAAATAGTGAGGGGTAGCGCTTAAAGTTACATGAGTGGGAGGGAGAAAGACACATTAGAGCATATCCAACTGAGGTGCCCGCATATCAAGTCAAAATTGATACCACATAGCATCAAATCGATCATCGTTTCATTTCAAATTTTTGTTGGGTGTAGTACATAAAGAAACCTGATTAAAATCAAATATATTTTTTAAGATTATTTTCAGTTGTCTACACTTCAAAGATGTATAAATTGGTGAATTTTCAAGGAAGTAATACGTTTCTGTTTGGTAAAATCCTTGCGAAAATTCCTTACAAATCCCATACACCTAACTCTTTTTTAAATATAAGTAGATATAAATTTTAAAAACTAAAAAAAATAAATTTTAAGATAATTTTTGGAATCCCTAAAAAAAGAGGGTATCAAAACTTCGCCTTGCTATAGCCAAGTGCCCTTTTCGCTTCAAGCTGCGCTCGCGCGACTTCAAATTGCCAACTTAGTTGTTATTTGTTCGCTGTCTGGCTGAAGGGGCAGCGCGGCAAAGACGCGGATCGTGGGCCGGGGGCTGAAGGACGAGGAGTGAAGGACTCGGGAGGACGCAGGGCAAGGATGAAAGAGGAAGGGCAGGGAGGGAGCAGGGCAATATTCGTGGACGCAGCACTCTGATGGCTCTCACGTCACCACTTCTGCAAATTGCGGCAATAATGCAACAAAGGTTTCTTGGGAAACACATACCAAATTGCATAAGCAAGGCGAGGCAACGGAGGGCGGGTGGTTCTGCCGGAGGGTATGGATGTTCAGTCCTTGGCGACTGAAAGACTGGAAGACGGACGGCGTCAGTCGCTTGGCCGCCAAGGCTCTTGAACCTCCTCCTCGCCGCCCCGCATTTCATTTTCAATTTGATTTTTTTCCTGCCCTTTTTTGCTCTGCTTTGTTTTTTCGCCCCGAAAATCGCCCTGAAAATCACCCAGAAAACCACCCAGAAAACCACCCCCCCCCCCCCCCCCCCCTAAAAACCCCCATGCCCTTGTTTACATTTTTGTTGGCTGTTGCGGTTTCCGCTTTTCGGTCCCGTTTGCGTTTTCGTTTTCGTTTTCGTTGCAACATTTTTGTTTGTAATTTACTTCGGAATGCCGTCGTCGCCTTGTGCGGTTTTCTTAGAAAAATCTCTAGTCGCCGTAATTGCAGTGCCCGCAGTGCCGCCTGTAGTGCTCCAAGTGCTCCTCATACTCCGAACTGCTAGCTGCGACTGCCGACAGGCAAATCAACTGTCACCCAGTTCCTCAGATGCGGGACCACGGGCGGTATGAGCAATTTCGCATTCCTCATACGCCGCGTGGGCCGAAGAAGATGGCGGCGTCGGGGAGGAGGAAGAGGAAGAGGAAGAGAAAGGGGTTGGAGAGCAGCTGGGGAAAGGTATGCGGGTTGCACTTTAAGTTTCCTTCCATTCCATTCATCAGGCCAAAAAGATTAAACTTAGTAAACAACTATAAAACATTTAATAATATTACTTATTACAATTTATTATTTATTATAAATTATTTTCCTTATTTTTTATCCAATCTTTTTCTCTTAAATAAGAATATAAAATATAATTTTCATTAACTAAATGCTTGGATTCGACAGTATTATTTTTAAGCTCCATTTTTTGTAATCCTTGTAGAAGAAAATCGGAATAAATTTAAGGACTTGAGTGGCCAGCAGTTGGCCCAGAAAAAGAACAATAAAGCAGCCTGGTTGGACATATAGAGCTACCACCTTCCATATCTCCTGCCATTCCTTTTTTTTTTTTCTGTTTTTCTGTTGGAAAAAGCGACCACAATGGGCATCCAAAGGCATTGGCAGAGCCAAAAGGGGAAAGCCCAAAATACCAAATCGCCAGGTGGTGGTTACACCTCCGTCTTACTTCCCTTTTTTGGGGCCCGTTGCCACCTACTCTTTTCTGTTCTGTTTGGAACGGCGTTTGTTCCAAACAATTGGCGATGCGACCCACCTGGAAACACCTGAACACCTGAAAACACCCACCCACACCCACAGTTCACTCACTTACTTATTCATTTCCACTCAATCCAACCCGCGCCCTCAGCCTTCCACCCTAATGCTCATTCCCATCCGTTAATTGTCGTTTGTCTGTTGATTCTAGTTGCTAATTTCTGTTGTCCATTGGATCCGCTGGGGTGAACAAGAGATGATGGGGGGTTTTAGGGGGGGGGGGATAGGATTTAGTACCGGCCGCTGGGCACCTTTTGCAAAAGATCAGCGGGCGATTCCCACACGGGTGCCGGAAATGGAAATGGACATGTAGATGGGGGATTCCCCATCAGGCGGTCGACTGTGGGCGTTGGGCTGTTAGGCGTTGGGCCGTGGGCGTGGCATTACGACAGAGGCAGCCGGAAAAAGGTGTTGTGTTGTTGTGGTGTCCTTTGCCCCGCTGCTTTTGTGCGGCAAGCGACAAAAGAAAGCCACTGGCAGCATTTACCAACACCATCGGGTCGGCACACTTAGCTAAAAAAGATGCGATTGCTAATTTGTTGTTCCTTGGCCTTCATTTTAGATCCTTTCTTCTTTAAAAACATAAAAAATATTATTTTCTTCTCGTTTCATTAACTTTAATTTGTTTATTATTATTATACGCACAGAAAGCATTAATCCCTTAATTAAGAAAACATTTCATTAGTTTTGAAAAATTAAGTTTTATTTATTTGATGTAGGAATTTAAGTGTCGGGTGCACAGATAAATTGTAAAATTTAATACAAGCAACTGATGAAAATAATATTATAGTTATGGTATAATATCTAATTAATTATTACAATTTATATAGTTTATTTAAGAATCTTTAGTATAAGTCGACCAGTTTAAAGTATGTCAGTATCGATATTTTCGATATTTTGACAACATCGATTCGATAATATCGATATTTTCGATATTTCAACAATATCGATTTGATAATATCGATGATTTGCAGGGAAAACATAAATTAAATATCGAGTAATAGCAAACCCTCGATATTTTTTCAAGCTCTAGGCTTGATATCACCTGAAAATACCTCTTGAAATATTACATCAGTTTACCTCGATGCAAAAGGTTCCTCCAGTTTTTTCTCCCAGTTTTTCCCCCAGTGCAACACCCAGCATCCAGAATGGGAAACGTAGGACAGGGCACAAAGGACAGAAAACGGCGGAGCATCCAACGATATTATGAGCATAGGATTGCTGGCTCCCTCGAAATCGCCTTGATTCCTTGGTCGCCGTCTCTCCGATTGCAATTAATTCTGGGTATTCGCATCACGTTCCGGATCCCATCACCAAACAATTTCATTCGTATTAAATGCAATGATGAAAGTGAAAACGCAATCTGCGTTCACCCAATACATACACACGTATGTATAACCCACCCCCCATTTAATTCAGCCATCCAGTCGAGACGATATTCGGATATTTGGCTGGGATCGAAGTGGGAATGCCCTTTGGGATTAGACTCTGACCGAAAATGAAACTAAGATGAGTTATTACAGCATAGTGCAACAAGTTTAAATAAATATATAAATTTAAAAGAAAAGAGAGATTTAAATTTCACTTATAAAGGCCCCTAAAAGTATGCTACGATTTATGTTGTTTGATGTTCAATATTTTACAGCCCATTTCTTTGTAAATGGTTTCAAGTCTCTGAAAATTACGAGATAATATATTAAGGATTCATAATGTTTCAATATTTTAATAAAAAAGAAACGTTAAAAGAGATCACTATCTACATTATTCACGGTCATACTTATTTTACAAGGATTTATTTTACTTTGGTAATATTTTACAATATTTTACAGCCTTTTTCATTGTAAGTGGTTTCAAATCTCATAAAATTACGAGGTAATATATTAAGGATTCATAACGTTTTAATATTTTAATACAAAATAAACGTTAAAAAGGATCACAATCTACATTATTTACGGTCCTACTTATTTTAAAAAGATTTATTTTACTTTGGTTTTAACATTTTCTTAAATATTTTAAATATTTTTATGTTTAGGTAAGATCCTCCTTGAATTCTAATTCCCAATTCCCGTTCCTCTAATCTTTGTTCCTTCGTCTTGTAATTTTATTATTGTTATTTGCGAAAGTCTCCTCCCTTATTTTCGGTTTTTAAACAATGTTGCCGACAACATTGAAGTACACCTGCAGAGACTTCCCCTTTGTATCAGTCTGCGTTCCATTAGGATATTTGCCATGCGTCCTGTGGTGACGCCGAGTGAATTCTTTTCTCCGCTCCTCACAGCCATCAAATAAAGACGATTTAATTTCATTAATTTGCACACACAAAGGGGGCGGAGGAGGGGGCGTGTCCCAGGATCTTCACACCTCCGAAAAGGGGGCAGGACTTTGGCCACTTTTGTCGCCTGTCTCTCCCCCCAAACCAAATGCCTTTCATCCACAAAAATGTTCTCTTAATTTTTGTAATTTGTTGTCTTGCTGTAAGGACTGCAGAAGATTCTGTGGTTTGGGTGGTGAGGGTGGTGGGTCACCGGAGTAATGGTTTTAATATCAGCTATCAGGACATCAGCCCCAGTTTGTGGTCTCTTCAATTCGTCGCAATGAGATTTGCATATTGTGGAAGTGATGCCATCATGAAGGGCAGGGGTTTTGGGTACCCAGCTCTTACCCATTCCCCAATCCCCCCGGATGATGTGGAAAAAATTCCATTCTGCCCAGATTCGGGCAATGACTGGCCAAAAAAAAAAGGAGGAGAAAAAATACAAAACAACCAAATCCAAATCCAAACGTAACGAAACGAAACCCAAACAAACCAATACCAAAAGCGTAGGAAATAAAAGCTGAGGGCAAAGTTACCTCTGAGTGTCGGTGGCATTTAGTGACGGAAAGCATCTAGAAAGACCCCATGGGCACTTATATTCCGATTCCAAATCCGAATCCGAATCCTTGCCATGGTTACATTTTTATACCCACTAGGAAACACCGAAAGGATCTTTGTAGCCTTTAAAGAGTATATATATACCAAGCGCGGATCCACGGGGGGAATGTGTCCACTCGACTAAAAAGGGAAAGGAAATGGGGTATTCTAAAAGTATGCAACTAAATTTTTTTTTTCTGAAATCTCCCTTACAACCAAATCTTGTAGGTATAAGTAACTGAAAAATCGATAAAAATATTTAAAATTAATAACTGCATATTGAATTCAAAGTTTATTTGAATGAAATATAAAAACGAAACTTGTATTAAAAGACATAAGAATACCTAAATTTAATATTTTTCGCTTAGTTTTTATTAACTTTAAATTTGGAAATATTAAATTCAACATTGATGGTATATTCACATACTTTAAACATAAACTTCGATTCAATGACATAAAATATTTAGAGTAAATATGAATTTTAAATTCTCAATTGAATATTCAAACTAAATGGTATATTAAAATCGTTATATGATATATTAAAATCCAATAGATCTAGAACACCCCCAAATTAGAGGGTACGAAAAGTGGTACCTGTTCACATGATGCTAGCATATTCCCCCAGAATTTCGATGCGGAGTTGGGTGTGCAGATTTAAAGGGGGGAAAGGGGGCGGTGGCGGTACGAAAGGGGCGTGACCCTCTCAGCTTAGCATGAAAGCCCGTCAAAATATTGCCTACGAAATTAATTTTGACACATGCCACAATGAGTGAAGGCTTTGTCCAGAACATCCGCAATCCTGAGTCCGGATGAGGGGTAAGTGGCACGCGGGTGGAGCTGCTGCGGCTGTCAGGTGTCGCCGCGCTCCGACTCAAAATTATATAATATGTTAGCACTCTGCCGTTGCCGAGATGTGTGAGCTAATTCCAATGACTGTGAGTCCCTTAAAAGGCAGCCAGGTACACATATGCTTGGCCATTAACTGTCGAACAGCCCAACAATCACAGCTAAATGCGGCTAAAGTTGATTAATAATGAAGCTAATACTTCATGATTTATTTAAGTTGTCAGTCTAAAATCAATAGACAGTGTTTAATAAAAACCTTTCATTTAAAAAGGATGCTTTAATTGAAATTGTTGGCTTTGCATTACATTGAAGATTTCAAAGTTTTACAAATTAAATGCGTTTTAATGCGAATGTATAATTTCTAGAAAGAACAAGAAAGGAAGCTAGCTTCGGCCAGCCGAAGCTTATACACCCTTGCAGATAATTCCTATTAATGACTAATTTTCCGATCGTTCCTATGGCAGCTATATGATATAGTTGTTCGATATTGATAAAATTAAAATCGAAATTCGAAAACATTTAAAAAGACTCATATCCCAGAGTAGAAGAGAATACAATAAAAGTCAACGAAGCAATAATTTATTTCCTATTATATTTCCATTAATTTTCCGATCGTTCCTATGGCAGCTATATGATATAGTCGTCCGATTTTGAAAAAAATTTATTCGAAATTCAGGATTAGATAAAAAATGGCATTTCCAAAAGTAGGAGGTTCTAGGTTCAAAAACACCCAAGATATAATTTTTTTTCATTTTTTTTCATTGTTTTTTCCGGATATTCCTATGGGAGCTATATGATATATACTATGTTTATACGATGACATTCACGCTTTCTTGAAAGCGCGATCTAGAAATAACCCCTGTTTATACGACAACCGAGAATTCATGCTTTTGTTCACTCTCAGCTGATAAAGATGCCAGACCGGTAAAAAAGGTAACCTTCAATACCTCTGAGTAGAGAAATTGCCTATGAAGGGCTTTCAATTTCTAGCGATCTGGCAACGTAGATAATTTTTAACAGAGTTACCAGAGCTGGGCACCACCAATTCACGCTTTGAGGCTGAAATCATAGTCAACTTTCGTGTGTTGCCGAATTCACGAAATGGCGTTTATACAGACACGAATCGGAAGAAAGCGTGAAATGATAGCGTGAATTCGGCATCGTATAAACACAGTAATAGTTGTCCGATCCGGCTCGTTCCGACTTATATACTACCTGCAACAGAAAGAAGACTTTTGGGAAAGTTTTAGCCCGATAGCTTTAAAACTGAGAGACTAGTTTGCGTAGAAACAGACAGACGGACGGACAGACGGACAGACGGACATGGCTAGATCGACTCGTCTAGTTATGCTGATCAAGAATATATATACTTTATGGGGTCGGAAACGTCTCCTTCACTGCGTTGCAAACTTCTGACTGAAATCATAATACCCTCTGCAAGGGTATAATAAGTTAATTGGTCTATCATATCCTAAGTTAGCCAAATAATAGTTGTGTAAATACTTTCATGAGCTGTAGCTTATATATTTAAATCTTAAGTTAGCTTCTTAGTTTTTTTAAGTCTATTATAACGTCGAAAAACTACCCACACACTTATGAAAAAGACAAAAAACAATTGGCATTCGAATTAGTGACGAGACACAAAGAGGAATCGACGTGTGCCCAATGCAAGAAAAGCGTGTGACCGCGGGCATGCTTTGTGACTTATCGACTAAGCAGCACCCGTGTTATAGACTGTTAGGATCACCGATCAGATTTTCGATCGAACGTGGCCTTTCTCCATCGATCGCTCCGAGCGACTGTGTCACACACATTTACACACTCCCCAAAGCCACACCCACATACACAGGAACAGAGCTGCAGAAAAAAACAGTATCCAGCTCGTGATTCTATATATATATTTTCGTATCAAATCAAGAAGGAGCCGTGAAGGAGCGACGGCGAAGGATTCGTGGGCCACGAAGGGAATGGGCACGGCTGCCTCCCGCCACCTGACCGCCGAGGAGCTGCTCGAAATCCAGGCGGAGACGGGATTCTCGCTGGCGCGACTCGACTATCTGTATGGCCACTATCAGTCGCTCGATCGCGACTCCGAGGATCGGGTCCTGCGAAGCGAACTGCTGCGCGTGCCGCCGGTGGCCGCCCATCCGCTGGCCGAGCGCCTGGTGGACGCCATGCTGCATCCGTCGCTGGGCTTTCGGCATTTCGTCAGCGGACTGGCCAACTTCCGGCGCAGCGAGCCGCTCGACCGGAAGTTGGCCTCCACTCTGCGGCTCTTCGACGAGGACGGCGATGGGCTGCTGAGCGCCGATCAGTGCCACGCCCTCTTGGCCCGCCTACCGGCGACGCGGAGGGAGCTGCGCGCGATGCGCTGGCGACTCAAGCAGATTCTCGAGGAGAAGGACAAGCTGGACTCGGAGGACTTTGGCCACATCACCAGGGGTCTGGACCTCGAGCAGAGTCTCTCGCTGCGATTCCACTGAATTCACACCCACATATATCAGCCACACACACATATATATATACACGGAGATACTCACACACCCTCAACGCCAGTGAATTGCATATCCTTTCGCCGCTCGCATAACATCACGTTGCGAAACTTTTCACATAAACGCAAAAGTTAAGTCATTCCTGAAAATTGTTTCTTGAATTTACTCGCGCACTTGCGCCGCTCCTTTAGGTGGGCGGCTGGTGGGCGGAGGGGGCGTGGCGGGCCTGGGAATATGAGCACTCCTCCTCAATGGCACTTGAGCTCGTTCTCATGCCAGTCATGACTTTTGTGTCCTTAACCAGGCAGCATACATATACATACGGATGCCCTGGCTCCTTTGCGACACTGGCCAAAAAAAGGGGTCATATTCTAGGAAAAATATAAGTTTAAGCTTTAAAGTGATTATCATTCCACAAAGATAGAATTTATTCCTTATTTTTTGGGATAAACGGTTGAGTACATTGAGGGAAAGATAACAGGAACTTATTCGAGGGTTAAAAAATAACCATTAAAAATGAAATATTTTAATAAAACAAAAAATATATTGAGGGAAAGATAACAGGAACTTAATCGAGGGTTAAAAAAAACCCCATTGAAAATGAAATATTTTAATATAATAAAATATATATTGAGGGAAAGATAACAGGAACTTATTCGAGGGTTAAAAAAAACCCATTAAAAATGAAATATTCTAATAAAATAAAAAATAAAAGTAATCGATTATTGAAACGTAACTTTTTTAAGTGATTATTGTAGAAATATGATTTAAAGATTATCTCATTTCCATGTATTTTATCAAGACACACGTCAGTATTATTATAGAAAATCATACTTTTAAAAAGTAGATTAGTACATTCTACCTATAAAGATTTTTGCAAGTGCCTTAACTCCGGAACTAGACCATCTTAGACCCACACTCGACCCACTTGAAGCTATTCTCTTTTCACCTTTCCACGGGCAAGTTCTGTTTAATCCGACATTTGCTCATTTGCTCTGGTTGAGGTCACCTGTTACGGTACGGCACGTGTGTGTGTGTGCGTGTGGGGGTCGGGGTCACCAGCTCCTCTACGAGGTTTTTGGTCGGGCAACTCATTTAAGCAGTCGCTGGCTCATCCATCATATTGAGTAATTGGCCCGTCGATGTAGCGGGGTTCGATTAAACTTGTGGCTAATTCAGTGGATGGAGTGGTGACCCTGAAAAGTGGTTTTTACTAGATATTAAATGTTAAAGTATTTTAATTAACTGCTAGAGATAAATATTTATGGCTAATTGGGTGCCAAGTCATAATATTCAGAAACTATTATAAAAGCTGGAAAAGAAAAGGCAGGATTAAGAAATGCAAACGCAAAGCGAAAGAAATAATCCAGAGAATATGATTTCATGTGGCCTTTGTCCTTGGCTTCCACTTTATCCCCAAGCCACTTCACACTTGCTCATAGATTTCCATTATGAAATTAGACCGGATCAGGGTCTTTTCAGTGCGGACAAATCGCATTGTAAGGGAGATTTCAGCTGGGATTTCGCGGAGATTTTGCGGGTGACAGCTGGTGGGGATTGGATTGGATTGTCGTGAAAGGTGCGAGATGGAAAGGTGGCCTCTCCATCCGCTGAGCTCCGTCCTATGTCCGTTTCACTTTGCTGGTTTTTGCAACTGATTGCATTTTTATCCCTTTTATACACAAAATCCATGAAATATGCACACTAACTCATGCGTATTTTATAATAATAAAAGCGCACGGTAAAGTGCCAGGCAGGCAGGGAGTTAGGGAGTCAGGGGAAAACGGAGGAGGAAGGGAGTGCATCGCGGAACTGGCTGTCAGTTGTCCCCATTCCCAATCCTGCATCCCGAATCCTGAATCCTGCATCCCCCTATTCCCATCCATGGCAAAGACAAAGGATGCAGGCGAGCGGAGCCGATGGGATTGGATCGGGACAGACAGCTGGCATCCACTGGGAAGCCAGACAGCTGGGACTTCCCAGGACCCCCTTCCCCCCTTCGCAGTAAATCTCCTCACATGCGCCCAGGTGGGCAACTTGTTAACGTTGCTCCGTTGCTGCCGCGCTTCATCCACCTGACACATGGCAAATCGGTTCTCCCGACCGCCGACACCATCAGCATCCGTCGAGGATGCGGCGTGTGTAACAAGGTTAGCTTAGCGGCTTACCCGGTCAAGACAGCCCCAACAACTCACCCTCCGTGCGGGTAAATATTTTAAGGATGTGTTACCACCTATTTACCATCGTTTCCGTTTCCGTTCCTCCGCCTTCCCTTGTTTAGTGAAGGCTTCAAGTGCCGCCTAAGCCATCCCATCGCATGGGTTCAGAAGATCAGAGCAAAGGGTAAAGTTGGGGGTTCAGAGAACAGGCCTTCGGATTTCAACATAGTGGAAACACGAGCGTAGACTGAATTTAACCCCTAGTTGCCTTTTTTTGGTACTTTATTTTGTATTTGAAATAGTTACTAAATAAGTTAGATCTGGAAAAGGTTCCGATCGATTTATGTTCTTATAACTTTGATAATAGAAAGTATTGAATAGAGAAAACTATTATCCTTCAGACTCTGAAAGATAATAAAAATAGATGGTGGATGATAAGGCAGCATTATCTCCCAGAGTTTTTATGAATTTCCCAGACCACTTGGACCGATGGTTTTTTCAAGGCAAACGTATAAGCCGATCGGTCCATTGAGAAATTCAAGGGGCAAACAAGCTTTCCGAGAGAAAAAAGAGGGACTGAGAATTAAAATATAAGAAACTTGTTTCAGTTTAAATATTCAGTTTAAGTCCTAAAATTACTAACCCATTGTTGTGATATTTACTTTCATTTTGGTTAATTTTTTTCACCGCTGAATAGCATGTTTGGTGTTTTCTTCCATTTTCTTTTAAATACATTTAAAGCCACTGCTCATACAATTTTTAATGATTTTCGAATCATTCTTTGAGGTCCGCTTTGAAATACAACCAGATTGTGAATGAGCCTGTTAAAGAAATATCCTAATGGGATTGTTCAAGTAATTATATTAAGTCTAAAGCAAACTCTTTTAGGTATTTTTCATCTAGATAATAATATAAAATATGCGGAATATAAGATATATCGTATGATTCTATAGTCAATACTTACAGTTCTTGATTTAATTTGGCGAAGAATATCTGGCTGGTTATCAGGCGGGATAATTGCACCCCCTTCTGTGGCACCCCCTTTTTTTGGTGCGCCACTGGTTCAAAAGCCTGCGGCTTTGATTGCCTCGCTGATCAATCGAGGCAATGCCAATCAGTGATTGAGCCGATGGTTTGGCCAACTGGGCCGCGGGCGTAATTCAATCACCCTTTTTTCTCTTTTTTTTTGGTCCACCCTGCCCAAATAATTTCGCTTACAATTTGCCATATTTTGTGTCACGATTTGTCTTCGTTGCAAGTTTTATGCATCGCGGTTGGTTGTTTTTGGGATGTGAAAATTGGGGGTGTGAATGGAAATGGTGGTAAGGTGGTTGGAGGGTGAAATAAGAGGAAGCAAAGAAAGCTGCATGTGCAGGATTCGCCGCCTCCTGCGCCAGTCCCTTATCCTTTTTATGCTTCTGCAGCTGCTTAAACGTGTTTCAAATACGCAATTTCCTCCCACCCGATGAGAGCTGAATTTGGCGTGAATTTGGTATGCGAATTTGCTATGTCGACGACTGAGGCGACTGAGGGGCAACTGGGGGAAGTGGCTCCTCGAAGCTCCTCGGAATACGAATTTCACATTTTTCGCGCTTCATTTTATTAGACATCATATAAACATGTTATACCACTGTCGGCTGGCTCACACTACCCGGAACCACAATTGCGGTTACAATAATAGTGGTGTCGCTATGGCTATGCAAATAAAATGAAAATAGTTTGCAAGGTGCGTAGGTAGTTTATACACTCATAAAAATAATTTTCTACATTTTAGAAAATCGCCCTAAAAAAATTTTCGCCCTTGAACTGAGAAAAATTTTCTATTTTCACGACAAATTTGCCATAAATTCAAGGCAGGTGACCATAAAAATATCTTTTTAGGGTTAATTTTTCTATTTTTCTAATATTTAGGGCGATTGTTTTTGATTTGCTTCGTTTTGACCTTTTCTAAATCCAACGGCGAATTGCCCTAAATTTTTCCCTACAATTTTTCTAAACACAAGGGCGATTTGCCCTAAAAATCACTCAAAAAGTGTGAAATTCGGTAGCCCAGCGGTCTAATCACTTGCGCTTTCAACTTTGCTATATGAAGACTACGGTCGTGGGGTTGTAGGTTCGACCCCTGTGTGATTCAACTTAATTTTTTTTTTTTTTTGTAAGATTATAATACTAAGGACAAAACGGTCCTAATTGTCACAGTCGCCAGGAAAAAAATATAAGGTTTAGTTGCCTTTTGTCAAATTATAACGTAGACCTCAAGAAAATAAGATGTCTGCAGAGCTTGTACGTCGCCTTGCGCGATGGGTCTGTGGTGCAGCGGTAGGACGTTAGACTCTAAACCGAGAGGTCGTGGGTTCGATTCTCGCAGTGACCAAAAAAAGTAAGTTGTTTTTTCTCCTCATATTTATTTCCCTAATTCGTTTACAAACATGATTTTTCAGTTCTAACGGCTGTGCGTGCTGTATAGGTAAGGCCCCTCTTAACGCAGCTCCCATATAGCTACACACCAATACAATAATATGAAACGGTGTCCTCCTCCGATGTTGTTTAATTAAAGCAGTCCCAGTTCCCAGAATATACACCATTAAAGTACATGCTTCCCAAATTCAGTTAGGCATGCTCAAACACGATTTTTTGTAATTTGTCTAATTTATTAGGGCATTTGCCTTTAAAAGCAGAAAATTCGCCCTTACTTTTAGAAAAATATACCTTAAAGTTATGGCAAATCACCCTAAAAACAGGAAAATATTTCTCAATTCAAGAAAAATCACCCTTTTTTAGAAAATTTTTCTAAATACACGGGCGAATCGCCAGCGGATACGATTTATGGGCGATTTTCTTAATCCACGGGCGAAAAGTCAGTTTTTTAGGGCGATTTAGGGTAAACATTTTTATGAGTGTAGCATATTTGAATAATTTATAAATGGCTTTGAGGCATCATTGTAATAATGGTTTTAAATGTAGAAAAAAAACTGGCAGTTGGTAGGATTTTAATAAAATTACGTTGTTTTATAAAATACTAGTTATTGGTAGTGAAACAAATATTTATTTGGAGCTGGGGTCAGTTAGGGAGAAATCAGATCTAAGCAAAAGCCCACACATTAGTAAGAATATTTGAAAAAAGAATGAAAACAAGTAGCTTTACTGGTTTGGCCTATTGAAAGATTCTTTAAATTTAAAACAAGAAAGGAAGCTAGCTTCGGCCAGCCGAAGCTTATATACCCTTGCAGATAATTCCAATTAATGTCTAATTTCCCGATCGTTCTTATGATATAGTACTTCGATATTGATAAAATTAAAATCGAAATTCGAAAACATTTAAAAAGAGTCATATCCCAGAGCAGAAGAGAATACAATAAAAACCAACGAAGCAAGAATTTATTTCCTTTTATATTCCCGTTAATTTTCCGATCGTTCCTATAGCAGCTATATGATATAGTCGTCCGATTTTGATAAATTTTTTTTCGAAATTCAGAATTAAATAAAAAATGGTATTTCCAAAAGTAGGATGTTATATGTTCAAAAACAAACAGGATATAATTTTTTTAAAAAGTTGTATGTATACATTGAAAAAATAAAAAATCCTCATTAGTTGCTTGTTATTTTAATTATTGTTTGAATTGTTTTAAATTTACTATCAAAATATATAAATTAATTTCAAATTAAAAAAAATGAAGAATAAATAATGATATTAAAAGTAAATAATAAGAGCATGGTAAAAGCAATCAAATCAAACTAAATTGAGTTAAATTATTTTATCAAAGTGCTACCAATAAAATATGATTTAAAAGTTAAACGGGAAACTCTGAAGGAAAATAACCAACTAACACAATTATAAATTTTGGCTGATGGTGATACCGTTTAAAAATGTGGCCCCACAACGCTTGGAGATCTGAGATTTTCTGTGCGAGAAAAAGGATTAAAGGAACTGTCGCCGCTGCAGTTGCTTTCATTTGGCTCGTCCTCGGGCCTCAAGCATATTTATTATCATGTCGAAGTGTTATCCTTGCTGGCCTTTGGCCCACTGTTTGGCCAGGACGAGGAGCAGCAGGACGAAAAGGAGCAGCAGGAGCAGGAGTTGCTGCAACTGTTGTTACTCTTCATGTTAACATGTGTTCAAATCGTTAAGGCGAGAACTTTGTGCAAAATTATTTGCTACAAAACACTCGATTCGTGTTTGCGCCTGGCTGCCTGCCTGCTATCGCTATGGCCATCTCTTTCGCCATCTCTATCTCCATCTCGTTCTACATCCCAGTATCCCAGGATCCTGTATCCTGGCTCACACACTTGGGCGCCAAACAACACACACAACAGCTCATTGAGTTTTGGAAAAGTTGTTAACATGAACATTTGATGTCACAACATTGCCTGCCCCTTCCGGTTCGCCCCTTTCCCGTTCGCCCTTCGACTTTCTTTTCCGAGTGTGTGTTCTGGGTGTCCTGGGTGTCCTCGGTGTCCTGGATGGGCGCATCCTTGAACGGTGACATAAGAGGAGACCCAAAACCGGGTCCGATCCAAGCGTATCCTTTTTTTTTTGCGCCAAAAGCACCCAAAATGCACAAAACCGTTACCAAAACTTGCCCCAAAAAAACCCCCTTTCACTTTTGTAGAACCCCCCCTCCCTTTTTTGGCCAGTGCAAAAGTGCCAGTAACAAAAACAGCAACAAAAAACAGAAACAAAAAACAACAACAAAAACAGTAACAATGACAATGGCCAAAAAAGAGTAGAAACTGAAATGAAAACAGCGACGGGGAAAACAAAAAACTTTTACACTTAGCAGACTAAATTGTCTACAAATTTAGTTAATTTATGTTATTTATTTAGTTAGTTATCGCTTTTGCCTGTTGTTTTCAGAGGGGCGCTGGGAGGGGGGTTAGATTCTGATTCTGAATTGCCATTCAGAATGTGAAGGATACACAGGTTGTCTGGTTTCGTTGTTTGCCAAAAGGTAGTGAAGCCTAATCCGTAATGATCCCTTAATTGAGGCTAATTGGCACTAAGCACTCCGATTTCCTTTATTATTTCGTCCAGCTGTGTGAGTCGGTACATTTTGAGCTGTTATTAGTGATTTATTCTTTCTCACTCGTTTTATTTCCATTCCTAGAGGCCCAATGACACTTGCTTTAAGTTCAACTGACTGACTGACCGGCTGGCTAGATTTATTGGGCCACAGGGATTTATAGAAAGTATAGAACACAGAGCTTAATGCATGGCATTTATAGCAGAATAAGTGTAGTTTTGGTTTTTCTTGTAAGTTTTACAGATTTACAATTAAATTTATTTTATTATTTTGTATTTAAGATAATATTTAAAACGTAAAATATAAGGTAATAATTTCATAATCATATCTCCTAAGATCAAGCAAAAAAGCCTCTTGACGAGATGAAAAACCCGTGACGATCGCACCTTCAACTTAAAAATATATGATATGATTTTGTGAAGAAAAATAATTATAAATTTGACTAAATAAAATAGCTTACTTAAATGTTCTCATTTGTTTCGCTTTAGAAAAATATATAAATTTTCCATTCACTAAGACAGCAAATCCCAGAAAAACTCCTGTTTTTACAATAAATCCTTAATCCTAAATTTCAAAAACAAAGCCAAAGATTGTTGAACTATGAAATGAGTTCGCTGAAAGCTGGGGGATAGAATCGAAATTCCACCTCCCAGAATCAGCGACAGTTTTTCAGGCTGAGGTACTTGCTATTTTAGAAGCAGCCAAGCTTTCGATTCAGCAATGCCTCAGGAATACCAAGGTACGGATATACTCGGATAGCCAAGCGGCTATCAAATCTCTCGCAGCAGCAAGAACCAACTCGACACTAGTAGCCGATTGCAAGTCGGCTCTCAACATACTAGCAACAAACAACCATGTACAGATAACATGGGTGCCAGGGCACAATGATATACCAGGAAACGAAAAGGCGGATGAACTTGCACGAAAGGGGTCGGCAGACGACTCCTATACAACTAGTCTACCTGAATCCCTTAATACAGTCCAAGCAAGGATTCACGAACACTACAAAACACTAGCTAGTAAAAGTTGGTCAGAAAAGCAGGGTCTCAGGAGATCAAAGCTCTGCTGGCCAACCATCAATAGCAAGAGAACTCGAGAACTAATATCCAAAAGCAAAAGGGATATTAGAAGGATCACGGCACTCATCACAGGCCATTGGGCCATTGGCACGCAAGCCATGAAGATGGGGCTTCCGTACAATGCTAATTGCAGGAGCTGCAAAGAAACAGACACACAGGAGACACCTGAGCACATGATGTGTCATTGCCCAGCACTAAACCATATCAGGGCGAGATACTTCGGGGCGTATCAGCTGGAATCATTGGGAGAAATAGGAAAGCAGAGGATAACTGCAATCCTAGGTTTTCTAAATGATGCAGGCTGGTACTGAAGAGAACGCGGAGACAACAATTTACGAGGGTGTGGATCAAAACGGAGCTCAGCTCTACTTGGAGGCTCTCAGAGAGGACCTCACCACTTCTACCTACCTACCATGAAATGAGTTGGTGATAAAATTCCTTTAATTAATTTCTATTTTCATAACCCAAAGTCTTCACAATTCTATTTTTATTTGGTGGCAGTTGGTATTAAGACCTTAATTAATGACGCAGGGATACTGATACTGAAAAATTATTTATAGGACAGAAAGTATACATATGTGAAATTGTGTGAGTGTTAATCGACTGGCGATGAGTTGATATTGCTGCTTTCGAAGGCTGCTGCTGATGGAGGAGGTTTTATTGGTCTGGCTGGGCTGAAAAGAAGTGGCGAATCCAGACAGCCCCTCGGAGGAATCGGAATCGGAGGGAAGGGAGGGCAGCCCAGCCAGCCAGACAGACAGACAGACTCTGCGAACTGCCGACAGGCCAAAATGATTGCAGACAAATATTGGCAGAGAAATCCGCGTTTATTGTACACTTCACACACACACACGAAATGCAGGAGGTAAAGGTAAAATGCGTAACTTTAATGCAAACAGAAAACAGGAAACAAAAAGGCAAGCCAACAGAGGAAATGTTTATGAAAAAGGGCCATAAAGTACTTACGTATTCATAACATAAGGGTGAAAACAAGAAACTGTTCACTTTTCATCCCGTTTATCCAAATGTGCAGGTGTTAAACATTTATTATTGTGGCTTCTGGCCTTTAAGTCAAACGAAACACAGGCCTTTTACTATTGGGAGTTGAATTTCAGCCGCCTTCCTACTCTTATTGATATGCTACTTTTTAAGTTTATCACTCATACGTAGTGTTGGTCAGCCAAGCAACAATATCTGCAAAATGACTATCTATGCGTTTCAAAACACATACGATACATGTCTTACATTTTTCCAACTTGAAAATTGTAATTTTAGCCGTATTTATGTAGTGTGAAGTGGGGGTAAAGGTTATAGAAATGGCCAACACCAACATACATTCCTTACAAATCTTTCGGGGCAATAACTACACTTCTAAACACTTGCATCAACGGCTATGAAAATTGAAACAAATTCGATACGGAGGTTAAGTGAGCGAGCAAAGGAGCCGAAAGTGAGGGGGCTTAGCAGCAAAAATCATCGAAAGGCCAAGCCAACCGCAAAAATACACAAGAAATTACGGTAGTCGACTACAAGATACTCACTAGAAAATGAAAATGGCCGCTAGATGTGAAAAATATGTTTACAAATTGTTTTGAAAGAGACTTCTGTTTAAACCGAACTATTTTAGCGTATAAATAATACAGGCTATCTATCTGATAAAAGGTCGATCGAGTTTTATATGATATTCATCGCTAAGATAAAGAATTTGGTTTATAAATCAAAAGATAGACGTATATAAGCATATCTGCATACTCGTAGAGTAAAAGGGTATATTGTATTCGTGCAAAAGTTGGTCTGTTCGTCTGTATAAATACCTATCGAAATGTAGAAGAAATTTTTCAAATCGGACCATTTGTTAAAAAGTTATGCGCGATCAAAGTTGTATATATCTATCTAATAAATAATAATAAATTGTAAATACTCATTTGTAGATGTGGATTCAGCATTTGTATATCTTATTTAGAGGACGAATGCCTCCATACATTGTTATTCACTTGAAACCAATGCAAACCACACTTATTCCCTGAAAGTAAGGGGTGTGTTAACCTCAAAGGAGATGCGTGGGGCAAGGACGAAAGGTGGAAGGAGTGGGTGGCTAACAGGCAGACAGAGACGGTGACCCACACAGCCAAGCCTCGAATATGGATGGGTTTTGAGTGCTTGTGTGTGTGTGCCCCCATTCAGACATTTATTTATGCTTGTATTTATGCATATTTTGTGCAGAAATGTCGGCAGCATTTTCGCACATTTTCGTTACCCCTGAGCCCGAGATTCGGTCGGTGATTGCTTTTCGACCACTCGCCGTTATTCCCGTTAACACCAGCGGTGATCTTTGACCTCGCCTGTTGGTTGTTGGATGTTGGATGTCTGATGTCTGACGGTCGTTGGCTGTTGGCTGACCGCTGAAGTGGCACTTATCTTGGGCTCGGCCACCGGGGAACTTTGTCAAACAATCAACGCAAACGCTTTCCACACTCCGAAAACGGTTGCAATGAGATGTGGGAAAAATTCTTCGAACCGTTGGTCATTTGAGTCAAATACTCGGGGTCACAGCTACATTTTTATACCCGTTACTCGTAGAGTAAAAGGGTATATTGTATTCGTGCAAAAGTATGTAACAGCTAGAAGGAAGCGTTTCCGACCCCATAAAGTATATATATTCTTGATCAGGGTCACTAGCCGAGTCGATCTAGCCATGTCTGTCTGTCCGTCTGTCCGTCTGTCTGTCCGTCTGTATGAACGCTGAGATCTCGGAAACTATAAAAGCTAGAGGTATGGTATTTGGCATGAAGATTCTTGGAGTTCCTACGCAGCGCAAGTTTGTTTCCAGAAGGTGCCACGCCCCCTCTAACGCCCACAATATCTAATATACGATTTTAAAAATTTAAATATTTCGGAAAAGTAAAAATGCAGTTTTGTTGTGCTTATCAATACCTATCGAAATGTAGAAGAAATTTTTTTAATCGGACCATTCGTTAAAAAGTTATAGCTGATCAAAGTTTATATCTCCATCTCCCTCGCACTCCCTTTAGCCGAGTGACGGGTATTAGATAGTCGGGACACCAACCCGACTATAGCGTTCTCTCTTGTTTTAAGCATGCTTGTGCGGATACTAGGGGAGAAATCTGTAGGTTGGGACGGTCTGTAAGTTGGGACACTCTATTTTCTCAAAACTTTTCCACTAAAAATTTAAAAAAAAAATTTTTTTTGAGTCAGTTTTAAAATTATTTTTTTGTTTTCCCAAAGAAAAAAAAATTTTTTTTGTTTTTTTAAGCTTATAGAGGAACCTTTCGATCAGTACTAGTTTCATGATGTTTCATAAGTGAATGTCGAAATTGCAGACTAAAAACCAAAGGTGTACCAACCTACAGACCTCTCCCCTATATATTTATAAAACTCATATCACATTAAAATAATATAAACAATAATTAGCCTTGGCAGAAAATTAATAATAACGTGTTTTGTATTTGCATCCCTTAATTATCGAGTGTATGATAAATAAAATAAAAATAAATATAAGACAAAAATAAATAAAAACAAGAGAGAACGCTATAGTCGGGTTGGTGTCCCGACTATCTAATACCCGTCACTCGGCTAAAAGGATTGCAAGGGAGATGGAGATATGAACTTTGATCAGCAATAACTTTTTAACGAATGGTCCGATTAAAAAATTTCTTCTACATTTCGATAGGTATTGATAAACACAACAAAACTGCATTTTTACTTTTCCTTAATATTTAAATTTTTAAAATCGTATATTAGCTATTGTGGGCGTTAGAGGGGGCGTGGCACTTTTTTGAAATAAACTTGCGCTGCGTAGGAACTCCAAAAATCTTCATGCAAAATGCCAATCCTCTAGCTTTTATAGTTTCCGAGATCTCAGCGTTCATACAGACGGACAGACAGACGGACAGACGGACAGACAGACATGGCTAGATCGACTCGGCTAGTGATCCTGATCAAGAATATATATACTTTATAGGGTCGGAAATGCTTCCTTCTAGCTGTTACATACTTTTGCACGAATACAATATACCCTTTTACTCTACGAGTAACGGGTATAATAATAAAGATCTTTTGTTTAAATCTAGTCATGAAATGAAATACCCTAAAAGAGATTGAGGATGGGAAAAACAAATTATAATCGAAAACAAAACCACATTGATCATCATCAAAACCATAACCTTTTTTATTCATTGATATTCTTTTGTGTTGATGTTAATGCTGTAGTAATTAATGGTTTCTTCTAAACATGTATAATATGCTTGATTTATTAACATTGTCCTGTTTCACCATTTTCCTCTTGAAAACTCTAAATTTAATCTAACAAATTCCGTTCTATTTTTTTTGAGGAAGTAGTCCCTATTCCTATTCCTTTAAACTTAGTAAGCTAGAACAAAAAGCATTTATCATGTAGTAACTGTCAGAGTGTCAAAGCATTATTTCTAAGCCTTTTCTTCATTTCAAATCGACTCTTCTCTCCATCCACAACAAAAATAAAATCGAAACAAAAAAAAAGTCCTCAAAAATCAAATCAAAATTCCGAAAAACTTACAAAAAGGTTTGCCACAATGAGCGATCTTAGCGAGTGCGCCCTGGATCGCCACTTCGCCGCCCAGCTGCGTGAGCTGCGATCGTACTCCAAGGAGCATCCGGTCAGCCAGGAGGACTTCGACATTAGCCAGCGCTGGATGAATCACTTCCAGGAGGCCAAGGGCCAGGACAAGTTCGCCCGCAACTGCCTGATGATGCTGATGTGCAACCAGCTGCGCGAAATCGGACACCTGAGCAAGCCCTTCACCGAAGTGAAGAGCCTGAGCCGTTCCATGGATGACTTGGTGAACGAGTACAAGGTGGGGGCAGAGGACGATCAATCGTCGGTGGTTGATGATGATCGCGAAACGGAGACGGAACGCAATGCCTCCAGCTCTGTTGGCGGGAGCAGTGGCCGCTACCAGGAGCTCCATTCCAGTCACCGATTCGAGATCATAAAGCAGGCCAACGAGGATCTCCTCAAGGAGATCGACTCGCTGCGCAGCCGCGCTGAGGAAACGGAGAAGCTCTACAGGGCCCGAAACGAAATGCTGGAGAAGAGGATGGCCGAAAAATCGAGGAAGGGCAAACCGGAGCTCGTTCACAAGACCATAAATACGACCTGCCTGGCGGCCATTGACCTGTTGAAGGATTGGCCGGGCGACACAGTGCGTCTCAACTTCCTGGCCACCTGCCTGGAGCCCCTTTTGCGCAACGAACTGATTACCAGTTCACAGATCGCCCATCTCGATTGCAGGCTGGAGGACACTCTGAACAGCCTGGTTTTACAGGCCTGTTCGCGAAGGGACGACAATGTGCGCATGCTGTATCACCACATTTTGACCCATGACAAGGACGGCCTAAAGGAGAAGGAGGAAAAGCTGCGCCACTTTCACGAATCCCTGCGGCAGGAGCGTCACAGGCTGCGCGAGCTCTCCGAGGATCTGAGGCGCCGGGAGGATCTCATTTGGAGGCACCAGGCCATTGCCAATTTAGCGGTTACTGGACTTCCGGCCGAAGACCTCGGCAGTCGCAGCCACTCGAGATGCGAGTTGTGTCAGAGGGAGAAATCCTTTGCAACCGGCCCCAAACATCCTACATCTGGGAGTCGCAATAGTAAGAAATCCGAAGGCGCAGAAGATCCGCAAAAGTTACCCGAGACACACAGCGATTTGTCCGTAGACAAATGGTAACCCTTCCACGACAACCCAGTTCCCACTCACATGTCTATATATATTTTCAATTTTCTTGTTTCAATCAATAAATCGTTGAGTTGCTATTAAAAGTTCCGACGGGGGCAGAGGATCACACTTCTCACCGCCTGCTCCCCTGTCAACTGAAAAACTTTTAATATTTTAATTTTTAACGGAGGGAAGTTGGCTGCATTCTTGGAAAGTCGCCAATCATCTATACACTTGCACTTTAACTTATATAACTTATATCTTTTAAACTTTCAAAAACGAGGGGCGAGAACACACTACTATTATTTTGACCGCAACTGTATGTTTAGATACGTTTTTATACCCTTGCAGAGGGTATTATAATTTTGGTCAGAAGTTTGTAACGACCCCGACCCCATAAAGTATATATATTCTTCAATATCAATAGGGGAGTCGATATAGCCATGTCCGTCTGTCCGTCCGTCCGTCTGTCCGTCTGTATGTCTGTTTCAATACCGTTTGCGAGCTCAGTTTAAAAGCTAGCGACTTAAAAGTTTCACAGTCGTCCTAAAACATGTGTTCGCAGATCAAGTTTGAAAACCGACCCGATCGGACGTCTATATCCTATAGCTCCCATAGGAACAATCGGATATAGCTTTCAAAAAATGAAGATATTTCGCTCAGTGTAAGAGCTATTGACAAGAATCTTTCCAAATCGTATTTTTTTGTGCGTACCTTGATCAGGGTAAAAGCGCGTGCCGATCAGACGTCTATATCCTATAGCTCCCATAGGAACAATAGGGTGAAAAATTTTACTATTATATTTTTTTTCAAATATAAAATATTTTGTTGTTTTGTTAGTTCATGTTGCTTTTCTAGTCAAGTTTTCATTCGTGAAATCTGCAAGGGTATTAAAACTTCGGCTTGCCGAAGTTAGCTTCCGTCCTCGTTTAACATTTTTTTTCTCTCTTCAAAAAAAGTCTTAAAACTATTTTAAGTATGGGGTTCGAAAGATAAAGAGTAACACTTATAATTTTCTTTGAGACCACAACAAACTAAGAATCCGTTTGCCTGTACTACCCACGAAAAGTTGTAAATTTTTAGCATTTTTCCCACTTTGAAAATGAAGTTCTTATTTGGTCGTTGTGAACAGGAAAAGCCAAAAAGTTCGATGAAAATCGAACATTGGGAGATTTTTACTCAGAACTTAAAAGATGAATATAGTGAATATAGATATAGTGACTGGTGCCATAATTAAAAGGCTTCACCTTGCCTGTAGCACCAGGATAAAACTAAAATAAATAAATGACAGTTATCGTTAGTCCTGGCAGCCTACTTTCTACTTCGTAGTTAAAACCTGCTGATCGCGATTAGCGATGGGCATTATTTACAGGTAGGAGGGAGTATATCTAGTTCCACCTATTTATGGGTGACGCGTGGCAGAACCTGCTCCTCCCAACTCATTTGGAAATCCCAATCCGAATCCGGATCCAGAGACTAGTTGCCGAGTTGCCTTCCCTTCGCGCCAAACTAGCTATTCCGCATTCAGCGCGTGCTGCACTTTAATTAAATTTCTTAATTATGTTGGATTAATACAAACAGAGGGCGCCGGCAAGGGCACACACACTAACACACACTGGCACACACACTCACTCACGAACACAGTCGTATAGCTTCCTATTCTCCTTTTAAGTTTAATCAACATACGCAAAGGATGCTCCTCCTCCTCTTGGAAGGCTGAGCCTGGCCCGAGTAATTGAGAAAACTCGGCGCAAGTGTCGGTCTCGACAGCTCGAACATCGTTTATGCGTGCTTTATAATCACCATTTGCCAAGGTGAATAAGGTGAATCGACTAGCAGATGCCCGTTACTAAGCTAAGGGGAGTACTGCTTGCACTGCTTGCACTCCAATATTTGCTCATAACTTTTTAATGAATGGTCCAATTTCAAAATTTTCTTTTACATTTCGATAGGTTTTAATATACTCAAAAAAATCGCATCAAAACTTTTACGAAATTTTTAAAGATGTAAGCGCCAGGCACATTTTAAGGTCTACTCTACGTGTAACGGTAATGAAAAGGGCTAAAACCTAATCTTAAGGGTATAATAATTAAAAAACAATAATTTAAGGAATATATGCTTTAGGGTTTATCCGCATAAACGATCTGGAGGCAGACTGGCCTCCCAGTGCCAACCAAGTCCCAACCGAAACCCCCAAATCCTCCCAATCCTCTCCAGCCTCGTCGAGTGCATACACAGTTAGTTACTTTGGCATTTACCTTTGCCAGCGAGCATCCTCCTGCTGACATCCTCAGTCTCATCCTCATCACACCCCGTGCTCGCCTTGGTCTTTGTGCCCATCTCATCTGTTGCCATTGGAAACTGCTGGTCTCGGGTCCTCCTTTTGGGTCCTGGTTTTGGTCCTTCTCCTCCTGCCCAGATGGCAGGCGCGTGTGGGGCCGGGGATTAGTTGCAGCACGTGACTGAAATTCCAAGCGATGTGGCGGAGCGACTGCCGCTGCAGGGAAGCAAGTGCTTACTAAAAATTAAAACACATGTAAAGAAATAATTAAGATATTATGCCACGAACCTCCGATTCAGACTCCCAATGTCCGCCAGCAACCCGGCGACTACTTCAGTTCTGCACTGCCAGAAAATATGTGGAGCCTCACCGTAAAAATACTGTAACATTTACTTGTAATGGGTAGGCTATTGCACCAGTCAATAGTATTTATGTTAATAAACTTATACTTTTTTAAGCTAATACATTTTAAAAAGTTCTTTGTTAATCTTTAAACATCTTTAAAGATTTCGTAAAAGTGTAAATGCAATTTTTATTGTGTTTATCGAAATGTAGAAGAAATTTTTCAAATCGGATAACTCATTAAAAAGTTATAAGCAAATAATGGAATTCAAGCAGTGCAAGCAGTCGCTTTGCTGCATGCTTATCTCCATCTCTCTCGCACCTTTTTTAGCTGAGTAACAGGTATTCGAATATAGCTTCCTCTCTTGTTTTGTGCATAGATCTTGTGTGCATTCGGTTAACAAATACTTTTTGTAGTGAAGCCAAATTCAAGAATGATAAGAATGGACCACCAAATGCAGCAAGAAATGGAGAGCTTCAACTTGTGCTTTCTGGCCAGGTTGACAATTTCCCGGGTCTCTGTTGTCCTGGCTGCCCTTCTGTACTCCATGGACCGTCGTCCTCCCGGCACGGGGCTCATTTCTTGCAATTTGTTTTCTCACAGCCTTACCCTTTGTGCCTCATTATAGGCCCAGTCTGCCCGGCCTAATGTATCATTAAAAGATGTTTTTGTTTCGCTCCCCGGTTCCCTCTGCTTTCATTTTTTGATCACGTGATGGTGAGGGGAATAGTTGGGCTTCCCCGGCGGCACTTCTTCGCCCGCCTGTTATAATTTCTGCTTGTTTTATTTACGGCACTTACGCGCACTTGTACTGGAGAGGAGAACAGGAGGATTCCGGCGAGGCGGGCGACAGTGGAAGATAAGGTTCGTGCTCAAAACGTTTTTACATTTTATTGACTAAGGGAGCAACGGGGGCCAAGGAACACTCACTGAGCACCGAACACTGGAAACACTGAAACATTCAAACACTCAAACACACACATGCAGCACATACAGAAGACAGACTGGTAAGAACGCTGGAACAATTAAATTTAATTGCATTCCCAATTTGTATAATTATGCCTTGGTCTAAATACAATTTTTCCTTCTTTTTTTTTTTGTATTTACTTCACAACGATGACACAGAAACGAAGGACCCGACGAGATTGGGATGGAGACAAAGGTGGCTGATGCAGCATATTCAGCATCATGCCACGCCCCCTCCATCAGCATCTCCATTCCGCCCACCTTGTGGTGCCTTTGGTCCACTGGGCTTACGACCAAATCTACTTGGGGGCCTGACCATAACTTTCGAGATAATCACTTTGAGAGACTTTACGAGAACTAAATACCATCTTTCTGCCATCTTTCAAGGTATAGATTATGATCTTGAATTCATGATCCTAACAACTTGAAATTTTATTACATTTAACTTTTTTTTTAAATGTTTTCCTAATATTGGGAAAATATTTGCAAATATTTTAAAAATTAAATTAAACTCTATAACTTACTTTATTTGCTTATTCTTATTTTTAATAGCTTAGTTCAAGGAATTGAATTTAACTGAAAGCTTCTGAAATTTTCCAAGCTTTGCGAACGATTTGTTTTTGTTTTCTAGGCCGAAACTAAAAATGAGATTTGAGTTAAGTGCCTTCCCCTTGCCATCCTACCATCCTAGCATCCTTTAGTGATTTCGATGCAGTCGCCTGCTTCTTCTCCTTGTTCTTGGCCAAAGCCATTTGCCGTCGTCAAAGTTGTCAGCAGTTGCATAATTTCAATTATCATCTGGAGCCATCAACTCAGCCTTTTGCCCACTGGGTGGACCAGAGCAACGGCATCGGACTCATCAACACCGGAATCATCGCAAACGAATGGAAGCCTAATCAAAATTGATGGCTAGATTGCATTGCCATTGTCATCCCGCCGTTGACAGCTGTCATCGGTGGCCGGAGATTTTCCAATTTTGACGATTAGCACGAGAGTCCGGGCATGAGGAATCGAGATTTGTGGAAAGAGACTTTGAGAGTGGGTCCGAGAAGTTGCATAATTAGTATTGCCCCCCCCTAAGCACACACACAATCTCAACACACAATCACGGACTGCCTTTGATCGGCAAATAGAAATTCTATACAGCGATTAATCCAATAAGTTTCTATTACTTTGATTAGGTGTTGATTATGTGTGTCTGTGCCAAAGTTTTCGCCTGCCGACAGGTGGCGACCGGGTGCTCGAGGGAACTTTTCAAGCTGCTTGCTAATAAAGTCATGAAAACACACGCCCCGCCCCCACAGCCCCCACAGCCTCACACACACAGTGTGTACTACATAAATGCCGCCGTTTGGCGAGCAACAAAGGCCAAGTAGCAGGAGCCTCTGCCGAAAAAAGTGTGAGGAAAATGGCAGGGGAAAATGGCAAACTATGCGAAGGATGCTGTGAGAAAGATTTTTGCAATTTATTTAAGTCACGTGCCATATTCTCCGCCATCTCACCTCGGGCGCACGCCACTCCTGCAGGTGTGTGTGTGAGTTCGGTTGGATGGGGTGGAGGGTGCGGGGTGCGGGGCAGCTTGATATGGAACTCAAAGTGACTGGCCCGCCACTGACTGACTAACTGACAGCCGTACTCGTAGTCCTACTCCCAACCAAGACCAAGAACAAGACGGAGTCGAGCCAAAGTTATGCCAGCCAGCAAATGCAACATAAATTATATGAAGCAAAGGCGAAGGAAGCTGATGCCCGGGGCGGACGAGGTGACGAGTGGGTGTACCCATTCCCATTCCCACTTCCTCGGCTTCGGTTTGGGGGGCCTCCTTTTCGACACTATCATATGCCTTCCTTTTGGGCCTCAGCCTCAGTCGCCGGTCTTCGTGGGGCAACTCACTTTACTTAGTTGCCAGCGCTTAATTAGTGTGCGCAAATTTCGAGAACGTGAATTTTCATAAGTGTGTGATTCGCGGGAAGGGGGTCAGGGGTCAGGGGCTTCGACTGATTGGAAAGAAACTAGCGAGCAATGATAAATTTCCAGTTGCAGATCACAGCCCTTAAAAACAGCACCATTATGCCAACGAAATCAGCTGCTTTATTGCAAAATATTGGTATTCAAACATCTTAAAAATTCAACTTAATTCAGTTTTAAAGGGTTATAATTGTAGAATGTTTATGCATTAAAGCATTTTCTTCAATGTATTCTTGAGATACAATATTTAATATAAATTATCTTCAAACTTTTGGTATAACTTACGTAGTTACGTCCCCCCCAAACGGGTGAAATTTAAAAGGAAACCAAATACTAGATTCATTATTGAGCATGACTAAGGTTAAGAACAGGATAAAATCTTTCTAGAGATTATAACATGAAACAACAATAAATTTAAGAACTAATTTTTCCAAATTTTAATTTGTGTCTCAGTCGTGATTAGCGCAGTAATTTGTACACAAAAAAAAAAAAAACTTGGTAAAATTAACTGTTATAATTGTCAAACATGCCCCAACCACAAAAAATAGTCAATTCTACTAAGTAAATAGTTACTTTCACAACAACAAATACACACAATTAGCAAAGACACCCACCTATATCCTTGACAAAATTGACCATTTTTTGTGGTTGTGGACTTTTTGACAATTTTTTTTTTGTGTGTAAGTTTTACAACTTGTAGCGTTAGGAAGCCCAAAACAATAAATAATAATAATAACAATGGAAAATAAATAATTGGAATAAGAGAAGGTTTGCCTTTTTTGCAATCTTTTGGTGGAGCATTCAAGATAAAATAGGAGAGCCCAAAGAAACCATGAAAAAAGCGAGCTGATCTCATCACTTGATGATTTACTTTAAGGCCATGCATAAACATATGCGTAAACATAATTAAATATTCGGTTATTCCCGGCTTTCGTCCCACTGTGCTGGCACATTGAAGTTGGCTTTCCTTTTCGTTTTCATTTGCGTCGCGCTCTCACTTTGAAACAGTTTGATTAAGTTTAATTGATGTAATTACACTCTCAAATTGGATTGGATTTGTGAATACAAAGCGTGTCGAGAGTGTCAGGGTGTTCGGACGGGGAAAAGGACGACAAGGACGAACAGTGGGAAGTGGGGAATGGGATTGTACGAGGATGAGGATGAGGACGAGGAATGGGAATGGGGATGGCACACCTGCTATACCAATCGATCCCATTAACAACTTCAAAGTCGAGATCTCGTCATGGATTTTGTGGCCGGCCCCAAACACACAGTCACACACATTCTAACACTTTGCACTCAACTTTCATCAATTTCGAAAATGAATTTGAAAGTGTTGCCATTGTTGTTGTTGTTGTTGTTGTGTCTGTGTGGCTATGACGAGGATATGGCGGGGATCGAAGGGATTAAAGGAAGCAGGTTCAGCAGGAGCAGGAGCAGCGGCAGCAACGGCAGCAGCCCGAATGATGTGGCGCGCATATTTTGCATAATTTAAGCAATTTGTGCAACGCCAGCGGAAAGGGAAGAGGATGCGAAATGCGAAATGGGGAATGAACATGCGAGCACGGACACCGCCGACAAGGATGCGCCCCCGATGACAAAGACAAGGACGACAGCGATGCGGATGACGGACCGTAGCGGCCTGGCAAGGTGCTGAAATTGTTACCACATTATTGCACACGGAGAACAAAATGTCATCTAATCTGTGTTTAATAGATCAATTAACAATCTGTACTCTGTATATTTAAGTAATTTAAAAAAAAAACCGGTGCTACCAAAGAATATTTATAATTGTGAAAAGTGAAAAGAAGGGAATCCTTAGTAGTTTCGTTACCCAAATAACCAACCACTTCGCTTGTTTGATTTTCTTAATTATTAATAATTTGTATTTTAATAATTTGCATTTTAATAATTTGTATTTTAATAATTTGTACTTTAACAATTTGTAGTTTATTAAAATTAAATTACTTATTTTAGTCATTTTAAATGCTAGCTTCTGTACTGCCTTGAAGAATATATTTATTTTTGGGGTTTCCAAGCTGATAAAATATTGAATATTTCTTTATTTAATATATACGTTTTCAAATGTCATTTTAATTAGTTAATTACTATCATTACTATTGACCGTTCTAAGTTTGAAATCATTTATATTTTCATCCTTTAAAAAGTACTAATAGCACATAAGAATGGATAACATTTAGAGATAGATTCTTTGAGCTATGGAAGTTGCACCGCATTCTATAGTAGTTTATGCAATAGATTCTTTTACTATGTAGGAAACAGCTTGAAAATACTTTAGATTAAGTGGGATTTGGTATTTTTTCTGAGTGCTGGACTCCTGCATCCCAGCTGGACAGCAGCCAATGGCAATGGGCAACGGACAACAGCCGGCGGAGCTGAGCCAGCGCTGCCCTGGCCAGATAATGAAGCAGCAACATTTTAACCAGGCAAATGCGCAAACACATTGGAAGGGAGTTTGGAGTAAGGAGTCGGGAGTCGTGAATACGGAGTATAGAGTTGGGAACTGGGAGGACAAGCCGTGAGTGAGTTGGTGTTGATTGCCGACTGCCAACTGACGACTAACGTCGGCCCATGACTGTCTGTCCGTCCCTTTGTCCGTATGTCTGTCCGTATGGTTGAGCGTCCCTTTGTCCGTATGGCAGTCCGTCTGAAAGGCTGAGTGACTAACTGACTTGGTCCCTGCGACTGATTCATGAACTGGCAACGAGCCTGGCCACCAACCTGAACCTGAGCGCCGCAATAGCTGCAACATGTTCTGACATCCCTGAGCACCAACACTGGCACCACATACTACACCCACCCACACATTCACATACGCACACACACACACACACACGGAGGAGTGTGTCCTGGACTGGTGCTCATATTTCGTTTTCCCACAGACTCGTTTCCGTCGGGCCCATGATGCTGCTGTTGGGGATGTGGATGCTGTTTTTGTCCATTGCGTTGCCATGACAGTGGATTTTACAGATACTTAAGTGCCTGCTGGTGGTAGTGTGTGTGTGTGTGTGCGAGTGCGAGTGTGTGCGTACGCTTGATATATTCAGCTGACTCATTCTGCTGACGCTCCAAATTCAAACGCAAACACTGTTGCATACTTTTGCCCGCTGCAACCAACACATTCCCATGCACACACACACACAGACAAACCAAGTGGAGAGAGAGAGAAAGAGAGAGAGAGAGACTGCAATGGACACATATTTTCTGATAAATTATTGCATTGTTGATTTATTTTTGGCTTTTCGCTGTCTGCGGCTTAAGATTAATTTCCTTGCGTTGTTGAATTCACACTTATGTGGCGCCCAACGTGGGGGGAGCCACTCGACTGCAGGCATGCCGCCACCCACCGCCCACTTTCCCCCACACTCACCTCACCACTTCTCCGGCCAATCCAATCCCTTTGTATGAGTATGCGTGTGTGGGCCAAGTCGTTAAATGGCTTTTTAAAAAGCGCCAATAAAAATTAAATCAAATAAATATAATTTTTAATTAAAATTCCCTTTAATCTTTTTACAATTATTACCAGCTTAATGTACAACAATGGCAACAAGGACAACAACAAGGACAACGAGGACGACGACCACAATGGCAAATGAAACAACGGTAACAAGAACATCAATTGCTGCGAGGCGCAAGGTAACGCACAAACAAAAGATTCAATCCCATCAATTGGATTGGATTTTTTATTAAGCTGCGATAAGCGCATGGCGAGGTGGGCTTCTATATGCATAAGGATATGCATATTGTGGTCAAGAAAGGTGAAAAAATGGGGCTGAATTCCTTTGGCAAAAGGAAGTTAAACCTGATTTTACGGTTGGTCAGGATGAGTTGGCATCACTTTTATGTTGCATTTTCTAAGATAACTCAAATTTACCAAAGTATTAGCGTTTAATATTTGGAAATTAATCCATTTGTAGGACCATCTCTATAGATTATTAATGGTATTTTTTATTAAGGACTATTTTTGTAAACACCTTAAGTAAGATCGCTGTCGATTTTAAACTAGTCAGCTTCCCAGTCGAATCTTCATGACTCGAAGCGCCGTTCTTAATTCAGTAAAGTAATTTATCGATTTAATGGCCTGCTTCAATAGTTACCCTCTGAACTCTTGACCCCTTCCAGTTGCCGCGAACTTTTCTATTGTTAGCATCGGTTATCATTTTGGTTTTTTCATATTGCTTGCCGGGTGTAGGGGGTTTGGATGGATGTGTGGACGGTTGACCATAGTCAATTCCGTGCCAAGTCTAATCTCTGGATGGATGGGTGGGTTAGTGGCTGCCCTAGTGGATGCGGATGCGGATGCGGATGTGGATGTATGGGAGACAAAAGTCGCCGGCTTAGCCGCTCGTGAGTGGCCTTTGATTGGCCTTAGACCGCCCACTGCGCCACCGAGGGAGCTTTCCGCCATATGCGTGTGTGGTTGCCTCAAGGTGCAGGGGATGTGGATGCGGATGCGGTTGCGGATGTTTAGGGACGGCTTCATACATATTAAACCCATGGAACGTAAATATTTAACGAATACTTTATTTTGTAGCCAGAGAGCAGCAACAAGGAAATCTATTTTTTTATGGGATGTCTCTCTTTATTTTTCTCCCTTTTGAGTGGAAAACTTTGTCAGTTTTGTGCCGGGCTGTTGGTTGGACTGTGGGGCATGCAACATGTGTGTGTGTGTGTGTGTGTGGGGCACAAAGGCCGGAGTTTAATTCTCTGGCCGACTTTAATAATTAAGCCAGGACTTGGCAGCAGTTAAAATGATGACCCAGCCAGACTCCATTCCCGAAATGATTGCCAAAAACGAACGCTTTATCCACTGGCTGAAAGTGAGACAGAAATTCCGCGGGAATGGCGGGGTATCTGTGCTCCTACAAATTGCAGCGTTAATTGCATACAAAGAACAAGAAAAGTGCCCAAGAAATTGTAACAAAAGGCCGCTTTCATTTCCGTTCCCATTCCGATTTCTTAGCCGTGGCAAGGGGCGTGGCAAAGGCGGAGGGGGGCGCCTCACATAGTTGACAATTGACGCATTTGCAATTCAACACTCGAGCTGAACGGAGCTCGAGCGTTGCGCAATCAGCGGCCTCGCGTTTCACGTCCACGTCCCTCCCCGCTGACTTCTCCGTCCCGGGAACGTTTAGGCATTTGCATTTTGATGCCTCTGCGGGGAGGCGGGGTTGGCTGGCAGCAGTGGGTGGCGCTGGGTGGGTTCGAGTGGGGGCGACATAAATATTTGCAGTGTTTGATGTGGCAGCTTCGGGTTTGGCTTCGAACTGGTGACTCCACGGCACCACTACACTGGGCGAAACTGCGAGGCGAAAGCCTAGAAGGTTTCTGCCCAAAGCAGGTAATTTCGAATGATATATCGAAAACGATTGGGCATATTTCCAGATTCATTAAGCAAATAATTACAAATATCAATTAAAATATTAAAGAACAAACTATAGTGAATGAGATTTATATCGTACCTATTTACTGAAGAACTCATATCATTAAAATACTTATTTGAAATATTAGAATTGGTAAAAATTTAATTTAGTTGGGTATTAAAAAAGGTATTGCTTTGGAATCATCAAGAAAAATGTACCTTTTTGTTAAAGACTCTAGTAAAAAAAATAAAAAAAACCCTTTTTAGAGTTTTCTAACTTAATAACTTAAATGAAAAAAGTTGTTTCTATGAGTTAAGTTAAGAGAAGTTAATATTATATATCCTGTGAAGTGTGTAATAACCAACTAACTAATATTTAAGTATGGAAAAACTAGATTATAATCTATCTTTACGTTGATGCTTGGGAAACTTTTGCAAAGTGAATTTCCGTTTTCCTCAGTGTAACGATGCTGGCTTCTCGGATTTATTAAGTCGAGCACCAGTGGAATGTGTGTGTGCGTACGTGTGGGTAGCTGGGGGTGTGTGAGTGTGTGAGTGTGTGTGCATCTTGCTATTCCTGGAGGCGCACTTGCCTTAATTATTGCCTGGCATGCTGCCCGTGGAAAAGAGGCGCCGGGGTAATTGGAAGGTGGTGGGCAATGGGGGGAGTCGTGCAATGGGAAATGGGAAATGGGAAACGGAGTGTCAACAGTTTATGAAGTGGACTCCTCACGCTTTTCCTCCGACTCTGACTAGCATTTTCCTCCACTCTCTGCTCGGTCTCCTTAGTTTTCCTCGCTTTTCCGGCACATTGGGGGCATAATCAAACGGTAATTGGTGCGGGCAACGATTTTGCAAATTGAAAGAAAGCACAGAGAGCAGGGAAGTCGGGAGAAAGTCGGCAAAAGGAGAGAGGAGAAAGGGGAGGGAGAAAGAAGAAGAGTGTGCAGACAGAGACAATTTTCTATAAAAACTAAATTTGAAATTGTGTTGACTTAATGTTTGCGCATAAAGCGGCAACCAAAATGGCAAATGCACTCACACGACCAGATGGACATGCTAAAGGACATGCCAAGGGACACACTCACTCACACACGTTCCGCGTGTGTGAGTGTGAGCGAAAGGGGTACACAGAGCGCCGTGTTCCCAAATTGAGTTTTAACGTCCTCGAAATTGAGAATAGTTTATACTCCAAACAAAGACTTTGAAAGTCCGTTCATGAATTTAAAATTTCGGAATTTTTTCCTTTCGGTAGCTTTAAAGTAAATAAAGGTTAAGGAACACTTGTTTAAAGTCAGTTATCTCAATATTGTACCATAATATCCAAAGAATGGTTTTCTTCTCGTTTTTCCAGTTAATCATATAACACATTGGATACTTCGAATAATTAGGACCATAATTTTGGCAAAGTCGGATATGTATTTTATAATAAACTTGTAACTTGGTCAAAAATTGTCCCACAGGAAAAATACTTACCGTTTTGAACAGCTTAGATCATAATAAATAGATCTCGATCACTTTCCTGCCGATTTTGAAAATTTAATGTTTCGACCAATTTTTACATTTTTGCAAAAAATTTTTATAACTGACAGTGTTCTGTTCAATATTGCAAATCTTCAATTAAATTTTTTTTTTAATTTCGTTATTTTTTTTTTAGATTTTTATGCAAGAATCACGTCCCGTTTTCCTTCACACTTTTTTAATATTCAAGATAATTGATATTATAGGTTAAAGAAAATAGTTAAAAGTAGGTTGTTTCAGTATTCAGATATTTTTGGTGGTAAAAATATTTGAAAATATAACGTCTAAAAATTCTGACAACAATTAATAGTTCATTTTTCTCAGTGCATATGCGGAAGGATGCCGGGTCTTCTGGTGTAGCACTTTGTGCAATGTCTCGCCTCATAGTCGTCATCTTGGTGGAAATTTATTTTCATTGCTGCCGCAGGCAATGGCAATATCAACAGACTAGTGGGTGGTGGGCGCCAGTGGGCGTTGGGTGGGCGGTAAGTTAGTTTTCGCATTCGCATGGGAAGTCGCCTGACCTTTGCCACGCGTCCTGGCCGAATGTGTGCCCGGTTCCCCTGTGTCCCCACTTGATGGCGAAATCGAACTGCGAGTCCAAGTTTTCCTACTATAACTTTAATTCGCAAAAGTTCTGCGAACTGAGTGGCAATTGAGATTTAATCCAGGGGTGCACTTAGAGAAATATATTGTCTCGAATTGGCCGTATACCTGGTTTAAAATGTCAACGGCAACCAATAACTTTTTTAAATTTGTAATCTTAAGAAACAAGGTTTTCTTTAAATCATCCTTAAAAAAGTGAAACAAAATATTTTTCTAATCAGATCGTGGAAATTGGATTAAAAAAACTAATTTTGCAGTAGGGGGGTTTGAACTCGACCTATTAAACGTTTTTAAATGTTATAAAATCCTACTACACATTTTAACAATATTATTATATGCTAAGTAAATTCAGTACTTGGTATTACTTCAGTTGGAATAACGATTTCTAAATCAATGGATCAGCTTCTTTTATAAGATATATAAATATTTTAATAACTTTATTGACTGGTCAAAAATGTTTCCCAGTTTCCGTTTCAAAATCCAGTGTCACTATTTATAAGGTTCTTTAATGTTTTTGATATTCAGTCGATATAAATATATATAAACAGGACAACTACAAAACTTGATAATACATTAAAATATGTTAATGTAATGTGGGAATTTGAATGTGGGAATTTCGTGACCGTTCTGAGCCATCCTGCTAAGCACTCTTAACTTCTTTACTCCTTGACTAAGGGACTTCTGGACTTTGGCGTCGGATCTGCGAGATGTTGCTTAAAATTCCCATCGAAATTCACAGTTTTGGAAAGCGATACATTTGTAGCTTAAAAAATGCATTTTTTATATCGTTTTTGATAAGTCTTCAAAAGCTAACAACCATCACCTATAGTAGGTTAAATATCTCTTGTAATGCATAAGTACTTCATTTAAATGCCCAGATAATATAGATACTTACTTATATTATTTTGAAAGAGAATAAAGCTTAGTTTAAATAAAAAGAGGCTTTAATCGGAAAAGTCGTCCTCCTTGGATGAGTGGCATCTCTCTCAGTGAACTATAAATACCAAAGGAATGGTTTCTCTAAGTTGTAGTTCGATTTGGCAGAAATGTCGTAATACTGCAAAGAAAGATCTTAATAAAAAGCCAAAACTTGGATTGTCATACCTCGTTGCGTTAGTCATACACTTTTTGATAGGAAAATTTTAATTTTGGGAATTTTTGACAAAAAAACACTATGCCAAAAAGTAAATGATCAGTTTATTTGATTGTAGGTAAGACAGTTAGCCTTTTTGAGTTGGAATAATTATTGGTCAACTTATAATATGTATGTACGTATAATATATTTATATTTTACATATTTATATATTTTGTATTATACATATATTTTATCTATTTAAGAGATAGAGACATATCTGAGATGGTTAATAGGTTTAATAGGCTTGTGGCAGATGTCTTTGCACCCCTTGGAGAGCCTTGGCCTTTCGAGTGCAGGAAATTGTTTGTAGAAAGCCTTAAAGTTTCGCCCTCGTTGAATATGTTTTACGATTTTTCGGCGAGCAGATTTCTTTCCTTGTCCGCGTCTGTGTGAGTTCCCTTTTTTCAGCAGACCGCTTCATCCTTTCGGTCCGCAAGGATACCCCGAACCACTGACAGACAGCGAGCTGGACATTGCCCTCCATCATTTCGGGCAGCAATGAAAGTTGCAGCTTAGCAGCAGCAGCAACAGCAACAGAAGCAGCAGCAACAGCAACAGCAACAGCAGCAGCAACAGCAGCAACATCAGCGGCGGCGGCTACGCGTTCAAGTGAAAAGTCCGCAGCTGCTGCCCGCACTTCATGTTGCATGTTCCATACACTGCGAGTGTGTTTGTGCGAGTGTTAAGCTTTTGCTCGACGCTTTGTTTTACTGCTTAGCTTTGGTCAAGTCCAGTCTGGGGATGCGCTGCTCCTGCTGCCGCTGCTGCTGCTGATTCTTCCCACTGGCTCAGCGCTACACGGGAAGAAAAGGATATGGGAAAACTAACTATCAGCATCGTAGTTAAATCTAGGACTTTAGTTGATTGCTAATATTTTACACATGCATGTATGCAACTTTAATAGAGAATGGACTTAAATTATTTATAATACTAAAACTGTTACCAAAAATAATAATTTAAAAAAATATTTATAAAAAAATTATATGTTTATAAAAAATATAATTTAAAAGCTAATCTTTGGATTAATTAAATTATCTAGACCTACAACATTTGGGAAAACAATTAGTTTTTTGTTTTCAAAAAAGTTTTAAAAATAATTTTAACTAACTTTTCTCTATCACTATGAATACATACATATTTACATGTCATTGGGTAGATTAATTTGAGATCTAAACACTTTACCTTGACATAATTTGTCTTAATAAAATGCCTAAAAAATTATAGTTAAATTACATTTTTGGGGAAAGGTTTTTGGTAATTTCTTCAAAAACTAGACAGTCCATTTTCAATTGAGTTGAGATTCCTCACCTTTGTTGAGATTCCAAGTTGAGATTCCTTACCTTTTAGCATATAACACAATATTAAGAAAATTCACAGTTGTATGTTATTACGCTTCAAAAACTGGAACATTCATTTGATTAAGGGCCGTTTTCTCGTCCGTTTGTTAAATTTAAAGTACGGTTAAAACCATGATTTCCCATACGATTTCAAAGTTTTAACCCTACTTTAAAACGGACGAGAAAACGGCCCTAAGTAAATCATTTTTCGTCACAAAAGTTATTATCAGAACTTTTGTAGGTTAAAGTTCCGATTGCCACTATTTTTTACCTCGTTAAGAGGGAATTTTGTTTGACCTGTCTCTTATGATTTTCAGCTGGAAATTTTGTTCAGTGTAGTTGGCTGTGAGTCTGGAGACGTGACTGGCCAGTGGCCACACGCTTGGCGAGATTCCCAACACTTTGTACCCTCGGATGGGGGGAGTGGAAGTGGAAGTGGGACCTCCGGGGGAGTCGAGTCGAGTAGAGTAGAGTTCAGGTTCAGTGGCGACCCTCGCGCGTTCGTTCACCCACTCAAACGCCCAATCCCCAATCCCCCGAATCCCCGAATCCCGGATCCCGGAATCCCCACCGTCTATTCCCTCGTTCGCCATGATAGCTGTAATCGAGGAAATCCCATAAGAGACGATTTAATCCCATATTTCAAAGTTATTCAAGTGCAAAAATGCCAAAAAGGAATGCAAACATAAGCACTGCCAGGACATGGACACGGACGTTCTCAAAGACAGAAGTGGGCGGGTTTGGAAGGGGACTCGGAATGGGATTGAAGCTCCTATTGGGAACTGGGCCACCTGGTGCAACCTTCTCCTGACCGCACACTTTGCCACTTTGTTGCATTGAATCAATTCCGGGCCGAGCATCCCGCCGAGTCTTCCATTCATCCATCCAGACCAGTTTAGTGGATGTGGATGCGGATGTGGATGTGGATGTGGATGCGGATGTGGACGCCGCTCCTCCAGCGTTTTCATCATTTCTGTGCGATTGCACTTGATTTCGTTTCATTTAGTTTGGCAGGGCGGCAATCCCGTCAACAGGGGAGATTCACATTCAGCCGGCGCCTCGGCGAACTCGGATTGGTAATCCCCAACAATTAGCTGCAGATTTCCACGATAATTGGACAATCGCAGTTGCCCAAAACAAGGCATCCTGATCCCGACACTTTCTCCCTTTCCAAATTCCAAACTCCATCTCTCCCCAATCCTGAGCCTGCAGCTCCACTTCATTGCAGCTGAAGCTGGCAATTAATTGCGTTTCAGATAGTTTATAAATATGGCGCAGCTTTAAATTGGCTCATTAAATTTCATTGACACATTGACAAATTGACACCGCAAAAACAGGGTGTATTGTGGAGAACATTATTTCGATTTTTTTTAGAAACAAGCCAAACTAAAGTGCCTCTGACAGAAGGGAACTTAATTCCTTACCACATATTATACCATTTTGTTTACTCTTTTCGCATCGAATTTTTCGCATTTACCACGATGTAAATTAACAATTTCTAACGCCGAGAAAGTTTCTATGTTTAGCCCATATAAAATAATGATGATTTCCGGTGTGGTATTATTTTGATTAAAGGTAGATTACATGATCGATTATAAAATATCTTTTAGGCAAGCTTTAGGGGAAGCTTTTTATAAATTGTAATATTTTTAAAGAATTAATTTTTTACAAACATTTTAATTTTTTTTGTGATATTTTTTAAAGGTTTCTACTCGGTATATAAAACATTACTATTAATTCATCTTTTCAGAACATAAATTTTCTGATCTAATCTTATTTAAATTACATAAAACTGATATATATATATAAATATCGGCTTTTTAGAATGAGAAATTGCAAAAACTTTAGAATTGCTTGAACTCAGATCTATTATAATCTGCACATCCTGTAAAGAACACCCTGTTTGGTGGACCACCGCAATCGGAACGCCTCACATGCTCGCCAGAGCAATTTACTCGCGAGCTTTTCTTTTTTGTTTTTTTTTTCATTGCAGTTGTTTTGTTGCTCCTGTCTCCTCGCACTTCCTTTTTTCTATCCTTTTTGGCTGATGCATTTTTGTCTCCTCCTGCCGATGATATCGTTGCTTTTGTTATTGTTGGCTTGGTTCCTTATTTTTTGTGACTCTTTTGGCGTTGCTCTCGTTGTTGCTGTCGCAGGGTTTTGTGCTCTCGTTAGACCCAATATTCAGACCCAGACTCAAAAGCTGCCCTTCTGCAGACCAACACTTTCCTATAAAAGGTCCCTGCGCCTCGCAATCGGTACACTTAAAGAACGAATCACCCCTACAAATTATTACTGTTATTCCTAATTCCCTCACCTAACTAGTTTATCTAAATCTTTAAAAGTGATTACCCCCATGAAGATGTCTACCTATGCCATCAGTTATTTAATGGACTAAAAGCTATGTCTAACTAATTACCTATTTAAATGGAGGTGATAGCATCTCTACTTTCTCATTTTAATGGGAAATATCTCTTTTAGACGTTTGTTTATGGTCTAGTGAATTCATTCTTTTTATTTATTTTTAAGTAATCATAATGGGTCTTACATCCAAAAATAACTTGATAAGAAACGATGATCAATTTGATATTATTTGGTATTAATTTTGACTCGATGTGCGACATCTCAATTTGATATGCTCGAAATCTAAACAACAGGCCAGTTTGAATTTCGAATGTGTCTTTCTCCCACGAATGTTCTTCTAGCTCCCAATGACGTAATTTAAGTCGTCATAATGCTTCTTACTCTCTTTTTCAAAGTCAGAGAATTCGGCAAAATGATATTATTTGATATCATTTTTACCAGTATTGCATGGTAAAAAGGATATGCGTATAAGTATGTGTATAGTTTTGGTTATTACAGTTACAATACTTCTAATGCGGTTTTAGTGATATACATTTTTATTTTTAGTGTGCTGGCCTGTCCTGCTTACCTTTTGACTGCTGCTCGGCATTTGCGACTCTACTGCGATGACAACGCTGGAAAGGAAAAGCCAACCCAAAAGCAAACGTATGAAAAGCGTGCGAAAATACAGGCAGACGTATTTCCACACACACACACACACACAAACACATGCACATGCACACCCTTTCTCGTTGGCTTTTCCCCATTTTTGTTGTCATCGCAGTCGCCGTGTGCACATCCATTTGTAGTAATCGCTTTAAAATGATGGCAACAGATTTATGGTGGCTTATCTCGGTGAACTTGGAGTGTGCATAGGTGCTGGAGGTGGTGAGCGAAAGCGTTTAGCCCCTCCCAGTCGCCACTCGCCACTCTCCAGTCTCCATTTACCCATTCTCCACTCTCCTTTCTCCACTCTCCTTTCCCCCACTCCCCCGACCTATATCACTGGCGACCCAATCGCTGGAAGGCGCCTAGGTGACAATCGCTAGCATCCCAGAGGCTTCAGAATGAAAGAAATGGGCTGGATCAACATCAGGCCCGAAAATTTGGTTGGATCATTTAGAAAAAATATATTGCTGGGCCGTCGAAATTGCACGCAAAACCATTGGTCCATAACACATAAGATTAGAGCTACATTATCCTTCAGAGTTATAGTTCCCCAGACCACTGAAGCCAATGATTTGACCAGTCTATTGATAAATCTAATATCTGGTTCTTCAAGGGGGATGGCAACCCAAATCAGTGTAGCTTCCAGTATAAGGGAGATTTGTTCATGCTCCTAAATGTAATGCCTTTATCACAATTATTTTTTTTTTATTTTCAAAAATAAATAAGATCTATATGCAATTTTAATAAAAATATTATAAGATTTTTAGATCCTTCCTTGAGGTCTGTTTTGTAGAAGTATCGTTAGGGAATTTTTCGAGCACTGTCTTTTATAACTTGTTCTTCTAGATAAGAACATAGAATGGTACAAGAAAAATAAAAGTTATCTTAAGATTCCACATATGCAAATTGTTTTAAGTTATGACGATGTTAGTAAATATTAGCAGAGATGCTTAAAGCTATAGCTATAGCACATTTCTTATCTTCTGTAAAATAGTATTATTTTCATCACCGAATACTTTCAAGTTCCCGCTTTGGCCAACTTTACATTCCTTGATTGTTGAATCAGGTCATTGCTGTTCTGCCGTGATCCAAATTGCTTAGCCCGTTTCTCTGTGGCAAATAAATACTGGCAACTGAAAAATCAGGACAAAAATACGCTTGATTCTTTTTCAAAGCGTTTTTCTGACAGCTGTCTCAGCCTCAACCTAAACCCTTTCCTTCTTCGCTGGGATGGGCGATCTGTGGGGAATAGTTTTGAAACTGGTAAAGCTGAAAGTGGAAGCTCAAAGCCGGGACTGGAGATGGAACTGAAGCAGAATCTCAGGCGGAAGCTGAAGTAGAAGGAGGATTGAGAGCGGGCAAGAAATAAATACATAACTGAATATGACACGTTCGCCGCAAAATACGGCAGAAGCCAAACAAAAAACAATACGACAAAGTGTCATAAAAGTTGTAAACAAAACATAAGAAGTAACAGCAACAATTATCCTCTGGGTATACCAATGTCTAAGGTGTAAATCAAAATTATAAGACTATAATCCTTAAATTAAATTCAATTACATATTTATACCCGTTACTCATAGAGTAAAAGGGTATATTGTATTCGTGCAAAAGTATGTAACAAGGACAAGGAAGTACTTCCGAGAAGTACAATTGCAACTTTGTTGTGTATATTTATACCTATCGAAATGTAAAAGAAATTTTTCAAATCGGACCATCCATTAAAAAGTTATATGCAATCAAAAATATTTTATATCTCCATCTCTCTCGCACTCCCTTTAGCCGAGTGACGGGTATTAGATAGTCGGGACACCAACCCGACTGTAGCGTTCTCTCTTGTTTTTAACTAAATGGGCTACACTCTGAACCTAGGGAATGTAATAAAACCATCTTCGATGTGGGACAATATAAGAATACCATTTCCACTTTACCTTGAAGATCAAACTTGAACATCATTCTTAAATCCGAATGAGGTCCACCCTACCCGCTTGGCCTGTCCTCTTTCGCACCTGCATAGCCTGCATATGTGGAATCTGTCCGTGCGGAGGTGGCAATTTAAAGGCCATCGCCAGCAGCCTTGACGATCTCATGCCCGACTGAGCAGCAGTTCAGAGTTCGATTCGGTTGAGTTGGGTTGAGCTCATCATTATCATCGGTAGCTAAGTCCGGGGGTCTGCCGGGTGATTGACGATGTGGCCAGCAGTTTGGACTGGGAATCGGACTGCGGATGGGAATGGATCTGGAAGGGATCTCCGCTCGGAACTGCTCCGGATGACCACACCTCCGGTGACTTTCTGGTCTGTTCCGAATCTCGTCCGGCAGTTAAACATTTATGTCTGCCAAACAAACAGAATGGTCAGCACAGGGGAGGGGGTGTTTGGGGGGATGTGGTGGGTGGTACATGCCCGGTGGGCTGGGAAAACAATTGCTGGGGGCGGGGTGGAGGGGGGAAAAGCCTAAAACGAGCATCCGCCTGCAACACTAAAGTCCACACGAGCCGCAGACGCTCCACCTCTCCACCGCCCTCTTCTTTCCTCCACCAAGCAAGTGCACTGGGAAAAATTTATTTAAACCAAATTCGTTTAAAAGAAAAATAAATGTTGATGATGTTTACTAAACCTAGAATTCTTTCACATTTAGGTAAGAAAATTATGGAAAATGGTACAAATTTATAGATTTAATAAATAAGATGAGAGAAAAAATAAATCCTAGCTTTCAAACGGACGGACATCTGTCCTGATTAGGAATATACCTATTCCATTCTTTCCCCGAATAAAATATAGCTTTTTACTCTACTAGAAATTAAATAAATAATATACATTACAGAACATAATGATAATAAAAATGTAAAATTAAATTAAAGCCTCGAAAATATTTCTTATGTGTTTTAAAATCTAAAAATCAATTTACCTGTCTGAAGTGTTATATTTCAGTAGATTGTTTACTTACAGTTAAATAAATATATTTCTAAATAATACAAATGTAAAAATCAATCAAAGCCTTAAAAATATTTTTTGAAAAATAAATTCTATACCTCTGAAGTGTTATATTTATATACTATATACTTTTTATATACTTTAAAATTTTACTAGGTAGCTCACTGAAATTATACAAAAATCTTAAAGACAAATATAATAATAACATTTTTTTACCTGTGCACAGTTGTTGGGGGAAAGAAGAGTTCTCGGGTTCTGGGTTCTGAATCCAAAGCTGGAGGAGATGAGAACCTGAACGAGAACGAGAACGACAACGACGACATTTACTGTTTACCTTGATTATTTCATCAAAGTTTGAAAATATTTACATTGGCATTCCGAGCTTGGAACGTGATGTAGATATTTATACATGCCGTAGCCGTTTCGTAGCCATTGTCGTTGCCTTTGGTTTTGGTTTTGCCCCCGCCGTTCGCCATCCCATTTCCATCCCAGAAGACGGTGGCCGTATAGATATGGCTGTAACTGTAACTGTAACCCCAGCCAACCAGGAAGCAAACCAAGCAGATTCCCCTCAGCTTCTTTGCATTGTTTGTCTGGTGCTGTTCTGGTTCTTATTTTTTGGGGCTCTTCTCCTCCCCGGGCAAAATGCCAGAACAATAAGTTTATTTTGATACACAAAATTAATACGTTGTTGGCATCAGCTCATGCATCGCATCCACCTCGTCACTCGTCAGTCAATCAGTCAGTCAGTTAGTCATCCAGTCAGTCAGTCAGCCAGCCAACTTCGACACTTGCCACTTGTAAACGGCATTTTATTAGTAAAGTTTATTTAAATTCGTTAAAGATGTGTGTCTGGGTATTTGTGCTTGTGCTGCCATTTTGGGTACCTCCTTCGAACACCGAACGCCGAATGCCGCATTCGTATTCAAAAGATCAACATATTGCGTTACGTGGTGTATTTTAAATTCAAAATTGACTTTCGAGCACTTACAGGCGACACAACAGCAGTAGTCAGCATCGATGGGCGGGGATTTTCGAATGGGAAGCCAAGGAGCCAGGGAGCCACGATGCCAACGAGCTAAGAAGCTAAGGAGCTGAGGAGCTGACTCGACGACCTCCTTATCGCAATGCCGAAATCCCCAAGGGTGGCACTGATTTGCCGGGGGAAAGGTCGACGGAGGAGGAATTCAGGGAGGTGGAGGACTGGGTCGGCAAACTATGACCCAGTGAGATCACGGATAGGCACTGAGCAGCCGGCTCGATTGAATTGTTTCTGTGTAATCGCTTTCAGTAAGTGAATTTCAGTCCCTCCGCCCAGCTTAAATAACTCGAGGGGAGTGGCGACTTAATTGAAGCTTTAGGTTGTAATCACGTCGTTTAGGTGTTTGCTGGTGTAAATTTAATTCTGTTAATTCCGTGTTACTCTACTAGCATTAGGGCTTTGAAAACGATTTTTCTGAATTTGCACAATTTAATTGTAATTTAATATAAGGTTTTTGTATTGAGTTTTTTTTTTTAAGGTTTATATTCTTAGGGGGAAACTTACAAGTGAAATGGGAAAACAATTTTTTTTCAAAGTCTGATTAATTTGATAAATAAACTATCCACCAATATCCTCACAAAGCTTTAGAATATAATTTAAAGTAGTTCTCGAACATCGAACATTTTAAACCCGGTTTTCTTAAGTTTTTATTTCTGACTATAAATGTTTTGTTTTTTATAAAATTTTCTGAGTTGAGATTTACCTCGGTAAAAAATATTTTTTTAACATTTTTAAACAAGTTAAAGACAAAAAAATTCATAAAAAATTAATTAAATTTTAATAAAATGTTGTGTACATTTTTGTTTATACAATTTCTACGGGGTTTCTGTGGTTTACACAGAAGATAAAACAATTTGTAAATTTAGTTCAATAAAGCTTAAAAATATACGACAAGTTGTAAGAAGGTAGTTTTTTTTTTAAACTAATAATCTGATAGATAAGAGTATGAGATATAAAAGTACGATATTAGCTATGTAATGCATTTTTTTTGCAACTTGTGTAAAATATTATAATATCAAGGAGAAACCCCAGTTGCTGTTTCGCCGTGATCCAAATTGCTCAGCCTGTCTCTCTCCGGCAAATAAATGCTGGCAACTGAAAAATCAGGACAAAAAACACTTGATTCGTGCTCAAAGCGTTTTTCTGACAGCTGCCTCTGCCTCAACCTCAACCCTTTCCTCCTTTTCTCGCCGGGATGGGCGATCTGTGGGGAATAGTTTCCAGACTGGCAGAGCTGAAAGTGGATGCTCAAAGCCGGGACTGGAGCTGGAACTACTGGAGCTGAGGCTGAATCTCAAGCTGAGGCTGAAGCTGAAGTAGAAGGAGGATTGGGAGCGGGCAAGGAATAAATACATAACTGAATATGACACGTTCGCCGCAAAGTACGGCAGAAGCCAAACAAAAAACAATACGACAAAGTGTCATAAAAGTTGTATACAAAACTTAAGAAGTAGCAGCAGCAACAATTACCCACTGTGAGGAGGAACAGAACAGGAATCAAGTGGAGCAAGTGGAGCAAGGACGCAGGACGAAGGACGAAGGACGGAGCACTACTAAGCACTTGGAAAATGACATAGGCAACTGCAATTGTTGCAACTTGTTGTACAAAAATAATAAGGAAGTGAACTTAAAATGATTACACGATAAAGTTTTACCCTGCAATTTGCCATCGAAGTGGAACAAAGGCTGCGGCTGCGGCAAGAAGGCAAAAGATTTACATCCACAATCTGCAGTTGTTGAACTTTGCATTTAGGGCTGCATGTGGATGGCAATTGATTGCGCTGCTCTTTTTCGGTTTTTTTGGTTTTTTTCGTTTTGTAACTTTTTCGGAATTTCGATTTTCTCGAGTACCCGCAACGATATTATACTGGTGGCCACATCCTGTGCGTCCTTTTCGCCGGGACAGCCGACACGCTTTCATTTGTATTCAATATGATTTTGGCAGGCCATAAAAAAGCGTTTAACAATGAAGGCGGAGGGGATAGGTTGTGGGATTGGGATTGGGGATCGGGGATTGGGGATTGGGTTCGTGAACAGCTATGAATTGTGCGGCCAAAGTGAGTCAAGTGCGGGTGCTGAGATTTTCATTTCATATATTGCCCACAGCAGCTGCTGGGCCATAATCATCATCATAACGCTTCTGTTTCAGTTTCAGTTTCCGCTCCCATCCCTTTCCCGTTTCCGTTTCCCTTTCGCAGCCCTCATAAATGCGTCTATATGGTGCGACCATCTAGACATGGCCAAAGTTTATGGTAAATGCCAACTATTTAACGCTTATTTCAGTAAATTTCCACCTCCCCCCCCTTTTGGGCGATGATGTATGCCTTTCGGGGAGTGTTGGCTATTTATGCGGGTTACGCTCCACTGCACATGGTGCGAAATTCGCATTCATTTGTAAATGTTTTATATATAAAATATAAAAATGCCCATGGACACACGGACGTACAGATATTAAGGCTTTGATTTTAATTAAATGTGAAAAGGTAATTATTGGAGTGCACACATGAATATTAAAACCCAAAATGGCCTAAAAAATTAAACTTTAAGATACAAATTTCGGTTATTCAATTATATTATTTCGTTTGAAATATTTAATTCCAATTTCAGATATTTTATGATCTCAATAATATAAATAATTATAATTTTAAGAAAGGTCAGGAGCAAAACTTGATTTTCCAATCGAATAAAATCATTGATTTATTTCCCACAATTAAACCAGCTCTGGGTTATTTGGTAAATTATTTGGTTTGCCTTGAGAAGTCGGCTGGAATTTCCAAGATATTTGGGTTCCTATCCAAGGCTCCCGGGGGTGTATTATAAAGTCATGTTATCCCGGTGCGATTGTACAAACACAAGGGGGGTTTTTCGGTGAAAGTGCTAGGGGAGTGGCCTTGTGTTTGTGCATCATTTGATTAACGTAATCGAATGACACGCCATATGTCAGTCATCCAGAGAGGCAGTCACCCGAAGACGGCCGACTCATCTCCATCTCCACCTCCATTCCCATCCTGACTCCCCATTTACATCCTGCGGGCGAGTTAAACGAAGTAAGTCGGTAAAAAGTCACCAGGGCGTACATGTGAAAGTCACTTGGGCTCTTGCTCGCATGTCTCTGTTTGATAAACAATTGACACTTTTACGGCAGGGAGGATCTGGGGGCGCACACAACACATGTAGCAAAATCAATTTTCACCTTTTCACTTGATCAATTTCTTAACGGCAATGAAAAGTTTTCTGCGAAGTAAGCTGAGCGCACGGCTGCGGAATGTCAAGCAGGCCAGAATGCCAGAGCGCCAGGACTCCAGGACTTCAGGACTCCCTGGCAGGATAAGTGTGAGCCGAGTTGGAGGAGCAGGGGGCAGGAGGCAGGCACAGATAGCATCATTTGCATTTCCACGCACACCCCGCCCACCCACACGCACGTTAACAGTTAGTTGGGCTGCGGAAGTGAGTTCCGGTGGAGGGGGTGGAGTGTGGGAGGGGATGTGGGTATGGCTATGGCTACACCCAACCCAAGCACAGTGGTCTCAAGTGTGCGAAAATGGGAGATAAATAATAACCCTGCGAAATATCGAAGGGAGAAATAGTACGTTTTCAATATCGAACGCTCCCTTTACACCATTACAATTATTATATCTTTGTTGATTTGTATTACATTCTCTTCTTCTCTGGGATACCGAAAGGTATGACAATCCATATTTGTATCAATATTTTCTTTTTTTTCGAAATTCAGCATTTTGGTTTTTGACAAAAATTTGAATATTTTCTTTTGGTTTTTTTCCTATATCTTTCCCAAAAATGGTCCTACACCAAAAATACATACTGTTTTAAACAGCTTACAACTAAAATATTACATCCATGACACTATCCAAGTGATTTTGAAAAAATAAAATTTTCGCCATTTTTCACATTTTTTATAAGGGGGTACATCATGATTTTTTGCGAAAAATTGCCAAAAAATAAAATGTCCAGGTTTGAATGTGAATCGATTGGAAATTTAATAACGAGTTCAGAAAGGTATGATAATCCATATTTGGTTAAATATTTCATTTGTTTCAGCAAAAAAACTGTTTCTTTTTCTTTGAAATTAGGGATTTCGGTTTTTGAGAAAAAGTACGAATTTTTTCTTTTGGTTTCTTGCTATAACTTGCACAAAAATGGTTCTACACCAAAAATACAAACTGTTTTGAACAGATTAGAATATTATAATTAAATCCACGACACTTTCCGTGTGATTTTGAAAAAATAAAATTTTGGCCAATTTTCATTTTTTTATAAGGGGGTACATCACAAATTTTTACGTAAAATGGAAAAAAATTAAAATGTCCAAGTTTAAATGCCAATCGATTGCAAATTTAATAAAGAGTTCAGAAAGGTATGACAATCCATATTTGGATCAATATTTCCTTTGTTTCAGCCAAAAAAACCCTTTTTTTTTTTTTGGGAAATTTGGGATTTTGGTTTATGAAAAATATAGGAATTTTTTTTTTCTATAACTTGGCTAAATCTGGTCCTACAAAAAAATAAATACTGTTTTGAACAGGTTACAATATAATAATTACACCCATGACACTTTCCGTGTTATTTTAAAAAAATAAAATTTTTGCCAATTTTTATTTTTTTTTATAAGGGGTTACATCATGATTTTTTGAGAAAAATTACCAAAAAATAAAATATCCAGGTTTAAATGTGAATCGATTGGAAATTTAATAACGAGTTCAGAAAGGTATGACAATCCATATTTCGATCAATATTTCCTGCGTTGCAAACTTTTGACTGAAATTATAATATTTTCTGCACGGGTATAAAAATAAAAAATTAGACAAAATATAATTTTTAAAATCATTTTTAAAGAACCAGAGGCGGAAATATCTACATAAATATGACGCAATTCAGAGCTGCATTTGGTATCAGGCAAATCTATTACATAAAATTAAATAAATAAAATAAAATAAAATAAATAATTATCTTCACTTCATGCCACTGTGCCTTGCAGCTTTCTCACTTTTCGTTTCGTTGCGTCCCATTAAAAATTATGTTGAAAAGAAAAGCAGACGGAGGCGGAGCAGCAGAAATAACACACGGACATGGTCACGGATGCGGCTGATTCGGATACGTTGCGAAGGAGATGGGACCTCGTCCTCGCCTCGGCCGGAAGCAGCAAATTTTCATTTTATTATACCCGTTACACGCTGAGAAAACAGGGGCTTCAAGTGCTTCCGACCCCATAAAGTATATGTAATTTTTTAATCGGCCTTTAATTGGGGTCGATTCGTTGTGTCGTTGTCACAGCTGAATAACGTTAGATAAAGTATTTGATATTTAGCGTTTATACTTCAAATGTTTTAGCAATTATACAATTTACCTAACCTATTTTGTTTAGTCAAAATAGAAATTTTGTTTTATAGGGTATCTCCTTGTTGGGTCACTTCAACTGGCGCTTTCATTCATGTTTATTTTGCAAAGTGGCTCGACAAGCGGCTGCAAAGGGTTGCGGGCCGAAAGGGAAAGGGAAAAGGCCAGGAAGCGGCACCGACGTGTCACGGCCCTGACAGGAGTCGTGTCACGGCAACAGGGCGGATGAAGTTTGCTTCATTGGCTCAGCATAATTGTTTCCTTTTGAGCTCCGACTGCTCCGTCTGTTCAGGCTGCTCCCCTTCGCCACAAGCCCTCTGAAATTTACATGCCGACTCAGGCGAGTGGAAGTGAGTGGACAGTGGACAATGGAGACGGGACTGGGACATTGGACAATGGCCAGGTCCTGGAACGAATCTGTATCTGTATCTGGACGTGGTCCTGGACCTGACATGTCCTGACTGGCGTCGACAGGCGATAATGATGCTGGCCGAAGATCGTCGGTACATCGACTGGTTCAACTCGTTCTCCGGCCCCTTAGAGAGTCGGGGTCGCTCACTAATTGATTGACCTGCCCAATTTTATGGCCTGTCAATGTCGCTGATTGACTGACCGACTGACTGCCTGATTGACAGATGCACGAGGCGTGACTGTCTCACATCCACATCCACATCCATATCCATTTTGTGCGCTGTTACTTTTAGTGCGACTCGTTGGCCACGGCGATGACCTCGAGATTGGTTGTGCAGCTCTTAAACGGACTCGCCCGCAGCGGCCACAGCCACAGAAGTCGCATTTGATTGACCAATAAAACGGACCGGATGACCAAAATGAAGCCCCCGACAGCAACAACAACAAGAACAGCAGAAGCTGCAAGAAACGCGAATGCCGTTTAATGAGTACGTTTCGTTGCTTATTTTCATGCGCAAAATGAAAAAGTGGCGCCCAACGTGGGGCCTTAACGCAAGGAAAAGGGCTGGAAGAATGGGCCGAATGGGCTTTGGCCCGCTTCTCCGCTTTCCTTTTCTTATTAGCAATTGATGTGCATACAAAATACAAATTAATTTTGTCATCCGCAGACACATCTATATCTCAGTGAGCTGGTGTTTGGTTTACGTTTCCGTTTCCCTTGGCCTCTTTGTGTCCTGGCTCACAGCAAATCGAAAGAGGAGCGAAAAATTGCCACGCAGACATAATGGCAACGTTCGAGGGGCCAAGTGGAGAATTTGAATGGAATCCTATGTCAAATGTCACACAGACCTACTCGATTGTATGACTCATTCACACACACTCGACGGAAACGGGGAGCAGGAGCAGGGATCTCCCATGCATACGAGAGGTACTCAGTTCGTCAGTTAGTCAGCCAGTCAGTCAGTCAGTCAGCTAGTCCGTCTGTCAATGGGACAGACATTTTGCTAACGTGAATTCGTGAACGAATGGCAATGGGGAAGGGGGAATGGGGAAAGGGTGGGAGCGATATTCTCAACGATGTTCCCCATTACAAATTCAATTACATGCTTAGCTACACTTTAGAGAAATTGAATTTTTATGTGCATTTATATTTAGTATATTTTTACATCCCCCACTCCATGTGCCAGGTGGTAGGAAGTAGGTAGTAGGTAGTACCTGTACTCTGGCTAGAGGAGGAGCAATGGAAATAAGCACGAGCTTGAGGCTCTGCGGTTAGCTAAGGGATTCCATCAGCCATTTTCATAGTCGCATCGAGTCGACATCTTAATCTCCGAGCTGTGCATAAGTGGAATTGAAACTGGCCCCCTGGCCATAGCCTCCATTACGGCTCCTATACGTTGGCCTTTAGCCAGAAGCATCGGGACGATTGGTAAATAGATCGCTACGGCTTGTCTAACTGAGGCGACACCTTAATTATGGCATTCGCCAGACGAACGCGATAAGAAATAAGAAAAAAATAAGAGCTAGATGCGCCTGCATCTGGAATTTGGCTTAAATGCATCCCTGCACTCTTGCATCCTTGCATCCTTGCAACCAGGCAGCCATCCGGCGAGGAGACGCAGAAAGGATGCGTGACAGACAAGAGAACAAGGCATTGTCTCCCGACGAACTAAATTAGATTTCGGTTTGGCGAATGCCAGGGCCAAGACTTGGACCGCCACAAAACCACGCAGCACAGTTTACACACCGAACGAAATGGCCTTTTTATTTTGTTTAATACTAGTCATTCTTAAAAAATATATCATGAAAACATATTAATGTTTTTTGGATTTTTTGTTGGCACCAAAATATCCACTAACTTTGCGATTTTTTCTATAAAAACTGGTGGGATGGATTTAGTTCAAACCATTTGTTTATTATAAAGTGTTATTTAAATAACATCCACTAATTTTTATAGCCGATACTATCGGCTAATATATCGGTGGCAAAGCGATTGCTGGAACACTATCAAAAAAAGGCGTTTTGCGGTGTTCACTGTATCTCCGCCAAAAAGTATTGGAATTGCATTCTGCTTTTACATTTCGCTTATGAATTAAAAAAAACCTCCTGGGAAGCGCGATTTATAATTTTTTATCTTTAAGAATTTTTTTTGATCTTCCAAAGTGAAAAATGCGTTTTTCACATAAAAAATTCGACTTTGGGCTTAAAAAAAATACTTATAGTTAAAAAATAAAAAAAGCTCTTCCCAGGGGGCGTAAAAATATGCGACAAATTTGAAAACGATCGGTTGAGCCATTTAGAAATGCCGATTTTCGCAGACTTTCAAAACGTGGTTTCGAGAAAAACGCATTCAAAGAAATGAAATAAATCTACTGCACAAGGAAGGTGGGTGCCGTAATCCTGGTATAAGTTCCAAAATAGTTCGAATTTCTTCGTGAAACTTTCATGACACATTCTTAAATAGTTATTCTACCAATTTAAATAATAAAAAAAATCGATTTTTTTTGCAGGACCCTACCCCCCCGTTAAACGTTTCCTTATTGCAACAAATTAATTTTGTATACTCTGTTAAGTTAAGTTAAGCAATTTAATCGCATTTCATTTCAATACGACTAGTTAATATTCCAAGGAAATATACAATATATACAGGAGATTTCATAACAATTTTTGTTTGTTGCATACTTTTTGAATACCTAATTTTCTTTCATTTTCCACCCGATACCTTTGTTCCTTGCTAATATTTACTCTAAATTCGAATTTGGTTTTGTTAGCTCCTCATCTTATTGGTTTTTGAGTGTAGATGGATGGCTGCCATTAATGTCGCCGGCTCCCTCAACTCGGGGCACGATCCGCACATGTTCATCGCACGCACAGAGCCCCTGGCTCCCGACTCCCGACTGCCAGCCCATCCTCATCCTCATCTTCAACTCCATCGCCATCTCCATCTCCATCCCCATGTGGATGTGAATGCGCTGCAGAGAATGGAGTAGGGAAACCGGAGTGCATTGTAGACTTGTGGCCCCGGTCTCTGGTGGCTTCCCCGGCTTGGCCCAAAACTCCGAGTGGTTTAAGGCTCGCTTCTTTCGGCTCTTGTGCGGCCTCTCTGGGTCGGCCTTTAATTTTAAGACCAAAATAGCGAAATAACATGAAAGGCCAACCCCACGAATGGAATGGAATGAAATGGAAACAATGCTCGAAATTATTATGCCCCAGCGCGACAATCTCCTGCTCCTCCTGCCCCTTTAACCTCCTGCTGCTCATGCGGCTCCTCCTTAACTGCAGTGGATGAGGAGTCCTCGAACTTTTGGCCCCAGCCAGACAATGATTCCTAATTCCAAATGATGGTCACGGGCAAGAAGGAGCCGGTTGCCTTCGAGATGGCTGGCTGTCTTTCGCTGCAGACCAAGTTGCCTGGGCTAATTGAAGCCACTGAGTCACCGCAACTCGGTGAGGGTATGCAGTCTTTGACTTGGTCGTGCAGTTTCAGTTTTCGGTTTCCAGTTTTCAGCTTTCAGTGTTTCGGTCCCTCTTTCTTTTTGGCTGCCTGTCTTCTCTGCTGGCTGGCTGGCATTCCATTTCAATTTGTTGCAGTTACTTTAAACAATTACCAAGGCACACGAACAGCTGCAGCGGCGAACGGTTGGGAAAAAAGCTAAATAAAGCGAGCGGGGTGGTGACCCAAGTGCTGCTACTGCTGGTGACCCAAACAGGTCGAGTTTTGTTCTTTTGAAAATGCCCCAATATAATTTAACGACGAACAAGGACAAGAGAGAGAGAGAGGTTCTCTGTGTAAATCTGTAAATTTTATGCGACAATTGAGGCAAAAATGAAATTTGTGCCAGCCCCAAAAATGGGTAAGGATGCGCTTTTGTGGTCGGGGGTCGGGACTTGGGACTTGATGATTTGATGAGGCGCCTTTTCACATATCCCAGATAACCAGATATCCTATAACCAATCCTGCAACCCCCCCTCTCTCTCTCTCCTTCGACTCCTTTTTGTACGTAAACGTGGAATACAAATTGCACTCATTTTAGTTTCTCACGTTTGTTGCATGTTGTACATGACTGCAACGCGCACGCACACAAATTGACACACACAAGCACAGGCACACGGACACATGCATATGCACATGAACCAAAAGGAGGTAGGCCTCGACCTCTGCTTAGTTCTGGAAAATACCCACAACCCCTCCGCTGATTCCTTCGTCCATTCTCCATTCTCCGTTCTCCATTCTCCATTCTCCCTTCTCGATTCCAGGACTCCCAAACGACCATGCCCGCAGCTTCGCCTGCTGCTCTGTTTTCCTGTCGCTTCATCGGCATGCGACAAACGGAAATGTTGCTTTTATGCTTTAAATATGGCAACTTTGTGGTGCCGACAGACACACTCTCACACTCAAACGGTGGCTCATAGATACTCTCACGCACACACTGCCGCATCCAGCACTCGGAAAAAAGTCGATTTAACATTTCGGAATTCGATTTCCATTTCCTTATTTTTAAGTCCAATTGACAGTAAACAGTAGGCAAACTTACTCAAGGCATCGTTATAATTCCCAAGTGCTAATTCCGGCACTGCTACTCCTATTCGCTCAATAAATATGCAAGACTGTTTTATTTCAAACACGGATTTATTTTATTAGATTTTTTTTAAATGTATATTTATTTCCTTCAACACATTTTCAACACATTTTCATACTCCTATGAATGGGTTGATAGTTTTTACCTCATTAAAGTTTTTGCTGGGAATGTATTAAGAAAGGAGAAATACGATATATTTGTTTTTACCCGTTACTCGTAAAGTTTTAAACTAGCGCCTATATTTTTAAAGATTTAGCAAAAGTGTAAATGACATTTGATTTAGTTTATAAATACCCCTCTACCCATCCAAAAATGATCAAATCCCATTCATTAAACAGTTTTAAGCAATGTAAGCTCAAACTTTGCCCGCTAGGTGTCGCTTTGTAGCTTCGCACTCCCTTAAGATGAGTAACGGGTATCTGATAGTCGAGGCAGGCGACTTTAAAGTTGTCCATTGGATTTTACTGAGCTGGGCTCAGATGTCGCAGTAACTTTCTGTACTTCCCAAGCTTCATACTTCATACGTTCACTTACCAGTCGGCTTTTTATAAATATTTTACAAAATAACAAAATTGAACTGTTTCATCCAAATTCAAAGTTTTCTTTTTCGCGGTGACTATCATAGCGAACACGATGTCGCAGCAGTCATTGGCTATAGCGGATGGCACCTTAAACGACCTCCTCCTCGCCCAGCTGCTGTGCCCCGTTTGTCGGGTCCTCATGACGACACAGATGCAGCAGTGCCACAATGGGCACCTGATCTGCCACAGCTGCCGCCAAAGGGTGAGCACCTGCCCCGTCTGCCGGGTCAAGCTGTCGAATATCCGGAGCCTTCCCATGGAGAAGGTGGCCACAATGCTGATCTTTCCCTGCCTTTTCTCGGATTCCGGCTGTCTGGATCGGCTTCCCTTTGCGGAGAAGGAGGGGCACGAGTCGAAGTGCAAGTTCCGGCCGTTCCCATGCCCCTTCTCGCATCGCAACTGTCCGTGGAGGGGTCCCTTGGCGGAGGTATGCCAGCATCAGGCGCAAGCGCACGGCAGCGTGGTCACCAAGGAGGGCAGCACCATCACCTTCGAAGTCAACGATGGGACTCGGGGAGACAGAGGTGTGCAGGGTAGGGATGCTTACGTAATGGTGCAGCGGTGCCATGGGTGGCATTTCGTGCTTTCCCTTACGAAGATTGGCACCGTTAATCGAATGTTCTGGATCGCATGCCGAATCATCGGAGAGGATGTAAATGCCGAGGAATTTTACTTCAGAGTATCCATGATGGGTAATGGCCAACCGTTCCAACGAGAGGGAAAAGCGGGAACGATCGGGGAGTACGACTCAACGAGCGACGTGTGGTTCCAGGTCGGATCCCACGAAGTATTCGACGCCGCTGACGGCCAAATGGTAATGGAGGTTACTATTATTAAGGGGAAAATGGAAGAACAAAGTGCAGACGTCAGGGCAGCTCAGGCCATTCGACTGGGCCGCTTTTAAAATTTATAGTATCTGGTTTTTATAACCAAATCGAACCGAATAACAGTCTAAATTAATAGCTAAGTTCATAACAAGCAATTTTCAAATCGGACCATTCATTAAAAAGTTATGAGCAAATAAGGAAATGGACGCTAGATGGCGCTGATAAGCTTGTCTCTATCTCTCTCGCACTTAAGCTGAGTAACAATAAATAAAGATCGGTTTTGAATTTTAACATGTTTTTAATTTATAATGTTGTCATAAATTTTTGGGAAAAAGACTGCAACAGAAGAAGAACATTAAAAATTCCTAGAAACAATATCTAGCTATCTAGCAAACGGACCTTAATTCCTGCGGATATTCACTGTGCCCATTATTTTTTCGAGTGCATTGACAGTCGTGTCGATTGCACGTCTTGCCTGGCCCTCATCCAGAGGCTGGCTGGGTTCGCTGCCTATGCATCAGCCGCATCCCCATCGTCCTTCGTCCTCAGCTCCCCTTTTGTGTGTGACTATATCACATGTGAGTGTGTGTGTGAGTGAGAGTGTGAGTGTGTGTGTGAGCGAGTGTTTGAGCGATCGACCATGAAGCCTTCATTATTGCATTTCATGATTTTGCGGTTCTTTATGCTCGTTGCTTTACACTAGGCGGCGACACAAACAGGGAAAGCTTCTGCGGGAAAGATTGGTGGAAATGTGGGACCATGGGGCGGTGAAGCGGGTGGGCGTGGCCGGGGCAGGACACTGGACGAGAGGCGTCTGCCATGTGCCATGTGCCATGTGCCATGAGCCATTTGCCATGTGTTTGGCCTGGCCGGGAATGGTGTCGACACTTTCACAACATCCACATCCTCATATCCTCACATCCTCACATCCTCACATCCTCACAGCCACAGCGACAAAGACATCAGAGTCAGGACCAGGATATGGATTTGCCCCTCGTCCTGCATTCATTTCCATCTCGAGAATCGACTCGCTTCTCGTGTCCGTGTGCCTCATTCAAATTTTCAATATTTTCTATGTGTGCTGCCGGTCGTTATCACGCATTTCCTGCCATTTGCATCGCCATCTACATCCACATCCACATTCACATCCACATCTACATATCCATTGCCATTGGCATTGGATTGGTAACGGGAATTGCAGCCGCAAGACACTGGCTACGTGGCCAGCAACCGACTTGACCAATTTGCCGCCCCTGCGGTTCCGGGTTGAGCGCATTAGGCCGCACATTGGGCCAAGAGTGCTGGAGTCCTGGAGTCCTGGAGTCCTCGAGTGATGGCATAAATGCAAAACCGATCGTGGGGACCTCAAACCGAATCGAAGTACAAAAGCAGCTGATATCATGAATGGCTCGACTTGAAGGTTATGGGGTCAACAGTTCAACAGCGCAAGGCACTTTCAACATATTTGAAATAATATTTTAGGTAATGCTATAGTCGGGTGCCCCGTCTATCAGATACCCGTTACTCAGCTATAGGGAGTGCGAGAGAGATGGAGATATAAATCTTTTATCGGGCATAACTTTTTAACGAATGGTCCGATTTGAAAAATGTCTTCTACATTTCGATAGGTATAACTAAACACAACAAAACTGCTCCGAAATCTTTAAAAATATAGGCGCCAGACACATTTTAGTATCGTTTGTGGGCGATTGTGGGCGTTAGAGGGGGCGTGGCCCTCGGCTGAAATAAACTTGCGCTGCGTAGGAAGCCCAAGAATATGTGGGGGAAATCTCGACCTTCTAGCTTTTGTAGTTTCCGAGATCTCAGCGTTCATACAGACAGACAGACAGATGGACAGACGGAGAGACGGACAGACGGACAGACAGACATGGCTATATCGACTCGGCTAATGACCCTGATCAGGAATATATATACTTTATGGGGTCGGAAACGCTTCCTTCTAGCTGTTACATACTTTTGCACGAATACAATATACCCTTTAACTCTACGAGTAATGGGTATAAAAACTTAGCTGAAAAAAAAATAATTTTGAACCCAAAAACTCCAGATATTTCCTTTTTTCTTTTTAACTAATTAAATGATAAGTCAGAGTTTTCAAAATAAAGATTGTAGGTTTCCATATTAGTATCAGGCAATCATAGATAATGTTTTGAAAAGTTCATATTTAACAAGATCTTTCTCATAAAAGCTACGAACACAAATATCATATTGATTCTATATTATACACACAAAAAAAACTTGGTAAACCACAAAAAAATGTCAATTCTACCAAGTAAATAGGTGTGTGTCTTTGCTGATTGTGTGTATTTGTTGTTGCGAAAATAACTATTTAATTAGTAGAATTGAACATTTTTGTGGTTGGGGACTGTTTGACAATTATAACGGTTGATTTTACCAAGTTTTTGTTTTTGTGTGTAGTGACTATAAAATAGACATCCAAAATACAAATCATAAAATTCAAAATATAAATTCAAGTCATATTTATTTATATAATTTATTTTGTATCTTGATGATGTTAGAGATGTTTAGGAAACTAAAAAAAAATTAAAATGTAGTATTAGACGTCCTAATAGTGACCTAAAAATTATTAACAATGGAAAACAATTTTAAGCCAATGTGCAAAGAAGTGTATAAACCCTTAATTATAACTTATTGAATATTTAATGCAGACCCTTAGCCGGTGCTTCGTTAGGTGGGAACTCTGAAGCCAATAATTCCTTAAGTGATCCTGATGCCATTACCTAAATTATCTCGGCTTTCGTTTCCAACAGCTGACCACCACATATTCCACACACTCATTTTATGCCCACCTTATCGGTGGGGCCAATGATCAGTGACAACTGGCAATTGGCCACCGGCAACTGGCTTCCAATCTGCCTATCTTTCCATCTGACTCCGACTATCCGACCATCCGACTGTCCAACTGACCCGGCCATAATCCGAGTGGCCGTATCCGCTGGGGAGCAACAGCGTCGCATTCAGCTGTTAATGCCACTGATTGCTAATAAATTGAAAACCGTTTCAGCACGGCCCTGGCCCGAAGGCAATAGTTGCCAGAGGATTTGTGGAGCAAGGGAATCGAAAATGGGCATCTGAATCGGAATCTGTAGCTGAATCGCAAACGCAATCGCAATCGAAGGCCCCATCAATGAATATGCAAAAACAAGGCAAACAGTGAATAAAATCAAAATAAAAACTCATTTATCAACACGCATGGCGCAGTCAGTCTGTCCATCTCCATCGATGGAGGTGATTCTGCTGGGTTTGTTGGCCACGTGTTGGCCAAAAGGGAAAAGGTCACAAAAGCAGGTTAAGCTGCTTTTTTAAATAAAGCGCACAGCACGTTAATACTGTCGTCAGGAGGAGGAAGATGGGGGGGTTATCCCCTTTACCTTTTTCCCCCCCTCGCTGGGCCACGTGCGAACCATTCCGCTGGCGCCCAACGACTGAGGTCTGAAGCCTCCAATCCAACCGACTGTCACCGATGACAAACGAACCGGCTAGCCGAACCTCAACGAACTGCAGCCGAAGCACTTCGGCTGGGCTTCGGAATCATTCGTTGCAAGGCGCCGAGCCACACGATTGGCGACTCCTTCGGACGGTGGCCGTAATCCGTTCGCTGGATTTTTTGAATTAGTTGCGTGTGGTAGCTTGTTGACATCAGTACCGGGTACCGGATGCGGATGCGGACACGTGCGTGGCCCGCAAATCTCTCGCCAAATCTCGACAAGTCCCAACTTGACGCGACCCCCGAATAAAAAGTTCATAGTTCATAGTTTAGAGCAGCGAAGTTCGGTGTGTGTGAGATAGGAGATAGCAGAGATCCCCATCTGGTTTTTCTGGTTCTTTTACTATTTTTTTTTTGTTCTTGCTGTTTTTCTTATCACTCCTCCTTGGTTGTGTGTGCGTGTGAGGTGAGTGATTTGGTTGGTTGCAAACTGCAACCTGCAACAGTTGCAAACGCTTTAAACTACACCGCAAACAAAGACCAACAATCCGAAATGGAGCTGAATGCAAACTAAAACCCAAAACCCAAAACCCAAACCCAACCGAAGCGAACCGAACCCAAAACCAAACTAAACCAGGCTGATAGGCTAAAACCTGACCTGCGGTCATTTGCCGATGGTGGATGGTCGATGGTGGATGGTCAATGGTTGGCCGGTTCAGCTAGTTTTGTGGTCGCTTTGACGTGGTCGCGGGCAATTTGAAAGCCAACACCGAAACGCCGATTACGATAAGTGCAGTCGAATCGAAAGGCGGCTGCGAATGGGATGCAGAGTGGGCTTTGGAATCATCATCATCATCAGCGGCATCAGCAGACTGCTAAACATTTCGCATTCGCTTTCCGCCTGATGTTGTATTTCATTTCGCCATTCGCAATCCCCATTTCCATTCGCATTCGCATCGCTTTCTCATCCTTTGTCGTCGTTTTCTAGTTTTTAGTTGCCCAGCAATTGCTGCTGCCAGTTTGCAATTAAGGACCAGCCCCATGCAAATGGCAAATGGCAAACAGTGAGGGGCTGTGGGATTTAAAGAACCATAACCGAGAGGCGAAATATTAAATACTAAATGCCAGCCGCCGAGGGAAAGGCATTTCAGTCCGCCTGTTGCCTGTCAGCATTTTGTTGAATGAGGAAGTCACAGAGTCGCAGTTGCAGTCACAGTCGCCATCACCATCGCCATCAGGATCTGCATCTCCCTCAGGTGTCCTGAGCGACCATCCAGCCACTTTGAGTGTGAACAGGTAAGTGACAACGTGAAAAGCGACCCAAAAGGGATCGCAAGGCGATGGCTGTGGAGAAACTTTATGGCAGCGCCAAAAAAGAAATAAATCAGGAATTTATTGGGATAACACTTTGGCACCACCGAAAATTAAATAAGTCGATAGTTTATTAGGAAAAACCCCTATTTTATTTTGGGGAATGTTTGCTTTTAATCAATTACAAATAATTATAAAAAATTATAAAATAGTTTAAAGATCGGTAGATTCACATTGTATAGTTTATTAGGATAAATCCCTATTTTATTTTGAGGAATGCTTGCTTAAAATCAAGATTTTATTGTCCGAACTTCGTAATTACAAATAATTAGGAAAAATTATAAAATTGTTTAAAGATCGGTAGATTCACATTGTATTTATTGGGATAACACTTTGGCACCACCGAAAATTAAATAAGTCGATAGTTTACTAGGATAAATCCTCCTTTTATTTTGGGGAATGTTTGCTTTAAATCAAGATTTTATTGTCTAAACTTCGTGATTACAAATAATTATGAAAAATTATAAAATTGCTTAAAGATCGGTAGATTCACATTGTATTTATTGGGATAACACTTTGGCACCACCAAAAATTAAATAAGCCGGTAGTTTACTAGGATAAATCCCTCTTTTATTTTTAGGAATATTTGCTTTAAATAAAGATTATATTCTCTAAATTTCATTATCAAAAATATATTTATAAAACAAATAATTATAATTTAAAAATTTTTTTAAGATCGGTAAAGAAAACTCTAATTATTTATTGTAAAGATTGATATTCCAAAACATAAATTTTGAATATAGTTTTTTTGGGGTTTTCATGTACCAAAAACTTTGAAGCGTAGGATTCCGATAATTTATATCAGGAAATAAACGCAGTAATGCGTGGATCAAAAGATATTATTTATTCATAAAATAGACTAGACTTTAAAGCCCTGAGGGAGTCACACTTTTAGCGCTAAAGGTCGTTGGTGGAGCTTATGCATAAAACAATGCATGTAAATTTGCATGAATGCATAAATTGTCCCGACAATTGGTTTCCAAAATAGTTGAAAATATTTTCACAAATAACACCAACTAAAATAGGAGAATTTGAACAATTGGGGGAAAGTTACCTCATATATAGGGCCACTATAAATAGTTTAGCTATAATTTGGAAGGCCACAAGATACCCCACTGAATTTTATTCGAAGCTTGTGAATGGTAGAAATGTGAAAACCGCCTGCAGTAGCCCAGATCCCTTTAGTAGCAACCCCCTTCCTTATTCACCTCGGGCTTCTCCTCGCTCTGTTGATCCTCGTCCAGCAGGAGGATTGTCTCGCTGACGATCGGCAGGCTGTCCTCAGTCTTGGGACCCTCATCCGGAGTCTCCTCGTCGTCCTCCTCGCTGAACATAAGCTGGTAGGGATTGTGCAGCCCGTACTCCAGGATGTCCTCCAGCTTGTCATTGTCCTTGGCCTCGTCGGTGTCCTCGCCGTCGGTCTCCGTCTCCGTCTCCGCCTCCGAATCACTGTCGCCCTCGCAGCAGAGGATCTCGTGGGCCAGCAGGGAGATGGTCTCCTCGCAGAAGATTTCCACCTCGTCCACTTCGTTGTCCGAATCCCCGGCCAGCGGACTGTACAGGCTCATCTGAGGATCGCCAGCATCATCGTCCACTTTGGCGTTCGCATCTGGATCGGATGTGCTGTTGGCTAAGAACGGGGTTACATATCTTTAGACTCGGAATCCCATAGGCATCACCTTCGCTATCTGTTTCTCCAGAGCTGGTTGGTTCACTGCTAACCGAGCTAGTGGACAGCTCCGCCTCCTCGTCCAGGAAAATGGCGCCCACCGTGGGGCATTCCGTTTCCTTTTCCTTCTGAGTCGCGGAGGAGCAGTCGCGCTTCAACTTGGCAGGTTCGCCAGCCATCATTGATCCCGATTTCGATTCCGATCCCTGTATATGCTATATGCCTCCGGCTATCTGACTGCCTCCCGTAGAGATTCCGAACTTGTTTCTATGCGTGCTGGAATGGCTTTGCCCGGCAACTGCGACTGGGATTGGGTTTGGGTTTGCTTGGGGTTTCGTTTTGGCCTCGAGATGGGAGCAGTAGCAGGAAGCTTTGCTGCCAGCACGTAATGTCCTGGGCGCTTCCTCCCAGGACGGCGAATTAAATTTTATGCCAACTGCAATGCCCTTAAAGGCGAAGCCAAAGGTCTTCGAAACGGAAAGGAGGCAGGGCCACGGAGACAGGGCCAAGATGGAGCTGCAATCGTAGACCGGCTAACTGCGGAATCGTCACAGGCCGCAGGCCGCGCTCCACATGCACACTGTCTGCCAAAAGGACACAAACAGGACACACACAGGACACACACACATACTCGTACAAGGACGCGTACACCAACTGGCTACCGCAGCAAAGTTACATTTGAAATTTTATTTCCATGGCCAGGACTAAAAATGCAACAAATAAAAACGGAGCCACGGAGCAGTTGCCTCTGTCCGCAGTCCAACTGCCGTCGTTATCATTGTATCACTCTCATCTGGGCCAGGCGACACGCCCCCTCTTCCTCATCCCACTGCAAGGACATCCGGTCGAAGGGGATGAGGAGGGGGAGTGGGGGGGGTCGACCGCAGCGTACCAAGCAAGCCACTTAATAGGGCAGGCACAAATTACCAGACAGCAAACGGGGCTTTAATAAAATTTATAAATTGATATAAATTATTATGAGAGTAATTATCATATCGATGGCGGCGAGAACACATTTAATTTAATTCCTTGTTTTTCAGTTCCAAACTTTTTCCACGACGACTACAGTGAGCGCCCGCGAGTCAATTAATTTTTGCTCATCTATTTTAGTTATTTATCCGTTGTTACTTTTTTCTGTTTAGAAAGAAATATATGAATATAAAGAATATGAATATGATTAGTTTCCCTAATGATTACAATATTTCTTTTTATTTAAAATTATCCAAGAATTTCTGGTAGAAGGAAACTGAAAATACATGGGTTTTTTTCTAATCAACAAATTACAAATATATTTAAAATTATAATTTAATTTATTGATATTAGAAAAAAAGAATAAAAAATCTGGACTTTCAAGCTAGAATTGAAAAATTATTTTGCAAGTCAGTTTTTATACCCGTTACTTGTAGAGTAAAATATTCTTGATCAGGGTCACTAACCGAATCGATATAGCCATGTCCGTCTGTCCGTCTATCCGTCTGTCCGTCCGTATGAACGCTGAGATCTCGGAAACTATAAAAGCTAGAGGATTGGTATTTGGCATGAAGATTCTTGGAGTTCCTACGCAGCGCAAATAAAAGTAAAAATGCAGTTTTATTGTGTTCATTAATACCTATCGAAATGTAAAAGAAATTTTTCAAATCGGCCTATTCGTTAAAAAGTTATGCGTGATCAAAGTTTTCTACCGACTATAGCGTTGTCTCTTGTTTTGATATATGATTATTATATGATTAGGTGAGAAATGGAACCCACAACCAACCTAACTAATATACCCCTAGGCTGAACTACATATTCACTACGAACTTTCGCCCGTTCCCGTTCCCCTTCCCATTTCCATTTCCATTTTCACTCGCATTCCCTTGACCCAGGAGCAGGCCAGGAAGGACCGGGCCAGGACCTAGTCGGGACCTAGCCAGGACCACTTTGGCGAACCACAATTTAATTTCTGTTTCGGTCTCGTTGCAGTTTTTTGCAGCAGTTCAGTAGTTCAGCTGTTTCGCTTTCTTTCTGCCTGTTCCGAGGCCTTCCGGTCGTCAGAGGCAGTCGTTTTGTGGTGCGTCTTTGGTCGGCATTGTGTCGCCTAAAATTCCCCAGTGCTCTCCGCACTCCTTATCCCATGGCAATAATCCAGTTTAAAGCCTGAATCCGTGCTGCCTGCAGAGGCGGGATGGGAATGGAGCTCACTGCGTTAACGAACATAATAACCCTTTTCTCTCTAATTACACACCAAATTTACTACAAACGAGCAATAAAAATCATCCAAGCAAAATCTGTGCTCCGGCCGCAGAAAAACCCCATCCACCCAACCACCCATCCACTCACTAACCAGGCAAAAAACGAAGCAATCCAGCAGAGAAACCCCTTCCACTTCCAGCGCTTAAATGCAAATGCTTTTTTCCCATGCACAGCACAAAAAACATTAACAACAATGACAATAAATGAAAGACATTAATGCTAAGCGATCCGCATCTCGTTCCCGACCCACTCGTGGCCACCAATCCCCATCCTCCTACTCATTTTCATACCCGAAAAGGAATGGGAGCTCGACGTTGACGACGATTGGCGACAGTGACAGGCTTCCCAAAAAAAGAAGAGCGAGGTTCCTCGACAGTCAATGAAATAAAATTAAACAATTATGAGAAAAAGGCTATGGGGGAAAAATGAGGGAGGGGGGAGGGTCCTTCCTTCGCGAGTTTAAATTTGGCATGTCATAATTTGGGAACATTCCCCTTGTCCTTGTCCTGTCGAAAGTCAGTCGTCCCCCTCATATGGATAATTATTTGATGCTCTGTTCTCTCCGTTCTCAGTTCTCCCGGCGCATATCTGGCACATCCCCATCTAAAGTACGCCTGTAACCGGTAACTTCCACTTAAACCTCACTCATTCACTCATTCACTCATCCGACCGACCGACCGACCGACCGACAGTGGGGCAAATTTTACGCGACGTAATCGTAATATGATTATCGTGCCACATAATCCCCTCATCCCTTGTGTGTGTGTGTGTGTGTGGGTATGCGTTAAATAACTTCCTTCCGGTGGCGACAACATCAGAACAGAACAGAGCAGCCAGCAAAAGCGACTCCTCGTGTATCCGCTTCCGTTGAATGATGCCGCAGAAATGCTCCAAATCTCATATCATCATTTACGCAGTAATTTTTCGAAGCCAACTGGATGATGAGGGCCCCTGGTTGGATGGAATTATCCAATTCAACCGCAGGACACTTTGGGCCCACTCGAAAGGGAACTGCATCACCCAAAAGCCCACTACCCACTACCCAGTACCATTGGCATAATAAACAAAGCTTCAGCTCGCAACTCATGCGAGTCAACTTCCACCGACGACTGCGAACTGTGACTTTGGCTGCGTGTTGAGGGCACGTCCATCCGGTGGAGGATGGGGATGAGGGAAGCGAAGGATGCGAAGGATGCGAAGGAGGAGCAGGACTAGGTCTGGGGCTTTTTGCAGCTCTCCGAGTGTCCTTATTTTAATCTCGACACAAGTTAACAGCATTGTTGGCAGCCGCGTGCCATCCGTGAGCTTTGCCTGAGTCCTTCGTCCTTGGTCCTTCGTCCTGCTGCCTCTAACTCAACATAATGCGCACAGCTCGCTCGGTATTCATCCTAACCGCACCGCATCGCATCGCATCCCTCGCCCCGTCGAAAAAGGACTATCCCTAGTTTCGGTTTCAGCCACCGCCACCGGATTCCCCGCCTCGTCGTCCTTGTCGTCCACATCCTTGTCATTAGCAGTTAGCATTCAGACGACATCGTCGTCGTCGTTGGCGTCTCCTTCGTTGCCTGTCGCCTGCCGTTCATAATGTTATGATGGCTAAAAGCTAATTGCGTTTGTCTGTGTTAGTTGCTGACATTTGGCCTCCTCTCATCATCAACGCCCCTCCCCCCTCCCTCTCCCTCCTCCGCCACGTCTCCTCCGGCGTCGACGTGGCGGCATTAAGTGTCACTGGAGTGCGTGATCCTTGTAAGTCGTCTAGTTACACATGTTTTTATAACCTGTTTTCCAGGAGTACCCTGTTGTCCCAGGACTGCCGGCACCCCGGGTGGATTAGTTGGGGGCTAGGCAAGCATTTTGATTTTCCATCTCCATTGCCGGGTAAACACAAAGGATAGGAACTTGGAACTTGGAGCAAGTAACTTAAAATAAATAGAGAGTCCTGTTGAAATACTAAACATGTATTTAATCGAATTGGAACTTAAGGAATTCTATAATAATACTAGATATTAGGGTTGTTAAAACATCGATGGTGGGCACTATTGATGTTTTGGCTATCGATGGTGGTCACTATCGATACTATGATAGTATCAGAAATTAAAGAAAATAAAAAACAAATTACAAAAATTAAGGAAAATAATGAAAAAAAAATGTTTTAAAATTTATCCTTGTATCATAAAACTTACGAGAAAAACTACGGTCTTAATTTTACTGCTAAGAAAATGAAATAAAATTCAATGTTGAGCCCTAACAATGAAAATACCGTCTTGTCTTAAAAAATATACTTTAATATACTTTTTTTTCTTAAAATATACCAAAAATTACATGTAAAATGGAACTATTTTTCTGAGCGATAGTATCGATTGTGGGCCCTAACCATCGATGTTTCCCAAATTTTTAAACCATCGATAGTATCGATAGTGCTATCGATTTTTTTACCAACCCTACTAGATATTCATTTGTTTTTATTTGAATTACTGGATATTAGTCTGTCGAATTCCTTTTGCCTGCCTGGAAATGCCTTTTGTTTTCGTCATCGTCATCGTCTTTGTCATTGAAGTTGTAAGTAGTTCGACTGTGGGCCCTCCCAGTCGCGAGTCCTCGGCGTGTCCTTGTTGGCCCCGTTCGACTTTGTTGCGGTGTCATTCGACAGCTCGGGCGTGAGTCATTCGGCTCAAATGGAATCGAATCAAGCGGCTTAATCAGCTGGACCCAATGTGACCGAGTGACCAAGGCACCCATGACTTCACCTGTCAAGATGCCAGCGAGGATGGGACAGGACTCGCCCGCTTATGGCTGACAAATCACCAAGTGAGTCCGCCGAGTTGACAATAAGAAGTGTCATCATTAACGAACATCGGGCCCGGCAAACATTTATCAATGGCAAACAGACAGAGTCGGGTTGGGGCAAACAAGCAAACAAACAAACGAACGGCAGGCAGGCATTCGGGCAAACAAATGATGAGGCCGAAAGGCGAAGGCGTCAGGAAGTTTGGCAAATTAAATCGGTGCTTAAAATATCCCAGGGCCACGGGGCAGGATGTGGTGCGGGTGTGGATAACCGCAGTTGGGACTGAATCCTCTTGGGGATGCCCCAACAGTTTTGTTTCCCATCATCCGGCGAAATCAAGCAAATCGTATTAAATAACAGTTAATTACAAATACACACGACCCGGCCAAGGACCCAGATTGGCGTCAGGACGACGAGACCCGGGCTGCTATGACCCACTAACCGCCCACTAACCACCCTCTAACCACCACAGCCCAATTTCCCCCATTTCTCATCTCGACCCCATCCCATCCCCCTTTTTGGACCAACAAAGCTGCTGTGGCAAAGTGTTTTCCTAGGGAGCTTGGTTTGGGGTCAAAGCCAAATGGTTGATGCTGAATTAATTAATGATTCACTTGAATGATTGATTATTTGACTAAATGATTGAATTATGCGATCGACCCAAACCTCAGTCCTCTGTTCGCTGTCCTCTGTGCGCCGTGTGAGCTCCTTCAAAAAATGTGTGCTGTAACCTTTGACCTTTGTCCAATTATTTAGCCAGAAACACCAATAAACACGACGCACCCACCCCCCTCAACCTCACACACTCTTCACACTCATATGGAAAGGGGCCCAAAGCCAACGGCCAGAAAATATGCCAACAAGTCGGGGCTTAGTCCTGTCTTTTGATTTTCATCTTTCTTTCTTACTGGATTTTCTTCTTTTTTCCTGAGAAGGCATTCAGACGAATTTATCAAAGTGGTTGATTGTTCGAGGGTTACGCTGAACAATGAGTTTTGGGGCATTTCAGCAATTAGCCATGTTGAATAGGAATTTTGATACATCGGAGTTTGGGAAAGAGATTACGAAAAAACTCTTAACTTTTAATACTGAGATGAGACATCAAATTTAAAGAAAAAATTGTTCAATTGGAATATAAAATTCAGATAATATACAGAAGTATGATAGTTAATATGAACTATAAAAGAATATTCTATGGTATTTATTTATAAAAAAATTCTGTATCGAAATACACCTACTTTAATAAAATTCTATATTTCATTGGAAGAGAAGAGGTATACCTAACAATAATTATAATAATAACAATAATAATAAGGAAATTGGCCAGAGATTACGAAAAAACTCTTAACTTTCAATACTAGATGAGACTAGATGTCTTAAAGTTGAAATTGTTAATTTGGAATATAAAATTTGGATAATATACAAAATGATGATCGTTAATATGAACCATAAAATAATATTCTATGGTATTTATGATCAAAAAATATGCCCATTTTAATAAAATTCTATATTTCATTGGAAGAGAAGAGGTATACCTCTTAATATGTGAGTGTTTTAAGGGGTTTGCCTAAATAATGGAATCTATTTTAAATTCCCTTTAACATAAAATAGAATATTAATAAATAACCTATTTTAAAATATAATTCATGATTATAAATACAAAAGAATATTCTACAACATATTAACGAGGGAACTCATCATCATTCTGTATGATATCTAATAATTCAAATAACATTAACCATTCTCTACTTTAAACTTAATGTCTCATCAGAAAGATGGCCTGTGAAAGTCTTTAAAATCATCCATAAGAGATGTGTATTCAATGTGCGAGCCATTTGGAGATGCAGATCCACCAGCCAAAGGGGAAACTGAGCCGTCTTTAGGCAGATTTTGGCCGACATGGTGGGAGGTTACGCACTTGGCTTTCAGGAGAATATGGCCAAGATAAGATGCTTAGACAAAGGTCTTCGTCTCGCAGTCTCAGTAGTCTCAGTGGTCTCAGCCTTGTTGCACGCCTTCTTCGACCTTCTTCGGCTGAGGAGGAGGTGGAGGATTTTGGGGGAGAGGGGCAGTGGGTTTTTGGCAGTGTCGTTGACAGCCACAAATTTTGGCCTGCCAAAGCCGTCGGAGGAGGTCCCCCCTTCCCCCTTCCCCCTCAACCCCCCAGACAAGTCTGAGCCATTTTCGGGGCCAAAGGCTGTCTGGGGCGTCTTGTGCATCTGTTTCTCGTTGCCGAGGAGCTGTGGAGCTGAGGAGCTGTGGGAAATCCCAGACGCTCGAAAGTAGTCGAGGAAAAGCGTCTCACAAATATATTCGTACATTTATGCGAATTTCTGGATGCAATTTGAGTGGGGCCTTTGTGGTTTTATTATCGGCTTGCACTCCGGTCAGTTAGCAGTGACCAGGTGGACAAGGATTTGGATATGGACATGGACATGGACAGGGACCGCCCCTCTTATCAATCTGCTCATCATCATTGCTCGCTCATTGTCCTCGCCCGGAGTCAACGTTTTTAACAGCCGGGTCTTGGTTAACAAACATCCCATAATTTGATTAGTGACATTCTGCACAGGCATTTGGGTGAAAAGATAAGGAATGCACACACCAGCACACACTGGTAACTGGACATTGGACTGTGGACATCGGACTGTGGATACATGGGCCACTGGCAAATGGCCAAAGTTGCAATTAAATTAAAGGATGCGTCTCGGACTCGTTTAGCCACCTTGCCAGGGATGTAGCAGATTGCCAGTTGCACATGGCAAAAGGAAGGCAGGGTGGCAGGAACCGGAACAGGAAGAGGAACCAGAAGAGGAAGAGGGAGAGCAACTGAACCGGTGCACTGGCAGTCGATCATTAATGAAGTGTCCTTCGGCCAGGACATTGCAATTTAAAGAGCTGCAACCGCAGACCGAAGTCTCTCTGGAATTATCCTGGAGGGAGAGTCCAACCACCTATGCATTCTATGCCATCTAATAGCCCATAAGCCAACCAACCACCCAGTCACCCAGTCACCCACTCCCAACCGGCAATTGAATGAGAGGACCTCTCCTTGGAGGACTTACATCCTTCCCTGCGCGAATAATTCCATTTACTGGCTTCTTTTTATCACTTATCCAGTTAAAGATGTTTGTTTTATTCGCCCTGCTTTTTTATTTATTTCCTATTTATTTTCTCCTCCATCTTGTTGCAGCTGCCACAGCTAGCTGGCCGGTGAGTTATGACCCCGGCAGTTGCTCCATCGCCTCGCTGTAGTTAACATTGCAGGCATTGGAGGAATTAGCAGTGCGCCAGACACAACTTGCGAAACTTGAATAAACTTCGCCAGCTTAGCCCCGAACTCGCATCCCGGTCATTCGGAAATTGGAGCGTTTTGGGGGCAAGGAACGAAAGAATTTATGAATCGGTTGTGCACTGCGAAAACTAGAGAAGGAAAATATCAAGAGCACATCTACTTGTCTTTTGAATATTTTCTTAACTTTTTATCAAGAACACTTTTTCTTGATTTTCGGGGGTTTGGGGGTAAGCAAAAGAATTTAAGAATCGGTTGTACACAGCGAAAACCAGAGAAGGGAAATATCAAGAGAAAATCTGCTTGAATTCAAATCATCTTGAAATCGAGAGCACTTCTTCTTGATTTTAGTAAAAACGCTTTTGGCGTAAACGAATTTAAAAATTGGTTGTGCACTGCTTAGCTGGAGAACGAAAAAATCAATAGAAAATCTATTTCATTTTGGTATTCTTTCAAAACTTTTTTTTAAAGAACAAGAGTTCTTGAAATCAAAAGCACGTTTTGAGGCAAGCAAAAAAATGTATCAATCGGTTGTACACTGCAAAAACTAGAAAATGGAAAAAATAATAGAAAATCTGCTAAATTTCGGTATATTTTCCTCATACATTAAGAACAAATGTTCACGAAATCAAGAGCACTTGTTCTTGATTTTGGTTTAAACCTTTTCGATTTACTTATAAGCGCATTTCCGCGCTTGAGAAAGAGTTTATAAAACTGTTGTAAACTACGAAAACTTGGGAACGAAAAACCCAAAAGAAAATGTGCTTGATTTCGGTATTTTTGTACATTTTTAAGAACCAGTGTTCTCGAAATCAAGAGCATTTCTGCATGATTTTGTTAAAACTGAAAATACTGAAATCAAGAACGGTTTTTTTCTCTGTGTAACTAATTTTCCCATTTTAGAACTATATATTCAAATATATATTCTTAAAGAAATGCTTGCTTATTTGGAGCCCTTAAAAATACTTAAGTCATGCCTGGACTTTAAAACAGCTTACACATTTTGTTGTCAGGTCGTGACTGAAAGGCAACCAAAAACCAAGCACAACTTATTGCTTTTCAAACTATTTCACTGAGTCTCGCAAATGTACATATGTTAAAGATGAACTTGGCTTAGAATGCTATTCGTTCAGACTTAAGTAAATTCTATTTCATATAATCAATACGGTTCCCTTCAAGCTGAAAATAAGCCATATTGTAAGAAGGGAAACAAAGAAGTTTATATTGAACGAACCTATTGTAAATCAGTAAAATAGTAAAATAGGAGAAATCACAATGGATTTTATTCGGGAGCTTTCTTCATTTGTGTAAACTGCAGGGGGCATTCGAATGCAACCAGCGTAATTAGAATTGTGGCCTATGAATATTACAAGACAAAGTTTTCTACCCAAAAAAAAGGAAGAAAAGAAGTGAAAAAGAACAGAATTCCACCTTCCTGGCATTTGGCAGTTGGTTATCGCAGTAGTTTACCCCGAAATAATCCGTTACTGCCGGGGTGGCCAAAAAGAAAACCGTTTGAGCCTCGGCAGTTAAGAGTCAGTTGAAAATGGAAAATGGATACTGCAACACCCAGGGGGTGGGGGAATTTAAGGAGAGTGTAAATTGAAATTTTATTTATTTATTTGGAAATTTTGATTTTGATTTTCATCTTTGGTTTATTTATTGGCATATGTTTGCATTCATTCAGGGGCCAGCTGCACTGATTGCTTTCGTTTTGATTTCAATTTGCGGATTTAGTTTTTGATTTTTAATAACCTGCATTCGAATTCGAACTCGACCCGTCCACTAATCGCACCATCCATCCAAATTGATTTACTCCTCTGTCTATGTTTCCTTGTCAATCCAATTTTATAATGGTTGAATTGTTTTGCCAAAGTTTTCCTCTACAAAAATATAGGTTACATATTTTGTTTTTTAATAACATTTGTATTTCATAAAAACGGATTTAATTCAATCTTACTGACACTTTTAAATCAAATTATTTATTTTATTAATGTATTTAAAACAAAGGCTTACCTAAAACTTTAATTCAGAAGAAGACAAAATAAATAGATCGGGGTTTTGAAATAAAATAAAATAAAAATTAAATCATATCAATAATCTCGAAAAAAAATTCTTCTTTAAAAAACATTTAGATTGCAGCAGCTTTAAGAACTGCTAAAATAGTTAGAGTAAATCTTTCTGTCTGGGCCTCTGTGTAAATTAAATGAAATGGCTAATAAAATTGATTGATTAGCTGCAAATGGCAGACGAAGGATCGAAGGAGCAGGAGGAGAGGGAGGTCCTGTTGGCCGCACATTCCACATGCTTATTTAAAGGCATTGATGCCCGGCTTGATTCCCGTTTCGAGTGGATGCTAAGCCATATCGCAGACTCACATGCTGAGCTCGTCGGTTCCTTCTGCCACATTTGCGATTCCTTTTGCCATTGTCCTGATTCCACACACACACACACACGTGAATAGCTGAGCTCACTTACGATGGAGTCCTAGTCCTCCTGCTGGCTGCTTACACAATTGTCTGTACATTATTTGAGTTTGTGCTGGCATTTGTTATTTTGCTTTATCCTTTTAGATGAAGGCAACGCAAAGTAATGCGATTGCATGGGACGGGAATAGATTCAGACAAAGCGAGCGAGACGGAGACGGAGACAGAGATAGCGAAAGAGATAGAGATAGGGAGAGGAACAGAGACAGAGACAGAGCGAGAGATGGCAAGTCGCGAATCCTTTTCCAACTGACAACTGCACTCTGCCACCTTCCTGCACTTGCCAAAAAAGGTAGCCAGGAATCTGGTAAAAAATGTATGTATTTATCGCCAGCAAGTGGCAAACAAATCCCCGCCATTCCTGTGCGATTTTCACAATAGGCAAAGCTCTGCAAAGTCAGCCAGTTGAGACAGTCAAAGATCTCTCCTCTTCTTTCCCACCGAAAAAGTCGATTTTTTTATTTCCAAATGCAATGGTAACCATAACCAAACTAAAGAGGCTCCCTTGAAAGGCAAACAGGATTTGTTACCTGGCAATCAAATGCCACTTTGGGATATTTTACTATATTTTTAAAATATTTATATTCAGTTACCATCAAAAACAGGGCTTACAAAAAAAACAAATTGAGCATTAGCAGTATAATTTATTTATATATATATATATTTTTTTTTTTTTTCTCAATATATTCTCTTGTTAAAAGGTAATTAAAAGTTGCCCATTATCTGAAGCTACGTTATACATTTTACATTTAGGGCATTTTTCTCGTTCGCCTTTTAAAATTTAAAGTAACTTTGATTTCCCATACGATTTCAAGGTTTTACCCCTACTTTAAATTAAACAAACAGTCGAGAAAACGGCCCTTAAACTTGTAAATTTTGCTTAAGTCTAGATTCTTAAAATTTCTTAAGACAAATATACCATTCTAGTTAAAACTCAAGAGAATTTAGGATATTTGAGGTGTTAGAGGTAAGAATTTCAGTTGGGTTTGAGGAGAGGATCGTGCGTCTTTCTGAAAAAGTATAATTTACAAACTTTAATTAATTATTAACAATTTAAAGTAGTATACGTATAATATTATGCAATTTATCTTCTTGAGATGGCGATTTAATTTGGGTTTATTGTCCCACTAACAACTTCTTTCAATAATTATTTGATAATATTGTATTCACCCCTCTTAATTGGAAGGTGCGCACAAGGCCTTTTCATAATTAATTTCAGAATTTGCATCTCTCTCTCTCATCTGAATGAGCCTTAGTTAAAAGAAGCTTGCCAGAATTGCAAGCGAATGCATCTGTGAATTACATTAGGCATCTCAGAAGCAGAAACAGAAACTGAAACAGAAACAGCATCTCTGCCAGCGCCTTTTGCTTGACCTGCTTTGTTGGTTTTCAATTATAATGTCACGCATTTATGCCTGCGCTTATTTATTATTGTGCTGATGCTGCCCCCGCTCCGCTCCTTTGCCCCCGAATCCCAGAGTCCCGGAGTCCCGAATCCTGCATTCCGTATTCCGAAGCCAAGGCTCAAATCCTCAGATGTCTTGCTGCTGCTGCCTGCTGCCTGGCAGCTCCTTTTTGCCATCCTCGGTGTCCAATTAAAAGCCGATGCTGCTGCAAGGATTTGGACACGGTTGGGGGTTCAGAGGAGCTCCGAGGAGTTCAGTGGGGTTAAGAGGGGTTAACTCCCCTAACATCAGGTGCTGTGCTCTGCTGGCCATTCGGGCTCGGAGTTTGGACCGCTTGCATATTTGATTTGTGCATTTAAACATTTCAAACAAGCTGTGTCAACCCCACCACCCATCACCCATCACCCATTTCCAAGTGGCAGTGGCAAGTGCAAGCGACATTGCCTCATTGGAAATTCTCTTTAGAGTAATTTCAGTTATTATATTGCTTTGGCTTTGTTCATCCTTGCTCTTGCTGCAGCAACTTAACTCCTACCTGGGCATTATTTATTATAAATGATTAACAAGCAGCTATTTGGACAGCCGAGCGGAGCTTGGCCGCCAGTGGAGATGGCTCAAATCGAGGCATCGAACATTTGCATCCACAAACTGCATCCACTGGCCGCATCTCTATCTGCATCTGCTTCTGATTCTGCTTCTGATTCTGCTTAGATCCTGAGGCTGGGCTTCCATCTCGGCTGTCACATCTGGCATTTGTCCTGCCGCTTGTCCTGTCACCTCGTCACCGCTCCCTCCTCCTCCTGCAACCTCTTTCCAGATGCCTTCTAATCCGGGCCATAAATGTTGCATGTGTCGAAGGCTTTGAGCGGACAAGGCCGGAAAGGCTGAGCCTGCCACAGGCCGACCAGCAGAGAAGCGAAATTAAATGCCACCTGCGGCCTGTCCACAGTGAAGCCTCGGTCAGGGGATAATAACCACAGATACAGTGGCGCTGAAATAAATATTTCAACCTGATCAGTGGAACCGATTGGGTTGACTTCCATTAAAATCAGTTCATAGCAAATGAATAGGTGGGATATTTGATGAAAATAAGGACGTTGAAGCTTTACTATTGATTTATAAACCTTTGAAGCATAGTTAAATGTATATAGATTGTGTTAAAAGTCAGAAAAGAAGCTTGAAATTCGAATTTGAACTTAACTAAATAAAGTGACTCCTTATGCCCTCATTAAATTAGGCCTTTTTGTAAATAAATACTCTTCAAATTCCTTAAATAGAATACCTTTGAAGAGAGAAAATTTGTATTATCAATATCAAGATATATAGTGTAGAATAGGTGCTTTAAGGTTCTTTCTCATTCGCATGTTAAATGTAAATTACGCTTTAAACTCTACAGTCTCTACATTCCCATACGTTTTTAAGGCTTAAAGCATACTTTTAATTTAACGTGGGGTCTATAAAACATCCCTAAATATTTGTATTATAATATTATTCAGCTTTTTACTTATGTTTCATTGAAAATTATAACCTAAATTGACATTGTAGACGATTTTCGGGAGAATCTATCACGTTTACTTCACTGTCAAGGGAATCATTGGTTCGCCTCATTCCGGTTTTATATAAATTAACGAAGCTTATGTTTTAATATTTTGGTGTTGCATTTCGCAGCCTATATACTATATACTATATACTATATGCCATAAACTATATACTGGATGCAAACATACATGCATGAAGGCTTATATACTGCAAAGTCCAAGAGCATTGTATTTCTATTTAGTTCGAGTAAGTCATAACTTTTAAGTGTCGCATTGCTTCACTCTCGGCCTTTGGACTTTGAAACTGCAAACTCGAACTCTGCCCAAATCTCCCCCCACCCCCTGGCCCACCGAATTCACCCAGGCTCTATATCTATCTTTCCTTCTCTCTCTCTCTTGCAGTTATTGGCATGCCACGCCCCCGCAGAGCGTAGCAAAAAGGGGCTGGAACAGGAGCAGGAGCAGGAACCGGAAGAAGAAGCGTAAATAAATATGATAAAGCTTAAGAACATATAATAAAGGGGAGAAGACAGCGGCCGAAGAGGAGGGAAAGTTTAAATGAAATAACGCAATATAAAAACATAAATAACTAAGGAAAGAGCCCAAGGAGAAGAAGAAGCAGGAGAAGCAGAAGAAGAGGACAGCGAAGAGGAGCCCAAAAAAGTAGGCAACAAAAAATCAGTGAAGCTGGCAGGCGATAGAATAAGGTGAGGCATTCCCCCATCCTCCCTCCCAGCGAAGCTCCTCAGCAGGATAAGGAGGAGATTCAGCAGCAGAAGCAGAAGCTGGAGAATCTCTATCTCACCAAGGACCCGGACCCGGAGAAAGAGCAGCCGGACAAGAGAGAATAGAGCTCAATTACGCCGCCAAACTGTCGTGTCAGCAACAACGTGAAATGTGCAATTCCTGGCTGGTGCTCATAATTGCGCTCTCCGTTGTCGTCTGCCTGTGGAACTCGCAACAAACCGAAGCATCCAAATCATGCCCAGCCGAGTGCATCTGCTTGTCCCAGACTCAAGTAAGCTTAACAATCTACTTGTACTGGGGGCCATGGCACCAAGTGCCGGGAATTACGGGGGCTTGTCGGGGTTTATGGAAGGGGTGGCGGTATCTGTGGGCACAGTGGGTCTCGTTTACGTGCTACAGTCCTGGAAACTTTTAAATTTTTAGGCATTAGAGATCAGCAAGAAACCTATGTGCCTGGAAAATTATGAAATCCCCTTCTCCTTGTATAAATTACTTCGATCAGTAGCTGAAATATCTGGGAAATATCTATTGTATTTGATATACTAAGAACAAAAATTGTCAAAAGATCAGATTGATATATGCTGATCAGTTTTATATTTTTTAAAGATCAAGTTATTCATATCATTTTGATATGAATAAAGATCATGTTTACCTTATTTTACATTATTTGTTCAAAAAATATATCAATGCTATAAAAATATCAAGTTGATATGTTTAAATCATAAATTTGAAGTAAATCATATCGGCTTATTATTGATATGAAATAAGGTAGAATTGATCCTATTTCATATCGAATTTTTTTCTGTGTACATAACCTATATCATATATCCCACCCTATAAAAACTGTCCCTTACTATTACTTAGCTTAGAAGCTACTTAGCTTACCTTAAGGCGTAATTTAAAATATTTAATTAAATTTATTAATACCTCATAAATACATTAAAGTACTAGCTTATCATTTTTGATCATTATCAATGGCGCGGCCAATTGTAAATTTAAATAACATTACACATTTGCATTACCCTAACATTATGTTATAACCCTATTAAATTTTAAACATGTTTTGTGTTGTTAGTAGCAAGTTTTTTACTTGAAATATGGCCAATAAGCAAGTGTTATTTCAGCATTGCAGTGAAAATATTTCCCGGTAGTCGATATAAAAAGCATTCGCTCACACGAAGCAAAAAGAATTTAATTACATTTTTGGCAGAGCTGTGCAAAAAAACAGAAAGGGAAATTTCATGGATTTCTTTTCAGTGCGGATATTAATAGTAAAAGAAGAAAAGTCTAGGATCCGACGACTTTATCCTCTAGCGATAAAAAAAAATACGGTGACAATTTCGTTGCATTTGAATTATTGGACGGACATTCAGCTCTCACTCGCATTATTTTGGAGCTATCCAAAAAGTAGTATTTAGTTAAAAACAAGAGAAGTTGAATGGGTGTGAGAGAGATAGAGATATGCAAGCAGCAAAGCAAGCAGTCGCTTGAAAGTATTTTTTGCTCATAACATTTTAGTAAATGGTCGAATTATAAAATTTCCTTTTAAAAATTAAAAAACACTAAAACATTTACAAATTTACTGCGAATTTAATGTACTCTTTAACTCCACGAGTATCATAGTATCATAGCTGCAAATGTACAAATGGTTCGGTTAGCCAAAGTGTTTTATTTTGTAAAGCAGTGTAGTAAGGCAAATTGAAGGGTGGTATATTACGTTTCGGGCTAGCGAAAAACCAAAGCACTTAATATTTAAGCGAGCTTAAACACAAGTGCAACCTTAGTTTTCAGTTTTACCATTTCAAGTTGGACGAAAGATGGTCAGGGCACTCGGCTCCACAGTGCGGTCGAGTTGTATGCAGAATCATCATCAGGAGCTCCAGAAGTGGTCAAGGAGCAAGGGGCAAGGGGCAAGAAGGAGCTGGAGAGGATCTCTGGGGAGCTGGTGGTCAGGCAGTGGCCACAGCTGCTCGTCGGCCTCTTCGGCGCAGTGATGAGCAAAGAAAATTAATCGAAAATGCAGGGAAATGGTTATTTTCCTTTTGTTTCGGCGTCTGTTCTTTGCTCTTCTATCCTGTTCTCCTTGCTCCTTGCCACGCCTTCAACTCCCCCCGCCCCCCACATTTTTGTGTGTGGCCGTATTCAATGGTGTCCCGCGAGAATTTTGGAGCACGCTTAATGCGCATCCTTATTACCAGAGGGAACTTGGCATCGTCATTTCTACCAAATTGAGAACTTAAGTGATTTCATTATTCCGGATTATAGACAATGCAATGATTTACTCAGCTCTCGTCCTCCACTTATCTCTCCATTCGCCGTTCTCTCCACTTGAAGAGCTCTGGCCGCATCTTCCATATTCTTTGGTTGCTCCATTTTTGGACTGGGTGCCTGTATCCTTTCTCGCTACGGTTAACTGTATTGAAGAGGCGAAATTAGTTCAGGCCCCGAAAAAAAAGGTAACAAAAGTGAAGCACACTTTTTGGGGTCAGGCTCCCCACTCCCATCCCCATCCCCATCCTTATTCTTCTCCACCGACAGTGCCAGTTAAAGTTCAGCGAACAAGGGACTTTTTAACCGTGTCGCTTGAATTCGCAACTCTGAATGCATAGAAACGAAATTTCATTAAACGGAACAGAACAGAACCGAAACGGAACTGAGGCAAAAATAACAATTCTGGGGGAGATGGTGGGGCTTTTCTTTCGGGCGAAAGGGAAAGGACCTACCTCTCCCAAAGAAGTGGAGAGCCAAGGAAAGAAAACTTTTAATTCGTTCATTTAAAAAGGTGAAGCGTATGAAAATTGTGCAAATGTTACGCAAGAAGTGCAGCCAAGGTGGGGGGGTTGGTGATGGGGTCTGTAAAGGGTAGGGGGAGTGGAAGGAAGAAGAAGAAATGAAACTGGACTGTGGGCGGGGTCAAGAGGAACGTGACAGGCGATGGACAGTTATGCACAGTTACTGGGCGACCGGAAGGGAAACCTGTAGCCTCAAAAACATACACTCGAAAATTGATTTTACTTACAATATTTGAAACATTTACCCACACTCATCACAGAAAGCTGAAAAACTTTTATTAAAATTGTAAAACACTTGAAATAATTTTGAATTAATAACTTAGTTTCTTATGTTTCATAATTACAAATTTATAAGACCTTTTTATACCCTTGCAGAGGGTATAATGATTTCAGTCAAAAGTTTGCAAGGTAGTGAAGCAGACGTTTCCGACCCCATAAGGTATACATATTCTTGATCAGCATCACTGGACGAGTCGATCTAGCCATGTCCGTATGTCCGTCTGTCCGTCTGTCCGTCTGTTTGTTTCTATGCGAACTAGTCTCTCAGTTTTGAAGCTATCAGGATGTAACTTTCCCAAAAGTCTTCTTTCTATTGCAGGTAGTATATAATTTGGAATCAGTCGGATCGGACAACTATACCCAATAGCTCCCATAGAAAGGATCGGAAAAATAATCGAAAAAACATTATAGCTTCGATGTTTTTTGACATATAACTTCCATCGCTAGGGATTAACATTTTCTTAACAATTCTGAATTTCAAATATAATTTTATCAAAATCAGACGTCTATATCATATAGCTGCCATAGGAACGATCAAAAAATTAATAGGAATTTCGAATTAAATTTAAAAATAATAGGACGACTATATTATATAGCTGCCTTAGGAAGATAGAACAATTTTAAAGGAATATTCTGCAAGGGTATATAAGCATCGGCTGCCTAAAAGTTTTAAAAGCTTAATGCAAATCAAAAGCATCCTAGAGCTGACATACATAGATGCAATCTAGATAATTAATTTGTCTTCCAACCATGAACACATTAAATAATTTAGTTTAATTTTCAAAGCTATATCTTAAATTAAACCAAAATTAGACCAAGAATTTTTCTCACAGTGCAAGCGAAGAAAATTCTTGGCAGGAAAGCGCACACATCAGCACATAAAATATATAAAAAATCAAGGCACAAAGCAGAATGACCAAAGACGAAGAGGAGGACGAGGACGAGGATACCGAAGGCAAAGGCGAAGGATGTGCGAAAAACAATGCTAGACGAGGGTCACTAGACAAGTAACCACGGACTCGCTCCGCCGCCAAAAACAAGAATTCGATTTAATTTTATTTTCAGCAATAAAGCCACAAATTCAATTTTCGCGCCACGCATCAAACAAAGTCCCGCTCCATCGTCCTTCGTCCTTTGACTCTCACTCCATGGCATCTCACGGCCCATCCGATGTGGCGTCGTCTGATCTGATTGCCCAACGGCTGTCAGTTGCCATGGAGGCTACGGCGAAGGTATCAATGGCGCCCACGGGAAAAGCGGGCGGGGAAATGTCATAAAGCAAGAAAACACAAACTGATTAAGAGCGAAAACCTTTGATGAGTCGATGAGTCCGCCGACAGAGCCAACAACCCACCAACCTGTGGGGGCCGGGACCTCCGTCTCATGGCGGTTGAATAAGTGTAACATCAAAAGGTGACCCAGACAAAGTGGCTGGAGTGTTTTTGCCTGGCCAACGAGTAATCTAATCAAAGGAAACACCTTTTAACGAGTTGGCCAACCAATGTTGATCACATCGAACATTTCTGATTTCAAGTCTTAGGAACTAGAAATTGTTTGCGAAATCCAATGTCCTTATTTGACTTTCATAGGTGGTAACGTTAATTTGAACGAATTCCTAAACTTTTACTACCCCATATTTTTTCAATCCTTCTGGCGGCCATATTTTTAACGAGTTTGTTTCAGTGTAAATGGAAATAGATTTTGATTGCCAGCATCTAACTACATACCGAAAATCCTATTATTCGCAGTATTATTTTAAAAGTTTTTACACTAGAAATACAAAATTACAGTTCTAAGTAAATTACAAGTCTTTCAACGCGCTTTTATTATAATCCGTAATGCATATGTTAGAAAGATGTCGGAATATTCGCTAGAGAACTAGAGAGATGGGGTATTAAAAAAATGTTGGCCGCTAGGTGGCGGCAGCTTGCCTAATCGTAATTTTTAAAGCTAGAGAGCAAACATTTTGTATTCTAGATTCTGGATTCTACTAGTGCATATGAAGCCGATTTTAGCTTTAGACGAGTGCCACGCCCACCCTACCGCCCACAAATCCTACGATCCAGACCCATTAAATTAATAACCCCGTTTTTTCTTCGTCCACAGGTGCTGTGTAACACGGGCGGCCTCGAGCAGATCCCTCTGCGGCAGCTGCCGGCGACGGTGGAGAACCTGGCGCTGACCAAGAACAACTTCCCGATCATCAAGCCGGACTCGTTCGCCGGCCTGCGGGCGCTGAAGAAGCTCTCGCTGGACGGTAACAACATCACGCGGATCAAGCAGTTCGCCTTCCGCGGCCTGCCGCGCCTCAAGGAGCTCTCCATCCAGTACACGCCGCTGCAGATGGTCGCCCAGTTCGCGTTCGCGGGCCTGCAGAACCTCTCCACCATCCTGCTGAGCCACAACCAGATCCAAAGGATCGAGGGCAACGCCTTCGCCGGCACCTCGAACATCAAGCTCATCCTGCTGACCAACAATCCCCTGATTCGCATCGACAGCTCGGCCTTCGCCAGCCTGACGAACGTCGGCCATCTGATTCTGCCGTCGGGCATCCGGAGCATCGAGCAGGACGCCTTCGCCGGCATGGACACGGTGGGCCTGCTGAAGCTGGCCTACATGGACCTCAAGGAGGTGGCGCCCTTCACGTTCCGCGGCCTCTCCAATGTCCTGCTGCTCACCCTCCAGGAATCGGACCTCGGGGTGATCTGCGCCGACGCCTTCACCGGCCTCTCGCAGGTGGAGACGCTGCAGATCCTGAACAACAAAATCGACTCGATCGAGGAGCTGAACTTCACCAGCACGGCGGCCATCAAGCACCTGAAGTTCTTCGGCAACCATGTGCTGGAGACGCCCGACCCGAATGCCATCATCGTCGACGGGGTGGAGCACCTGCAGCTGGTGAGCAACCACTTCCCCTGCGGCTGCCACATCCACACCCTGCTGGACGGTCCGCTGGCCGAGGGCGCCCACAACCTGAGCGACTTCCTGCAGAAGAACTACTGCATATCGCCGCTGGAGGTCAACGGGCGGGTGATGAGCGAGCTGGACATCGACTCCATTGGCCGCTGCTCCGATCAGCTGACCAAGGGCAATCTGGGCAGCTCGGCGGCCTCGCTGGCCCTCGGCATCAACTCGATGCTGCTCATCGCGGTGGCCAGCTGTGCGGAGTGGCGCCACGTCCGCCTGCTGGCCAACCGGCTGGCCCAGCTGCTCGGCCACGTGGCCTGGCGGAGGCGGCGGAAACGGCGGAAGGGCAACTAGGCGGAGGTCTCCTGCAACGATTACCAGAGGTAAATTGTAAATAAATTAAAATGTTCAATTAAATTATTATTATTACATTATTTAACACATCTTTATTGACCTGAAACCTTATTACCTATTGCGCTGGCTAAGAATTGCTTTCCTTGATGGTCCTTCGAGCCGGATACTTTGTATTTCAAATCAGTCGCTTACTAAAGTATATTTGACTACACTGAAAAAACAATGGATAAATTCGATTAATTCATATATATTATACAATTTAGATTCAAATTATTTATGGAACCAAAATATACTTATCTTTGTTTTTCATCTATTGCTGTTTTTATTCACTTAAATATGGGAGTATTCAGCTTAATAATCATAGTTAACTCTTCAACTTTGATTTAATTACATAAAATAGTTCAAATAAATAGGAATAACAGCAAATCTAATATTTTCTACCTTGATTTAAATATTTTAAATTCAATCAATCAATTATGTATGTTTTGTAATACAAGTTGCATTACCATATTTAATTCAAATAAGTCATTTTAATTTTTCCATCAATTTTTAAGTGTATTAAATACCAATTTGATCTATATCCTTCATTGTTCTCCTGCGCCAATTTACAGATTTGAGTGTAATAGTAAATATGAAGTAAGTAAGTGAAGCGACACCTGTTTAGTTCTTCCGTTTTAGTCCTCGAATCCCTGAGAGCCACAAAATTCGGCTTGCCAGCCCATTTCCTACTTTCCATTCCCCTTTGCCTGGACGGCAAATGGAAAAGCGGTTTCAATGGCCTCTCATCTTTAAATGCAATCGCAAACATGGCCAGCAGAGTGTTTAGTCATCGTCATAAGTATGCCACGCAGCCCCAATCCAATCGAAATCCGCTGGCCCCCCGAAACCAATTGAAAACAGCTTGAAAAGCGTAGAACTCGGAACTGGGAACCCAGTAACCAGAAGCCAAAACCCAGAACACAGAACCGTGCTGCAGTGCAGCCAACATCAGTTCTCGGCTACAGTTTCATTGTGGAGCCGGAGCTTTAGGACTTGGCTGCAGGGTGGTTTGTCCGGGTTAGCATACAAAACGAGAACGGAAATTACAAATTCTATTCACTCGCCCGACTGTGGCACTCTAATTCGTAGCCGTAGCTGTGTAGCTGTAGTTGTGTAGCTGGTGCCCAAAGTCGTAGCCCCCGGGCTGTAGCCACCACCCAATCGCCTAACCCATTTAGCCTTGCAGCAACTTTGATGGAGATGGAGACGTTGGGTCCTTGGCCAAGCGAGGCTATTCCTCAGCCGCTTATCGCAAAGGATTTAGATTTATCTAACTTGATTATGAGGCCGTCCAGAGTGCCTGGGCTCCCTGAACTTCGAAAGGGGAAAGGCCTAAAACAAATGCCCAGAGAAATCATTGAAGGAAATTAAAACTTTGTTTACTTTTAAGTCCTTCCTCGATGCCGAGAATCAGAAACAGAATCAAAAGCGGGGCCAAAGAGTTCAAAAGGAGGAAGGCAAGGGAAAGGACATTTTTTGTGTGCACTTGAGAGTGAGCCAAGTCCGTTCTGTTTGCATTTGCATGGCCCTCCTTGCTGGCCACATTAGATGGCCTATTCACTTAATCAGTTTTTCTTCTTTCCTCTTTTTGGCTAATTGAAGGACAACCCGTCGCCGGCGGACAGGATGCGGCCATTTGAGTCCACTTAAAGACTTAAAGCCACTCCTCGTTTGGCCAAAGGCGACATGGACGTGCGATGGTCGCCAATGTGGCCGGCTTAACACGTTCCCAGCCACGCCCCCCTGGGTGCAGCGGTGTCCGCCCACTCGAGTCCTCCTTGGTGGACCCTGTTGTAGGCGCACTTTGCTCTTTGGCGCTTTGGCACTCGTCCGCAGATCGTTAACTTAATTGTTCCGCTTGAAATCCGAAAACTGCCAACGCTATTGTTGCGACTGATAGTCGTGAATGGCCGTGACCACGCCCCCTGTAGCTGCCCCTTGGCAAACGCCTATGGCGGAAACAGGAAGAGGATGTGGAAGTGAAAGTGGAAGGGGATGTGGAAGAGGAACAGGAACAGGAATGCAATAAAATTGGCGTGACTAACTCAGCTCTGGGAGCGATGCGAGCATTGCAGATGAGCTGAGCTCGAGGCTGAGAATCGGATGAGAGGATGTGTGTGTGTTAAAGGGGGGAGGGGGTTGGGGGTTGATGCCCCATGTGGCAGCCACAGAAGGGCGCAAGTCGTGCGTGCCTCGGCCAACGTTGACGCTGTCATGCAATCAGCAAATAGGCGACCGCAGCAAAAGTCGCGTAATTAACGCGAGGCCAACATGGACTAGGTGGCCACACCGACGGATTTCCCATTTCCCATTTGCCATTCAGAAGCTTAAATTGGAGTCTCGAATCAGCGTTCTATCCCGTTCAACCATCTATCTATAGATGGATAGATATACCATGGCCCGAAATCCATATCCGTACCCCTGCACAGCTGTGATAAATGTTCAGCCAAGGTCCAGAGCATCGCAAACATGGGAAAGTGAAGGGCGATAAATAAAATCATCGACGACGAGCTGTAAAAACGTGGAAGTGAAATGCAATTGAGAGAGAGAGAGAGTTGCAAATTGAAAAGACTCGATTAGAGAGGGTGAGAGGTATTTTTGTATTTCTCAACTGGCGCCCGAAGAGGGATTTTAGCAGATTATTCCTGAGTAAGTGTTCCTGGCCAACCGATAGCCAAATAGCCGTGGGTTCCTCATTAACAAGGGGGTTTCAGACATGTGTGCTTACAAATCTCACTCCTTATAAGTATTTCCTATGACGGAGAACCCATCCGGAATAATCCTCATCCGGATCATCCATTAACGTATCTCTTCTGGGCTTTTCCAAACATTTCGGTGTCTAATCGACTCGGAACCATCTGAATCATTGCTTACTCATCATATGCAAAAACCCTTCCCACTCCACTCCACACAGAAATCTCTGGCAAATTACCAGCGACATAAATTAAAAGCCAACCGCAATGGCTATAAGACTCTGGTCGAGTGCGCCTGAAATATGACAACGGCCAGTAAGCGACGTCCATTTGCGTGTCATAGGGCATTTTTATACATATTTGCCTGGCCGAGAATTTATTGAGCTAATACAAAATTTAATCAGCCCATATACCGATTCCTCCTCCACTCCAAGCCCCTTTTTTGCTCCTCTTTTCCCTTCTGCCCCGCTTTCTGCACTTTTCTGTGTATTATCAGACTCGAGGCCACCATAAATAACTGAAAGTAAGGTCCGCAGCCGGAGTCTAGGTCCAAGGTCGGGGTCGATTTAGCAGTTGGTGCAGGGAGATGGGAGTCGGGAGACGGGAAACGGGAGTTGGGAGTCCAACAGCCCAACAGCTGGCGGCAAAAAAGGATTGGCATTGGTCCTTACACTTCATTTAAAGTCAAGGAGTCGCACATAAATTTCCATGCACATAATTAAACGACCAAATGACAAAGCAAAATCGTTAAGCCGAGGTCGCAACGAGGCTGCAATGGACGGGAATGAAATGAGGCTACTGAAACTGCTGGTTGGGTTGAAAGGGCAGGGGGTTTGGTTGGGGAAAGTGGGTGAGACGACCTCGGGTTAAACACAAATCTAATAAAATATGCAGCCAGATGACCCCGAACCCGAACCCAAACCGAAAACCCTCACCAACAGCTGCTAATTTTGGTTTGCGTGTACGTGTGTGTTTATCTAATAACAAAAATTATGAAAATCTATGTGGGTGTCCTGTCAATTAACGTCGTCTGTAATGAGTCGAACGCAGGCACACCGGGCGTATGAGCAATGCGGGCCCAGGGATGATATTAGTAGGGGGTGACGTGACCCCTTGGAGGAGTAATAATTACCAAAGGACAAAGGACTGTCTATTATCATGGCTAAATGAAAAGTCTAAAGTTTTGAAATGTGGAAATCGTCCGTATTAATCAGTTCAGCTAATTTCTGCCCAGGCAAAGAGTTTTCATGGGGGGTGGAGGGGTTGGTTTCGAAAGACAAATGCCCCTACCTTCATCCACCATCGCCGCCTGTCAGTCTCGATAACTCACAGTTCACGCGAAAATGGTAGCAGAAGGTACATAGATGGGTGTTTTATAGGTGGGAGGTCGAAAAGGAAGCAAAGGAACAAGTTTATCAGCGCGATTTTGGCCGCCAACGGAGACTGAGATTGCGACTGACACACAGCGGAGGCCGAGGCAAAAATGCTTAAGTAAGCTTAGTGAGTTGAGCCCACACCTCCTCTTAACCTCCTCTTAACCCCCCCTTAACCCCCACCCTCTTAACCCATAAAACATTTCTACACATGTGCGCCCTTTTGTATGCCACAATGAAACTCAATAAGGGCTGCAAGCGGAAGTAGAAGGTAACATGGGCCAGGCTCAACAATTTAAAAGTTAAAAACTTTGCCTGCTGCCTTTAAAGCCTTTAAGTATTTTAATTATGTAGGATTTGAGTTCCTGTTGCCTCCTGCAAGTTCCTTAGTTCCCTGTTGAGCTCATGGCCCTAAAGCCCTACAAAATTTGTAGATGTCAGTGTGTTTTTTGGTAGGGTGGGAGTATACTAAAGTGGAGTGCTGGAGGCTGGAGGATGGAGAATGGAGGCTGGAGGCTGCTGACTGCCAACTAATTGAAAAATCGCCTATGCCCGAGGCTCGACTTGTCTCAGTTGCCAAAAACTTTTCAGCTGGCCGGGGTGCGTGCGAGTGGAGCGATTCAAGTTGAGAGATTCGAGATGGGAGATTCGAGATTCCAAACTGATGTGACACATGCAAATCACATGGGCCAGGTTGTTGGGCCGCCTAAGTGCTTTGGCTGTCAGCTGTGTCGCTGCGAATCTGTTTCAAATTTCACAAATCCAGCCCGATCATCTCACTCACAAGCCGACGCACAGCAGACAGAGATCATCATCACCGGAGGAGCATCCACATCCACACAAGCATCCCCCACTCACACTCGCACTCGCATTTACATTCTGAATCACATCCACATCAACAACATCTTCATGCTCTTGAGTCGGCAATATAAATCAAATCAAAAGCACAAACAAGCCGCGAGTGTGTACACAATTCAAGTAAACTCCATAGAGAGATTGCCATGGCCGAAAATCCAAGGAGGGAATGGGAATGGGAATGGGGATTCGTTTGGTCCAGAGACAGACCTTCAACTGGGACATAAATCAAGGCGCCGGCAACTTTGCACTGCACTTGCTCGACCAGAGTCAGGACATCCAGGACACCCGGCATTCCAGAGGCCGGGGAGATGGGATAGGATGGCACACAGAGATATCTGCTCATATAGATATACGATATATACGATAGATAGGCATGTAAGTGCACTCGAATGTTGCTTGTTGCGATGATGACATCGTCATCATCCTGTGAGAACCAACCCCTCCATCACCCTCTCTCTCTCTAGTCTTCGTCCTCGTATTCGTCCTTGCGCAGAGTCGGAAAATGCTGTGTTGAACATCAATCTGCTTGAGCTATGACAACGAAGCGTTTTATTGTTGTAAACACACAGACAAATAGAGAGATGTAGGGTGTGTGTGGGGTGGGGGGATTCTAAGGGGGTTCTGAGGGGTTAGGCTTCCCCAACCGACACACATATAAAAATGGCGAATGTCCCTTGAAGAGCTCAACTAGTTGGGACCCTGTGAACTGCCAATTCAACGAGCTAAACGGGCTGGCTTCTCAAGTTTTTCGCCCGAGCAGTTTGTTTATTACTTGACAACTTGCGTTTCGAATCAGTTTACAGTTTAAAGTTTAAGGTTTCAACTTGCAACGTCTTCCAAAACTTCTGTCCAACTTGAGATTTCAGTTCGCAACTTTTTGTAATCTTTTTCAAGATCCGTTTCCTTAAATATATACCTTCTTAAGTACTGATCATGCGAATTTCTTTCCTTTCTTTCACAGAGAACTGCAGACTAAATCTCAAGAACCGAATTCAAGCATCATCTTTCCCCTCCATTGAATCCCCTACTGATTACCGACTGCCAGGGTATCTGTCATCTACTGTACACATATGTATTTGCACCGTCGAGTGAATAAAATCGAGACAAAAACAGAAAAAAGAAAAAGTTCTACAGATTGCCAAATGTAAAACGCTGCAGTTTTGCTATCATCATGCGAAATCTGAGAGCCTGATGCCGTTGATGTCGCTCGAACTGGAACTACCCTGCTGCTACCACTACCATCCTGTCCCGAAAAAATGCTGAACCCTAGGCTAATCCTGCAATCCTGCAACCAGGATACTGCATCCTGCATATCCTGGGCCCGAGGGCCCAACTTCGTTTGTTTGCTAGTTGTTTACGTTTTACATTTTACGTTTCTGTTGCCATTTCGTTACTGTTTGCGTTCAAATGCGAAACGCGGGCAGCGGGAAAATGCGAAATGCGAAATTCGAAATGCTAAATCCACAATACAAAATGCGGACTGCGGATTGAACACTAAATTATTATATCAAATTTCGAGTCAAATGTGTGTAAATCATAAAGTGAACACATATGGACGGCGGGCATAGACAAAATCCGATGTAAGCGTATTTAAGCATGTGTATTTGTACTTCTATTTGTATATGTATATGTGACAGTTGAATATATATATGAGACATAGCTATATAACATTTTTTTTTGATCATAGTTGATAGTTCATAAATAACTGGGATATTTATTGGCCAATTAATAAAGATGCAATTTATACAAACATCTATATATGTGAAAATAAACAACGGCAGAGACATAATCTGCATTACCTAGCCAGATGGATAAAGTATATACCATAGCAAGTCTAGTCAATTAATGCCACTGTATCTTGTATCTTTGTATCTACGATAGCTACGATTCTTAAGCTAGCCAGCGAACGAACAGACGGACATTTGTACTTATTTTATAAATCGAGTGAAACTATACGAGTCCGCTATATACGGAGCACAACACACTATTATTATATGGATAAATATGTGATAAAACGTTTGCAATGCCACAAACTCACAGATCTGGGGAAATGGGCTATATGGGCTATATCTATATGGCCCCCTCTGCCCTCTCCCCGCACTGCAGGCTGTACATATCAACAGGTTACAGGTGGAGAACTCTTATCAATTACTTACTTGCTTATCATCCGAAGTGTAAACCCCGTGCGGAGCAAGGATAACTGCCATGTGTACATTTATAGCGATGCCCCAAAAACCAACCCAACTATATTTATAAGTCAGCCTCCGAAACGCAATTCGAACTAACACAAAATGAAATGTAAATTGAAACAATTTGTCCAAGCAATTTGCCGCAAATCAAATGAAACAAAACAACCGATTTGGTGCGGCAAATGAGAAATAAAAGTGAAAAATTAAAAATGTTTCCAAGCAAATTGTTTTCTAGGTGTATGAGTATCTGTATCTGTGTGTTGGCCTGCGTTTGTATCTGTGTTTGTGTTTGTGTTCGTGTGTGAGTGCGTATGTGTGTGTTTGCATATCCTTTTTTGAGGCCCAGGAGAATTGTTATTCCAATTAGACGTGTTAACGAGCGAAAGCATTGCGCAAAAAGCAAACAACAAAAAACAAAAAAGAAACCCACATACAATATATAGTATACACTTAGATATACAATTATTAATTAACGACTAGATATCGAAGATTTTTTTTGTCACCCATAATATTTATGAGAAACATTTCCTCGTCAACCCTAAAGCTGCTATAAAAATCCAACTCTAATACCAAACTAATACTACTTACAGTGAGAAGTAAAAGTAAATATAGAAAGTATCGATTGTTAATACTGCGATAACGTCTTCGATTAAATGTAAAATAGCATAAATGTGTGACCTAAGTAAGTTCCCATTATCATTATTTCATGTCTAGACTTGAGAATCGAATCGAGTGGGAGGAGGATCGAATAAGAGAGACATCATAAGCACATTGCATTATAATACTAAATATATATAATGTTAACTGTAGGCTAAATATGAGACATACAGGTGCATAACGATAAAGATACCGATAACGATAACGATAATGAGATACCAAGCTACAAAGAAAACTAAATAAAATGAAAGCGAAAACGAATACCAAACTAAAACCTATGAAAAATTGATAATCTATAATAATAATAATAATAATCAAACCTACTATCGATGAGGAAGCCAAAAAAAAAACCAAAAAACAAAAAAACAGAATGAGCAAAACAAAAACAAACATAATAAATTCAAAAGCCAAGCCAAAGGATTATTTATTTCTGGTGGAGTTGGAGGTGGGACGACAATAAATGCGGGCCCTGTTCGCCTGTAAGTAGGCGTGGCCGAGTGGTCGATTGGGGGGCGGTGGATAAGGGTTGCCAGAGTCCAATAAATCAAGCATTGGCGCATCACAGATGCTCTTCTTCGCCACGCTGGCCGAAGCTTAAAGGCACCGACCCCTTCTCATTCCGCTCTCCATTCCATTCCCCGCCCATGGATCCTTTGTCTTTTTTAACATCATCCTCTGGCCGCCTCGGCTCCTCGGCTTCATTTTATGTTTCTTGTTCCGCTTTGCTAGTTTTTTATTTATATGATGCAAAAGCTTTAAATGCGTCACCAGCAGCAGCAGAGGCAGCACAAAATACCAGGACAATTCTGAAGGGAAAAGGGGGCTGCCGGCGAGAGGATACACAGCAATTTCAGCAACAATAATAAATATCTCGAGTCAACCGCAGCCACAGCAAAATGCAAAAAACAAAAAAAAAATGGCAAAAAACAAAAATGGGGGAAAACAGGAGCCGCACAAAACACAAACGCTGTCTTTTTTTCGCCGCCAAAGTCCTCCGCCCCGACTTTTACCCCCCTGGAAAAAGACAAATGTATGCATAAGTCGCCAACGCAGTGTCTGCAGAAATGATTTCACCCAGTGCCTGCCGCAGTTTAAGGCCCAGCACAGTGCCACAAAGTCGGGGAATCCCAAACCCAGCGCCCAAAAAAAGGATCACCGGAATCAGTCATCAACGGTGCTCCATCATACACACACAGTGATGTTTAAACAACTGATGATTTTTATCCTTTTGAAAACAATTATATTTTAGTTTATTAATGGCAAAGAAAGCTAAAGGTAAGGAGTAAACTTTTTTAGATCCATAGTCTATAGAGCCGAATTCCTGTAGAAGAAAAATATACTAATTTTTGAGCATTTTCAAAATATTGATCGCTTTTTATACCCTTGCAGAGGGTATTATGATTTCAGTCAGAAGTTTGCAACGCAGTGAAGGAGACGTTTCCGACCCCATAAAGTATATATATTCTTGATCAGCATAACTAGACGAGTCGATCTAGCCATGTCCGTCTGTCCGTCTGTCCGTCTGTCCGTCTGTCCGTCTGTCCGTCTGTCCGTCTGTCCGTCCGTCTGTCTGTTTCTACGCAAACTAGTCTCTCAGTTTTAAAGCTATCGGGCTAAAACTTTCCCAAAAGTCTTCTTTCTGTTGCAGGTAGTATATAAGTCGGAACGAGCCGGATCGGACAACTATATCATATAGCTCCCATAGGAATAATCGGAAAAAAAAATGAAAAAAAATTATATCTTGGGTGTTTTTGAACCTAGAACCTCCTACTTTTGGAAATGCCATTTTTTATCTAATCCTGAATTTCGAATAATTTTTTTTCAAAATCGGACGACTATATCATATAGCTGTCATAGGAACGATCGGAAAATTAATGGAAATATAATAGCAAATAAATTATTGCTTCGTTGAATTTTATTGTATTCTCTTCTACTCTGGGATATGAGTCTTTTTAAATGTTTTCGAATTTCGATTTTAATTTTATCAATATCGAACAACTATATCATATAGCTGCCATAGGAACGATCGGAAAATTAGTCATTAATAGGAATTATCTGCAAGGGTATATAAGCTTCGGCTGGCCGAAGCTAGCTTCCTTTCTTGTTATTTATTAAGTTATTATTGCCCGTTTTAGCAAATAAAATGTGAAGTATAGGAAAATAACGAATGTCCCCTATGAGAAAGTTACTTTTACGGATTTTATATCCGTACAATCCTACAATTAAAAAGTTCCTTTGATGCCAGCTAAACAAAAGTTACACCATTACCTTATTATACCCTTGCAGAGGGTATTATGATTTCAGTCAGAAGCTTGCAACGCAGTGAAGGAGACGTTTCCGACCCCATAAAGAATATATATTCTTGATCAGCATCACTAGACGAGTCGATCTAGCCATGTCCGTCTGTCCGTCCGTCTGTCCGTCCGTCTGTCTGTTTCTACGCAAACTAGTCTCTCAGTTTTAAAGCTATCGGGCTAAAACTTTCCCAAAAGTCTTCTTTCTGTTGCAGGTAGTATATAAGTCGGAACGAGCCGGATCGGATAACTATATCATATAGCTCCCATAGGAATTATCGGGGAAAAAAATTTAAAAAAATTATATCTTGGTTGTTTTTGAACCTAGAACCTCCTACTTTTGGAAATTAAATTTTTTATCTAATTCTGAATTTCGAATAAAATTTTTTTTTAAATCGGACGACTATATCATATAGCTGCCATAGGAACGATCGGAAAATTAATGGGAATATAATAGGAAATAAATTATTGCTTCGTTGACTTTTATTGTATTCTCTTCTATTCTGGAACAAGACTCTTTTTAAATGTTTTCGAATTTCAATTTTAATTTTATCAACATCGAACTACTATATCATATAGCTGCCATAGGAACGATCGGAAAATTAGTGACTAATAGGAATTATCTGCAAGGGTATATAAGCTTCCTTTCTTGTTTTTTGTTTCATTTATTTTTCAATTTCGTCTGACACAGGGAAGGTGGGAAAAATATTGCTGACTGATGAATACTATCGTGCCGCCCTGCTTGATGGGACTCTTTTGGCCAATTACTTTTACCGGCACCTGTATCACACTCACGCTCACACTCACATGCTGATGGAGATGCACAGTTAGTCCTTCGGTTTTCGGCTGCTCCTGTGCGCGAAATATGAGCGGCATTAAAAATTAGTCCAAAGTACTGCTAAGTGCGGAAGCAGCCGCGGCAAACTATCAACGACAACTGCTGTAGAAGGACCAATAGCGATGGGTCAGCCAGTTAATACCCTAGCTCAAAGGACTCGAGATTGGTGGGATTTAAACAAATCCTTGATGGAAAAACTGAATAAAACACACTGAAGGGTCAGCAATTGGAACTGATGATAGATGTTGTCTTTGCGGTAGATAATTCTCTATTTTTTATTATAAATATTTAATAAATAATTCTTCGATTAAGAAATGCTAGATATTGCATAGTACCTAGAATTTTAAATCAATTTTTATCCCAAAAACCTTCACTACTTAAACATGAGTTTGAAACCGTCAACCTCGTTCCTAAAATTATCCCCCGAAATTTTGTACAAAAAAAGTTACCCTGGCTACCCTTTATACCCGTGAATGTCTGTGTAAGTATATGAACTACAACAATGCGGCACACACATACCGACACAGAAAAGCGCAGCGAAGCTAGCGTGCCATATTTTTAGTGTACAGTTAGCAGTTGTGTATGGCCTTCCGCCTTCCGCCTGCCACCCACTTACCCTCTCAAAAATTTGTGCGTCGCAACTAGAGGTGAAAATAAAACACGCTTTCGTGTCACATCGTTTCTGGTATTTCCAAATCTCTAGTTATTTTATGCCATTTTACAATTTAAACTTATAAAGTGGGGCTTCAAATAACGGCACGTATGATCTGCAGCCGAAACGGCTTGACAAAATGTTTTAAAAAAAAAATCGAAATTCGGAAATGATTTTGAAAACAACATAATTTGAGTTGAAGAAAAACATAATACTATTTACCGTTTTTTTTCTATTCCATTTTTTAAGTATACATATACAATCCTTGATCCCGAATACAACACAATTTGGTTTATAAATATAACTTAACTTTAAGATATTGTAATTTATAGTTTGGGTTCAATTTAAACACATCAAAATCCAGTTTGAAATATTTTTCTATTAAAGTGAATAGCAGACCATCTCTAGTGGGTAGCTTCTCCTTTTTTGGACCGCGGACTCTACTAGTTTTGTTGGTCGAAAATTTTAATGCCACATTTAGCGCTGGCGACAATGCTGACATTGGCCCCTCCCCCTCTTCCCCTCCCTCTCCCTCTACAGCCCCTCCCAGCATGAAATGAGTGGGGCTTAAAGCGCCCCGAAAGTATTCAGGGTTTTTTTTTTTGATTTTTTTTTCTTTGCATGGTATAGGATGGTTAGTGCCCAACAACAACAGCCAACAATCGACATTGGCATATGCCACACGAATATGAGCAGTTGCATATTCACTAGAAGGGGGGGCGGGGGGGCTTATGGGGGCTTTAGGGGAGGGGGGTCCAGTCCATTGGCCAGAGAACGAGCATAATTGGCAAGTTGTATCCATTGGTAATGGTTAGCGAGGACAAAAAAGAATGAGCGTAGTAGTGTTCTGGAGTTCGCTATTCGGTTTTCGGTATTCGCTATTCGGGATGGTGAGTCTGCAAATGGAAAATACAAAGCGAAAATCGCTTAAACTGTGCAAACCAATAAATTTAAAGCAGCTTAAGCGATGAACACGAAACAAAACAGAGCAAAACAAAAACAGTCTGGCCAGACTGGCAAAAGTCCGAGTGGGCGGCAAAAAGGCGGTGGGCAGTGTGACTGACTGCACACAAAAAGCTACTTTGGAGGCGTATGTGTGTGTGTGCTGGTTTCGAGTCCTCAAAAAATCATTGAAATTAAATGCAAATCAGCCGACAAAAAGGATAAACACACATATGTATGTACTCAGGTGGGAGTGGGAGTGAGAGGAAAGGGGAGGGAAGGGAGTTTCGATCTCGGGGGGATGGGAAATGGAAAATGGGAAGGAAGCCTTGTGGATCGGTGGATGGAAGTGGAAATGCGATGGCTGTGTGTCACTTGAGCCGGCTGTTATTTCTATGGCCAGCTGGTTGTTTAGTTTGGCCGGTCATGCATCATCGTCATCAGCAGCGTTCTCATCATCATTATCACTATCATCGTTATAGTCAGCCGCAAATGCACATAGGTAAACACATCCAAACCAGCACTCACCTTATGTACTATTACACCCGAAAAAAAAATGTGCTGCTTTCTAAGCCGACCTTCACCCTTCTTGCCACTTATTTTTCAATTAAATAAGGTATTACAAAAAGCGAGGCATTTCATTGAAATATTTAAATTATAAACTGTAATTTAGTTACTCATCCCTTCATGATTATTTTTTACGATGCATATTCTACCCAAAAATTAAATACAAAAATAGTAATATTTATATTTGTCAAGTTTTCATTTTTGTGTGCTTTAAAGAAGGGCATCTTAACTATCATGATCAACCCCTGGGGCCTATTAGATCTAAAAATTAACCTGGCAGCTTTAACCGGCTAAAATTGAACCAACTTAAGTAATGATAAGTTGGTCGGGCATGGTGTCTCAAGTATGATTTGATTAGGGACCAATTAGCCAAATCGAGGTCGCTGAAAATTAGTTTAAGAGCGACCTATTTCTCTTTGTGTACGAACATGATCGATGTGTATGCTGTATGTGTGTATGTACATTAGGGAGGCCCAAATTTGTATGGACTCACTGGATGTTCTGTTGCCTTATATCAAAAGTTTAATTAAATTAAAAAACTTCTCTTATTTTTTAACAATTATTACAGTAAAATCAACAAGTTGACAAAGTTGTTGACCTAAGTTCAAACTGGCTTACGAGTCGTATGAGTAATTATTAAAGAAACTTCAAGATTATTGGGCAAAGAATTGGGCAAATAAATTTATATTTAATTATTTAAGAATAAGATTTTTCTTTTGGTCCACCTTAATGTACATATGTATGTGCAAAGCCGGCTTTGGCTACTGTGCCCGTGTGTGTGTGTGTGTGTGCGTGTGGGCCTCCAAACCCCCCAAACCCCCCCATCATACTCTCACTGTTTTCACTTGCTGCACAAACACAACAAACACCAATTGAACTGCAATTGCATGCAATGCATTTTGCATTTTGGATGCCCCAGACAAACACTCAACGAGCTGATGGAGGAGTATTGGGGGGAGGGGTAGGGGGAGGTGGGGGTCTCTCGCATGGCAGAAGCATCTGCTGGCCATGAAATGATCCTTAAAAGACCACAAAACGATTTTATTCAATTAAAATGTCAAAAACGGTGTTTGTTTTCGTTATTTAATGCTATAAATATTTACACTTTTATCTATGCCGCTGCCTCTTCTCACCCCAGAGCATTGTTGAGTGCATGAATGAGTGCGAAAAAAGGAAAAGTTGTATACTGTATATTCATCGATAAAAATATTAACATATATGAATATTTTAACGGCTTGAACTGATTGGGAATCATAAGTGCGTTGGCCACGAGTCGCGGCGGAAGCAGGCCACCAAAAAGGCCATTCGTAAAAATTGCAAAAGAATTCTAGGGATCTCAAAGGAACCAAACTAAAAAGGCGCTTAATAAATTATTATAATTTAGTGTTAAGCCAATCAAATGTTGAAGTACTTTCGCTGGGTATTTTATTCTATTTTTGGATTTTTTCGAGCATTTCTTGTGCAAAAGTTAGTATACTCAATTTGGGTTTAATGTTCTTCACATTTTCCCTCTGTCATTTGAGCTGTGCAATTTTTAATACAAATAGCTCGAGAAGAGAAAGCCGTTGGATTAAAGTGAAATAAACAATAACTACTTTAATGGCTGACAAACTGGCCATTCGCCCGGGCAAAAACTTGCTGAGAATTTCAAGTGTCCCATTTCCATTTGGAATGTGTAATAGCCGGTCAACAAGTTACCAATTCATCAGATTGTTTTTAGTTACAGGGCCATAAACATAGCTTACATAATAATTATTATGATTATCATATTGAAAGGGGGGTTCGCCTGCGACGCGAACTTGAGTCCTTGAAGTGGAGGAAAGGATGTAGATGTAGGCATAGCCGATAATTTGTTGTTGCTGTTAGCCGAATATTTTTGGCTTATTGCAAATTTTGAGCACGTACAACTCGTAAAGACTATTTACGATTCTAATAAAAAGTGTGCCCCGCCCAGTTGGTTCGACCGGCCGTGTCATCCCTTTTGAAGGAGTAAGGAAAGTGGAAAGTGGAAGTCCTGCCGGGGGTCCTTATAATAACGAGCCGTCTCTCTGTGTGTGTGTGCATGGAAATTGTTGAATTTGCTGCTAATTAAATTGCCGGCGCTGCTTGAAATTTGCATTCGCTTTTAATAAACTTCTCCGAGAGTGAAATGGAATGGCCATTGGTAGTGGGGATGGGTATAGGGATGGGTACTCGCTCCGAGAAGACCATCTTATTAGGGGGCAAATATCCCTGACAAAGACATTTTCGCTGGGAAATCTGATCGAATTCCTTGCCCCCGTTAACAATGCGAGGAATCCATGTAGATGACTCCGACAATTCCTGATTCCTGATTCCTCAATCCCGACTCCTGGATTCCCAACTCGCCACCGTTGGTATCCCACAATTCGTTTTATATTTGCCATTCAATTGTTTTTTATTTGCCAGTATTGCTTCCTTGCGCTGCTCTCTTTTTCGTCCGCTTTTCCACGTCTCTTTCTGCACTGGTTGCATTTTTAAAACTCACTCTCGTCATCGCGCTTTTCTGCTGGATAATGCCGGGCATTCTGGCACTGACCAACCGAAAGAAGACATTTCGGGGAACCCCATCTGTTGATACCTAAAAAAATAATACAGGTGGAATAATTTGATTACCGCAAATATAAGAAAAATTCTTGGCTATCGATTGCGGCAATTGTCGATATTATCGATACCATCGAAAATTAGAAAAAATAAACAGAAAATTACTAAAACCAAAGAAAATTTAATTTAAAGTTAAGGCTTGAGTCATAACACCTATGGAATAACTTCATTTAAAGTGAATCAAATTGAATGTTTAACCCTAAAGTTTAAAATTATGTCGGGTTCTATCAAATATACCCAAAAATACTTTTTCTTCATAAAAAATACCAACAATAAGATATGAAATTTAATTTTTTATGCTGAGCGATACTATCGATAATGAGCCCAAGCCATCGATGTGTCCTAAATTTAAAACAATCGATAGTATCGATAATCGTTTTTGCAACCCTACTTTTTTAAATAAACTAACTTTTAAAGTCACAACTATTGTTTTTAACAAATAGACAAAAATTAAATATGAAATTTAATTATTAATGCTGAGCTATACTATCGATCTATAATATTTAAAACAATCGATATTATCGATAATCGTTTTTGCAACCCTACCTTTTTACTAAACTAACCTTTAAAGTCACGTAGCTATTTATTAAAAACTATTGTTTTCTTGTACGAATCCTACTCGAATACAGTGAGAGGGGCAAATCGTTTGGGATTTGAAGGGTATGCCTGCAGACCTGAGTGATCCTGGGCGTCGGTTCCATTGCTGCTTACCTACGTGCCCCGTTCAGTTGCATTGATTGCCACCTGTCAGCCACCTGCAACTATGCTCCTGGCTGCTGCCTCATGGCCTCTGCTCTGAATCCTGTTCGCTGGTGGCCGTCCTGCTGTCCTGTCTCTCGTTTTAAATCAATACAACAAATTTCGCGGGTCGCCATTGGACTCCCCCATTTTGCTGGCTCTTTTCTGGCTCCATCTTCCTTTTGTCGCCCACCCGCGGGCCATCTGATCCTTGTGCCGTTTAAAATGTTCTGAGTAATTAACACGCGGCGTGTGTAACCCCAAATGGTTATACCCTGAGTGGGCGGAGGCGGACAGGGGGGCGTGGCAGGGGATTCTGGGACTGAAACTGTGACTGTGAAAATGTGCAACGTAAGCGCAGCAATATGGAGCAAACTGGGAGCCACGCACATGGCCAAAAAGTTACACGTTCCCATCGATGGTTCTTTCCCTGTGTGTGTGCAACTTTTATTTATTGATTTAATACTTTTTCAATTTACTGAAAATGGCCAAAGAGTTTCCGCCCGGCGACAGTATGTGTGCGCCATAACTACCTTACACTGGCAGCCAACTAATTCTGGACCGATGGATCTGGATCCCCCGTTTCCCGCAGTTGACAGCTGTTCCCCCATGGACTACCCATGGAATCATCGATGTCCTGGCCATGGCCATTACAGACTTTGTTCGCCGATTAACGCGCGTTGGTCACCTGTGGGATGGATGGCCAAACTATAGTTTCGGCCCAAGGAAATGCTGAAATAACAAAAAAATAACTTAAATTAAATTCTTAAAGGTGGAACTGCCACAAAAATGCACCATTGATTGTTTACGTTTAGCTTAGCTTAGTTTAGATATAATAATTAAAATATATTAAATAGTAGAAAATTACAAAAATTTCAGAAATGCAACTTACCACACATTCGAAGTTTTTTCATATTTTTTATAATTTATAATTTATAATTTATAATATGTTAATAATTAAGGAATATATTAAAAATTAAATTGTAGAAAATAAAAAAATATAGAAAATGTCACTTAAAAGACATTTAAGTGTTTTTTTTTAATTGGTAAGAAAATGTAATTATTAAAAAAAAATCGAATTTCCTTTTAGAACTAGAATATTTCCAACAAATTTACGGTTTTTTAATTGGTAAGAAAAGGAAATCATTTAAAAAACTCGAATTTCCTTTTAGAACTTAAAATATTTCCAACCAAATGCAACTTACCAGACATTCGATTTTTTTTTATTTTAAAATTTATAATATTGTTGATAAATTGTAAAAAATAAAAAAATAGAAAATGTCACTTAAAAGACATTTAAGGGTTTTTTTAACGGGTAAGAAAAGGTACTTATTTTAAAAACTCGAATTTCCCTTTAGAACTTAGAACTTGGAATATTTCAACAAATTTTCGGATATTTTAATACAAATTAAATTCAATAATAATAATTATAATTTAATAATTCAAGAATTAAGTCATTTTGAAACCATATCAGTGGACATTTGGCAACTAGTTGCAACGGAAACTTAACTAGCATTTAAGAAATGTTAGACCAGTCCCAAAACGCAGCGATTCCAGCGAATTAACAGTAGTATTCCCAAATCCCAAATGCCAGGTCCTGCGTCCTGTTCCTGCGTCCTTGTCGCCTGTCGCTGTAATCGCTGTCAGCTGCCTTAACCTTGTCCTCCCCGGGGGGAGGGGGGTTGGCAGGACATGGCTCTTAATTCACAATTTAATATCACACTGAGCAGCTCTGCGGCAGGCCAAACAAAGATAAAAGAGGCGGTGGAACTTTTTCGCCATATGGGAACCGGACTGCAACTTTAGATCGCAGATCTGGATTCTTTATAATTAGCACTGACTGAGGGGCAGGACTGGGCGATTCGGTCAGGTTGAAAAACACCTTCATGGACCAGTGGGTCACTCGTGGCTGGGGGAGGCATGGTCACCGTGGAAGGAACCGGAAGCGGAAGCTCCGTTAACCGATGTTCAACCGTGACGCCTGCACGTCCTTGCCCTTGTCCTTCGAGTTGGAGTCCGGAAAATTCACGTAAAGGGCGGCTACAAAAAACAGCAGGAAAGTAACTGAAAATGGTAAACATTCAATGAAGCGAAATTGATTTGATTCAATTCGAAAGTTGAAAGCGCCCTCTTCCTTTTCCACCGATAACAACAACGACGGCAGAAATAACAATAAAATAAAAAATAAGGACAAGGGACGCCGGACGAAGGACGAAAGGAAGCTGAACTGAACTGAAATTTGATTAATTCACCAAAAAATAAATACTGGACTCGCGGTCGGGCAATTGTTTACACTGCGATTGCCTCGCATTGTGCTGCAAATTGAAGATGCATCTTGCAGATGCGCCTGCATCTGTGCATCTGTGCATCCATTTGTGGCCAATGTTCGGTGAAAGTGAGAGTGAAAGTGGACTACAACATACAGTGCATAAGATGAAGCCATTTCAGGGGAAGCTGAGCAAGCGGAAGCTTTTCATTTAAAATGTTTAAACTTAAATTGCAGGAAGCGTGCCCTCAATAATTCGTGGATGTGAAGGGAATATCCCAATTTCGTAACTACCAAAGTTATTGGTAGCTCTATTCTGACATGGGCTTTTGCATTTTTTTTTTATCATTTTTTGCATTTTTCTTAAGGTTTTTAACCGTAATTTGGACAAATAAAGGCCGACAGCCGAATGACTGACTGTTTTAAGCAGCTAAAGACCTAAACTTACCATCCCCATCACTTTGGGAAAAATTAATATTTATCCCAAATTTTGCATTTTATATAACGGTTTTTTGCGAAAAATGGACAAAAAAAAAAGTTACACATTTGAATGCCAATCAATTGAGATCTAAATAACGAGCTCAACCAGATATGACATTTCGTATTTGAAACCTATTTTAGACAATTTCGACTTAAAAACATATTTTTTAGTTCTAACCTCAAAATTATGGGCGCCATATTAATTTACAACTTTTGGGTGTTCGAGTGAAAGTGGCAAACTTTTCTTTGTCGTTCAATTGATAGGTTTTGATTTTTAATCAACAAATAAAGGGAAAAATGATATACTTTTTTTTAATTTAAGATTTTAAAATGTATCTAGTCGAAAAATAAACATAGTTCATAAATTGTTGGAATATTTCTCACTTAAAATATAAAATGGAATGAGAGCGATTAATATGTAAATTTCGAACTAATTATTAATCGGTGTGGTATTTTGGGCACTACCAAATGAGCCATTTAAGCCATCTGACAGGTCCTGGGAGGGCAGAGGAGACCGGAGACACATAGGCGGTGCCCTTGCACCCACGCACACTCGAGTAAGTGGCATTAGCGGATGATGTCGCATCAATTGGAAGACGGTGCAGGCGGAAGGACAATGAGACACCTGCGAATACCCGAACGAAAGCTCAATGGAAATGGCCATTCAGTATGAGTATGTATGTACAGTGCCGAACTTTACTATTGGCACACTTAGCAAATTTAACTTCAAAACCGCTTTTCTCCCTCTAATATATTGATTTTAAAATGTAACAAAATTTGTTAGGATAAACTGGATATTTATCTGTTAAAGTCACTTGGTTTCATTAATTTATCTCTTAAACCTAATTTTTTAAAATTAAAAAACCATAAAATGAGCTGTTTTTTCCGAACAAAATTATTGGCACACCTGTGTTGTATTTAACTATTACGCTAAAACTTAATCGATTTGACTAATTTTTTTTGCTAAATCTGCTTTGCCTCTGTTGTCTAGATGGCATTGTGCTAAATTTGTATCCTTAAAGCGTTAAAATAACTTAATTTTAACTAAAAACGGTTATTTAAAAAAATGTTAAATGCCAATGCATATATCTGTGCGAAAAATATTATTTTAATGGCAGGAACAGTGTCAATCATATGATAATATTAGGAAATATGTGCCCAGAAGTGGTTTTTACCATTCGGATCCTTTTACGGCGTGTTTGAGGACTCTCACTGTGCCAAAATGCAAGGCACATAGCCCGACCGATGTGTTTAAGAGGCCAGGGAAGCGAAAGGATCAAGGAAAAGGATAATGTCAACCCTTAGATCTTATCAGCACAGATCAAAGTTTAGGATAGGAAGGACTTTTGCAAGGATATTCAACCAACGGCATTTTTAAAGGCCCTGTAATGTGCTAACTACATTTTTTAGCAGCTAGAAAAAATTCATTTATTTTGCAGGTCAACTTTCCGAGTCCTTAAGTCTATGAAAAGGATTGGTATAGCACCTGATAAGGTAAAAGGGTTATAAAAGTCGATTGGGATACTAAAGAATCCCTTTTCGTACCCTAAACGGTTATATTGGTGGCCTTTGATCTCACTTAATTTTTTCTAGCTGCTAAAAAATGTAGTTAGCACATTACAGGGCCTTTAAAAATGCCGTTGGTTGAATATCCTTGCAAAAGTCCTTCCTATCCTAAACTTTGATCTGTGCTGATAAGATCTAAGGGTTGACATTATCCTTTTCCTTGATCCTTTCGCTTCCCTGGCCTCTTAAACACATCGGTCGGGCTATGTGCCTTGCATTTTGGCACAGTGAGAGTCCTCAAACACGCCGTAAAAGGATCCGAATGGTAAAAACCACTTCTGGGCACATATTTCCTAATATTATCATATGATTGACACTGTTCCTGCCATTAAAATAATATTTTTCGCACAGATATATGCATTGGCATTTAACATTTTTTTAAATAACCGTTTTTAGTTAAAATTAAGTTATTTTAACGCTTTAAGGATACAAATTTAGCACAATGCCATCTAGACAACAGAGGCAAAGCAGATTTAGCAAAAAAAATTAGTCAAATCGATTAAGTTTTAGCGTAATAGTTAAATACAACACAGGTGTGCCAATAATTTTGTTCGGAAAAAACAGCTCATTTTATGGTTTTTTAATTTTAAAAAATTAGGTTTAAGAGATAAATTAATGAAACCAAGTGACTTTAACAGATAAATATCCAGTTTATCCTAACAAATTTTGTTACATTTTAAAATCAATATATTAGAGGGAGAAAAGCGGTTTTGAAGTTAAATTTGCTAAGTGTGCCAATAGTAAAGTTCGGCACTGTATATGTGCTCCTTCTTCGCTGTCAACGGCATCTTCAGATGGCAGAGACATTGCAAAAGGGGGGGCTGTTTTATTCGAAACACGAGGAAGATGTTAAAAAAGAAAGCAAGCTTAAAGAATGATCCACGGGTATGAATCTGCTCTTAGAAAAATCCATATAAATCCATATTATCTATATAATTTGTGAAAACCAGTGGCGGATCTAGGATTTGGTCGTGGGAGGTGATATCAGAACAATTTTTTTGTTGCATACTTTTTGAATACCAAAATTCCTTTCATTTTCCACATGAGTGGATCCGCGCATGGTGAAAACCCTTATTTGATAACCTTTTTTCAAAAACCCTTTATTAAAATAAACTTAAAATGCTTTTCTCCGGCCTACGCCGCTGATCAAATCGCGAGTGTGTGGGTTCCCATGAGTTTGTTGGCCGTATTTCACTTGACCATTATGCCGTGTTCTCACCAGATGCAGGAAATTTCGGCTGGAGGTACAATGGTTTTTGGAGGGAGCGGTTTAGGGGGCGGAAGGGGTTGGTTTTCAGGTGCCGTTAACATAAATCAAAGCTTGGAGCTCAAAAGCGAGCGACAGGCGCAGAGACAGAACCAGAAGCACACACACAAAGCGGCAGGAAAAAGGACATCCACACACACACAAATGGCTGGGAAAGGAAGCTGCGAGGCTGCATCCTTGTGACGTGGACCGCAGGGGGCGTGGCAACGGAAATGCCACCTGACAGACAGACAGACAGACATTCACCTGCATTTCGGCACGTGCAATTGAAAAGCCAAGACGATGAGCGGCCCCCAAGAACTGCGTACTTGTCACAGTGCTCTCTCTCTCACTCTCCATGTGCCGACTTTGAGCGAAATTAGACAGAGCATAACCAGAAGCGTCACCACCAGGACATCGGGATATCAGCCAAAAGGAGGGACAGGGATCCTCCGGGCATGGATCCATGGGCTTGGGTATGGGTACTGCCTCGCGTCATTGCCAGTCATATCCTGCGGGGATAAGCGCACTTTATGCAAAACGCACAACTTTTTTACTTCTCACTATCGCGTCACACTCTGAACACTTGGAGAAATTGAAGTGCATTAAAATAAGTAAATATATAAAAAAAATGCAGGAAATTATGAGGTGATTTGCGATGGCATTTTACATCTACCTTTGTCGCATTCTGATTTTTACAATTCAACATCCAAACTTTAATTTCAGCTCTAGGTAAAATAATGGTTATGATAATAATGATATTATATGGTAACCTACACATAGAGCTAACCAATATTTATGAATAAAATACTCATGTCGAGTTCCAATTTTTACAATTCAAAATTAGTAAGTTTAGAAAAAATGTAAATTTAGCTTTAGGAAAAAAAATTTTTTTTTTATTTTTGATAATTAAAGTTAATGATAATAATACAAGTATGAGATGGTATTGTAAAAATAAGTCAAACTAAAATACCATCTACTTTTGTCGCATTCTGATTCTTACAAATCAGTGGATATAGTCTAAAATGTAATTTTAGCTTTACGTAAAATAATAGTTATGATTATACTAGAACCTATATCTTGAAAAAAAAATTTGTTTTAATTTTCTTTTCCTGCGTAAAAATTCCAGAGTTTTAGAAAGTTTTAATCTCATCAAAATATTTATAAACACCTATTCGTATAGAGTTTATTTTTCCCCAACAGCCGCACTTTTATTTCTCCCAGTGCACATCTTTGTCACATCTTGGCGGGCGAGAAATGCGCAAACAGCCCGTGATTCAGCTGGAACTTCAGCTTTTAGGTTTGGGCTTGGGTTCGGTATTGGGATAGGGATTGGGATTGGGATTGGGAATGGGCTCGGGGATGTCCTTGTTATGTCGCCGACATTGCCTCGAAGATGATGGCGTTCAGCAGAGATTTGCCACCGGAACGACAGTTGTAAAAGACGGGAAGGGGGTGAAAATAGGAAGGGGTGAAAGTAGGGGTAAAAGGCACAAAGGCGATGCGAGAAACAACGGTAAGAGCGATGGGAATTGATTGAATAGTAGACGGGGACTCAAGTACCTCGGCAAAGAATTAAGATATACGATCATGCCCATCCTTCCGCCAGTTTAACGAGCTTCCTTGCCTCCGGCGATTTGATTATGCTAATGAAATAACAAGCCTATAATACTGAAAATAAGTCGAGAACATTGGCAAATGGAAGTGTAAAGGAATAAAACTATGCCAATGTCAATGGCAATGCCAATTCCCATTCCCATTCCCATTCACACGCACGCACATCTCCGGAATGTTGGCATCCCAATCCCAGGCCACCAGGAGGTGTAAAGTGGAAAGGTTCCGCATATTTGGGCCGTAAAAGGGGGCCACGTTAAATGGAAATGAGAATACCGAATTGGGCCGGGGGAGAATGGAATAAAATCAGAAAACATTAGTGCCGCAACGAAAGCAGGCCAGGTGTGCCAGGTGTATGGACACTTTTCCATTTTATCCATTTCATAGAATTTATATTAGGTACCCGTGCCCTCCTACAACACCATTTCAAAGCTGAATAAATGAAATAATTGGAAGAGCACACGATAGCCCATTATTGTGCCAAAGAACATTTTATAAAAACAAGGTGTTTATTTCCGTTTGACTTTGTATGAATTATATTTTCCCTCATGTGAATTGTATGTGATCTAATGAGCGACCTTTTAAATCGGATTCACATTTCTTATTTAGGACAAATATTTAGCTTAGGGATACATTATAATTAAGTTATATTTTCATATTCCTGAAAATTAAAACCAATAAAGTAGGACCAACTTTTTAATATTTATTACCGCTTTTAAAATCAGATTCACATTCCTTAATTAGGATAAATATGATATTAATACTTGATTGATATATACAAATGTTTAGGTTAAGGATAAATTATATCTAAGATAGAATTTCATAACCAAAAACCAACTTTTTAATGTTTATAACCGCCTTTAGGATAAACATGATGTTGAAACTTCGTTTAATAATAAAAATATTTAAATGCTTTATAAGTTGCTTTTATTCTTAAATATTTTATTCAAAGGTAAATTATATCTATGTTATATTTGCTTTTTCCTCAAACTTTAAACCAAAAAAGTAAGACCAACTCTTAAATATAGGTTCTTTATATTTTTCTCAGTGTGTTTACTACTTGCACCGGTTAAGTGAAGTGGACTCATGACTCGTTGCTTTTTGAAGTGTAACAATATAAATACACAGCCTTCCGCCTCACTTATGGGACACTCGAAATGCTCTGCAGGATTCCTTGGTTCTCCTTCTCGGGAGCTCCTTTTCCTCTTCGCTTTACTCCTTGCTCTTTATTCCACCTTGCGCTTCTTTTCACACGCTTTTTTCAGCTTTTTTGCATATTTATTGTATAGTTTTGTAGTTTTATCAAGTTAGCTAGTTAAAAGTCAAGATGCCACCAAGTGGCGGGTGGGTGAAAAGGGGGTGTTTTTGGGTGGTATAGGTAGGGAGGAAGGGGGGGTGGGGAATAACCTGCTGCAGGTGGATGAGCACGTGCATGGCGCCATGTCGGCAGCTGCCATCGTTCCTTCCACCAGCCAAAAACCCCACCACCCACGCCACTGACTTTTATTAGCTACGTGAGGCGCTCACAAAGGGTGGAAAGTGGGCGGAGGAGGTCATCTCGTGGGGGGTGGGGGTGGTGCTTTCTCTGGGTCTTCACAACTTGCTAGGCACTGGCGATAAGATGAGCGTGCTAAAGTTTTATTGGCGCATATTTAAGCTATTAAAAAATTCATGCATAAAATGACACACACACTTACAGCAGAGAGTGCGGTCGCGTTCTGAAATCGCTCCGACTAACCCATCTAGTTTTCAGCACAAATCAACAAGCGTAGCCGGCCATCCGGCTTGAAGTTACGTAAGACGCACCTGGACATCTTGTGGTGGCCAGGAGGCCTCAGGCGACAGCTGGGAATCGTTTCCCCAACAGGTTTGGCGACCAGGCAGGGGCCGGTCATAGGTGAGGGAGGGGAGGTGTCTCTGCCTCATTATTTCCACTCGTTGTTTGTTTAGTTGTTGTTAATTTCACTCGCGCTTTTTTATTTTCGCCAAACACACGTACAGTGGTGGAAAGCGCTTGCGCGATCAGCTGATCGTAGTGTGCGAAAGGGGCTGCGGGTGCCATAGCAGCGAGCTTCGAACAGGGTGCAGGCCAAGCACATAAGTGCGTGCCGTAGCACGTAGGGAAATATTGGGCGGTTCGTTTGAATTTTGGGCGGTACTTTTTAAAAAATTATAATAAATATATTTTAGTAATAAGATTTATCCCTTATATTAAATTCTATCTTTATTATTTTTTTTAAACTGTGTCCGATCGAAGACTAGCAGGATACTGCGGGAAAAAGGTCCAACCATCCCGGAAAACCAGTGCCCACGCACTGAATCCCCCAGGCGGGGAAATGTCGGGTAGGGGATCGGGGGCGCAACACCCTGGCGCCAGCCTAGGAGTTGTGCCAAATGATAGTGGAGGCACGCCGGCAAACAAGGGCCTGGCGCCGCCGCCCAATGCCGACGGCTTTCATACGCCGTTGTCCAGTCTGCCTGACTGGGCCAACATGGGAGCGGACCCATTTAAAAAAAGCAACGCGATGGCGAGATCGCCAGAAAAAAGGGTGGAGTGCAGTGGCAAGCAGCCCGGCACCCCCCCAGCAGGAGAAAAAAGCACCCCAAAAGCTGCTGAGGAAGAGCAGGGGGATGTGCTAAAACAGCTGTCCGGCCTGGGATCGAAGGCCAGGGAGCTGAAGAGGCTAATGGACGGAAAGCGCTCCATCACAAACCCCATGAGGGATATTGTCGACGAAATCGACTATCTCCAGAGGGAAGTCCTGTCGGCTGTGCAGGGCATAATCGAGGAACAGGAAAAGGCTAAGGAGACAGCCAAAAAAACCTGCGCAGAAGTGCTCGCGAGCGGAACTAGCAAGCGACCCAGGTGCCAAGAAACTGGGAAAACGCAAGCTGTACCGGCAAAAAAGGCGATGCACAAGGCACCGGCAAGCAATGCCAGCCAAAGTGCTAAAAAGGGGAAACACGCTGGGACAGAGAGCACCAGCAAGCCCCAAAAACCTGGGAAGAAGCCTGAGGAATGGCAACAGGTCAGACAGAAGACAAGGAAGCCAAGGATGCGACCGCCTCGCAATGACGCGATAGTGATCGCAACCTCCACTGGAGGGTCCTATGCGGATATCCTTAAAAAGGTTAAGGCTGAACCGCAGCTGAAAGAGCTAGGACAAGCCGTACAGGCTGTCAGGCGCACAGCTAAGGGGGAACTCCTAATCCTTCTAAACAAGGTAGCTGACCCAAAAACCGCGGAGCTTCAGTCCACAATGAAGGCGGTCCTGGGCAGCAATGTTGACGTCAGAGCGCTGACTGAGACAATGCTGGTCGAGGTAAAGGATATCGACGAGATCACCGAGAAAACGGACATTCTATGTGCGGTTAAATCACAGTTCGATGTGGAGCTGCCAGAATCCGCGGTGATGAGTCTAAGGGCGGCATACGGTGGCACGCAAACCGCTACAATTAGAGTCATGCCCGACATAGGGAGACGGCTCTTAGAGAAGGGAAAAATTAGGCTGGGTTGGACTTCGTGTAGAATCCGCCCAAAGATAACACCCAAAAGGTGTTTTAAGTGTATGGAGTTTGGCCATATAGCAGGGAACTGCAGGATCCAAGAGGACTGCTCAAAATGCTGCTACAACTGCGGCGCAAAGGAGCACCAAGCCAGAGGCTGCAAGGCAAAGGCCTGCTGCATGCTCTGCAAACGCAAGAAGGAGAAGGATTGCGACCACCCAACAATGAGTGGGAAATGCCCGTACTTCAGGAGGGCTTTGCAAGGGCTTAGGGGTAAATGAAGTTCCTTCAAATAAACCTAAACCACTGTGAGGTTGCCCAATTACTGCTGGAGCAAAATGTCATCGAGGAAAACGTAGACATTGCACTCATAAGCGAGCAATACAGGAATAAAAATTCCGGGGAATGGCTAGCAAATAATAGCAAAAAATCGGCAATATGGAGCTGCGGAAATCCGAAGCTTCAGATTAGCAGGAAAAAAAGCGGAAATTGCTTCGCTAGGGCCCATGTGAATGGTATAGCGTTCTATAGCTGTTACCTGCCGCCAAGCCATAGCCTTACCCAGGCAATATCTGTGCTCGAAGAGATTGCAGAAGATGCCCGGGAAAATCGCCCAGCCGTAATAGCTGGGGACTTTAACGCCTGGGCTACCGATTGGGGCTCTCCCCGAACAAATGCGAGGGGAAAGGCGCTACTTGAGAGCTTCGCCGCACTTGACCTAGTGCTGCTGAACTCTGGAACAAAACCGACTTTTCTTAGAGCCGGCACCAGTTCCATCATTGACCTCACATTCGTGAGCGCTGGATTGGCCTCGGGCTCCAGCTGGGAGGTTAGTGACACCTACATGGGTAGTGACCATGCAGCAATAATCTGCACGATAAAGTCCAGAAATGGCCCACCACGGGTTCCTAAGACCGTGTCAGGGTACAAAATAGAAACGCTAGACGTGGAGATGGTACAGATGTTTTTCGAGGACCTCTCCACTAGCGGCTCAGCTGAAGAACGGGCAAACCACATCGCAGACTACACCAAGCTAGCCTGTGATGCATCTATGCAGAGAAAGGGAAAAAACCCATCAGGAAGAAGACCTGCATACTGGTGGAACCAATCCATTGCGGAAGCCAGGAAAGACTGCCACAGGGCAAGACGCGCATACCAACGCTCAAGAGGAAGGCCCGAATTTGAGTCACTTCAAATAGTTTTCAGGGAAAAAAGACGAGCCCTGGAAAAAACCATAAAAGAAAGCAAACGCAGGTGCTTTAATAATATATGCGAAGAAATAGACTCCAACCCATGGGGCTTCGCATATAAACTCGTCACAAAACGGCTTCGGGTATTTAGTAGGCCATCGCCGACATGCCCAGTCGCCCTAAAAAGGATAGTGGAAACACTATTCCCAGAGCAAGAGAGTATGGCGCGAACCTCACAGATCGTGAACACTGCGAGCATAGAGCTCACAAGTGCCGAAGAAGTCCTCCGGGTTTTGAAGACAATACTGGACGACAAGGCACCGGGACCAGATGGCATCCCGAATAAAGTCCTTAAAATTGCCATAAAGGCAAACACAAAGGAGTATGTTGACATGTATAACGCATGCCTAACAGAAGGTGTGTTCCCTAGTCGCTGGAAACAACAGCGGCTGGTACTCATACCAAAGGGGGACAAGCCGGCGGAGGAGCCTTCTTCATATAGGCCACTCTGCATGCTAGATACGGTGGGTAAAATTCTCGAACGAATAATCCACTCCCGGCTAGAAGGTGCCCTTGTCGAAACCAACGGCCTCTCAGAGATGCAGTATGGTTTTCGGAAGGGACTATCTACCATCGACGCCGTCGGTAAACTGTGTGAAATCGCAGATAAAGCGATCGAGGGGAAAAGGTGGTTGTACGGCACTAAGCAGTACTGCATAGCGGCAACGCTGGATGTTAGAAACGCATTCAACTCCGCTAGCTGGGACCACACACTAAATGCATTGAGAAACCTTAATGTTCCAATGTATATACAGAGAGTAATAGCGAGCTACTTCGAAGGCCGCCTGCTCCTGTACGAAACTGATGCCGGGCAATCGACCCACAGGGTGAGCGGGGGAGTCCCACAAGGATCAGTCCTAGGCCCATTGTTATGGAATGCCATGTACGATGGGATCCTTCGGATCACGATGCCCGAAGGGGCACGACTCATTGGCTTTGCCGATGACGTAGCCATAGTAGTTTCTGCAAAGAAACTCCCAGATGCGGAGAGAATCTGCAACGAAGCTGGGAAACGAGCAAGCGCATGGCTCGACGCCAAGGGACTCACCTTGGCAGCGCACAAGACAGAAGCTGTCTTGATAAGTAGCAGGAAGATAGTAGAGACTGCTACTATCAAAATTGGAGAAGCCACAATTAAATCTCGCCCAAGCCTAAAATACTTGGGTGTCATGATTGACCACCGGCTAACCTTCAAAGATCATCTAGCGTACGCTAGTGGCAAGGCAGGTAGGACCGCGGCCGCAATCTCGAGGATTATGGCAAATACTCGGGGACCGAGGCAACCAGGTCGGAGATTACTGGTTAGCGTTGTCACATCGACGCTGATGTACGCTGCTCCCATATGGGCCCGAGCCACTGAAACAGGAAGTTATATGCAAGAAGCCGACTCCGTGCAGAGGCTGTGTGCCCTGCGGGTATGCTGTGCGTTCCGCACGGTATCCCATGATGCGGCGTTGGTAATATCGGGAATTATACCGATCGACCTGCTGGCACTGGAATCAGTTGAGATCCGAGCAGGCAGCACAGGAATCGCAACTGCTGAATCCCTACGGAAAAGGTGCAGAGAACTTACCATTGCGAAGTGGCAAGAGAGATGGGAACGAAGTAGCACAGGACGTTGGACGTATAAGCTTATCCCAGAACTGCAGAGATGGCTGGGAAGGAAGCATGGACATGTGGACTACTACTTAACGCAACTGCTGACAGGACATGGATGCTTTAAATACTATCTAAATAGGTTTAAGCATGAACGTTATCCGGACTGTCCACTCTGCGAGTCGGATAACGAAGACGCAGAACACGTGTTTTTTGTCTGTCCGAGATTTGAAAATGAACGAAGAGATCTGAGCATGAGGGTTGGGAGGACGCCAGCCGCTTGTAACCTGGTGGATATTATGCTTGAATCAGAAGAAAATTGGTCTGCTGTATGCAACATGGCCACCATAGTACTCAAAAAACTGCGCATCGCAGAAAGACTGCGAAATTCCAATAGGATAGAATCCTAGAGAGCCCTAAGGGCATTCCCCCCCCGGCGAAGTAATACCTAACGGCAGTACCGCCGGGGAAGCGGGGAGGGGGTGGAGTTTTTACTGGGTTAGAGTCCCAGACTTCGGCAAGCTATCTCAGCTCCGAGTTGGCTTTCGATGCTTTTCACCACCACTAACAAAAAAAAAAAAAAAAAAAAAAAAAAAACACACACACACACACATACACACGCGCAGCAGCTCAAGGAGGAACCAAATTAAAAAACGCAGTGGCAGGATGGCCAGAAAATTGAGAGGAGAAAGTGTAAAGTTCGAGCTTAAGTCTGCTGGAAATGGCTGCGGATATCCGCACTGTCTGCCAAGCAACTGCCAGTGCGAATACTCCGCGGATATTCAAGCCATGCAGGTGCAAGGATTACTAATTATAAACAAAAATAATTCAAGGACCTCGACTCCTTTATACCCCTTACTCAGTCAACCTACACACACAAAAAAACACTTCGCGGTCAAATCGATTTGCGATTTCTCTCTCTCGGAGATTCTCTGTCTTCGAAAAAGAGAGGAAGAAGCAATGTGACAACTTAAATTACGTAAGTGGGAGCGAGAAGTACAAACTCTCTCAATTAGAAGTAGAGCCAGATAGCGCTTAAAGTTACACGAGTGGAAGGGAGAAGGACATATACGAAATTAACATTTCGAGCATATCAAGTCACAATTGACACCACATAACGTAAAATCGATCATCGTTTCATATCAAGTTTATTTTGAGTGTATTGATGTAAATCAGACGAAGGATCGAGTAGTAACATTATAATATACGATGCCTTTATTGCCTTACACCAGCTCTCTAATGAAGTGGTGACGAATATCCACATGCTTTGTACGGTTGTAGAATACTGGACCTCGGGTCAGCTCATCGTCTCCTTGATTGTAGTTTCCTTTAGGAACCCTTTAGATGAACAGCTTTCCAGCATCGGATATAGCCATGTACTTGGCCTTGGTCGTTGAGAGTGCCTCCGTTGGCTGTTTCCTGGACTCCCAGCTTACTACTGTGAATGATCGTCTGTCATCGCTGTTTGATCCCCAATCGGCATCCGCATAGATGAAAAGATTCTCGCCCGTCTTCTTGCATATGAGTCCACTTTTCTCACTAGCCTTGAGCGATCGAAGGACCCTCTTTGCTGTTTTCCAATGCTGTTGAGTAAAATTACTGTAAAATTGACTTAGTGAACTTACTGCATGAGAAATGTCAGATCAACGAGCCTATAAGCCTTTGATACGGTAGGTCCTTGATTTCAGGAGATCCAGGAGATCAAGAAGATCACTCGACGTCATATCTTCTGATAATTTCTTATATGCGACCAAGGATATTGACACTGTATTGGGGTTTTCCATTCGAAACCGTTTGATGGCCTCATTTGCATACCACCGCTGATGATTTCGTGCTCCTCAATGTTCTGTTCGAGTTCGACATTAAACTTGATCGAAGTCCAAACTGTTCGTATTCCTCAAGAACACTTCAAAGCAGCAGGATTGTCACGAGATCAACCATGGCTTGCATGTCCATTTCACGATTTTCGTCAGGATTGTCAAAAATTTTAAGCAAGTTTTGCATTTTTAGATTTATAATCGATTTCAACATATGTGCCTTCCGCTGTTTCTAGTTTATTCCATAACTGTTTTTAATGTGAAAATGGATAGAATTAAATCCTAGGCTTTTTCTTGGGAATCTGATAGCCTACTAAACTGACAACTCACTTATTTTCACACATTGTTCTTAATTAAAATAGCTTGGATTTGTATTTTCCACGTATCATAGATAATGGTCTTATAGATGGCATGCCAATATATACATATTTAAAAATGAAATAAAATGATATTATAACAGAAAAAATGAACGAAAATGTGAAAGCCACCAATTTTTGCGATTTGTAACGCCTACAAATCGCAAAAATTCGTGGCTTCCACATCTTGTATTTTGTACGTATAAATATACACCCATACCTTGGGCACTTGACCATTTACCAGCCAGATATTCTTTGCCAAATTAGATAACGAACTCCAAGTAAGTAATTTTATCCACACAGTCTGTTCAGGCCAAATAATATTTCCAAAAATAATATAACTCGGGATTTGGAATTTGTAGGCTAAAAAAATAAAAAAAAATTAAAAATTTGGTCTCCAGAGCGCCTGTTTCCGAATTCGCAAGCTGGCGCCACCTAGCGGCCATTACATAAATTTATCATAACTAGAAGATCTGCATAAGAAAGCTCGGGCTGTTCATAAGGTCTGATCTGATCCCAATTCCTTCACACTCAGAGGCTCTATATCTCCTCTGGTGACGGATAAGTTTATTGCGTATTCAACGTTGGGCTGAATCATGAAATATTCATCACCCTTTTCGACATAACCGATCGGTGAGCGGATTGTGGATACCTGGCCTTTCCGCTCCTCAAGCTCACCATTCGCCATAAATGAGAACTTATAAACGTACTGGGCCGCATCCGTCGCCTCTCCAACGATACGACATCCGACATGGGACCAGCAGACATGGTTAAATTCACAATTGTTGAAAGCCCAAACGAACAGCCGCCCGTCGCAGGACTGCACCATCGCCCTGGAAAGCGGTAACCTCCCCAACACGACGGTGACCTCGTTGGCCTCCTTGGGGATCATGTCCTGGTGCGACTGAGCGAGATGGCGGCTCACACCCTTTAAGTCCCCCGCCCAGAAGCACCCTATTGAAAAGGGGCAGTCGTAGGGACGGAACTCGCAGTAGGCCTCGTGCTTTGACTTGTCCTCACATGAAAGACCAGCCGAGCAGCCGAAATCCGCGTGCCTGCACGGAAAACTCAGCTTAAGGGCAATCCTATCCAGTGGAAGGCAACTGATGTTGCTCAAGACCACCCGGCAGACGGGGCACTTCTGCATCCTCATGCGACAGCGGAAGCAAATAATGTGCCCGTTCGAGCATTGCTTGATCGGCGGCATAACGTGCCCAAAGCAAACTGGGCACTCTAATTGCCCGAGCAAGAACTCGTGCAATGCCCCATCTTTTTTCGCCAGTGACTGATCCGCCATCTTTATCGCGATCAAATGCAAACTTGTAATTTGGCAAAACACTGAGAATAATTTATTTTGTAATATATTTAAAGCTGAAACGTTATCGAAAGTAGACAGATTGAGAATATACAATGTTACTGCGAAGTCTGGGCTTACTAAATTCAAAAAAAAAGGAGAACGTTGTCATCGAGTGACTCGACTATCAAATTACGGTAGTGCGAGGTAGGTGGAGATTTAAGACAGACAGAGGATCCCACGTAGGGTCGGAAATTATTTGAGCCTTTTTATTTTTTTTTTTTAATTATTAATATGTATATTTTAATACAAATTGGGATTTGGTTAATCTAACAAAGCCATTAATGGCTAAATAAGAGTACAAATTTAGAACCCAAGAGAACAAAATATGAATCAAACTGTGAGGCAAGGAGTTCGATTCCCACGAGTGACCAAGATGTTTTTCTCAAGATACGAATTTACACTCAAAACAAAATTAACCCTAAAGTCAAGGAAATCGCCCTATTTTTGTCTTCAAGACAAGCTCGCCCTAAAATTTAGGGTAAGATTTTCCTATATTTTTTAAATCATTTTTCTAAATTTTAGGGTCATTTTTCTTAATTTTAGGGTAAAAATTTCTAAAAAGTAGAAAATTGTACTAAAAAATAGAAATTGAAAACAAAAAAAAAACATGTTCAATCATGATTTATTTTTTGTATATACGTTCATGTTATGGATACTCTTATGTACTCCATACATACATACATACATACATCATATGCATGCGTTATGTATCTTGTACATGTAACATTAGCTATTATGATTTCTTATTTAACGAAGCCAAATATCATTGCAAATGTAGACTGCGTGCGTGACTGTGGGGTATTGAAAATGTAGAAAATTGTGATTAGTTAATATTTTATCTTCATGAAAAAAACTTACATTTTTACTTGTCCGTCGGTGAGAATCGAACCCGGGTCTCCCGCGCGAGGAGTGAGCGGCCTACGCACTGGGCCATTGTAGCACTTAAATTTGCTGTGGCAAACCGAACATTGTATGTGAAGGGTGAACAACACATTTGAATTCTACTTGTATAATTCTGATCATTCGTGTTTTACTTATGTATATACATACATACATATTTATGCTAACGCAATTTATATTATGTGAAGATACGTATAGTAAAATATCTTTAAAACAAAATTTAACAAAAAAATTGAATATAAACCTAATTATATTCGGTTTACCGTGTGCCATCAATAAAAAAATAAAAAAAAAAAATATATAAAAAATATTAAAAAATAAAACAAGAATAAAAAAAAATTTAAAAAAAAGATTAAAGAGAGTACGCGCTGGGACTCGAACCGGCATCGTTTCGATTTCTAATCAAGCGCTTTAACTGTCTGCGCCACGAGTACAGCCGCTCGGCCGCTGACAAGTTCTGACATTGAATATTTTGGTGCGCCAGAGCATGTGAAAACAAATATTTCTATTTTTTAGAAAATAATTTCTAATTTTAAGGACATTTTTCCTAGTTTTTAGGGTGATTTTAGTTTATGGTAACCGTTTCCTAAATTTAAGAAAAACTTCCTAGATTTAAGAAAAATGTTCTACATTTTAGAAAAATTTCCTTAGATTTAGGAAAACTTTTCTTGTATTTAGGAAAAAGAAATTTTCATGGCGATTTTCTAAAATTTAGGGTTAATTTTATTTTGAGTGTACTTTTATTTTCTTCTTTTTATTCAATTTTGTAAAAACTATCTCTAAGTTCAAAAGCTTAAAAAGGCAATTTTCTAAAATTCAGGGCGCTTTTTTTTCCCGAGTGTATGTGTTCTTTTTAATTATGATATCTTAATGCTAATATTCCAGCATTGCAAAAAGAGATAGTTTGTGGAATTCCGAATCGTCGAGAGTATCAATTTGGTTCCCTTAAAACCGGAAAATAACTCCAGATGGGAGCTCGAGATGGCGAGCCAGGGCAATAAGCAAAACGTTTTATGTTAAATACCGCATCGTTATCTCTTCGGGGAAAGAAAGAGAAGAAGGGAAAAGGAGGAGGAGGTGGAGGAGGAGCAGTCTTCTCGTGAACTGCTGAAGTGGCAGAGTCGAGTTGTCCGGTTTTGTGGCCCACGGCGCCTGAAATGCTGCAACACATTTGCGCTGCAGTTCTCGTTCGTTCGCTGAAGTTGAAGTCCCTAACCCGGCGCAATAATAACTATAATAATCAACATGGCGGCCACTGGCGGAAACACCCACACACAAACACACAGGGACACCCACACACACACAGACACACTGCTGTTGCATGTTCTTCATTTCGTTTTCTTAATTTTATACATACGTTTATTTTCATTTTGCTGCCTTTTTGTTTGCTTTTTCTGTGCTGCGGCTTATTCTGCCCGAACCCCCCACCCCAAACTTCCCCCACCCCCATGCAGCTTTGTATTTATTGCGAAAAACACCATACAACCCCCTCTGTTAGCCAACAGTCTGGCATCTTTTTAGTATTCATTAAACTGCATAATTATACAATAAGTGCAATGGCTCCGCACCGACTTTGCAGCGTCCTTCCGCCTCACGCCCACCACCCACCGACCACGGCCCACAACGCCCTCTATCGCCAACCGCACGCACTTCGACTCCACGCCCACTATTGCCACCGCCCCCTGCTAAATACATACACTTCTATGTATATATAGCTTTGATGTGGCCTGTGTGCATACACCACACACATGTGCATGTGTGCGAAAGGATCTAATCGAATGCAAAGGATAATATGTATATATTATTATAGAAAACAGCTAACTTATTCGAAGTGTTCTTAAAAATCGAGTCCAATCGGTTGCAGAATTAAAATGGCTCTAAAAATATCAAAGTAATAATATTTATTGATACATATTATTAAAAATTATAATTGTTCTATGCAAATGGAAAATTTTCATTTAAATATTTTTTAACAAATTAAAGCTAGTACTTAATATTAAAATTAATCTTGACTAGCAAAAATCTTTTTGTCTGCTATTTATTAAAAATTCCACTTTCGTAGGACTTCATATTTTGTGTGACGAAGGTAAATAATATTAATATTTTTGTGGTTTTATAATGTTTGAAGACTCTGCAGCTTTGACTCAAATGTAAATTCGTACATACATCAAATATAAGTAGTTTGGGCCGGCCGAAGGACTTCAGTTTCCAGTGACACCAATTACCAATAAGGATCTTTCAATTAAGAAACTGGATATAGAATACAGCTGGGCTGTCCACCGAATTCGCAGACGAATCCAACTCTTTTTCCAGAATTCAGGCTAATTTATCTAATATCCCTTGACCTCCCGGAAATGCCAAAACAAGAATTGACCAAGCGGGAGTGTTGGGCAAAATGGAAGTCAGGAGGGGTAACCGAATGGGTCATAGGATTATTAAGCAGGATTATGAATAGATGGGCTCATTCATTCAGGCCGTTCTCGCACTGGCCGCTCATTGTTTTTATGTTTTGGGAAACTTTTTGCCAATTCCAAATGGAGAAACGGAAGCGAAATATGTGCAGCCACCTGAACTAGTCCAGTTCAGGCCAACTCGGTTCGGCACATAAACAAATCCCTTAAACGTTTTAAATGCCGGAGCCCAGCTGCATGTGACCACGCCCCCTCCGAACCACCACAAACGCAACGGAAACCGAGCAAAAAAAAAAACACACACACACACACACCAAATAGACAAAACAAAGGAAACGGCATTGGGGTATTTGTTCATGATCATGCGAACTATTTATACACTATCCTTGGAGTTCTGACCTATTGAACCTTCTAACCAAATGCGAATTTTCCGTATAATTGTTAGATTATAATACACTTACTTTTAAAAAATAATTATTCTTTTCTGTAAAAATGCATTTGTACATAAAAATTAAAAGGAACACCTAAATCAACTGGAAAAATATTTATAAATTAAAAATTTGAATTCTGTTTGCATTCAATATTTTTGTAATACCTTTTCGAAATTTTATTGCCGTACACGTTGAGTAAAATCGCCCAAGGGACCTTAAAATGTGCCAGGCGCCCATATCTTTTCAGATTTTGCAGAAGTCTAAATGTAATTTGGTAGTGCTTATTAATAACTATAAAAATGTAAAAGAAAATTTTAAAATCGGAACATTTATTAAAAAGTTATGAGCAAATAATGAATTTTCCAATAGAGGGCGCCACTTTGAGGCGACTGCTTGCTTTGCTTGCTCTCTCACACTTATTAAGCTGAATATGTGAGATGTCATAGAGAAAGCTGGGTGAGCTTGAAACTCAAAATGACAAGGATCCAAAGACAAAGTCTGATTCAACGTCTTTGCATCAGCAAAGGACCCTGTGCCAAAGAAAGCGTATCGGAATAGGGAAAAGTGGACATTGGACGCACTTGGAGCATGTGTCCGCACCATTTCATGCTCGAAAATAGTTTTTGGCCAACGATTGGGCAAGGCGATGGTGCTGGCCCCCAAAAAAGAACTGGAAATGGAGCTGGAGCTGGAGTCCGAGCTAATCGGACAGGATATGAGACAGAACCAAGACCCCGGGAGCAACCAAGCATCGCCCTCTGGTGCATCGTAAAAAATAAGCAGCAGCAAATTGTATTTTTATGAGCTGAAACTGTTTTGGGGCCACATTTCAATGTCGATAAAAACAACGACGGTCCTCTAGTCGACTCGAAAGGGGGAGGCAGAGGGTTCAAGGAAGGCCAGGGAGTGGACAGCATGTGTGGCAACTGGCAAACCGGGAGCCGACTCAACATTAACAATAAGAGGACAGAAAGCTGAGGTCAAGTGCCCCGACTACGAAGTACCTTTGACCCACTGTTACTGATATAAATAAGTATAGATATTATTTATATATTTTTACATTTAAAACACTGTTATGGATATAAATAAGTATAGATATTATTTATATATTTTTACATTTACAACAAATACTATATGATTACCTATTTACATTGAAGATATAGTTTTATTGGTACAAACTTAATGAGTGATAATATGTTTTAAAATAAATACTAAATACTAAAATAATCCATTTAGATTATCACAGTTATTATCTCTCCTATTTTAAAAATAGGGCAAAAATTCCACACTTTATATTATTTATCAGGAGTGCAGCATTCCCTTTCAGTCCTCGGGTATCGGGTATAAAAACTGAAACGAAAACTTACAACAAATTACAAATAACGAGCCAAAAACCCTGGTCTAGAATAGATTTTGGTGGGAACTGTGCTGGTGGGCTGGTGGGCTGGGGAGGCTGGGCTGTATGTACTAATAGAAAATCGTGTGGGAAATTCAACCGCCAGCCGGCCCTCGAAAAACTAACTCAGGAAACGGTAGACGTGCCCTGTCAGCCGGCCATTCATTAGGGCTAATTAAACGTGATCAGAGCCCGGACCGAACCCGTGTTTGGTCAGCTGGAGCAAAATGAAATCGGTGCCAGCATATAGTATTATATAGATTTTAAATAGCTGGCAAAGGTAATGAGTGCTTTAACAAGTATCATTTGCTGTATTCCCAATATTAGCAAAACATTGGATCTTATAATAGAACTGTAAATAAATATTTATAAAATATTTATCGTACAATAAATGAGAAGAAGTACGCATTTTTAACACTTTAAACACCAATTGACTACCTATTTATTAAATTAACCGTTATTTAACCTCTGGTCACGTATAATATAACAGAACTGTTAGCTAATATTTGTAAAATATTTATCGTCCACTAAAAATAGGAAGAACTACCTAACTTTAATGCTTTTAACTACATTTTACTAACTATTTATTGAATTAACCGAAACTTAACCTCTGGTCACTTGAAACGACTCACTTTTTATCCCTTTCCATATTGTTCTGGGTGATTTAGCAATTTTATTCGGTTGTGACTCTTGAGCTGAGCTTCATCTTCATCTTCTGTGCTGGCAATATCATATCAAATATGTTCATCATGCGCCTCCGTTTTGATTGCTACGGGGATTCTGATAATAATTAAAGGCTCAAGGCAGAGGCAGCCCCACTTGCTGGTGTGTCGTTGTTGTCTCCCTTGTCCACGTCCACCACTCCTTATCTGACTTGTGGGCACGCCCAGTAAATAAATATAATTAGCTGGGAGTCTGGAGGGAAGATCTCCAGAGTTCCAGAGTTCCACAGCTCCATAGCTGTAGACTCCCATCGCATTTGCTCTGTGTGTTCCGTGCGGCACGCAAAATGAGATGACACTAAATCAAAGTTATTCAACTCACGTCGTTAAGTCATTAATCGAACAATGCACGGCAGGAACATGTCAGGACACATATGTATGTATGTGCGCACACACTCGTAACATATGCTGATATCGTCGCCTTTAATTTAACTTGGCCTCAGCCTTTGTCTTGGCCAACGACATCATATTGACGACCATGTTGGCACATAATAACGGCAAGGGCCCCCCAAAGACGATGATGATGATGATGGTGGTGGCGATGATGTGGCCTTTGAGGTAAGCAATGTCATCTTAGAGGAACTTGAACGTCCAATGTCCAATGTCCGTAGTCCGCAGTCCGATGTCCGATGTCCGACTGTACAATGCATTATTAAACGCATAAATTTCGAGTCAAGTGGCAGGGACCCCCGAAACCGACTGCAGACTGTCTGGAGCATTTACGGGGGCAGGACGATGCGCCGGGGAAATCCTTTTCCCAGTGACGACGGTCGGTAAGTGGTCGCGCATTTCAAGTGCATTTGACAAGGAGCCCCGGCGGTGGATATTCAGGAGGCGGACAAGACGCGACGGGTCAGGACAGTCAACCGCATGTCTCTCTTTGGAACTGCTTACGGGCCCTTTCATCACCAGCCATCATGGCCTATTGGCCAGGAGAACACTTGAAACTTAAAGCAATTGGGCGTTTGAGGAACAGATAGGCGGAAGAATCTCACTTCAATAGTGAAGAGCGGAAAAACTACCAAGACAATACTAAAAGGCAAAACAAGATAAATATTAAAAAAAGGTAAATGTTAAATGGAAACGCGAATTCTTCAGCACAGGATATTCACAGAGATTTAAACTCCATGATAAATTTATATACACAAATAAATGGAAACGCGAATTCTTCAGCACAAGAAAATCACGGGTTTTCAAACATTGAAAGCTATAAAAAAATTATACATATATTTGCAAAAGGTTAGCTATAAAAACCTTGCTGAATTAACTTAAATTATGTAACTTAACTTAATTAAATTAGGTTAAATGGAAACGCGAATTCTTCAGCACAGGATATTCACAGAAGTTTGAACTCTGATAGCTGTGATAAATTTATATATACAAATAAATGTAAACGCGAATTCTTCAGCACAAGAAATTTTCAGGTTTTCAAACATTGATAGCTATAAAAAAATTATATATTTGCAAAAGGTTAGCCATACAAAACCTTGCTGAATTAATATCTTAATATCTTTACTGAATTAAATTAGGTTGAATGGAAACGCGAATTCTTTAGCACAAGAAATTCACAGGATTTTAAACATTGAAAGCTATAATGAAATTATTTAATAGCAAAATACGGCTTTTGGTAAAAATGATGAAATTCATGTTTAAATTTAAACGGGTTAAGCTTGCAAAACTGATTTAATAATGAGTTTCACCAGTGTCAAATTAAATGATGCCTTTCAGGCTAAAATGTTGTGACATGTTATGTTGGTTCTTCCATTACAAAATTACAAATATTCATTTGTTTATCCCTGTCGTCTATCATTAAATCAAAATCTCTAATTAAATGGTTTAATGCCAAAATCCACATTCTGGAATAATGCACATAAATATTTTTAAAAGACAAAATTATTATTAGTACTTGATGCTTTTACTAGACATATCGATTTAAACATCTAATTGAAACTCATAAATTTCAAAGTAAATAAAAAGGTAGGCGATATAATCAAACAAATCGAATAATGAAAATTGCTTCAGATAATAAACAGCCATCAAAACGAATACAGGCGGATAATTAAAAGCTTTTATATTTTATAAATATGTTATGGCCGGCGATGTTGGACTAAATCAAAAAACACCCATCACACTTATCGCTCTCGCATAACAACGGCAATTATGGAAATGAATACAAGCCTCGTTAATTTTCGCAAAATCGTAGCCAACTTTAACAAAGTTTAACTAAATTGGGCATCAAATAATGGCAGCAGTGGGCCGGCAGCCCGTTTTAAGCTTGCCCCGGAGGCGAGGACCATCCAGCTGCTTTGGCTTTGCCATATTTATGCAGGAAAGTAAACCACCATCATCGACCAGCGACCAACGACCATCGACCACCGCATTCAGGAGTTACATCTAGCGAAAGGATGGAAATGGTGCCACTGTAGAATGGAAAAGTGGCAACTGGCGAATCGCCCGGTAATAGGATTATGCCCGGGCTCCATCAAAGCCAAAACAACCGCAACCACGCATAATTGTTAAATTTATTTATTTAAGCACGAAATGCGTAGCCATTGCCCAACGCAATGTTCGCACTGAAAAACGACAGGGCGGCTGGTCCATTCACAGATCCTTTCTGCCATCCATCCTTGCTGGCCATCCATCCTGCCATCCGAACCCCCAAAACCCCCGAAAGCCCCCTTCGAAACTCCCAATATAACCCCCCTTTCGGCAGTACAGCAAACGTTTTTCGGTTTTTGTGGTCAATGAAAAATCGCTTTAAATAATGAATTTTATTTAAATAAATATTTAAAAAGCTGTCAGCGAACTTTTATGGGCTCCGAATGGGCTGGCTGGATGGAGTTGTTTGGTTTGCATAGGGTGACTATTTCGGGATCAGCACCTGGCTGCGATTGATTGGTGTCGGTTAACGCCCCATTGTTTTCACCAATGACCCAGTGACAATACAAAAGAATTGTGAATTCCTTATCCATTTGGGATCAGCGATATAGAGTTAATTATCATATTTAATGCAGTTCTGAATTGTGGTTGCCTTGAAAGTAGCAGTAATAATAACCATGATACAGATAGTTTAAGGAAAATGGAAGAAGTAAGTAGTTTAGTTCACTGAAGAAAGTCGATTAAACTAAAATAAAATACAATAATTAATATTATTGAGAATAAATTACTTTAAGCACTAAGAAGAAGGAGCCTACATAACAAAATAAAACTTAAAACAGAAAATTGTAAATATATTGTGTAAATTAGTATCCTTATAATGAAACTGATTCTGATTAATTAGTTATTCAATAATTTAATTCTACTTAAAAACAAGAGAAACGCTATAGTCGGGTGGGTGTCCCGGCTATCTGATTCGCGTCACTCAGCTAAAGGGAGTGCGAAAGACTCATAACTTTTTAACGCATAGTCCGATTTGAAAAATTTCTTCTACATTGCGATAGGTATTGATAAACACAATAATACTGAATTTTTACTTTTCCGAAATATTTAAATTTTGTAAAATCGTTATAAGCGATTAATTAATTATTCAATAATTATATTTAAAAAGAAGAAATAAACAAGCAAATAAATATTATTTATTAAATAACAATAAATAATTTAAACTATTCCTTTAGGTACTCCAGTGTAATTACTATAATAATTACATAATTGGTCTGGCGAATTTTCGCCAACTCTGCGACTTCCTCATTTCGATTTCAATCCGCTGCCATCCGGCCAGAACTTGGAATCATATTTCATTGTCATTCTCGTTTTATGGCCAAACAATCAATGAGGCGAGTTCCATGGGACTGGGCAAACGGCAGACACGAGAAATTATAATTACAATTTGGCACCGTATACCCGTTACGACCAGGACTAATTAGTCTCCTGAGCGTGTTCCCCTGATTCCTGATTCCTGATTCCTGATTCCCGCTTTCTGATTATTGTAAATCTCTGGTCACGCACAAACGAAACAATTCATAAATTTAATTTTTGTGCGAGAGTTGTGGCGCGAATAGGATGGCGGGATGGTCGGATGGTCGGATGGACGGATGGATGGTTCGATGGGGTCTTGGACAGGAGGAGCAGCCGATGCTAGAGTCGCCACTCGCCACTCGACACGTCGCAGCCAACGAATTCCCACAATAAACATTTGCACCGGCAACCAAAGAGCAAATGATGATGATGATAATGTTGATGACGATGTATTTGCTGGTGAAACCCATGCCCAGGCCCCCAAACTGCTGATTATGTTGATGATGATGATGATGATGACGACGACGATGTGGGTAATGACGCTGATGACGACACACCGCTGGGAATTATTTGTATATGCAGTCATGTAGCATCGATTAATCATTTTATTATTATTGCCATTCGTTGGCGTTCCCATAGCTCGTGATCCTCATACATACGAGTTTTGAAAAGGACGAAGTCGGTAGTCGGTACTCCATACTCCCGACTGTTGGAATTGAAAATGTTGTTCATAATCGTTCATAATCAGCGGAATTGTGCTCATTTGATGGGATGTTCATTGAATGCTTTTAAAAATGACTGCCAAAAGTGGCTAACAATTACTTGGTTGCTACCATGGTTCGTAAGTAAAGTGGGAATGATTTATTTATAAATATTAAATAGTCGAGCGTTGTTAGTATGTAAAATAAATAAATAATCCTAATCATTTAAAATAAATTATTTAAATTAAAACAAGGATCTCAGCAACCCTAACCGACTCATATTTACTTCACCTTTGATAAAATTAGTTACATAGTTTGATTACTATTACATTTGTATATTCAATAATTAAAATATTTTAAAAATTTTAAAATATCCAGAAATCTTTACGATGAAAATGTAAGTTGGTAAAGTCGAACACCTGGCAACCCTGAAACGTAACCAGGATTGACATTAGACTAATACTGTCACACACAAATCCGGACAGTTGAAAATACAAAGACGAGCCAATAGAATCGAATAGAAACCGCATCGAATCGAATATAATCTTCTGGAAGAGAGCGATGTATGCTGCCGTGAAGCCCCTCTCCAGTTATCTGCGCCTGAAGACGGTGCGCATATACGATCCGATATTCACGCTGCACTCGAAGTGCACCATCGTGATCCTGCTGACCTGCACCTTCCTGCTGTCCGCAAAGCAGTATTTCGGGGAGCCGATACTGTGCATCAGTTCCGAGAAGCACACGGAGTACGTGCAGTCCTACTGCTGGACCATGGGCACCTACATCCTGCCCGCCGAGGGCGAGGGGGAGGGCTCCAGCAGCTGGGACTTTGCCTTCTACTCGTCCTCCGCCGCCGAGGCCTTCAACCTGAGCAGCCTGCGCGCTCTGGTGGCCCACAATGAGCAGTACGCCCGGGTCGTCTCGATTGCCGAGGGCGTTGGCCCCGAAACGCGGGGCATCACCAAGAGGCTATATCTGCGCTACTACCAATGGGTTTTCATGATCCTGCTCTTCCAGTCGCTGCTCTTCTACTTCCCCTCCTTCCTGTGGAAGGTGTGGGAGGGCCAGCGCATGGAGCAGCTCTGCAGCGAGGTCGGCGACGCCCTCATCCTGGAGTCCACCTACCGCACCCGCCTCCAGATGCTCACCAAGTACTTTCGCGCCCAGTTCGCCCCCATCCACTGCTGCTACTCGCTGAAGTACGCCTTCTGCGAGCTGCTCAATCTCCTCATCAGCGTGAGTTCACTTTCCTTTTTATACCCGTTACTCGTAGAGTAAAGTAAAGTCGATCTTGCCATGTCCGTCTGTATTAAGGCTGAGATCTCAGAAACTACAAAAGATAGAACGTTGGGATTAATCACACATATTCTTGGTCTTCCTACGCAGCGCAACTTTGTTTCAGCCGAGGGCCACGCCCCCTCTAACGCCCACAATCCCTGGCGCCCACACCTTTAAAGATTTCGGAAAAATAAAAATGCAGTTTTATTGTGTTTATCAATACCTATCGAAATGTAGAAGAAAATTTTCAAATCGGACCATTCCTTAAAAAGTTTTGCGCGATCAAAGTTGTATATCTCCATCTTCCTCCCACTCCCTTTGGCTGAGTAACGGGTATCTGATAGTCGGGGCACCCGACTATAGCGTTGTGAAATCCAATGCCATGTTTCAATGCTAACAAGTTAACCGTACAGATTTTGAACTTCTGGCTAATGGACGTGGTGTTCAATGGGTTCTGGCACAAGTACATTCACGCTTTGGCCGCCATACCCGTGTACGATTGGAATCTGTGGAACCTGATGACCTCGCGCGTCTTCCCCAAGGTGGCCAAGTGCGAGATGTTCGTTTACGGTCCGAGCGGCACACCGAATGTCCTCGACATCCTGTGCGTCCTGCCGCTGAACATCCTGAACGAGAAGATCTTCGCCTTGCTGTACGTGTGGTTCCTGTTCATCGCCATGCTGGCGGCCATCAATATCTGTTACCGCCTGCTGCTCTTCTGCTGCCCGGAGCTGCGACTCCAGCTGCTGCGCACCCACCTGCGCGGAATGCCCAAGGCGCATGTGCGCGAGGTCCTGGCCAATGGGGGCTACGGCGACTGGTTTGTGCTCATGTGCGTCAGCATCAACGTGAATCCCTCGCTCTTCCGGGAGCTACTCGAGCAGCTGTACGCCGAACAGCGGCGGTCGCCCCAGCCTCTGGCCACGGAGGTCAACCATCCTACGCAGGCGCCATCGCAAACGGTGACCAAGCTCGATAGGAGTCCCAGTCGTAATTGCAGCATTGGACTCGATCCAATCGCCGATCGCCACTCGGTTGGCACCGTGAGCAGCCATCGACTGGAGGTGCCCACAATGCCCACGGCACCGACGCTCAATTTAATGGCGCCCAACGACGAGATCATCAGCATGGATCGCTTCTACCACGAGAGCCAGGCCTAGGATCTAAACTTGTTCTGTCGTTTAGTGTGTTTTCCATGAATTGTTACCAAATAAATAAAATAAGATCTAAAATAATATTCAATAACTTACTTTAAAGGACTGACTCTTAAGTAAATGGCGCCCAACGATGAGATCATTAGCAAGGATCGCTGCTGACAAGAAAGCTACGAATAGGATCTGCAATCTTTTCAATGAATTATTACCAAAATAATAAAATAAGATCCACAATAATATTCGATAACTTAGTTTCATGGATTGACCAAATATTTGTTTTAATAATTTAGAATGTATCGTTTCTAACAATATATGTAGGTAGATAAAGAATATAGGATCTTTTCCATGAACTATTACAAAATAAACTTAATAATCCACTACAAAATGGGATAGCCCGAACATAATTTAAAAATTAAATAAATGGCGCCCAACGCTATTAACCTTATGTTAACTACTCTGTTAAGGACCAACTGTACTCCCTATTAATACTATCCATAACATATACATACATGCGTATGTAGTTCCTTAACACATTACACCCCTACATACATACACATGTAAAATCGCGCCCGTATCATTTCTTATGCTTTTCCCTCCGCCGTTTTCCCCTTAGAAGCTTTATCAGTTTTGCAAATAAGTGAATTGCATCAGAATGCAAATAAAATGCACTAATCAAAATGACAGCGGGGTGGCCAGCGGGGTAAATACCAAATACCAGCAGGCATAACAAAAACTTTAACAAACTTACAAAAGTTAAACAAGCCGAGTACGAGGGGGAGGGGGGAATGTACCGTTCGCTCTCGCTGAGAGATGATGACGATGATTGCAAAACTCTTCTCTTCCGCTGGTTAAGCTTTTGTCTGTCAGCCAACAGGTAAAACTAACAACAACAAGTTGGGAGAGGGGAGAGAGCAGGATTCAGTGCTGCCAACTGTAGCTCCCGAAATCCAGCTAAATGGCCAAAAATATATGCATTAAATAAAAGGAAAAAATATTATAAATCTGATTTCTTTCCATCCGATTGAGATCTCTGTTTTTGAATGAAAATTAAATCAGGATAGTATAATTGAGTAATTCTCCTACTTGGCTAGCCACTTTAAACGGCCTACAATGACAATAACTGGCTATAAAATAGCTAAATTGGCTGCACTGATGGCAGGAGAAAGAGGTATTGGGAGAGGAGGTGGAAGTGGAAGAAGAGGCGACGACAACGCAAATGGCGGCAATTACATGCAGCTACAGCATCAACAATAACACAACAACAGCAAAGAGAGGCAGAGACAGAGAAAGAGACAGAGACCGAGCGACAGAGATAGGCAGAGAGCAAAAGAAAGACGCGGGCAAAGTCAACATCACTTTGTCTGAGCTGAGGCGGCCAAAAAGAGAGAGTGTGCGAGGGAGAGAGAGGTGGCGTGGGTAAAAGCGCAAAATAAACAAAGTTAATTTTAATTAAAAACCGCAGGAAACCGAAAAAACAACAAAATGCTAAATAAAATGGGCGTGAACGAAGTGACTCAGCGAAGCCGATGACGATAACGATGACGATGACGCCGAAGGAGTGGGCAGGAAGTCTTGCATATGCAACTGCGATAAAGAGAAGGAGAAGGAAATGGATAAAAAGAGGGATCAGTGATGCCAGACACTCAAAAAAAAGCTAAAATAAATAAGGATATTTATTTTACGTATACGTAATAATGCCAAGATACGTATACTTAATTTTACAAACACTGCATTTTTCTAGCCTACTTTTTTGGGCCTTTTGCGAATGCGGAAAAAATTAAACCAAAGAAAAACGAATTTCTCTTATTTTACACTTAAGTTTAGTAATATCCCAGTTTTTTGAAGCTATAAAAGTTGTATAGGCTATTAAAGCTAAATACCTTGTATTTAGGTCCAGACTCTGTCCGGAAAATGTTTAAAATGGCAGCACTCACCGGGATGATAGACTGGCAGAGAAAACAGGCCTCCAGCTGAAACCGAACAGCTGAAATGTAGGCTGAAACATAACATATTCCTTTGCTGCTCACACCTCCTCCGAGTCCTCCACCCACTCAATCCACAGCCACCAATGGATAACTGTAACTGTAACAAAGACACATGTAAACAATTCCGTTTGTCTTCAACGCTGTTCCTGCCTAGTTTTAATTATACCAAGCAAAAACTTTGCCCGCACTTGGCGCAACACCACCCCCCACCCCCCTCCGCCCTTCGGCATCAAAGTTTGAAGTGAGCAACGGTAAACGATTTTTAGCTAACCACAATCCCCAATCCATATGGAAATTACTCAGCCACCGACTCCTTTTGCGCTTCAATGGAAACTCCTTGAAGAAATTTTGGAGAAGTAGCTAATGAAACTGCGATTGAGATGCCAAAACTGAAGTGATTGAGTATCTACTAGGGGAAATACGAAAAAATAAGCAGGAAAATCCCAAACCATTTTATTTTGTAAGATTTTTATTTCACTGTAATCGTTTATATTTATACCCGTTACTCGTAGAGTAATATATTCTTGATCAGGATCACTAGCCGAGTCGATCTAGCCGTATGAACGCTGAGATCTCGGAAACTACAAGAGCTAGAATGTTGGAATTACCAACACATATTCTTGGGCTTCCTACGCAGCGCAAGTTTATTTCAGCCGTGTGCCACGCCCCCTCTAATGCCCACAATCGCCCATAGTGGCCCACAAACGATACTAAAATGTGTCTGGCGCCCACATTTTTAAAGATTTTAGAGAAGTATAAATGCGATTTTGTTGTGTTTAGTTATACCTATCGAAATGTAGAAGAAATTTTTCAAATCGGACCATTCGTTAAAAAGTTATACCCGATCAAAGTTTTATATCTCCATCTCAGATAGCCGGGACACCCACCCGACTATAGCGTTCTCTCTTGTTTCCTTTAAGCTAATAATAAAGGGAAATAAGGTAATATTTAGACCGGTTCTTGTCAGCTCTAACTCATTACAGTTAAGGTTTATAGCCTAAAACTTCTTCTTCGACCTAAGCCATGCAAGAATCACCAACAGATTCAAAACAGATTACATACATTTCTTAAATACATCACTACAATTTGATATACTGCAAGCCTTTTGGCGAATTAGATTAGCAAATTAACAGGGGGAGGGGGGGGGGGGGGGGCTGAGCAGCCAGCCTCCGCGCCCAAGAAACTCCACTTCCATCCGAAACCGTCACCTTGGCAACCCCCCAGCAGAGTGCTTTTCAATGGCGAAGGACGAACAAAGAAAATTTCAAATAAATTAACAAGTTAATTGAGTTTCGTGTTTAGGCAGCGAACGAAAGCGATCCCAAACAGACGGGGCCCAAAAGCCGGCCGAGACCTCAGAGCCAACCTTATGGCCAATAATCGAGCGGAGTCGCCAGGTGGCGGTCTGGCGCCCACAATTGCGGTCAAAATATAGTACTGTACACGGTAAGAAAAATCTTAAATTTATAGGAAGGTTTTTGAAATTCGAATGTTACATAACATGTCATTTTAAAGATTAAGTTTTTTATACAGATTTTTTATACTATCTATCTATCGAGTGCTTCGACTATCAGATACCCTTTACTCAGCCTAAGGGAGTGCGTAGGAGGTGGCGCCATCTAGCGGCCGCTTAATTATTTGCTCATAATGGATGGTCCTACTTTAAAAATTCTTTTACAGTTCGATAGCATTTAATAAGCATAACAACTAAGCCTTTGAGTATCCAATTCGCATCAATAAAATGAGTATTAAATTCAAATTTTCTGTAATGAATTAAAACTACAAAATAAAAACTTTATATTATTCAGCATTCAAAATTTCAATATCCTATATTCTACATTTGTTTTTTTAAAGAATTAAATAATAATAAATATAAAGATTAATTTTTCTATCACCGCTTTTCACATGCATACACACAAAAAAAAAATTGTCAAAAAGACTCCAACCACAAAAAATTGTCAATTTTGTCAAGGTGTGTGTCCTTGCTAATTGTGTGTATTTGTTGTTGTGAAAGTAACTATTTACTTAGTGGAATTGACTATTTTTTGTGGTTGGGGACTGATTGACAATTATAACAGTTGATTTTACCAAGTTTTTGTGTGTGTATACATTTTACAGAAGTATTTTCAAAATATAATTACTATTTTATAAAATCTCAAAATAAATTGTTGTTGACGTGTATTTATTTGGCACCGCATTCGATGAACAAGCTAGTAAATTGAGTGATTTTAGTAATTCATGCTCTGGAGGCCTTTCGTTCGGCGGCAGCTGTATCCTGTATTCTGTGTCCTGTGTCCTATATTCTGTATTCTGAATCCTGAATCCCCTTGCCATCTCCTCAGTCTCCTGTCTCCTGTCTCCCTGCCGCCGGCAAATGTCCTTGTTGATGGTGTCGAGTGCGTTGCGGTTTGTCAGGTGCGTTAAACTGTGCGGTTCCCGCTGCGGTCGCCGCCGGTTATTAACAATTAACAATTAATGCTAAATCAATAAGCAAACACAACATATTTGAAAGGATCTAGGAAGGCGGTGAGAGCGGTGAAAGCTGCCCATAAAGCGACAATGTCATTTATATGCTAATTAGGGCGGCTCAAGGAGGCCCCATCCACCCATCCATCCATCCATCCATCTATCTATCTACCTCGATGGCTTCGCTGCAACATTGCCAAGTTGCAAGTTTGCTGGCCGCTCGACGAATTAATTAAACTTTTTCGCCTGGCCACAGAAATTGGCGAAAAGCGCCGCCACAGGACAAAAGCCAAGCGCAGAAAATGCAATCCCAATTCGAGTGCCCCGTCCTGGTTTTTGGATCCCCCTCTCCATGTGAATGTGAATGTCCATGTCCGGTTCCCAGATCCCAGTTACCAGTCACCAGTTCCCGATTCCCAGTTCCCGGCCTATGTGGGACATGTGCAACAAAATCATTTTTCAATTACATTTTCGGGTTTTCGTGTGCGGTGCGGGTTTTTGGTCCTTTAAAAAGCGACCATGACCACATGCCAGGTGTATTGGGAGGTGTAAAGGGTGGTTTCAATGGGGGAGGTGGCTTTTCACCAGAAGGTGGCAGAAGGACAAGTGCTAAGTGGGCGGCGGCATTCACGCCGCTCGATTGTTGCACATTTGAAAATTTGCTGCAAAATTGATTCCATGGCATTTTTGCGGATTCGAATGCGAATGCAAAGCATTCTGAACGACCATTGAAGCGAAGGTGTGGCCAAAAATATATGATAAATAAAACAATAATATGGTATATTTATTCTAAAAAAAATATTCCTGCACTTTAGGCATAGGAAATTAAATTAGTCCTTTCTTGTTTTTTTTTTTAACCAATTAGTTTTGTATTATCGGTGCATTGCTTGTGGTTTAACTACTGACACTAATTTAATTTAACAACTGCGCCCGGCCCTTAATCTTTAATAACAATTTAACACTTGATATGTTGACTTAAACACTTCTACCTTGAAAAAATGGCATAAATATTGCCAAACCACCCGACCGCATCAAATAGCGCGTCCAAAGCTCGAAATGCGATCGGATTGCTTCATCCACTGCACATTGGATAGAAAATTAATTATTTGGTACCAAATCTAATACAATATAAGCTTTCAACTTTATATATCTATAAATCCTATTAAAAATAGTTTAATATATGGACAATTAAAAGCTTATATTATATTTACAGCATTTTTATTTTAATTTGTTTGCTAACCGAAAATGGCTTAAGCTCCAAATATAATATAAAACATTTTATTTATTTTTGAACTATTAACGCCTTAGTTGGGTACCTAAAAAATTCCCCTACTCAGCCGAATGAGTGTAAGAGATATAGCAGCAAAACAATCTTGAAAGTGGCGCCATCTAGCGTAAAATGCATAATTTCCTCATAACTTGTTAATGAATAGTCCGATTTTAAAATTTTCTTTTGCATTTCTTTAGGTATTAATAATCACAACAAGATGGCATTTACACTTTTACCAGAGCTGTAAAGATTCTCTTATTTTAAAAGTCATGAATTTTCAGACAAAAAACTTTCAAATTACCAATACTAATTGGCAAAATTAAGCACAACTTATTTTGTAAATTTTGTCCAATACATTTTTTGGCCAAGTTCGGCACTTTAGTCCCAAAGTGCGTTGGCTAAACGCTCGACCAGAAACAGCCGTAAACATTTCTGATGCAATTGCATTTTGCGCACCCCCCAAACCGCTCCCTTTCCATTGCCTTTTCGCCGTTCAGGAGCCTTCAACACCATCATCGGATTCCCTGTGCCCATATCCACATCCACATCCACATCCAAACCCATCATCGTCATCGTGGTCATCATCCGTACCGTTTTAATCAATTATAATTGCTAGCATTTTTGATTAGTTGGCACCTGCCTCAATCATCTGCAACGTCCGAAATGGTCGGAATCGTTTTGGTCAACCGTACACAGAGCAACGGATGTGGGATGTAGGTTTTGGGCCTCTTGGTTCTGTTTCAGTTTCTGTTTCAGGCGCCTGGTGCCTGGAAATCCGCAATCCGAAATGTGAACGGAATGGAATGGGGATATTTCGTATATATACCGACACAAATTGGAGGACGAAGAGCGGCTGGCAAACATTTTACGTAATTGCGCACATATTTAAATTGCGTTCCATATTGCACAATACATCAAATTATGGCCCAAAGTAAAGTAAATCTGACAGAACGGACATACGGACAGAACGGACAGAACGGACAGTGCGGACAATACGGACATACGGACAGAATGGATGGAGCTGGGGACCTAAGGCCAGTTAATAAGTAAGCCGAAGCATTTATCCGGCTGTCCATGTCCGGACTTTGTCTTTGTCTCTCTCACATTTTGCATTTTGCATGAGATTTTTGCGGGGCAAAATATACCGGACTGCACTGTAATTTATTTAGATTGTCTTGCGCAAATATTTATGCACATCGTTTCATTGATTTATAAATCAATTGCAGCCACCGGGCGAAATCCCCGGGGCCCGGAGTCCGGGCTCCCAAAAATGCTGCCCGTAATTAATAAAGACAAATTACCTGAAAGCGATTTCGGATCCCAAAATGTCCCGAAAACTTTGTGGCACCGCCAAAAACTAAGGGGAGATGGAGAGATCCCAAAGTTCAAAGCTAATCCCTTATCATCCGGCCTGCCTTGACTGCCGATCTGGATTAGTATTAGTTTCGAATGGCATGGCCAATTGTCCCCAAGTTTGGGGGCATTAAACTCCTTGGCCTCCATTCTGGCCATATTCTTATCCTCATCCTTAGCCATGGCTGGTTAAGTTCGCAACTGATTTGATTTCATCTCGGCCAATTTTCCTTAGCTGGGCGTGCTGCCACGCCTACAGCTAAGCGCTCCATAACAAAGAGAACGACTTAAAAACACTCCCGCGACCCACCGCATCCCGCAAGAAGGACTTATCGGCACAAATGAGGTCACACAATTAGCAATTAAAATAAAATCAATTTCGATAATATTATTTTTAGGAATATTATTATACCCGTTATTCGTAGAGTAAAAGGGTATATTGTATTCGTGCAAAACTCTGTCTGTTCGTCCGTATGAACGCTGAGATCTCGGAAACTATAAAAGCTAGAAGATTGGCATTTTGCATGCAGATTCTAGGAGTTCCTACGCAGCGCAAGTTTGTTTCAAAAAGGTGCCACGCCCCCTTTTAACGCCCACAATCGCCACCAATTTTTAAAAGGTGTCTGACGCCCACATCTTTCAAGATTTCGGAAAAGTAAAAATGCAGTTTTGTTGTGTTTATCAATACCCATCAAAATGTAGAAAGTTGTTCAAATCGGACCACTTGTTAAAAAGTTATGCGCGATCAAAGTTTTATATATCTATCTCCCTCGCACTTCGTTTAGCTGAGTAACGGGTATCTGATAGCCGGTGCATCCGACTATAGCGTTCTCCCTTCTTTTGCTTAAAAGGGGGATTAATATTCAGAATTTTAAAAATTCAAGTTCTCCAGGGATCTTCAACACTTTTAGAAAACAAATTAAAGTAATTGACACCATTCAGTAGATATTTGCTTATATTTTTTATTATATGTATATCATATGAGAATACTTTGTGAATCGTCGATGGAAAAAAGGGTAAGACAATCCATTTTAAAAAATTATAAATATTTCAAAGAAGCCTAAAAATACATATAAAATGATTATTTTTGAGAATTAAAAATAAACCTAATGTGATGACCCGAGCTGTGGCGGTCGGCATTGCCTCAATGTGTGTGTATATAAAAAATATTTCACAGGCAATTTCGCATCTCCTCCCACGTCAAGGCCCACGAGGAACGTCTTCGTCTTCATCTTCATCCTGGCATTGATCCTGTGGCTCCTGGTCCGGGGACATTCACTATTGTGCATACACAAACTCTAATAAAAAATTCAGTTCACGTCTCGAGCACTTATTGATACGTGAGCATAGATGACACACAATCTCACGCACATACTATGTATATAAGTAGTAAGTAGCGAATACATATGCATAAGGTCCTTTTCGGAGTGTGGGCCACTGGGGGCCCAAGGATATCGGCTGGGGACTCGGAACAGAAGGCCTCCCAGCCCAAGGGGCAATAACTGACCATGAAAAATGGACAGGAGTCGAGACATCGAAGGGAAAAAGGACTTGATCAATGTCAAGGAGACGAATCAACTTTAGACTGCGAATCACTCAGTATTTAAAAACATTTCCCCGGAAATGGGATATTCAAAATATATGCAACCAAAAAATTGTTCTGAAATCTATTTTCCCTTTATCCTCTTCCTAAATGTCAAAACAAAAAATTTATTGAGATTAAGGGACTGGTGCAATAAAATAGGTAAATACAAATTTTAAAAAAAGGATATTTTAGTTTGTAAGTTTAGTTTTTGTTTGTTTTTTTTTAGACTAACTGTTGTTTTTTCTTAAATTTATTTGCTCGCCAAAACCAATGAATTGAACTAATTAATACTAATTAATTGAGATGAGAATTTTGGTAAGGAGAATTTGACCGTATATATTTACATATTTACATATGGTATATAAAGGTATATATAAATAAATGAGCATATATGCTTAAACGAGTACATAAAGCAAACATACACATACATACATATATAGATATACGGCCGTTTTGCGTAACCACTCAATTAACATTATTCATTCAAAAACAATAAATTGTCATAATTAAGCTTGTATGCTTTTGGCTCTTTGACCTGATAGAAAAATAACACTGCTCGACAGTGTTTTTGGTGCAGGCCTATGGGTATTAAATTGTGTTAATATAGATGTATATAAGCATATCTGCATACTTAGTTTTCGATTTTAACGGGTGGTATTTTTGCAATCGCGGTTTTAAAAATATAGCAACATTTAATGTTTTCATTTAAGATATCTTCGAGTGTCTGTGCTCAATTGTATTTAAACCTATGCCAAAAAATTGCTTAGATACCCTTCTACATAATTGCATTTGAGGTTCCATCATAATTTGAGTTAATCAGAGCCTATAAGCCATTTAAGTAATTTGTTCACACCCAATTTGATGCGGTGAACAGGCTTAAAAAAATACAAGGAAAACAAGAGAGAACCCTATAGTCGGGTGCCCCAACTGCTAAAGGGAGTGCGAGGGAGATGGAGAATAAAACTTTGACCAGGCATAACTTTTTAACGAATGGTCCGATTTAAAAAATTTCTTCCACATTTCGATATTGATAAACACAATATTGATAAACACAATAAAACTCCATTTTTACTTTTCCGAAATATTTAAATTTTTTAAATCGTGTATAAGCGTATTAAGTGCGAGGGAGATGGAGATATGCAAGCATAACAGCGCCATCTAGCGTCCATTTCATTATTTGCTTATAACTTTTTAATGAATGGTCCGATTTGAAAATTGCTTGTTATGAACTTAGCTATTAATTTAGACTGTTATTCGGTTCGATTCGGTTATAAAAACCAGAAACTATAAAAATTTAAAAGCGGTTCAGGCACTGACGTCTGCACTCTGTTGCTCCATTTGCCCCTTGATGATGGTCACCTCCATTACCTTTTGGCCGTCGGCGAGGTGGAATTGATCGGGGGGGGAGGCCTGAAACCACACATCGATCGTCGAGTCTCCGACTTTGCTTGCTTTTCCCTCTTGTTGGAACTCTTCACCATCACCCATCATTGATGTTCTGAAATAAAAATCTGAAGCGTTGACCTGCTCTCCGACGATGCGGCATGAGAACCAGAACATCAGAGTTCCGCCGCCAAAAGTGAACATCGTAAGGGATAGCACGAAATGCCAGCCATGGCACTGCTGCACCATTATGTAGACATCCTCGTCCTGGACACCTCTGTCTTGCCGAGTCTCATCGTTGAGTTCGAAGGTGATGGTGCTGCCCTCCTTGGTGACCACGCTGCCGTGCGCTTGCGCCTGATGCTGGCATACCTCCGCCAAGGGACCCCTCCACGGACAGTTGCGATGCGAGAAGGGGCATGGGAACGGCCGGTACTTGCACTTCGACTCGTGACTCTCCTTCTCCGCAAAGGGAAGCCGATCCAGACAGCCGGAATCCGAGAAAAGGCAGGGAAAGAGCAGCATCGAGGCCACCTTCTCCATGGGAAGGCTCCGGATATTCCATAGCTTGACCCGGCAGATGGGGCAGGTGGTCACCCTTTGGCGGCAGCTGTGGCAGATCAGGTGCCCATTGTGGCACTGCTGTATCTTGGTCGCCATGGAGTCCTGACAAACGGGACACTCCAGCTGGGCCACCAGGAGGTCGTTTAAGGTGCCATCCGCTATAGCCAATGACTTCTCCGACATCGTGTTCGTTATAAAAGTCACCGCGAAAAAGAAAACTTTGAATTTTGATGAAACAGTTCAATTTTGTTATTTTGTAAAATATTTATAAAAAGCCGACTGGTAAGTGAACGTATGTATGAAGCTTGGGAAGTACAGAAAGTTACTGAGACATCTGAGCCCAGCTCAGTGAAATCCAATGGACAACTTTAAAGTCGCCTGCCTCGACTATCAGATACCCGGTACTCATTATAAGGGAGGCGAAGCAACAAAGCGACACCTAGCGGATAAAGTTCCATTGCTTAAATATATTTAATGAATGGGATTTGATAGAGGGGTAAATCAAATTTAATTTATACTTTCACAAAATCTTTAAAAATATAGGCGCCAGTTTTAAACTCTACGAGTAACGGGTATAAAAAGTAGCGATATCGGATAAATATATCGTATTTCTCGTTTCTTAGTACATGAACCCATTATTAACCCATGAGAAAAAAACGATCTTAATTTTACTGCGTTTAAATTAAACAACGTGTATTAACATATATACTTTAAAAATTTTTTTTTTCTTTAAATATGCGAAAAATTACATGTAAAATGGAATTATTTTTAATGTGGGCCATAAACAATCGATGAATCCTAAATTTTTAAACCATCGATAGGGCTATCGATTTTTTTAACAACCCTATTGTCCACACTAATCAAAAATTTCTAATAATTTCCCCATCCAAAAAATTTTTTCCACTGAGGAAACAATCTCTTTCCATACGACTGGGAAACAAGCGATAATATTCCCAGCCAACAATTTTTTCTCTACACTGAGAAAAACAAATAATTACAAAATGGAAACGAGTTTTTTCCCCCATAGCCCCATATTATTTTAAACCGCCCATTCCAAAATACTGTAGTCACCTGAACAGATGTTTTCTTTATAACTTGGAAGTCCGCTTTATTCCACAAAAAGCACTCAATATGTCGTAATCTTTATAACACAAGTCCTTCGGCATTTACACATTTTTATAATCACCGTTGTATCCTGATTAATAATATATATTTTGATCCGCTGAAAGCCCCTGCTGGCTTTACTCAGCTTGCGATTCCGCTTGGCCTCCCGGCGATTGAAGGCACTTGTTTTAGGTTCCTGAGATTTGAACTGGAATCTTTTCGTCATGAGGTGTGGAAGCGAACCACGACTTCCTACAATGTTCTTTTGATCCACTGGCTTCTCACAGACCTTGAAGCTCTTATCCTTGGGCAGCTTCGGATCTTTACCTGCCCGGCTGACTTGCAACTCCAGTCGGGTTAATTCCTTGGCAATTTTCATTCTTTCCAGAATGCCCTTACCAGAATTATCTTGCAGGCCAGGGTAATCGAGCCCCATTCCATTGATCTTATTCGCAGGGAACGCCATTTCCTTTAAACCTTAACCAGAAACAATAAAATAATTCCTTTTTTGCAAACACCTTTCGCAGGCTCACCTCGAGATGCAGTCTGCAGCACAGCCGGATTGTAAAAGAGCCTGGGCTAATTAATAGTCGAATGGGTAAGTTTTTTGACACTTGTTTGACATTTGACGTTTAGGTCAAAGCCTACGCATTTATGAGAAATGTGTTGTACAAAACTTTCTATGATAAACTTTATATATGTAATAACTTAAAATTACCTGTATAAATACTAAGAACCTCGAGGTTCAATTTCTATTTTAGAATATTTATTCTTTTACAAATTAAAAGTATAACCCTAATATTTGTCGAACAAAGCAGCAACTCTTTGTTTTTTTTTGCCCAATAGAAATAATTGGTTAAGTAATTATAATTATAAACTTGCCACTTTAAAAAAAACCTATTTTAAAATCACTTAGAAGGCATATAAGTTTATTTAAAAATCTTTATATATTGAAAGTTGAAGTACAATGTTTAAAGCATACTTTTGTGCACATTTTCAAGTGATTTGAAATCACTAGAGATTTCTGTGGCCATAAAGGGGAAACATGGGGACAAGCACACAAAGAGCGGAACATTTTGGTAAGGCCACTTTGCGACATTTTAATTTAAATGCTAATCAGTTGCCAATAGACAAAAAAAGAACGAACCTAACCCACCTCTCGAGTGCAGTTCATGTTTCAGGAACCGGGTGTTCACTAGTACAATGTGTGTGTTGGGTGTGTGCAAAAATTGCAACTCATTTGGAGGTGGAAGTGGAAGTGGAGGTGGAAGTGGGATGGTGAATGGTAGTCGGAATGGGCCATGTGGACGGACTGGATGGGCTGAATGGGCACAACAGCAACAGCGCTGCAATTTGTATTTAAAATGTCGGCCATTGTGGATTAGCTGAGACAGAGGAGCCCAGGAGCACGTCAAAAAACAGGGCACTCGAAGAAAAAACCAATGATGATCTTAAAGTAGTAAAGCCTTCAGTAACAAATTTGATTTGGATGCGAAAGAACTGAGTGTCCCTTTTATATTTCATTTTAATTTTAATCAAAAAAGAAGAACCATACATTTAAACGTTGTAATCTATACTAATAAAAAAAATATTTGTAAAAATTGGACTTCTCTCCTGCATCCAAAACAACAAGCCTTAAAAAAATCATAAATATATTTTTTAAAATCGCTAATTCTTAGCTAACCCTTATTATTAAGTTATTATTACCCCAGTATTTAATAAATATTATTACAAATAGTTCCTAAATACCAAATAGCACATACAAAACTCTAAAATATAATAATAAGCACCAACTTACCTATCTTAAGCTTTCTAAATATTTCAAATAAATAAAATAAATTAAAAATTTTCAACATTTTATCTATTTAGTATCACAAACTTAACTCAATCACACATATATCTTTCTCGCAGTGCACATAGTCACCTGAAGCTCTTTGTTGTTGCTGTTTGGTTGCCGTGTCGTCATTATCATTTGCATTTGCATTTTCGGCCTGCTCACTGTCGGCTTGTTGGGTAAATATTGCAATTTTATGCAGCGTCCACGAGATGCCATCGAAGGAGTCGACACTTTGGCTATAAAAACAAATGGGACGGGCGGGGGCACAAGGCCGCGACAAATGTTTAAGCAAAGGCTTGCCTTTTCCACCCAATGCAGTCAATTTTCGTAATTTGAATTTGAATCTAATCGATAACGATTGCCGGCAATCGAATGCAATCGTTCAAATAAATAAAAGCTGACTGCTGCGGCACTCTCAGTGTCGCCAGCTTATGCTTGCGAAAAAATAACGTAGCTAGAAGTAGCTAAAAGTTGATATTAACGGATAAGTATTTTTTTACGAAATTCTTTTTTTTTTTAATTTATGTAATTAAATGCAGGACTTTTAATAGGCGTTTTCTCCTAATTGAATTTACTTTAAATTATTAAAATAAAAGTTTCAAAACGTGATAGAAACTAATAGTACCATACTTATTAAAACAAAAAAAGCTTTTACTTTAGAAATTACTTAAAAACTCAACATTAATTTTCTCTATGAACTTTTTAAATTTACTCATGTATTAAATAAAATGACTTTTCAAATATAGCTAATTGTACTGGCTATAAAATAGCCAAGTTGGCAACCAACTCAGCTGATTGATAAGTTGGTTTTTTTCGTTTTCGTTTAGTTTACGTTTATTTTCTGTTGTTTATTTGTGAGCCATCGCTCATTCCGCCCGGATCGCCAGCCACGCCCCCCGCCCCCAGCCTCCAATGGACGCCCGGATGCAGTGCACCTCGGACGAGAAGACGACGAATGAGGAGGCGATCCCGCAGAGAAGCGGCAACTGCCTGCTGCAGTTCACCAACTGCCGCCTGGTACGTGGCCACCGGATCGTCCAAGACGATTTGTGGGTTCGCAACGGACGCATTGTGAATCCAGAGCCGGTCTTTTTCGAGGAGCAGGTGAAGTCCCACAGCCGCATCGACTGCGGAGGCGCCATCATAGCACCCGGCTACATCGACCTCCAGATCAACGGTGAGTCCCAGTCCCTGACCCCCTGACCTTACACCGAAAAAAAACCATATGATAAATGGAATTAATCTAATTCGAAGGTCCAAATAAATTTAAATAATTTTTAAATAGTTTAAAAAAGATACATATCATATCTATGATCGGAAATCATTATTAAGAACCTTATCGGATCTTAAATTATACGGAAATCATCAAAAAGATTATCATCGTCATAGATCTACTTGATAAAACGCACTTAAATTGGTCAAAAAATATATTTTCATATTTTAAATAGTTTAAATCAATTTATTTTTAATATTAAAATTTGCTAGTAAAATAAAACAAAAATGATATTTGTTAAAGCGAAAACAACTTCTTTTATCAGTGGTGTTTGAACTCGGTCTTTTGTTACTTAGATGCCCTAAGCCCTATAAAAAATGCATATAAAACTAGAATCCATTAATATTCATTCACATATGAAAATAATATATGTAATAAATGATATTCTTCCTGCGATTCAATTAATTGGCACTTTCGCCGCGGTTCAATCAGCCGCCAAGGTCAGCGGTTCTGTTTACCCGTTGACGGGCCACAAATATGGAGCACTCGTAATCGGAGCGAGTTAATCTTATCGTGACTTCATAGGCCCCAAGCTCAGCCACAAGGGGAATACAGTGGGCATTTGCATCGAAGGCCCACTGTGGTTAAACTAAAGTCGCGATAATCGGGTTCTTTGTCTTCCAGATACAAAGGGGGATCTTGCGATAAAGATTATCTATTTATTAGACGGAGAAAAAATACCTGTATTTTAAGCAACTGATTCTAAAGATTCTTATCTTATTTCTGTTATCATAATTTTGTAATATATCTATTTTCATTGTTATCTTGCTATAAGCATGATATACGTATTAGCACTAATAGATATTTTAATGGACCAAAATATATTTATTTGTAAACTTTATTTTATTTGATATCTATTTAGGGCATCGACTTATAACAAAACTTTGTATTACATCAATGTTGATTTTTATTTAATTGAATTAATTACATATGTTGTTACATAAATTTGATAAGTATTAATATTAAGATAAAGATATAGCTCAATATAGAGACATACTTTATATTTAGGGTATCATCATGGAAATAAATTTGATACTTTATCAATTTTCCTTTTTATCTTGCCATAAAGGTTGTAATTATGATAATAATTATAATTGATTTGCCCTCATATCTTTTATCATATCTTGGCTTCTATAATATAATAATTATTTAATATTTCTAAATATTATATCCCATTGTATCTTTGATATTAATCTGTAATTTCTCTCCCAAAGGTGGCTATGGCGTGGACTTCTCCTACGACACGGAGACCATCGAGGAGGGCGTGGCCACGGTGGCCCGCGGCCTGGTGAAAAGCGGGGTCACCTCCTTCTGTCCCACGCTGGTGACCTCGCCAAATGACAGCTACCACACAATACTGCCGCGCATTCCCACCGCTGTGCCCAAGGGCGCCGGCATCCTGGGCGTCCATGCCGAGGGTCCGTTCATCAATCCCCAGAAGAAGGGTGCGCACCCGGAGAACTGCATTCAGACCATTGACAAGGTGTGAAACTAGTTTTTTTAATACTAGTTTACCATATTTAATAAGCAATTTTCGTAATCCTACACTAATAACAGGGACTTAGCACACTGGAGACCACCTACGGCTCCTTGGAGCGCATCAAGATCATCACTTTGGCGCCGGAGAAGGTCACGGATCCGGAGGTAATTGGCCAGCTGGTGGACCAAGGCATCACTGTGGCCCTGGGCCACTCGATGGCCTCGCTGAGCGATGGCGAGCGGGCCGTGCAGCAGGGCGCCACGCTGATCACGCATCTGTTCAACGCCATGCTGCCGTTCCATCACCGCGATCCCGGCCTGGTGGGACTGCTCGCCTCGGACGCAGTGCCTCGCGGCCGCACCGTGTACTTTGGCATCATCGCGGACGGAGTGCACACGCATCCGGCGGCGCTGAGGATCGCCTATCGCACGCATCCGCAGGGCCTGATCCTGGTCACCGATGCCATCTCGGCCCTGGGCCTGGAGGAGGGTGTCCACCACATCGGCCAGCTGCCCCTGCAGGTGAAGCAGGGCAAGGCATTCATTGCCGGCACGGAAACCCTGTGCGGCAGCATCGCGCCCATGGACGAGTGCGTGCGGATCTTCCAGAGGGCCACGGGTGCGGATTGCAATTACAGAATTAGTTAGCATTTTGTACTTAAAGCCACCTTCCTCCCTCTTGCAGATTGCTCCGTTGTCTATGCCATCGAGGCGGCCACCTTGCATCCCGCCCAATGCCTGAAGATCGAAGATCGCAAGGGAACACTGGACTTTGGCTCAGATGCGGACTTCATACTCCTGGACGACCAGCTCCAGGTGCTATCCACCTGGATAGCGGGCACATGTGTTCATCGGACTGCCAAGTAGTGCAATATGTTTATATTTACCTGATGCAGGATGTATTTTATACCGAAGATTCTCCAATTAAATTGTTACATTTTATACATTCCAGTTGGAAAAGGAAGTTTTGTATTATACTACAAACTGAAATTAAGGATTGTCCCCAAATAATAGCCATTTGGTTTATATGACATGGTTTAGGTTGTTCATTATATTTTTAATCGGTAAATCATTTGGTGTAGACAACTAAGCTAAATCCATATACAGTTACAAATAATTGGTTTACACGAACAAAAAAAATGTAGAATAAAATTACAAGGAGACAGCAGGAGGCGTTGGGTTTGGGGGGCGCTCCTCCTCTCTTGCGGTTGCTACTACATTCATGGCGTGCACCGTCCTTACATACAAACATGGAGATATACACGCGCGCACACCCACGCTCCGTTAAGTGTACACATATATCTATATATTGGGTGTACGGGCGCGTGGATGCACATAAAATATATATATATAGGCAATAATCAGAAAACAATTTCGGAAAACAGCTCTCGAACTCAGACTCTGGCTTGGATGAGTGACTGCAGAGCTTCTATGTAGATCTTAACCCCCTACCTCCCCCATCGAAATCTTAGTATCGACAAAAACAAAGCGAAAGCAAGCTAGGTATGTATATGCTATATACTATCCGATGTATAATATGTATAGGTGTTATTTATATCTAGGCTGAAACGCAAAACAAAACAAAACACTAAGCGGGGGAGCGGTAGGGGTAGGTAGTCGGTATAAGAGTGCGAGTGATGGCGAACGAACGAACGACTGAGTACAGGAATCGTAAGACTATATATATATCAAAAGTTACGTTACAAAAGTTGCTTATGTCTGCGTCTTTGTTATCTTAATCGTTTCGTGTGGCTGGACAGTTCCTGGAACTGATCTTCTGGCCACGTTAGCTCAAATCGAACGAAGCGAATCCTTTCGTAATTAATTCGTAACTAACGTTGCCCATTCCATCTGTTATCTGACCACCAGATCGTACGGGGTGTTCTTTGTAAAGTTGCTTCCAAATGTTCGTATTACAATATCTGTTGTTAAACTTTAGGTAGGTTGTTTCTGTTTCTGTTGTTCTTGTTCTTGTTCCATCTGCGATCTGCGTATCCTCGTAATAAGTATGTTCCCTCCGTGCGATTGACCCCGGGTTTATTGCTTTGTTTCCCCTCTCGTTTTGTGCGGAGCAGTTTCAGAAACCGATCCCCACCGCATTCCATTCAATTCTATCCATTCCAATCCAATCCAATCCAATTCCAAATCCATCCTTCGCCGCCTTTTCCACGCACAGCTAAGCACAAACCGGGCCAAACCACGCCCCGTTCGCCTTTTACGCCGCTTTTTACGCACAGCACTTGCTGTAGCCCGGCGCCTTCTCTTGGTTCCGGCGATCGATGATCACGCGCTCCGGATTCTCCGCCGACTCGCGTCCCGATGTCTTGTCCAGAATGGCCTCGGCCAGCTCGCAGAAAGCCCGCTCGATGTTTATGTTCGATTTGGCGGATGTTTCCATAAACCGAATGCCGTGCTCACGGGCAATCTAAAAGCGTGGCGAAACGGAAGAGGAGAGGGGTTTATGGACTTTGTAAACAAATTGATCAAACAGCCGTGGGGCGTGCAAACACATGCATATGTGATCAATGATCATTGACGAGCAATCAATAAATAACCCGATGAGTTCTAACCTAAATTGTGTGTCTGTGTCTTCCGGGGAAATTCCTTTGCTTTGGTTAAGTTGAAAACTATAAAGTACGTAAATCAAAGGTCATTCTAGCTATTTAAAAGAACACATATGTACATATGTACCTATATGCTACATACTTATATCACATGCGCGGATCCAGGGGGGTTATATAGGTGATATATCACCCCCAATTCGGGTAAAAAATGAAAGAAATTTTGGTATTAAAAAAAATGCAACAAAAAAATTGTTCTGATATCACCCCTTACAACAAAATCCTAGATCCGCCACTGATATATCATTTTACAGAATATGCGAAAAATTATATTCTCTTAGTTAATTAAAAAACTATTTAAAATAATATATGTAATAAGAGCCAAATATATGCTATATTATTCTCTTACATAATTTCTAGAATTTAATAGGACCAAGGTAAGCAAAGAACTCTAATTTGCATATGTTAACCTTATCAAAAACATTTTGGAAATCTTATAGAACCTAGGAATACGAGCAACAGAAATGTTTAAAAATAGGATCTGACGATAATATAGATTTGTAGTTCCCTATCTTAAAGAAGAACCCCCAATTGCAGTTGCCAATCAATGATATCTGATCTGATTCTTTTGGAAGATGCTCACCCCTTCGCCGCGCTCCTTGTTGACCACCCGCTTGTCCGTCATGTCGCACTTGTTGCCCAGGATCATTTTCTCCACATCCTCGTTGGCGTGCTGGAAAGGGATATATTAGAGGGCAAAGATCTTTTGATAATAAGTGAGGGGATCACTTACCTCGTCTATATTCCGCAACCATTTGACTATATTCTCGAAACTCTTCTCGTTCGTTATGTCATAGACGAGCATTATGCCCATGGCCCCTCGATAATACGAGGTGGTTATCGTGTGGAAACGCTCCTGACCGGCGGTATCCCATATTTGCAGCTTGATCTTCTTGCCGCGCAGCTCGACTGTTTTGATTTTGAAATCGATGCCTGAAAGTAAAACACAATCTTTAGTGCGGAAAAACAAACGCAAATGTAGCCGGATGACGTCAGGGCACTGTTATCGATTACAGATTTTGGGGAACGGAACTTGGAATTCGGGGAATTAAAAACGTCTCCAGTGATATGACGATGGATGAATCATTCGCTTTGTAGAACAGGCATTCCAGCTAAATGTTTGCACGTCTGTATTACGTGTTCCGATTTGGGTTTAGTACAAATAAGGGAGTTATTTCATAGTCACATTTCTTGAGTTTTTCGCATTATCACAATTCCAAGGACGATCGAAGCAAGCAGTGCGTCCGCCAGTCGATAAGGCAGTGCCACGCCCAGTAACACCCACACACACACACAGGCGCACATATCCTGGCTGCGCAGCTGACATGTGCATGTGTGTATGTATGTATGAGTGCCGATGTGCGTAAGGTCCCGTTACTCACCTATGGTCGATATGAACGTGGACGTAAACGCATCATCCGAAAATCGGAACAATATGCACGTCTTTCCCACTCCCGAGTCGCCGATCAGCAACAGTTTGAAGAGCAAATCGTAGGTTTTCTTTGCCATTTCCACCAAAACGAAACGCTCGCAGAACAAAGCACAAACACACGCACGCACGCACACTCGCACACACACACACACGCACGGATGCAGGTGTCAAACGGTATTATTATTTAAGCGCCTGTCTTTTTCGCGATTTTCCTAGTTTTTGGTCGCCTAACTGATGAGCCTGATCTCCTCTGCTGCTTTAAGCCCTTGTCTCCTTCCCGGTTTTTAAATGCGCCGAATTACTTTATATTTTCGCTTTCAATTGTTGCTATTATAACTAGGGCTGGAACAATGAACGATATTTAAGCGATACTATCGATGTTCCTGCTAGTATGGCAACTCTTTTCTTTTACCTGCAAACATCGATTGCTGATCTAGAAAATCACTTTTTAAGAGAGGATTCCATAAACTTTTGAATTTTTCAATTTTAGTCAGCTGTTACATAGATTCTAGACAAACTCGAAGCTGTTGAAAGTTCTCTTGAATCGTTGAAAACCAGACTTATTACCTCATATTGTTGTTATTATTCCCGTTGAATTTTAACAATTCAATACCCAAACTAATTTAAATTTTTCAAAATTTTGTAACTTAAAAAAACAAAAACAAACATCGAAATAAACAAAATTAACTGTTTTGGTTATATCGAGGATTTGTAGAAGTAACATTATTGAATAATGATTATTCCCTTTTTCATTTTTAAAAATAAATCCCGTTTTCTTTAATTTGCTTCTACTATCAAAAAACAGAAAAAATATTTTGGGGTAAGCTTTGGATGTTGTTAATAATTCATAGAAAAGTAACGATTTTGAGTTACTTCCTACTCTGCGAATATCCTCGCGCCGTCTGGCAGCCCAACTCGCCCAGAGTTGCCAGAGTTCGCTCCGTCTCGTTCGCAAATCAAAGCAAAAAGTGGGAGTTTTCGCACAAAACAGAGGGCCAAAAGCCTGGACTCAAGTGATCCCGACCGCATCCAGACCGCACACACTGCACCCAACACACAGCCATCGCCTGCGCCATGGACATCGACTGGCAGAACAGCCTGACCGAGCTGAAGGACCGCGGGCAATACCTGCTGCACTCGGAGAAGTGGGCCGACTGCCGCTTCCTGGTGGGATCGGGCTCCTCGCCGAGCCAGCGTCTCATTGCCGGCCACAAGCTGCTCCTGGCCATGGCCTCGCCGGTCTTCGAGCGCATGTTCTACGGCAATCTGCCGGACAAGACCGACCCCATTGTCATACCCGACGTCCAGCCGGAGGCCTTCGAGGCGATGCTCGAGTACATCTACACGGACCGCATCACCATCGGGTCGTTCGACAAGGCCTGCGAGCTGTGCTACGTGGCCAAGAAGTACATGCTGCCCCACGTGGTCACCCGCTGCACCCACTTCCTCTGGGCGGACCTCAGTCCGAAGAACGCCTGCCGGGCGTACGAGTTCGCCAAGCTCTTCGATGAGCCGCGCCTCATGCAGAGCAGCATGGACCTGATCGCGGCCAATACGCGCGAGGTGCTGTCCGATCCCAGCTTCCTGGACATCGAGGTCTCCACCCTGATGGCCATTCTCGACCAGAACCGCCTGAACATCGACTCCGAGCTGGATCTGTTCAACTGCCTGCTCAAGTTTGCCAGCGAGCGGGGCATCCTCAACGAATCCGGCCAGGAGGATGGTGCCGGCGGCGGGCCAGGTGTTGGCCAGTTGACCAAGGAGTCGCCCGACACCACCGCCGGCCATGTGCTGGTCGAGGAGATCAAGATGGAGCCCGATGTGGCGGCCATGGTCCAGCATATGCATCAGGACGACGAGGGCGACAGCTTCGAGACGGACGCCGGCATGGCCTCCACTTCCGCGGCCGCAGCGGCTGCTCCCTCGGCCGCCTCGCCGCCCCTGGACGTGGCCTCCGGCTCCGACGACCTGGTCATCATCGACAGCGACGCCTCCGCCGATGCGGCCGCCAACATGATCAACATCATGGACGCCCAGCGCACCATTCTCGACGGCGCCATGCTCCGGCAGGCGGTGAAAAAGATACGCTTCCTCACCATGACACCGCAGCAGTTCGCCGAGGGACCGGCGCGTTCCAAGCTGCTGCAGCAGCACGAGGCCCTCTCCATCCTGATCAAGATCTCGAGTCCATCGCTCAACGACTGTCACATGCCCGAGGGCTTCTGTGTGTCGCGCAGCACGCGCAACTTCTACGAGTCTGGCCATCGGCATGCCCAGCGGGAGCTGTCTTCCTCGTATCGCACTGGAGCCGCTCCCTCGGGCGGCGTCTGCTTCCCCGGCCCAGGTCCGGCCGTCCGCGTCGGAGGCGGTGGCGCCGGCGGCGGAATGATGATGGGCAATGCGCCGCGTTTCGGATCGATCAGCGCGGGATTCGGCTTTGCCGGCGAGGAGCTGGGCATGCGCGCACCGGAACCGGTGGGAGTGCCGCCCGATGCCGCGCCAGCGCCCGCCACCCTGCGCTGCTTTGGCGAGGGCTACGAGGGCGGCGGGGCAGCTGTTCCGGCGCCGGCCAACGAGGATGAGGGCGGCGAACGAGGAGGTCCGGCGCCCGCTGGCGGAGCAGCAGCCGGTGGAGCTGGATCCGCCGCTGGAAACTCGCACAACGACATGGTGCGCGCATACTGCATGCGCTCGCTAACCCGCCAGTTTGACTTCCGCAACACCAGCGTCACGGATGCGGGCGTAACCTTCCAGGTGGACACGAACATCTGGATACTGGGCGTTCAGGTGCCAACGCGAGTGCTGTGCGGCGAGCTGATGACCTCGGCCGGCTTCACGGAGCGCTACACCGAGGTGCTGTACGCCCACATCCAGGACATGCACGGCTCGCGGATCACGTACACGCACTGCACGGCGCGTGTGCGCTACGACTCCCTGCTGGACATCACCTTCGACCGACCCGTGTACATCTACCGGAACCAGATCTACAAGATCTACGTGGTGTTCAACAAGACCGGCTGGTATCCCATGTACTCCTGTGTGCCCGATGCCAACTGCAATCGCGTCAAGTTCATGTTCAACGTGGGCAATCCCACGGAATCCGTTCGCGACGGCCTCATCTACGCAATCATCTTCTCCACGCCCCAGGACCACGGCCGTCACCTGGTCGACTGAATCCTCCGGAGCAATAATTAGTTTAGCTGCGCTTATACTTTTCTTTTTCGATGTATTCTCGATGTGATAGGCTTCTGTTGGCATCTCTGGCCATGGAAATTAATTGATCTGTACGCCGAATTAGTTCCCATTTAATATTTACAAGCTGGGAACTAATTCTGCACTGTTTTATACATCACTTAACATATTTATAGATTGTTTGTGTTCCTTATCTAAATTGGCATAATACCTTGGATCAGTTGGGAAAATTATTGTGTCTCTCCAGCAAACAGTACGAAAAAATTGCAATTATTTTTGATTATATTGTTTTATAGTTTATTGCCATCAATCAATTAGTTTCGAAAGGCCGTAGCCAATTTTGCATTTATATTTTCGCGTGCTTGATTTCAGCTGCCAAATGATAATGAAATGAAACATCTCTTCTGACAAACATCACCAATAGGTATATTTTTCTTCCAAACATATTTGTTTAATATTTAGGTTTTTGTGGATCAACAAGCTAATATTTTAGGATTTACACAAGAATAAATTGGAATATATTTCAATTTAATAAAATATGATTAAAAGATTTATTAACAAAACTACGTGTTTTTCTTTTTATTGAAAAGAAACTTGGATAGAAATGTGCTCAAAAAATATATACATACTTTGATTTTATAAGGCTATTAATAATCTTTTTAAAATCGAAAGATTTTAAAGGAAAGCCAGGAAATATCTCAAATGTTTTATCCAAAGCTCAAAATACTTCATAGTAATAGATTAGGAGGCGAAAGCGACCCCCAAATTAAAAAAAACCGTAAAGGTTCTATGAGAATATTTTTCCACCCCACCAACTATGACTTTTCGGGCCTTGAAGAAATGTACAATAAATAAAATTAACTTTATTGCGATTCATATACAAAAGAGACCAAACAGCAAACAAGTTAATAATACAGGAAAAGAGACAAACAATGGGGACACGGTTAAAAAGCAATGAGTTAACAAGCTATTGGGCTAGGAAGTTTTTTACAGTGCAAGATAGATAGAGAAAGAGGGGGACAAAGTAGTTAGTCGGAGCTTTACAGTACAGTGCACACTCGAATCAGCGAAACGACGAAAACCAAGGGAACCAACAACATATATGTTTTAAACAATAACTCGTTCGAAAGTTGCAGCAAAAAAAATGGATTTTTTTAATTTAAACGTTCACATTATCGAGATTGCACTGTAGTCGGTTCGTGGGCAAATATGTACAGGGCCATCGGCAATCCCTCTATTTGCCGTAGTTGGCACAGCTTCCGCTGGCGTACTCCGGCTCCTCGCAGGTCAGCGTGTGCTCGTCGAAGACCTTGTCCTCGCCGCAGCTGATCAGGCGGGGATGTCCCTCCACGCAGGTGATCAGCCGGTGGCAGTCGCCGGACACCGGGAAGCGGGGGAAGGGCCAGAAGCGGGCGGCCACCGAGTTCGGATCCACCTTGGTGGGGCACTTGAAGCCGACGACAGCTGGAAGGGGGAATGGTTTGTTATTACTCTTAAGGATTTAAAAAGTTAACAAACTAATTTTTTAGAGACACTTCATTTTTGTTTCAATAATTAAAATTTTTTTTTTTTTTTCAAGAAATTGTAGTCTCTAGTTTTAGTTTTCAAAAAAAAAGTTTTTTTATGTCAAGATTTTTTAGCGTCTAGTCTTTTACTTATTTTCTTCTTTATTTAATAAAAAATGAAATCATCCTAATGTTTAAATGGAAGAATTATTAAATTATCGGATGTTATATACATTGTCTCAACCTATAGACCTTTTAACAAAACCAGTTATTATCAAAATAAGGTTAATTCAAAAAAGGTTAAAATTTGATCAGACAAACCGAATTTTTATTCAATACAAGGTTAACTCAAAAAAGGTAAAAATTTGATCAGCTAACCGAATTTTTATTCATAGTACAAATTTAATTATTTAGCAAGCAAATTTTTAATTTAAATTTATTGATTTCAATTTGGTTTTTGAACCTTTTCAGTGATTCAAAAATAGTTTACTTTAACAAAAATACCTTGAATATATGAAGAAGGTTTGAAATCACTTATAACAGTGTCTAGAAGTATGCAACGATATATTTTTGGAACCCAAACAAGGAGGTATATATTATTAACACGGCCTTTTTTTTGTAAGTGGTTCGAAAAAACTCAAGGGAACTCACCCTCGGGATTGCAGTGGTCCAGCAGCTGATCCGGCCAGTTGCAGCCGTGGATCCTTTCGTCGTAGGCCAAGCCGGCGTCGCAGTCCTGCTCATGGGGTTCTCCGTGGGCGCACTTGATGTAGGTGGTGGAGCAGTCCTTGGAAACCGCGTACAGACCGAACTGGTACTCGCAGGCCGGCGTGGAGATGGGAGTGGCTAGGTGGAGCGGATAGATATTCGGTAAAGCATTCGGTCTGTGCCCAAGGACCCAAGGAGGACTCACGATCCCAGTGGCGACCCTTGCAGTCCACCGCCCAGTTGTAGTTGCAGTGGTTGTGCACCGCGCCCTTGCCATCGAAGAGCAGGCCGTTCTCGCAGGTCTCCAGGGTCAGGGTGCCGTTGGTGCAGAGGAAGAACTGGTCGCAGTTCTCCGTGTGGGCGTAGGCCTGCTCGCCGTACTTCTCGGGGCACTCCGGAGATCCCACGGCCAGGGCATGTCCTGAAAATCGAACGGGATGAAACAGCGGTGAGTCAAAGAGCCATACTCAAATATACACCCAAAAAAAAAATTAATATGAATCGTAGGTCAATTTGACCTTTTTTAAGATCATTTTTAACTTGATATGGGGCCAGGTAAATTTGACCTGGTCGAAAAGAGTACTTCATGTAAAAACGATATGGGTTTTGCATGACCTGAAGCTTACATGGCCATATCGATTTTATGGTAACATGCTTTTTTTGTGTGTACTTAATCAGAAATGTAACTATTCCTAAAATCTCATTTGTTTTTAATACACTGATAACATTTTGTTAAAATAATATTTGGTATAATTTGAAGATTATTACTTTGATAGATTTGTATTGTATTGAAATACCATTTCCAATATCTATTTTACATTATTCAATGGTACAAATTATACTCTTTGATTTATTTATGAATATCAAGTTGATCCTGACACATTTTTTCCGTGTTTATGTATCCGTTCCGGTGTTTTTTATTAGATATTAGATTTTATTATTATTAGATATGTTTTTTTGGTAAACTAAGTTTAATAAAGTGTATTAAAATAACACTATGCAGCATCAAAAATTTACCTCGATGGATGCTATATTTTTGGATTCGTTACGAATTCCCAAGTTAAACTGCGTTTTTCAAAAAGTTCCCCGACGCAAGGATTCTTAGCAAAAGGACCTCAAAGTTCGAAAAATGCTGAAATTGGCCAACTTTCCGGAGCTCTCAGAGGCAAACGGATTCATGGTTTGATTCGATGTTAAAGTTTTTTAAAAGATGCACTCTTTATCTTTCAAACCCCATACTTAGAATAATTTTAGGATTTTTATTGAGGGAGAAACAAATTTTAGAAAACATAGTCAAAAAACATAAAAGCATACAGCTGCGGTCAAAATAGTAGTAGTGTTGCCGCCCTGTGTTTTTAAAAGTTTGTTGTTATCACTTTTCTTATCCAATTAGTCTAATAGTACAATTATAATCAATACAATATTACCAGGAGAAGATAAATTGCAACAACAAACCTTTAAAAACACAGGACGGCAACACTACTACTATTTTGACCGCAGCTGTATGCTTTTATGTTTTTTGACTATGTTTTCTAAAATTTGTTTCTCCCTTAATAGAAATCCTAAAATTATTCTAAGTATGGGGTTTGAAAGATAAAGAGTGCATCTTTTAAAAAACTTTAACATCGAATCAATTCATGAATCCGTTTGCCTCTGAGAGCTCCGGAAAATTGGCCAATTTCAGCATTTTTCGAACTTTGAGGTCCTTTTGCTAAGAATCCTTGCGTCGGGGAACTTTTTGGAAAACGCAGTTTAACTTGGGAATTCGTAACGAATCCAAAAATATATCATCCATCGAGGTAAATTTAAAAATCATTAAAAATGCTGCACAGTGTAATTAATGAAAAACAGCTCACAAAATATATTTAAATAGGATGTTTAACTATTAATGCTTTACTTTTATCTGTTTGGATCTAATAAAAATCAGAAGTGATCTATAGAGTAATGGACCTATAGGCGAGGCGATAAACTAGCATCGATTGTTTTTAAACGGTAACAACGATTTCCCACTATTGTCAAACCCGAATCGCAGTGGCGTCTACTTCCTTCCTGTCCGCCAGTCGGTCTATCTCTATCCATTAGCTCCCCCCATCCCCCAATGCCGATCCTATCCTATCCGATCCACCTTTCCACCTGCCCAACTGGTTTTGATGCAAGTGCAAGTGACGCCACAATCGCGACCACGACACTTTCGCGCATCTTCGCACCGCGTCTAGCGATTCGAATCGCTTTGCAAATGGAAATGGAGATGGAGCTTTGGAGCTCGGGAGCTGCTGTGATGTAAGACCGAAATGCCGATGCCATCGAGATCGGGCAACAGGTTGATTGTTGACTGTTGATGGTTGACTGTTGTCCGTTGTCTGCCTGCCTGTCTGCTTACAATTTTCTCGAAGCCCACAGCCGAAAATCATATGTGTATATTTAAATCTGTTGAGATTTCCGGTAATTTGACTTGGTCTCGGTGAGAAAACGCTATCAATAAGTTTCTCTTATCATTTTAGTTCCTTATCGCAAAGGATTTATTAAAAAACCTATGCTAAAATCTAAAATCATTAAGTCGTTACTATTATATAATCGTCAACGATCAACGTTCAACTTTGGAAACCTTAATGATTTGATTAAACGGTCCAAAGATAACTGCCCTATAAAAGATCGTTTATAATAAATCTTAACTATCTAAAAAGGTTCCAAAAGAAACTTTCAAGATTCATGTTAAATCAAACTAAGGAGCCTTCTTGTGACATAAGAAACATCGATCGCATATCGAAAAGGCCAAAGCAAATTATTCGATCCTATGTGAAGCGATTCGATCTGATCTGATCTGATCTGATCTATCCACCTTTCCGTTGGGTTTGGGCTGTTCGAAACTGGTTGCCTTGATTAACCCAGACATGCGCGGATCCACGGGGGGTGATATGGGTGATATATCACCCCCCACTCGGTTGAAAAATGAAAGGAATTTTCGTTTTTAAAAAATATGCAACAAAAAAATTGTTCTGATATCACCCCCCACAACAACATCCTGGATCCGCCACTGAACCCAGAACTAGATCGTATAATGTGAACGCTATCATACGTAATTGTCAACTGGTTTGACGGGACCAAGTTCTACTTTTGACTGGGTTTGGCATTTGTTTTATTTAGTCCATTAACTTGCCGGATCGGATTGCCGATTGCCGATTGCCGATTGCCGAGGTATATATATAATACATATATAGTGTATTATCCGCGCCCAGCACCAAGATCTCGGGCCAAGTGAGTCAGTAAGGTGGAAACAAAAGCAAAAGTGATCGAGCACAGCATGATCTGCATGCCAAATCAGGTATATCTATATATCTATATATCTATATGGATATAGCTAAAGATCGGGGTAACTCTGTCTCGCGGTCAAAGTGGAGCAGGCGGGCTGCTAATCTGAATCTGCGGCCTAGCCTTCGTCGTCGAAACCAGTAATTAAAATATATTAAGATCCGAACTCGATTTTCGAGGTGAGAACAAAAGAGCTAACGGTCTCGTCTGGCCGATTCGAAGGGGCATTTGTACACCACATCCACAATATACTAACAATATATCGCATTTGGACACTCCACGCGATTGCAATGGAATTTTTGAAAGTAAAAGCTTCCATTTTCGAGGCGCACACACGCCAGTAATTGAAAGGTTTGCGCTAATTGTAAGCGGGTGGGGTAAAAAAAACCAAGGCGACCTAAAAACAATAAATAGCAATAATAATAATAAACAAAGTACTTACCACAGGCAATCCAGGCCAGGATTAGGACACTGCAAACTTGGAATCGCTGCATGTTTAGTTCCTGATATTCGAATACAAATACTAAATATTATAACGGAAATGCCAGAAGGAAAACACAAATAAATCACACACACGCACCGTAAAAAAATATATATTCAAATACGCGCAGCAAAAAAGTCCCCCAGATACCAAAAAAAAGTTGAAACTTCCGCTCCAAGAGGTCTGTACGTTTTAACGGTTACGCGTTCCAAACTCAACTGAAAAGATTTATACCGCGCTCCAAGAAGAAGAAGAAGAAGCGGCCGAGCTGCGACTGCGCAGCGTTGACTTCGATCGTTGTTTTTGCCGTTTGTTGGCAGCAAAAACACAAAACACAAAAAACAACAAACCAACAAATAAAAAAAAATCAAAAAAAAAATCTGAAGAAACGTGGTCAAAAAACCGACTAAATAAAAAACCAAACCAAATCGAAACAAAAACAAAAACAAAAAACCCCACAAACGACACCAAAGTTTTGCAAAACTTAAATTTTGGTTTTTAATTTTTTGGGGGCGTTTAAAGGGGAATAGGGGAGGGGGGGGCGGTGTTTGGTGGGTGGTGCTGTGTGTTGTCACAGCTGCCATTGTTGTTGCATCGTTTGTGGTTGGTGTGAATGCAAAACGGGATTTGGGTTGTGCAGTGCTGCCAATTCAGCCATTTTCTCCGTCAAATCTCAAAACTTTTTCACCCGCTACGAGAAAATCAAAAAGTTGGAGGTTTCTGATCTAAAGGACAACCCTTTGTTTTTCCTATTCCCACCCATATACCAAATTTCATATCAATCGGATTACAAATATTACATTACAACAATCATATATCTAGAGGTTTTAAAGATTAAACTTATATAAGGTTGTCAAAAAAGTCCTGCGGTATTTTTATTATATTATTTTTTTACATCGAGCTTTTAAGTGACTCAAAGCTTCTTAAAATGTTTTATAACGGCTTAATGACTTAAGCCAATCTCTTGACCGATGCTACGGCTACTACTATGCCGGTTTTATCGCAATTTTCTACGACAGGCCTTCCTTCTTTGACCACCTCTGCACCAGAACGAAAGCGTTGAAACCATCGTTGTGCGGTGGAAATAGAAACTGTATCGTGCCCATAAACTGCACAAATTTTATTGGCTTCTTGAGATGCATTTTTGCCTTTATCGTAGTAGTACTGTAAAATATGCCGTATTTTCTCTTTATTTTGCTCCATGATTGCGACGCTATAACTCACGAACGACTTAAAAGAAAAGACAATCAATCAAACACGTGATAGCGCGTGAAATGAGCTTTCCAAAAAGGTATAGCATGAACCGATGCGACGAATAAAACTAGAACTACGCGCTTGCATCGACAGCTAGCAAAAATACCGCAAGACTTTTTTGACAACCTAATACTTTTGGATGCTCTTTTAAGATTTTTGAAACCTTAAATAAATACTAACCATTGTCTATTGCCAAAAAGTATGCAGAACTGTTTAAAAAGGTTGTTAAAAATCATTTCACTCAAACTTTTATTATGAACAAATTTAAAAGTTATCTGAAGGATATATCATTTTAATGTTATACTACAAATATAGTTAATATATCATAACCAAAAAAATCACTTGGGTATTGAAATCACTTGAAAAGATGCCAAAAAGTATGCAGTGAAAAAGAAAATACCTTTTCTTGAATATTTTTGCACATCCATGTATTTTCCAATAATTACTAAACGTTAAATAACCCTAAATATTTTCGTTCGTTTTCATTTAACCGTTTTCAGTTCAGCTAATTGGTGAAAAGAAAAACCGCCAAAACCTGTGGTCTGAGGAGGAAATCGGGCCTCTCTGCCAACGTGTGTGATTGAAAGTAAAAGGCAAAGCTCGCGCAGACCATAAGCTTCATTCATGATTGGATGCCGTTTGCCGATTGCCGTTACATTGTTAACTATTGCAAAACTTTTGCTTTTGCTTTTGCTTTGCTTTGCTGCTGGTGCTTCGATGATTGCATAACATCTCTTGGCTGCTTTTTATTTTCATTTACATGTGCGGTTGCTGCTCTTTTTCGCTTTGCTTCGGCCCCTCGGGTAATTAACGACTCTTTCTGTCCGCCGGATTGACAAAGGGCCATAATGGATGAATGGACCCAACCGCCCACCGCCATTATCCGATATTACATGCATATACTCGTATGTATATTTTTCCCAAAGTTGCGTGTTTAGTGAAAGGTTTGATTGATTAGTCGATCGCACTCTTCGCCCGATTCAAATGCGAATAGCGATCATAATTATCCCCAGACGAGATGAGATGCACACTAATTTTGTATAGATTCGAAATCATTTTTTAATCAAAGACGAAGAGAAAATTAATGGGATTTTCTTACATTTAGAGATTTACAGTCGAATGAGTAGAATGCCTTATATAAATAGCCTGGGTTTTGTCAAATTTCAACTTTAAAGTAGCAAAGTCTAATGGGAATTTAAGTAAATATGTGGAAAAAGAGGAAAATATTAAGGTAGAAAAATGAAGATGGAAAGATAAAGTTAAAGATATTTAAAGCGAAAGTTTAAACTGAAATTGAAATAATAAAGTATTTAGATATAGGAATGTAAAAATAAATTCTTTGCAAAATAATTAACGAGTTAAGGCACAAAAATAATAGAAAAACTCAGGTTTATATGTAATATTAAGAAAAGGAAGAACAAGTTATGGAATATAGGAATCCCAAATTGAATAAAAAAATATAAAAGAAAAATTCAGGTTTATGCGTAGAATTTACAAAAATATAGAAAATGTTATGAAATATAGGAACCAGAAATGTAATCAAAAATATAATAGAAAAATTCAGGTTTATGCGTGAATTTAAAAAAGCAAAGGAAATGTTATGAAATGTAGGAATAAATTTAATATAGTAGAGATTAATATTTTGAGATAAAGCCTATTCTTATATTTAAGAACCAGAAAGTGGAAAGTTCAGAGAAAAGCGCAGAGAAATAGCTGAAACATATAAAAGAAAAAGTATAGAGCACACAGTCTGAGAAGTGGGAAGGATAGATAGTTTTCAATAGGTATAGTTTATAAAAATTCAGTTTATTCTTTTGTATAAAATTAAGGTGAAAGTCTGAAAATGGGAAATATATACACAACAATTTGTTAGAATTCGGTTGGGCACAGATGAAATCAGATACAAATAGTAGGAAGGAAGTAGTTTGGGATAGATCGGATAGCTAAGAAGATAAAGAACAGTAGATAGGATAGATAGATAGTTAGATCGATAGACAGAGAGACAGAGAGAGAGTAAACAGAATATTGAAGTTTAACTGCTACACATACGTTCTATAGGAAATGGGCTAGAACTACTAAATTTAAGTGACTAAGACGCGAATCTGTGTTGTGTTGTGTTTTGTTTCGACTGTTTTGTTTTTGTGTTTTTTTTCTCAGTGTGGTTCATGAGTGTGGTGAGTGGTGGTGGATTGTGTGATGAGAAGGGCCAACCGGCTGAGGGGCTTAGTGGCTTAGTTCTTCTTGTCGTCTACGTCCTTGTACCAATCCTCGCACCCGGCGACATTCTCGGGGGCATCGCACATCTCGGTGGCATCGTTGTAGACCTCGCCCAGCTGGCAGCCCAGATCCCTGGGATCCTCGCCGTTCAGGCACACGTAGAACTTCTGGCAGTCGGTGGGATGGGGATACTTGGGATGGGTGACCACCTGGCCGCGATCGTCGGTCTTTGGCTGATCCTTGGGGCACACGAAGCCGGTCTCGGAAGTTCCTGAATTTAAAAAAAAAGCAAATTTTTTATTATTTCGGGAAATCTTTCGAGGACCTATGAAGGGTACACGTACTCTGCTCTGGGTTGCAGCCCTCGCGCTTCGCGGTATCGGGCCAAACGCAGGTGCCCGAGTACTCATCGAAGTGCAGACCCACGGTGCACTTGGTCTCCAGGGCGTCGCCCTCGATGCAGTTGTAGAAGATGTTGCACACGGCGGGATCGGGATGGGCGAAGAAGCCGTTCTTGCGCGGGCAGTACTTGCTGGACTTGGGCTCCTCTGTGAATTGAACACAAATTAAATTGAGTTGGTGTTTAAATCTTTTTTAAGGATTTTTTAAGGGCAATTTAAAAAGAAATCCCAAGAGATTTTTTTCGATTTTGCTATGCAGAAATGGAAATCTCAATATAAAGTGCCTAAAAGTGCGCTACAATATGTTGTTTTTAACAAAAAACTAGATATTTGATTTTTTTTAGCAAATAAATTATCTTAAATTAAGACAGACAATAAAAACTGTTTTTTTTCGAAATAATAAATTTCACAAAAATGTAAAAATCACTCAATAAAAATAAATACTAAAAACGAAATGAAAATTCCCCTGAATACCCACTAAATGTGATCTGTTATTCGAATGGCCAAGTTGGATTCGCCTTGACATACTTAGTTTTAGTAATCGTAATACGTTGCCCAAACTGGTTTATTCCCGAGGGTAAGGGCAATGGTAACATATGGCTAATTAATAGCTTATAACGATAGTGATCCACTTACGGAGCTCCGTGCGGTCCTCGCAGTCTACATTGAAGGGCTGGTCGCACTTGTTGAACTTGCGGTTGAGGGGATCGAAGACCAGGCCATCGGGACAGAGCTTCGCCTTGGCCACTCCATCGTCGCAGACGTAGAACTTGTCGCACTGAACCTCATCGGCGAACTGGCCATTTGCCTTCGGGCACTCAAAGTTGTTGGCGGCGGAAACGGCTGAAAGAAGAAAAAACCTTATAGTCAACTTGTTTTCCCACTTTCACTTTCCTCAGTCACACACGAAAGTGTAACAAGATCGAACCAACACACTCGATTCATCGATCGCAATTCCGCATTTGCGGTTTCCTGCTTAAGAAACGAGCAATAGCAATGGTTTTTCAGGGAACAGGTTTACTACAGGGATAACGGATAAGAATCTGATTGAATGTGGTAAAAATAGGAAATATTAGATTAAAGATCCCAATAATATCCGAAAAACAATTCTAGAGATTATAAATCACCTATAAGAGCATCTAAAAGTATGCTAAGATATTTTTGAAACCGGAAGTCGGGAAATCCCTGCTTCACAGCATACTTTTAGAAACCTTTAAATATTTGTTGGAATTTCTTTGTACCGAGTTCAATGCACTCTTTCGATTTTCCCATTGGCCACAGAGATGATCGCGGTTTTACGGTTCAGAAAAGCAAAGTTTTTTTTTTCGGTTTCGACTTGGCCAACAAACTGCAGGAGTTGCATAACCAGCGACTCTTGGGCTTGGCCAGCATTCCAGTTTTTCCAGACGGAAAAAGAAAAACCAGCCGGCCCTCCATCTCCATCTCCACCATCTCGTTTATGTTTATGGATGGGATCCGCAAAGGCGACTCGATTTTGAGGCTGGGTCGCAATCTTGCGAGACGTCTAAATGCCATTAGCTATGGCTTATAGACTTGTGGCCAAAATAAACTCTCGGTATGCAAAATACACACATTTTGGTGTCAGTGTCAAAGCAATTAGCAACAAGCTGCTACTTCTACGGATCGGATCGGATCGGACCGGATTTTATATTGCATTGAATTGGCCAGAAATCACTTAATCCCATATCACAGAAGTCCCACGGCTCCATATATCCATCTCCATATCCATTGTTCGACTCCGATTCACACTCACTTGTCGCCACACACAGCGTCACAGCAATGGCACATAAAAACAACTTCATTTCGGACTTGGTTACTTGTTAAAAAAAAATAAAAACAAAAGAGAGACGATCCTGGGAACTGGGAACTTGGGCCTCTGAGCAACTTATCGCGACTCAAGCGCTGCGATGGTTAAACTAAACTAACAACGGAACGCCAAAGAGGCGCACTTTTCAAGACTTTTTACCGGCTCCCATGCGACGTCGACGGCGACGCCGACGTCGGCCGCGGCAGAGCGATGCCAATGGGCGGGGCCACCACCGCCCCCGCCACTGCCACTGCCACTTCCACCGAGCCGAACGAAACCAAACCAAGCCAAACGAGCTGGCACTGGGACTGGGGCTCCAAAGGCGGCAAAGAAAGGCGAGCCGGAGATGTAATGGCACTAAAACAAGAAAGTTCCAGAGACGAGGTGCGGAAAACCGCTGGCGATATGCCCTAGGAAGTAACTAAAACCTAACGACGCGAATTCTTCAGAGCAGAGAACGCTCGGTCTGTGAGTTAAGCGCCATCTTACGGCCAGAAATGAGAGTGATCTGTTTGCCATACTAAAAGAAACCAAAATTTATGGGCGCGAATTCTTCAGAACAAGCTTTGCTCGATCAATGTAAATAATCATTTAGTGATCTAGTTTTGGTGAATTGTAAATACGTATAAAATACATTGACGCGAATTCTTCAGAGTATCGCTCGAATTAGTTTAAGTGATGTGACTTAAGGTGACGCTCATTTAATTGCGATTTACTAGCCCTTTTGCGTGAATTCTTCAGTTCTGGTTTTGTTAGAGGACACTCTCCTTGTGCGTTTCGTGATCTCAAGTTTAGATACTGAGTGAAGTAATTATTTTGATAATGTGTTTAAAACTTCAAAGATATTTGAAAATTGAGAACAGATCAAGACGCGAATTCTTTGGCCTTGCTATTTAAATCTAAAAGGGGTATAAGGAAATTAAATGTGCAAAAATTCAATACAAGCTCATTTGAGCTAGAAAAGTCAGCTAAGCATACTTGTGAGAAGGGTAAAAATGAGTTGAGTCATGCAAAAATGCACAGCTTCTATGACAACCGCTTCCGGGTGTTGACCGTTGAAAATGCCAATGTGACATGAAGTTAGCCACGATCGAAAGGCCAATGGATCCTGTTCGGTTAGGGTGCCCGTTCCCAGTGATCAGTGTGTGTCGATGTGGCCGAAAAAGCGACACGAAAATGAACATAAACAAATTCATATGCGGCAAGGGTCCCCGGGGCCGCTTGTGAGTTTTTTCGAGTTGCGTTGGGTTGAATTGAGTTGATGGGCCGCATGCAAATGGCGTTACACCGATAACACTAGTTTACAAAAAAAAATCGACGTCACCCTACTTGAAGACAACCTTAATTTTCTGGTAAAGAACATCTCCCTGATTAAGAAATGGGCACTTATAATTTTTTTTATGATGTCAATTTTTTTTTAAGTGTAAAAAACGTTTTTGGCCCTTTTTTATTTTTTATCTTTTGTTCTGGTAAACCGATTTTGGTCATCTTAGACTTATTTTATAGGTAATAGAATGCCCTTTAACTTTCTTATACACAGCATTGAGTTCCAGTCATTAGTTTAGAAGCTACACCTCGTCAAAGTCTAAAAAAAGGGAAAAAATTCAATTTGGACCAGCATAAATCCGATCATTAAAAATACACGCCTAAAAACCGAAATTAGTTTTATAACTTCTTCTGGTAGATTGTTCTTTGACAAAAAAAACCAGCTAATGATCATTAGAATCCACCAGTAAATGCACTTTATATGAATAATTTGAGTTTGGGACAACGGTGATTTTTTCGCCGTTTACAGCTGTTAACTGAGACAACAGGGCCTTAACATGGCTTTAACAGGACTGTAATACCCTTTTTACCCAGCTTGAAAAATCTATATAAAATGGAACGCTTGGTTGATTTTGGAGCTGATGGTCTTATTGTTTTGTTTAAAGTCCAATCTTTAAGAATAAACTATAAAACTAATTTCGGTTTTTAGGCGTGTATTTTTAATGATCGGATTTATGCCGGTCCAAATTGAATTTTTGCCCTTTTTTTAGACTTTGACGAGGTGTAGCTTCTAAACTAATGACTGGAACTCAATGCTGTGTATAAGAAAGTTAAAGGGCATTCTATTACCTATAAAATAAGTCTAAGATGACCAAAATCGGTTTACCAGAACAAAAGATAAAAAATAAAAAAGGGCCAAAAACGTTTTTTACACTTAAAAAAAAATTGACATCATAAAAAAAATTATAAGTGCCCATTTCTTAATCAGGGAGATGTTCTTTACCAGAAAATTAAGGTTGTCTTCAAGTAGGGTGACGTCGATTTTTTTTTGTAAACTAGTGTAAGAGGCCACCACACAAAAGACCATAACAAATTAAATAAAACAAAAAAAGTTAAAAACCCAAAACAACAAAATTGGCGATGAGATGAAGTGAAAGACCAGCTGTCCTTTCGTCAAAAAGTCCAGCCAAAAAAATGACTTCAAGGCTGAAGAGGATTCGCCATGGGCGTAGCATTTACATTTACTTTATTGAAAAATTAGCATTTATTTCAATCGTATTTAAAGTCTTTTCTCTTGTCTACTCAGTTTATAATATGCCCATTAGATGAAGGGTAATAATATTTTTTAATTTATTTTACCACTCCTGAAAATCGAAAATGCTGATACACCTTCAGTTTAATCATTTTGGGTGGAATACGTTTGCATAGTCAATTTTTACAATTTATTGGATTTTTCTAAATGTTGTTTTATAAAAAGTTTTATCATTTAACAATTATACAAAACAAATATTTAAGTGTTATAAATAAACAAAGGTATTTAATGATGGTTTTTTAAATAAAAACGAAAAATATAAAGCGCAATAAACATATAAGAATCGGGAAACTATTAAAGTTTATTTCTTGTATTTAAAAAGTTATATCAAAATATTACTGATTGTATTCACTTGTAAATATCAATTTTAACTGGACCACATTATTTATTTATGTAGTTCGGTCTTCAATTCCATTCGATATAACACTTTGTTTCTCCGCCCATGGGATTCATCTCACTGGGGAAGGAAAACTGTGTCACATCCCGATGTTTCCACTTGAAGATCGCAGCATGCCGGTAATATATGTACATAATATATGCATAAATATGCTAAACATCCACGCAATGACCCAAAAGCAGCTGTCCTTGGGAGATGCGATCCGTTCGGATAAAAAAAATAAAACAGAAAGAAATAAAGTAAAAATCAAAATCAGACATCCGAGATGCGGCAAAACCAGACGGGCTGGAAAACTAGTTTAGGTTCGCCGCGTTGTGGAGTGGCTAATTAAAAATACACTTTTACTCTCGCCCGATCTTATATTATAGAGTAGAGGAGGTGGTTCTTGGAAGCAAAGGCACAAATCTAAATCTGAAATTCAATTGGCAAATTAATTTGTAAACTAATCACTATTAAATCCCGATAGTGTGCGTGTGAATGCGACTGGTTTGCTTTGCAATTAGCGGAGCGAAAAAAAAAAAACAAGAAAAAAAGAAGAAAAATTAAAATTAAAATGCCGCTCTTCGGTTTGGCAACTCCCCGATATGCAAGATTTGTCAGCCTGGAGCAAAAAGCAGTTAAAGATTTGGCAATTCAAGGTTTTTACTGCAACATGGGATCGTTTCGTATCGGATCGGATCGGATGGGATGGGATGGGATGGGATCGATTCCAGTCCGGTTTATCAATGCGGTTACGAAATGAGCCACTCAAGACCCCGTCTTTATATGCATTGGTCTTCAGTTTTCGGGTCGTCAAATGCTGGCATTTAAATGCAGATGCGCCAAAATCGAACCAAAAATAAAAACCGGGGCAAACAGAGGTGTATTTGCCCTTTGCCGAGGGTTCTTTGGCATTTTGGGTTCATTTTGTGGGGTCAGAAAATCAATTTACAGGTGATTGCGAACGGAGGCACGTATGTATCTACATTTATAGTCGGCTTTAACTGTAAAGTCACCTGCAACTCTGCCCGTATGAACAATACAATGCAGCAACAGCTGGCATTGGTGGCATAAATTATAGAAAGACAAATCATTTAATTGCGCTTTCTATTTTCATGGCAGGTTCTTGGGATTTCACTTGCCGCTTAACGCGCTTGGAATGTAATTAGCCGTTTTGTGGGAATATCTAGAGAACTAAACCTACTTACTAAATCTTCTAAAATTTGTAAATAAACAATGATTAAATATTTATGTACTTACAATTTGAAACCTTTTGTTTTTAATATTAATTCTATTGTGTTTTATTTGCATTTTAATTTATATTTTAAAAACCTTTAGTTAACAAAGTGTAAAACATAAGACAAACGAGACAAATAGTAATAGGTTAATTATGAAATTAAATACTTATATTTTATTTTAAACAGATATCCTTCAAATCCAATGTCTACTTGCAACATAAATAGTTAGGCAGAATTTGTATAAATAAATTAAATTATTATACAGTAGTTACATTTAAATTCATATTCTCCCGCCTATTGATCACCGATACGCAGAAGTAATCGAAAGGACACTATTACACTCTGTTAATCTAATGTTAAAATAATGTTTACCTGAAACTGTAAAATTTTATTATCACCAGTACGCATTATTTAGGGGCTGTCCAATATTACGTAATCACCATTTTGGCGATATTTGACCCCCCCCCCCATGTAATCAATTCTTCATACAAAAAAAAAATTGTTTTGCACTAGAGTAATCATTTGGTTGACCCCTTCCCCCCCCCTAGGTGATTACGTAATATATGGACAGCCCCTTACTTAATGAGAAAGTAATTATTTTATTATTTTTTTTATTTTGTACAAATTAGAAAGTAAATATGTAGTTCGTGTAATTTTAGACAGTAACTAGCAAAAAAAAACCAGACGATTTTAGGTTCCGTAAAACGTACTACAAAAAACAGTTTAAAAAAATCCAACAGGAAGCACCAGGAATCAGGGAATACCCAGATTATATATGAAATTAATCGAAAATGTTACTGTAACTAACAGCGTGCTGTAAGGCGCAAGAGTGCTGCCAGATAGTTGCATTGAGAGCTGTTAAACTATCGCGGTCACGACAGCTGTTCACTGCTATCGCCAATAAGCAAAGAAAAAGCTTTTTTCCTGGTAAATACCTGATATTTAGGGACAATGACTAAAGATCCTAATCTTTCTTACTGTGTTATTTGCACTTTATAAAGGTGTTTATAAGCCAACTCCCTTTGTTTTCTTAACTGCAGTGACGAAACCCGTGACAGGTAACGGGTCACTGGCGATGTTCCATCCCTAGTTTCTCTGCCATAGTTAGTCAAAACATTAAAACATTTTTACCTTCGTCTGGCCGTGTGGAAAAATGTCGATTTAAGTACTTAAACGCAGCAGCAGAACGTGTCAGAACCGTCAAGAGGTGGGTTTCCAAGTATTCCATTATAATACGATATCCGAGATGTGTAAAGCGAAAAGCGAATGCAGGTGCAGGAAGAAAAGACGTCACTGGATTATTGATTTTTTTTTTTGCAAAGAAAGTGATTGCAATTTCCTGGGTTACTGGGGAAATGTGTGCAAGTGGCGTTGCGAAAACCAGATGTATGTGTGGTTCTACTAACAATTGAAAACGCAAAGAAAACAGAAGACCCAACCAAGCACACCCACTTTCCTAGGTTCTTGGCCAGCAGTTGGTGACATCATCAGAGCTACCAATATTGGCGACCATTAATCATGCATATTGACCCCATCTCCCCCCTCCTCTCCACTCCCCTCTTCCCTCTTCCAGAGAACTTGGCCCGCCAGAGATCGAGATTCCCCTGAAACCGAGGACCCACTGAAAACTTCGAATCCCAGAAGGTAATCCCCCTCCGCCCGCTGGACAAAATGGATCGCAAGGCTGAGCTGGAACGCAAGAAGGCCAAGTTGGCCGCTCTGCGCGAGGAGAAGGATCGCCGGCGGCGCGAGAAGGAGATCAAGGACATGGAGGAGGCGGCCGGTCGCATTGGCGGCGGTGCAGGCATCGACAAGGATCAGCGCAAGTGGGTTTGCCATTTAGTCCACCGAAAGCCCAATTAATTGACTCATCATCGCCATTCCATCTTTCATTCATTGTTTCCACCTTCTCCCAGGGATCTCGACGAAATGCTGTCATCGCTGGGCGTGGCCCCCGTCTCCGAGGTCCTGTCCTCGCTCTCCTCCGTCAACTCGATGACCTCGGACAACTCCAACACACAGACCCCCGACGCCAGCCTCCAAGCCACCATCAATGGCCAGAGGTGAGAAAAGTCAAGATCAGCAAAAGTCTGGCGGAGCCAATTTCCATCTTAGCCAGGAGTTTAGATTAATAGTTCGCACTCTAAACGGTTTTTTGATAGCTCACAGCTTTATAAAAGTCGCTCATGAGCTAAATCTTAGTTTATTAAATTTAATTGAATTTTAAAAGACGTTTTTTAGGTATTTCACAGTTTTTTGGCAGTCGCCCATGAGTTTTATCTTAGTTATTTTTGATTTTAAAAGATAATTAAAAGCTTTTTAAGGTATTTCCCAGCTTTATAGTCGTTTATGAGTTCAATCTTGGTTATATTTGATTTTAAAAAATAGTTTTTAGGTATATTCCAGTTGCTTGTTACTTGAATCTTAGTTATATCTGATTTTTTAATAGGTCAATCCTATTTATATTTGATTTTTAAAAGATGTTTAAGAGTTTTTTAGTTATTTCCCAGCTTTTTCACAGTCACTCATGAATTTAACCTTAACTCCTTTAGATTTTAAAAGAGGCTTAAAAGGTTTTTGGGTATTTTCCAGCATTATGGAAGTCACTAATGAATTCAATTGATTTTAAAATAGTTTTAAAGGGCCTTACATAAATAAGTTAAGCTTTCTAATATGAAAATATATTTTAAACCAATCAGAACAGTTCAAAAATGGTTAAAATAGCTGATTAGTTTAGTCGAGCAATACTAATTTGAATAAATCTGATGAGGAATAGAAATGACTTTGATGTTTTAGGAATTAGCAAATCCTCTGCAAGGGCTAGCTTTAACTTTTCAGCTAATACTTACCTCTAATGTGCACCCTTCCAGCGGCGGAAAGAAGCAGCCCCTGAACCTGAGCGTCTACAATGTCCAGGCCACGAACATTCCACCAAAGGAGACGCTGGTGTACACGAAACAAACGCAGACGACCAGCACCGGCGGAGGAAACGGCGATGGTGCGTATTGCCCCCGGGGATGGGGGCTGGGTTTTGGGCTCTACTGTAACCACTATCCATAGTTTGACTCCATCTTTCGCTACCGTTGCCGTTCTTATTCTTGGTCTTGGTTGTTAACTGTGTTTTTTGGCTTCCCTGCGTTCCCGTCCCCGTCCGTCGGAGGAACTAACGCTCTCGCTCTCACTCTCTGTCCACATCTGTAGTCCCAACTGTCCCACTGTCCAGTGTACCCTTCTGCCTGGCGCTAGCTCATATCGCTGCATGCTGAACCCGTTTCCGTGCTTTAATCCCCCAACAAGCGACCCCGTCCAACCATATCCATATCCATAGCCACTCCCAACTGAGAAGAAAAAACAGAAAACCATAATCCATAGTGAAATAAAATAACAAATACAGTTCTTTCTTGCCACTCCTCGCCCCTGTCAGGATATATGGAGGACTGGTGGCGTCCACGTAAAGGTACTAATCTTAATTTTAAGCAAACTCCACACCTAATCACACCAGCACACGAATTTTGTTCTGACAAAAAAACGAAATGAAAATACGAAGAGTATTTCCTGTAAAATTGTAAAGGCCACAAATTGGTGGATTACTTAATCGGCTGCTGAAACTATGAATAGCTTCCTTTTGCTTTGCTTCAACTCGATTTGGTTACAATCCCCAAGAACAGTAGTCACTGAACTGAACCATCGATCATCTTCTAAAAGCTTTCTCTTGTTTTGCCCCAACTGCATTTTATTTTGACCTCCAGTGCTGCCAATTCCGAGTATTATTCCTTTTATTTTAACTTATTTTATTTATAAAAGATATTAAATTATTTTGGCATAACGCTGGGTATTCAAGAGTTAGAGATTCATTTCAAAAATGGGTACAATTACCATCTTTGTGTTTACTATATTATTTAAAACCAGATTATCATATTAAAATTATTGCAAAACTCACCAAACTATAGACACTACTTAAGCTAAAATGTTAAAACTGTGTATTCTTACGTCGTCCCCGTATTTGTAATGTTTTAAAATTAATTTTAACATTTTAAGATGTATTACCAAGCAATGTGTCATGTTCACCCTTGAGCCTTCTCCAATAGTTACCCATTTATTTACCTATTTAATCGATTTGTCCCGATTTCTGTAAAAGGTTGTTGGTAGCACTACGTCCCCTTAAATCATAACACCCATTGGTTTTGTTTTGATTCATTTACGCTGCAGAGTCGTCACATATCCGCTGTCCAGCAACCATTCATTCACATCCATATCTATCCATAGCCATATCCATATCCATAGATCATTAGCGTTTACACCGTTCGAGCGCATTTAATAATTTGTCTATTTACTTTCTCTCTCTCTCCCCCTTATCTGTTTTTGGCACGCACGCAAAAAAAACTGCAGCTCATGCTACGGATTATTATGGTGAGTAGTCCTCGTTGTATGCGTAATTTTGTACCTAGAACTTTTCAGCCTCCGTAGCGGTCTGTGTACCACCCGTAAAGCGTATCGTATGCCTATATAACCTGTAACTTAAATCTGAACCTTTATCTCTTTGCTCGCATTATGTATTTGTGTAGTTTGTATCTATCTATCTATCTCTTTCCCACAACACTCTATATGCTCCTCTTAAGAATTCCTCTGACTTGCCTAGAGTATGCCCGATATCGTGTTATCCTATGTCCTATCTATATATAGTATACATATCTATGTTTATGTCCTAGCTTTTCGTAGTTGCTTTTCTTCGATCTTCGTTTCCGATTCGGTCGATTGATTTGTTTCCCAATTGGGACTTTATATATATACCTTTGTATACATTTTTATGATTTACATCTGATTTGTTTCAATTAACTCTAGAACCACATGGTAAGAGATTCAGTTTGTATCCGATCAAATAGACTTTGTGTGTTAAGCGATTATATCGACATGAAAATCAACAAAAAATTTGTATTCTCCACCCAATTTATAAGTTTTTAATTCGTTTAAGTAGTTCTTCGTATTCATTTTAAGTTTTATACTTTTTTTATGACTTTATAGTTTATGTATAACCATTGTAAGTATTAGGGGTTTCCATATAACAGTCGTTCGATAGCTATGAATTGGATTTTTCATTTTTTTTCTGTTTTTAGCATAACCAACGAATAATTCTAATTGATATATTTTTCCTACAGTTATTTTAAGTCTTTGATAACCTCTAAGAAACAAATGCATAACCCAAACACACACACACACACACACTCGTATAAACGAAACTTCATTTGTAAGCACGAATTCGAGAGCCTTTATCTTTATATCGTTTGTATGATTAACTATGAGATATACTAGTTAAACGTCCTAAGCTGTATTATAAACTCTCTCCTCCCCGCTACCTTTTGTGTTCCATCATATAAGCCAGGCTTGTGTGCTAATACATAGTACTTATACATATACCCTATATAATCATATTTATTCATATTCGTGTGTGATAATTTCGCCAAGCAACAAAAGTTAAGCACACTAAAAACCAACATTATTCACTTTTTTACCGTATGCATTTTGTTTAAACTTTAAACATTGAGTATCGATTGACTTGTCGATTTTAATGGGCGGTATGCTAAAGCCAAACTCATATTTTTTTTCGTTTTGATTTCAAAAGTCACAAAATACCAAACTATCAGCAATGTATGTACAATATATTTATTTCTTTATATTTCTTCAAGATGAATACAATCTTAATCCGGGTTTAGAGTGGGAGGATGAATTCACAGGTAGGTACAGGCCAGCCGCCCGAACCAAAATATTGAGCAGTGACGGAATCGACATGAAGCAAAATAGGAACGTTCCAATTCTCACTTTGCAAGCGAAACGAAATCAGATCAAAAGCACAGAACAGAAAAGAAAAGAAATGAAAACGCGTGATGAAAATCGATCCTTTGAGGTGTCAGTGTTGGAAAGTGAATTGAACCGCAAACACACTCGCGCTCACAACACTGAAAATAACGGACCCGTGCCCTGCCTATCTCTGTCTCTCTCTCGCTCTCGCTCCTTCATCTCTGCTTGTGTACAGCCTACATTTGCATGACTGCTAATGCTCCTGCCCCGCCCCTCCCTCCTTTGTGTGTCGTGTTGCTAATCCCAATCACTCATCCTAAAACCCGAGATAACTCTGTTCTAACCACTAACCTTTCTCATAAAAAAAAGATCAAAACAGCAGCAGCGACAGGATGCTAGGCTTGCTCTATTTCACTTACTCTCACACAAACTTGGCAGCGAGCGATACCCTGTCTCTCTCTCTTAGCTATCGATCCCTATTACCGATACCCCTTCAATTACAGCACTGTAACAGAAATGAAATCGATCAATCGGCCGTTAACTTTACCATGTTTAATATATGTGTAATATATTTCTAGCATAAAACTAAATAATTTTAAGTGCAAGCAATTATAAAATGGGTGGAGAAAAATGCAAAAACGATGTACAATAGCGATAACGTTGATAGAGTTAATCGAAACAGAAACAGAGTTAAACCAAAGCAGGCAAATTGTAAATTTTTTGATTTCAGTAATTGGCTTTGTATATTAACTAGGTTGAAAAAAACCGAAAAAAATGAAACCAAAAACCACAAGCGCACCACATTCGCATACTCACCTGTCCATGCCCTAACATTGTATATATCGATAACAAATTACAGTCTGATATATGCACCTGTGTGAGTGCCTTTAACAGTGTTTAACAGTTTATTAACAGCCATGCACCTGCCGCCACATCTCCCCTCTCTCTCTCTCTCTGTCTCTCTTTTCCCGATTTTACGCACGCACACACCCACACTCCAAAGATGAACCAAGTGAGAAGAATCGATGTGCTGCACCTCTTGCTCCCTATCTCTATATTGCTGTCCCTCTCACAACCCAAGCTTCATAGATAACCCCCTCCCCCGACCCCAATACCATCCTAAATCATAACACATTCCTGTCCAATCCGAAAATCCCACCTCAAGGAACCCATAAAAAAAAAAAATGAACAAAGCCAAAAGTCTCAGAAAATTGCAGTTCCTAGCCAAGCAAAACGAAGACGAAGAACGCAAAAAGAAAACTCAATCTCGAATCGAATCAATTAAAAGAGCCGAAAGTAGAATTGTTCCTGTTCTGTCGATTGTCATGTTCCTCTAGCTGTGTTAGTTTTATACCTTAAACAGTGCTTGCATTTGATGCCCAAGGAGACGACGAAGAGAGCTCGCTGCAGAACCTGGACAATGGATTCACCTCCAAGCTGCCACCGGGCTATCTCACCCACGGCCTGCCCACCGTCAAGGACGTCGCCCCGGCCATCACGCCCCTCGAGATCAAGAAGGAGACCGAGGTGAAGAAGGAGGGTGAGTTATTTCTTTTTTTCCATTATTTTATTTCATAAAAATCACTTTCTGTTAAGTGAGTGATGCCGACAAGGGATGAATTCCACATAAGGAGGCGTCATATATTGTTCAAATATTGGGGGCCGAATTACCACAAAAATTTACAGAATGTTCTTGAACTTAGCATTGCCATCTGGAAAGGAGTTCATTTAAAAAGAAGATCAAATATTTAACAAAAAAGTAATACCTTCATTTTACTCCTAATCTTCATCTTCTAACACATTGTTGGATCCGTCTCCAAAACGAACTTTTATAAAATGCGTTAGGATTAATCTTTATCAATTCCCTTAAAAACAAAAACTCACCTCTAGAATCCGTTCTTTGTGAGGAGAAAATACTCTTGATTCTTCTCGCGGAGTGACCCTTCTGCATGAAAATCTGGAGGACGCCATCAACATAGGAGGCACTTAAGGAGGCGTCATATATTATTCAAATATTACTCTTGATTCGTCTTGTGGAGTAGGCCCTTCTGCATTAAAATCTGGAGGACGTCATATATTATTCAAATATTACTCTTGATTCTTCTTGTGGAGTAGGCCCTTCTGCATTAAAATCTGGTGGACGTCATCAACGAAGCTTAGTAGATCTTAATCTTCATCTTTGAAATCGAACTCTTTGTTGGATGCATCTCAAAAAAGAACTTTTATAAAATGCGTTAGGATTAATCTTTATCAATTCCCTTAAAAACAAAAACTCACCTCTAGAATCCGTTCTTTTTGAGGAGAGACCCTTCTGCATGAAAATCTGGAGGACGCCATCAACATAGTAGGCACATAAGGAGGCGTCATATATTATTCAAATACTAGTTAGGTCCGAATTACCACAAAAATGTACAGAAAACTCATTGCTATCTGGAAAAGAGTACTTAAAAAAAGTTCAACAATTTCAAAAAAAGAAAAGTAATACCTTTACTTTACTCTTTCTTTTCCTCGTCATCCTCTTGAGCTTCTTCATCTCCGTCATGTTCTTGATCTTCTTGATCTTCTTGATCTTCTTCGTCTTCATCATCTTCATCATCCATTTCATAATCTTCTTCATCTTCGCACTCAAAGTCTGTTTGGGATGCATCTCCAAAAAGAACTTTTTAAAAGCAGTAAAGATTAATCTTTAGCAATTCACAAAAAAAAAAAAATTACTCACGATTAGAATCGGTTTTTTGGAGGAGAAAATACTCTCCATTCTCCTCGCGGAGCAGACCCTTCTCCATGAAAAACGCGATGACGCCCTCCACGTCGCTTTGCAGATCGCCGACCTCCATGTTGGTGGCCGTGCTCATGACCTGCAGGATCATATCCTTCGAAGCAGGACCACCCACGGCAGACATAGATTCAATGACAAGACGCGCAACATTATTATCAGAGAACGACATTTTGTTACTAGCAAATATTCCAAAAGGAAAAAACTTGGTACAATTTTTGTTACTGCTTAAAATTCACAAAACAACGGGGTAAAATTTTCGTTACTAGTAAATGTTCAAAAAAAACAGGCTAAAATTTTTGTTAGAAAAATATATGAAATTTTCGACGACCGCTCACGACTGATGTGGATTGAATAATGAACTGAATCGTTGGGGGGCAGCACAATGAAGTGAAATTTCAGTTGGCAAGGCCTACTAAGGGTGCACAGCCTTCTAGATGAATTTAGTAATGTACTGGAACGGCAGGGGGTAGAATAATAAACATTTATTTCAGTTATCAAAGCCTACTAGGGATAAACAAAAACAAGAATGAACGCTATAGTCGAGTACCCCGACTATCTGATACCCGTTACTCAGCCTAAGAAAGTGCAAGGAGGACGGAGATATGCATGCAGCAAAACGACTGCTTGCACTGCTTGGATTTCATTATTTGCTCATAACTTTTGAATGGATGGTCCGATTGGAAAAATGTCTTCTACATTTCGAAAGATATTAAAAAACACAACCAAATGGCATTTATACTTTTTCGAAGTCTTTAAAGATGTGGGCGCCAGACACATTTTAAAGTCATTTAAAGCAATTGTGGGCGTTCGAGTGGGCGTGGCCCTCGGCTGAAATAAACTTGCGCCGCGTAGGAAGCCCAAGAATATGTGTGGTTAATCCCAACTTTCTAACTTTTGTAGTTTCCGAGATCTCAGCGTTAATATCATATATAGACTCGGCTAGTGATCTACTTTATAAGGTCGGAAATGCTTCTTTCTCCCTGTTTATGTACCTTTTACTCTAACGGGTATTAAAATCCAGTTTCCTATAAAACAAGAAAGGAAGCTAGCTTCGGCCAGCCAAAGCTTATATACCCTTGCAGATAATTCCTATTAATCACTAATTTTCCGATCGTTCCTATGGCAGCTATATGATATAGTAGTTCGATATTGATAAAATTAAAATCGAAATTCGAAAACATTTAAAAAGACATATATCCCAGAGTAGAAGAGAATACGATAAAAACCAACGAAGCAATAATTTATTTCCTATTATATTCCCATTAATTTTCCGATCGTTCCTATGGCAGCTATATGATATAGTCGTCCGATTTTGAAAAAAATTTATTCGAAATTCAGCATAAGATAAAAAATGGCATTTCCAAAAGTAGGAGGTTCTAGGTTCAAAAACACCCAAGATATAATTTTTTTTCATTTTGTTCCCCGATTATTCCTATGGGAGCTATATGATATAGTTGTCAAATCCGGCTCGTTCCGACTTATATACTACCTGCAATATATATAAGACTTTTGGGAAAGTTTTAGCCCGATAGCTTTAAAACTGAGAGACTAGTTTGCGTAGAAACAGACGGACGGACAGACGGACAGACGGACATGGCTAGATCGACTCGTCTAGTCATGCTGATCAAGAATATATATACTTTATAGGGTCGGAAACGTCTCCTTCACTGCGTTGCAAACTTCTGACTGAAATCATAATACCCTCTGCAAGGGTATAAATATATACTTCATTTACTGATTCCGCGCCACTCTTTCAGTCAACGAGCTGTCCGAGGAGCAGAAGCAGATGATCATCCTGTCGGAGGACTTCAAGCGGTTCGTGGTGCGCGCCGGTCGCGTCATCGAGCGGGCCCTCTCGGAGAACGTGGACATCTACACGGACTACATCGGCGGCGGCGACAGCGAGGAGGCGAACGACGAGCGATCCCATGCCCGCCTCTCGCTGAACCGCGTCTTCTACGACGAACGCTGGTCGAAGAACCGCTGCATCACCAGCATGGACTGGTCGACCCACTTCCCGGAGCTGGTGGTGGCCTCCTATCACAACAACGAGGAGAGCCCCAACGAGCCGGACGGCGTGGTGATGGTGTGGAACACCAAATTCAAGAAGAGCACGCCCGAGGATGTCTTCCACTGTCAGAGCGCGGTGATGTCCACCTGCTTTGCCAAGTTCAATCCCAATTTGATACTCGGCGGCACCTATTCGGGCCAAATTGTGCTGTGGGACAATCGCGTGGCGAAGCGCACGCCCATCCAGCGCACGCCGCTCAGTGCCGCGGCGCACACGCATCCCGTCTACTGCCTCCAGATGGTCGGCACCCAGAATGCGCACAATGTCATCTCCATATCGTCGGACGGCAAGCTGTGCTCCTGGTCGCTGGACATGCTGTCGCAGCCGCAGGACACGCTCGAGCTGCAGCAGCGCCAATCGAAGGCCATTGCCATCACATCGATGGCCTTCCCGGCCAACGAGATCAACAGTCTGGTGATGGGCAGTGAGGATGGCTATGTTTACTCCGCCTCGCGCCACGGCCTTCGTTCCGGCGTCAACGAGGTGTACGAACGCCATCTGGGCCCCATCACCGGCATATCCACACACTACAACCAGCTGTCGCCGGACTTTGGCCACCTCTTCCTCACCTCGTCGATTGACTGGACCATCAAGCTCTGGTCGCTCAAGGTAATAAAAAAAGTTTACCACGCACGCGAGAAGATTTACTAATGTGTTCTACGTCTCATCCAGGACACAAAGCCGCTGTATTCGTTCGAGGACAATTCGGATTACGTGATGGACGTCGCCTGGTCGCCCGTGCATCCCGCCCTCTTCGCCGCCGTCGACGGCAGCGGACGCCTGGACCTGTGGAACCTCAACCAGGACACGGAGGTGCCGACAGCCTCGATCGTTGTGGCCGGTGCCCCGGCCCTGAATCGCGTCTCCTGGACGCCGTCTGGCCTGCATGTCTGCATCGGCGACGAGGCCGGCAAGCTGTACGTTTACGACGTGGCCGAGAATCTGGCGCAGCCGTCGCGCGACGAATGGTCGCGGTTTAACACCCATCTTAGCGAGATCAAGCTCAACCAGAGCGACGAGGTCTAGGAGAATAGTTGTTAACTGGTAGTTGATAGTTGATACCAATTCTGCGATTCTAAACGGAATCCTGGAAGGAGCGTCCTTGAATGAAATTTAATTTGTATTTTTTGTATCTTTTGTGATCCCACTGCTCCTTAGTTGTGTATAGCCCATAACTCAAAACTCATCCGCAGTCCAAATGCTCAGAATTCGCTTGACCTCCACCCCCTTCACCCGAAAAAGAAAAATGCCCAAGAAATCAAGGGAAACTGCAACATTCTCTAGGTAACCACACAGTAACTGTATTAGAAGGTTTATTTAATGAAACTCGACAGAATATAGAGATATATGCATACATGTATGTGAAGAGAGCAGTGGAAGAAGAACTCGAAGTTGGTCTCCCCGCATGTTTGATTGGAATATTCATTAATTTGTTATTAGTTATTGGTTTCATTCCATTGCTACTTTCCCCCAGGTCCATTCCCATTTTCAATTGATAATGGTAATGGATCTGCCGGTCGGGATTATTATTATTTTGTAATTTAATTTTGTGGAACTAAAAAGATTGAAGAATGATCGTTTAACCGACTGTCGGGCAGGCTGAGAGCAACACATAAATAAATTAAATGCTACATATTATATACAACAACGTATTAAGCTTAAACCTGAGAAGAAGAAGAAAGACAGAGACTAAGAAGGTCGGACAGGAAAAGGGGGCTCAGGAATGAAGGCACGAAAGGCACTGAAGATCGACCGAAAGAGCCCAAAATGTAAATGTATTAGAGCGAAGCCTATTTAACGAGATTAAATAAACATAATATCTATATACACATACAAGGAGATAACGTCTATTAATTGGCTTTTGAGTACATGGAGATAAAATGGAATTACCCTCTGACAACATCATATCACAAACTGCATTTGTCTTTACAATAAATAAAAGTTTTAAACTGAACTTGTTTAGAAAGCATGAATACATTTAAAATGGTCGGATTGTTGAAACAAATTTAACAGATTTTTTGAATTTCTGCTTTTAATCTATAAGAGAGAATTTCGACTGAGATCCGGAGTTCTTTGTTGTTGATCCTGATCTTGCCATATCGAAAAAGCCAAAAGACAATTTGAAATTTTATTTTGTATACTATTATATCTATTCCTTTATAAATATTTTTTTTACCCTTATTTTATTAGTCTAGATTAAACAACTTTTTTTCTGTGTCTTTATTGGTATTGTAAAATTCTGAGAACTACAAAGCGCGCACTTTTCAATGCAGCTCGTCAAATCAATTTCCATTTCTCGATCCATTTCAGGCGAGGCTTGCAAATATAGAATCCAATTATATTTTCATGGCAACCAAAATGTTTGAACATACAATCTCACTTTAAAGTGTGGCGGGGCATATACATATGTATGTACGCTATTTTGACGATCTCATCAGCAGGTTTTAATTAATTAATTCAAAGAATGTGCCGAATGATTCAGTTACTTTGGAATTCAAGTGCAGGCTAGAAGTGGAATTAAAAGCTCTCCAGGGAAAGTCGCGCTCGCAAAAGCTTATACACAGGAAAAAAATGCACAGGTAAAATAGAAATTTTAAATATTTTACATAATTTTGTAATAGCAAATCGAAGTAAGATTTTGTTTATAAAACTAAATTATCAAATTCACTAAGATAATTTAGACATCGGATTATATAAAAAAAATATTCCATACATTCGATTCTTAACGAGCTTTGATTAAAGATAAAGTATTTTTCAGAATTCAAAATTATATTTAAGTTCGAACAAATTTAGATTTTTTAAAAATAATTGTATCTTAACTAAGTTCTCTTAAATTTGAATGTTAAGAATACCGTTTTGCCTTATAATCCAATATCTAATGATGAAAAACACTTTTATTTCCGTGTAAAACTTGTGCTCTGTGGTGAGCGCAGAGCAGAAAGCACCGAAAAGAGACAATAGTGCATTCCCATTCGGAATTATTCTCCCATTCTGAATTATTCACCGAAAGCAGGCGGAGACATCAAGACGTCGCCAGAGGAAAGGGCAAATAAACCCCAAGAGAAACGTAGATTTTTGCGTGTAAACTAAAAGCTAAGCGCCGAAAAACCCTAAAATTACCTAGAAATCTTTTAGCCATACCATGGATTACCAGGTGAGTTGGACTACCAGGTGAACTACTATGATTATGTTGCAGCATTGCACTTATTGATTTGCCACCGCGATGCGTCATAAGCTACACAGAAAGAAAATGGGATATGACTTGGAGTTTCATTTGATGATTTTCCATAGCACTTACACATTTTAAACTTTAACAAGAGAGAACGCTATAGTCGGGTTGGTGTCCCGACTATCTAATACCCGTCACTCGGCTAAAGGGAGTGCGAGGGAGATATAAACTTTGATCAGCAATATCTTTTTAACGAATGGTCCGATTTAAAAAATTTCTTCTACATTTCGAAAGGTATTGATAAACACAACAAAACTGCATTTTTACTTTTCCGAAAAATTAAAATTTTTAAAATCCTATATAAGCTATTGAGGGCGTTAGAGGGGGCGTGGCACCTTCTTGAAATAAACTTGCGCTGCGTAGGAACTCCAAGAATCTTCATGCAAAATGCCAATCCTCTAGCTTTTATAGTTTCCGAGATCATACGGACGGACAGACAGACATGGCTATATCGACTCGGCTAGTGACCCTGACCAAGAATATATATACTTTATAGGGTCGGAAACGCTTCATTCTCCCTGTTACATACTTTTGCACGAATACAATATACCCTTTTACTCTACGAGTAACGGGTATAAACATAATAATCATATGTTCTAATGAAAGTCATGGGATATGCAAAGTAGAACATAAAATAACTATTGATGAAGCTCAGGAATATTTTGCTGAGCTACAAAATATACAAAAGTTTATAGAGCAGCGGATATGATATTATCAGATATGATAATTTATATTTCTATTATTTTCTAAAGTATTCTTCAAAGTATCTAAAAAAAGTATTCAAAAAAAACGTATAAAAATACTTACATATATGTTTTATATTTATGATATCGACCTGTTTTTGTTTCCTGTGTAGCCCGTTCCCACGGTGAAGAACGCCAGCCCCTTCGACGCCTCACAGGACGCCCAGGTGCTGCGGGCGGCGATGAAGGGATTTGGAACCGATGAGCAGGAGATCATCGAGATCCTCACCGGCCGGAGCAACCAGCAGAGGCAGGCAATCAAGGGTATCTACGAGGCCGAATTCGAGCGGGACCTGGTCGATGATCTCAAGGACGAGCTGGGCGGCAAGTTCGAGGACGTGATCGTGGGCCTGATGATGCCACCGGTGGAGTACCTGTGCAAGCAGCTGCACGCCGCCATGGCCGGCATCGGAACCGAGGAGGCGACGCTCGTGGAGATCCTGTGCACCAAGAGCAACGAGGAGATGGCCCAAATCGTGGCCGCCTACGAGGAGCGCTACCAGCGTCCACTGGCCGAGCAGATGTGCAGCGAGACTTCGGGCTTCTTCCGTCGCCTGCTCACCCTAATCGTGACCGGAGTCCGTGACGGGCTGAGCACGCCCGTCAATGCCGACGAGGCCAAGGAGCAGGCCGCCCAGCTTTACTCCGCCGGCGAGGCCAAGCTGGGCACCGACGAGGAGGTCTTCAACCGGATCATGTCCCATGCCAGCTTCCCCCAGCTGCGACTCGTCTTCGAGGAGTACAAGGAGCTCTCCGGACAGACCATCGAGCAGGCCATCAAGCATGAGATGTCCGACGAGCTGCACGAGGCCATGATGGCCATAGGTCAGTACTTATGTATATCTTGGGCCTTTTTAAAATCTACCCTTTTTATACCCGTTACTCGTAGAGTAAAAGGGTATATTGTATTCATGCAAAAGTATGTAACAGCTAGAAGGAAGCGTTTCCGACCCCATAAAGTATATATATTCATGATCAGGATTACTAGCCGAGTCGATCTAGCCATGTCTGTCTGTCCGTCTGTCCGTCCGTATGAACGCTGAGATCTCGGGAACTATAAAAGCTAGAGGATTGGTATTTGGCATGAAGATTCTTGGAGTTCCTACGCAGCGCAAGTTTATTTCAAGAAGGTGCCACGCCCCCTCTATAGCTCACAATAGCTTATACACGATTTTAAAAATTTTAATATTTCGGAAAAGTAAAAATGCAGTTTTGTTGTGCTTATCAAAACCTATCGAAATGTAGAAGAAATTTTTTAAATCGGACCATTCGTTAAAAAGTTATGGCTCATCAAAGTTTATATATCCAACTCCCTCGCACTCCCTTTAGCCGAGTGACGGGTATTAGATAGTCGGGACACCAACCCGACTATAGCGTTCTCTCTTGTTTCGCATATAAATATATCACAGAACTGTTAGTCATTTTACCTAAAATAGAGCGAGAGCTCTCGCAAAAATAACAAGTGCCTCCAAATATCGTTATCAATTATTCATATTATCTTGTGAGATATCTCTGTTTATTGTATTATTACCCTTGTTTTGGTCCATTGTTGATAAACTTCCTAACAAACTTAAGTTTAAAATTAAATAAAATATATTATTGTTCATTTAAAAGGCACTTGCAAGAACATTTTAAAGCTTTACCGACTTTTGACCTTTAATTCGTATTCCTCCTTAAGAATTCGCGCTTTAAATGGCACACACATATTTACTGTTTATAAACTTCCTTACTTAAGTTCAAAATTTTAAAAAAGTGTTACTGTTAATTAAAAAGGCACTTAGCGTGAGATTACAATTTTTTTTGTTTTAAGTTTAATCGATTTTCCATCTATACTTCGTATTACTCCTAAAGAATTCGCGGTTTAAGCGGCACACATATTTATTGATAATGAACTCCCTAAGACACTTAAGGTTCAAATTAAAAAACAAGGTTACTGATAATTCGAAAGGCACTTGCAAGAAATTTAAAACATTTTTAAAGCTTTACCGACTTTTGACCTTTAATTAGTATTCCTCCTCAAGAATTCGCGCTTTAAATGGTATTTATTGTTGATAACCTTTCCAACAAACTTAATTTCAAAAGTTCAATAAAAAATATTATTTAAAAAGGCACTTAGCATGAGAATTTTACAATTTTAAAAAAGTTTTATTGACTTTCCACTTTTTTTTCGTATTACTCCAAAAGAATTCGCGCTTTAATTGGCACCTAAATATTTTTTTTAATAGTCCTTAATAATTTTTATGTTGTATCCTTACCTAAACGAACATTTTCCAGTTGAGTGCGTCCAGTCACCGGCGGCCTTCTTCGCCAACCGCTTGTACAAGGCCATGAATGGCGCCGGCACCGATGACGCCACCCTCATCCGGATCATCGTCAGTCGCTCGGAGATCGACCTGGAGACGATCAAGCAGGAGTTTGAGCGGATCTACAACCGGACGCTGCACAGCGCCGTGGTGGTAAGTGGATCTCGCGAAGATTGCGAGTGCTTTGCACCTGGTTAACGCATCCCTTTCCCCTTCTCTACTCGTATTCGGTATTTGTTGCGGTGTTTGTGTTGTCCTAGGACGTAAGTATTGGCCACGCCATTGGTTTCGGTTACTCCTCGGTTCGGAAATGCTTATTCTTACACTACATTTGCTAGACTATCAAAATGTGACCCACTACCTCTTGTCCATATAGATTAGGTTATTTTTTCCAAATTTCATTATTGGCTTAATACTAGAAACTGTGTATTTATAAAGAGTAATTGTAGTGTAATTAGGGCATATTTTAAGTCCAGCTCCGAATCGCTTTCATCCCGTTTTCAATTATTTTTTCCAGGCGGAGACTTCTGGCGATTACAAGCGGGCCCTGACCGCCCTCCTGGGAACCGCCTAAGCCTGGGCGGCATCCTGGCAGCTGGTCCGCCCAATATTGTATCCGTATTAATAGCCTTATTCGTAGTGTGCCTTTTAGGAAAATCGCTTTTAATGTCTGCGCATGCGCACAGTGGTGGCATTGAATAAACGCACATAGCAGCAGTTCCAACCAACACGTTGTTTTCGTCTAATCAGCGGACTACTTGAAGAAAAGCTTGTGCATCTGCTTGGTCTTAACGGGCAAAAAGTTCTGCATTTCATCCGGGTTGGTCCAAAAGGCCACGGAACTCTGGAGTTCGGTGCAGGGCGCCTCCCGGTGGATGTACTCCTTCAGTATAAAGTCATTCTCGATTTCGTGGTGGAAGCGTGTGTCGTGCATCCGGATGAGCACGTCGTCCACGCGCAGGAAGTGGCGCAGAAGTATAAAGAAACCAGAGGGCATCACGCGCTATTTAAGAAGCAGTGGGGTTGTTTCTTGAACAAATGGATTCTTTGGGATTGCATCATCATCACGGTTTTACTTACGATTCGCACGCTCATCACGGAGATGCCGTGGTCGTGCAGCTCGTCCTCGAACAGCGTGAGGTCATGGTAGAAGATGATGTTCTCGCGCTGCATCAGCTTGAACTTGTTGAGTGTCTGATCCGTGGTCTCCGAACGCACCTTCTCGTTCATGGTGCCCTGGTAGGTGGATGTGAAGGTCCAGTCGAAGGGCTTGAACTTCTCCTCCATTGTCTGCTCGTTGCTGAAGAAAAGTAAGCCATAATTAGAAAGGGAAATTGTTAAGTATAGCTAAGACTAAGTGCATTTATTGGGGTCCTTTTAAAAAATAAAAATATTACTAAAATCATTAAATAATTTTCAGGAAAATAGGTTGGAGGGTCTTTGAATTAATGATTTAAGTAACTTATATTGAAGCAAAATATTATGCTAGGGCTTTTCAGACATTTTAAAGGTAATTTTACTAAAAACTTTGAAATTCCTACACAATTTGTGTTTACCGGAAAGAAAACACTGTTTAACTGGATTTATTGATAAACCACAGTATAAATCAGAATATCTGGTTAAGTATTATATAAGGTGTGATTATCTACATGATCTTGAATTACATATTTATATTTTTAATAGGTCAGTTTGTATGAGAAAGAAGGGAAAGAAAACAAGAGAGAACGCTATAGTCGGGTTGGTGTCCCGACTATCTAATACCCGTCACTCGGCTAAAGGGAGTGCGATGGAGATAGAACTTTGATCAGCAATAACTTATTAACGAATGGTCCGATTTAAAAAATTTCTTCTACATTTCGATAGGTATTGATAAACACAACAAAACTGCATTTTTACTCTTCCAAAATATTTAAATTTTTAAAATCGTTTATAAACTATTGTGGGCGTTAGAGGGGGCGTGGCACCTTTTTGAAATAAACTTGCGCTGCTTAGGAGCTCCAAGAATCTTCATGCCAAATACCAATCCTCTAGCTTTTATGGTTTCCGAGATCTCAGCGTTCATACGGACAGACAGACAGACGGACAGACGGAGAGACGGACAGACGGACAGACGGACAGACGGACAGACGGACAGACAGACATGGCTAGATCGACTCGGCTAGTGATCCTGGTCAAGAATATATATACTTTATGGGGTCGGAAACGCTTCCTTCTAGCTGTTACATACTTTTGCACGAATACAATATACCCTTTTACTCTACGAGTAACGGGTATAACTAGGTTCTTAACTGGATTTATTGATATGCCAGAGTTGTTGTAGTTAGTATCTATTATGATGCCTGATTAAGTATTTTAAAAGGTGTGAATATCTATCTACCTATATCACCTTTTTGTATTTTTAATAAGAAACCCTGGATAAAGACGGAACTAAGGATACTTTATGATATCCTTTATGAGGATACTCTTAATGTCTTAGCTATGTGTTCATCTATATAAAGTTGTGGTACCCACCGGGTTTCCCGCCACTCCTGGGCGCAGGCGACCTCCAGCGGCTGCTTGCCGTTGGCCACCAGGGCCAGCGCCTCCATGGGCCGAAACTCGAGGACGGCGCCGTCCTTGTGCTTGAGCACCAGCCGGTTCTTGTGGAACACCATGTCGGGCAGGTGGGGCAGCTCCAGGGAGTACTGGTAGTGGCAGAGGTCGCACCGGTCGGCGGAGTCCTTGGGGCAGACCTCGTCGGTGCCCAGCTTGCAGCTGCTCTTCAGGATGTGCGACTTCTCGTAGCTGATGTCCCAGCCGTGGAACTGGATCGCCTCGCTGTCCACCGGCAGCCGGGGCACAAAGCACTGCTGGCGGGGATCGGGTTTAGTAATTCGGCTATTTTGAACTGTAACTACCATCACCCACCTCGTTTGACATTGCCAGTATCTACTAAAAACTGTTACAGACTCTATTCAAGGCGTAAATCCTGTTCAAAAAGTCCTTAAAAAAATGCACTTGGCTATTATCGATAATAACATTATAGTGTTATTATGTATCGATGACGGCGAAAGCTTAGTGTATCGATGACTTTCGACCATATGACCATATTAAAAAAATATATTTAAATAAATAATTGCTTTTAAATAAAAAAAAGTTAACTGTTTGAATTTATTTTTATTATTATTATCAGCTTGGAAAAGAAACCCTATGGCCGCACAGTTATCGATCCATTACCTGTCAATCGGCGGGACACTTGTTACGAAACCGTCTGGCAACCTTTGCTCGTTTTGTTTTTATTCCGTTTTTGCATTGTTATTGTTATTAGATTGGATTTCTTATGTGGAATTTGTAGATTTTAAAGCAACCGGCAGCACGATGAACGTCCTGAGGCGCCTGGACCGCCTAATCGCACCGACCGCCCGCCGCAGCGCCGTCATGCCCACGTGCCTGTGGCCCCGCAGGAGCCAAACCAGCACCACGACCACGACGACGACGAGCTCCTCCGGCAGTCCGAGCTCCAGTGCCACGGTGAACGCCGCCGAGGTGCGCGGCGTGGCCCAGATCCTGCGCCAGCAGAAGGGCAACCTGGGCCAGCCCACCAGCGTCTCGCATCCGCATCTCATCCGGCCGGACGAGCTGGTTCCGGGCGTGGAGCTGGCCGAGATCAAGGAGCGCCGTGCCCAGCTGATGCAGAACATTCGCGCCTATGCGCGCAGCTTTGGCGGCGAGTTCAACGGCCACTCGAGTCCCTGTCACATGGTGAGATTACAAATTACACAAAATATGCACATATGTAAAGCCTAACCACCACTTACTCCTTAGTTTGTCCTGGGCGCCGGCTCCAAGAAATACATGAGCGGCAAGATCCCCTATGTGTTCCGGCAGAACTCGGACTTCTACTACCTCACCGGCTGCCTGGAGCCGGACGCCGTGCTCCTGCTGACCATCGACGAAGCCCAGAACGTTCAGTCCGAGCTGTTCATGCTGCCCAAGGATGCGCATGCCGAGCTCTGGGATGGTCCGCGCACCGGGCCCGAGCTGGCCGTTCCACTCTTCGGCGTCACGGACGCCCATCCGCTGTTCATGCTGCCGGCGGTGCTGGAGAAGCGCGCTGCCGCCCTGAAGCCGCACATTTGGTTCGATCAGAAGACCAGCGATCTGCCCTCGCTGGCGGAGAACATGCTGCGCCTGAGCGGCGCCGAGCAGCGTCCCCTGCTGCCCGCCTACACGTTCCTGGAGGCCATGCGGCTGCTCAAGTCGCGCGCCGAAATGCAGCTAATGCGACGCACCTGCGACATAGCCTCGCGCTCCTTCAACGAGGTGATGGCCGAGTCGCGGCCGGGCCAATCGGAGCACCACCTGTTCGCGGCCATCGACTACAAGTGCCGGATGCGCAACGCCAGCCACCTGGCGTACCCGCCCGTGGTGGCCGCCGGCAAGAATGCGACCGTGATCCACTACGTGAGCAATAGCCAGTTGGTGGGACCCGAAGATATGGTGCTGATGGACGCCGGCTGCGAGTACGGCGGCTATACCAGCGACATTACGCGCACCTGGCCGGCCAGCGGACAGTTTACGGATGCCCAGCGCACGCTCTACGAGATGCTGCACCAGCTGCAGGGCGAGATCATTGGCAATGTGATGCAGCCGGGCGGCGAGACACTCGACCAGCTGTTCGAGACGACCTGCTACAAGCTGGGCAAGTACCTGCAGGAGATCGGGCTGGTCGCCAAGTCGCTGAGCGACTACAAGGAGCTGGCCGGCCAGGGATATCGCTTCTGTCCGCACCACGTCTCACACTACCTGGGCATGGATGTCCACGACACGCCGCATGTGCCGCGCAACACGCGCCTCGTGCCCGGCATGGTCTTCACCGTGGAGCCGGGCATCTATATTGGCCAGGATTGCGGCGATGTGCCGCCCGAGTTCCGCGGCCTGGGCATTCGCATCGAGGACGATCTGCTGATCAACGAGCACGGCCAGGTGGAGGTGCTCACGCAGGCCTGCGTCAAGGAGCCGCGCGCCCTGCAGGAGTTGTGCCAACAGCAGCAGACGGCTGACACCTCCGGCGCCTCCGCCTCGTTGTGATCTTCTGGAGCAGCGCGGAAGGGCGGATCATTAAATTCCTAGTCATAAGCTACTCCAAAGCAATCAATCAATCAATCATCAACCTCCTGCGAGTCCTAAACTAAAGCTGGTGTATTTTTGAATGCATGCATGGCAAATACATTTTAATGGATGCACGCTGGTCAAAGATCACAGCTTGGCGAACACGGGCTTCTCGTCCTTGGTCAACTGGGCGGCCACGGCCTGGGCAAAGTCCTCCGACAGCAGATTGAGCTTGTTCAGCAGGCGCTGCAAGGGATTGGGGATGTGCGATTAGTTTTGATAAGCAACTATACAATGGTAGGCATACAATATGGTCCAAACCCTCCTGGTTGGTGTGCTCCAGCGAGTAGGTGAGGCTCTGCTTGGTGGTCTGCACGGCAATGGGGCTCTTGCTGGCAATCTGCTCGGCCAGGGCCAAGGCGCCGCTCAGCAGCGACTCCTTGTCGGGAAAGAGGCGACTCACCAGGCCCGAGGAGTGGGCCTCAGCCGCCTCGAACTTGCGACCCGTGTAGCACAGCTCCCGGGCGAGCGATTGGCTGCCCACCGCCTTGGGCAGACGCTGCAGGGTGCCCACATCGGCGGCCATGCCGATGTCCACCTCCTTCACCTGGAAGAAGGCGTCCTCGGTGGCGTAGCGAATGTCGGAGGCGGAGATCAGGTCGACGCCGGCGCCAATGCAGGCCTTGTGCACCGCTGTGATCACCGGCTTGGGGCACTGCTCCAGGCTGCTGATCGAGTCCTGGTACAGCTTTATCATGCGCTCCATGATGACGCCCTTGCGCGCATAGTCATCGGTCTCGGCCAGCGTCTGGCCCAGGTTCATCATGTCGTTGAGATCGATGCCGGCGGTGAAGTGCTTCCCAGCGGCGGACAAGACGATGGCCCGGCAGTCGGGATTGATGGCCAGTCCATCGATGCACTCCTTGATCTCCCTGGAATGTGCGAAAGGTTAGACAGCTGGAGATTGGGCAGCCGGATGGGGATCTACTAAACCCACAGCCACATCTGCTTGTTGAAGGCATTCAATTTGCTGGGACGATGCAGCTCCACATGGAAGACGAACGGCTTGGGCGAACTGACGGCCAGGGTCTTGAAATGGCCGGTGGCTCCCGATTCTGGGTGGGATTGGGCCGAGAGGTTCCTCTGGGGCTGCATCTGGCTGGAACGCATGGCGGCGGCTGGAGGGCAGGAAATAAAATCAAATGGATCTCTGCAGTGACGATTTCGCACACAAAGTTCACCCGGCGAATCGGACTTTGAACCCCGAACTCAGATCTTGGACCCGCAGGTCGGGATTTTGGCTTATCGGTGGCACTGGGCACCTACCGGCTGATTGGGGTGCCAGCTTCATCAGTGTGTTCAGTCGGGAGAGCGACATTATCGAGTAAATGCAAACTTATTTCAATTCAAATCCACTTGTTGCGGCTGCGAAATTAGTTTTGTTTGTTTATCGATAATTGGCGGTGCTGCCACCTGGCGGAGGGATTCAAATTGATAACGGTAATTTAGCTTCTCTTTATCGTTTAGTTCATTATTGTTTGTTTCGAAATGATAACGAGGATTATTATTGAGGGGATTCCCTAAACTGTTGAATTGCTGAATTGTTGAAAATTCAACAGGAAATTTAAGCAATTAAGGAAACGACCCTAAGTGGTTCCTGTTGAACTTTCAAACAGCTGTTATTTGTTTAAAAGTGTCATGGAACTTTAAGCACCTAAAGTTTGATTTTTATAGTTAGTTACCGTTTAAAATTGTTAGCAAGGTAAGAATAATTATAAATGAGCTGTCTAACTTGTTTAAAATAAATGTGGCTTACCGGTGATACTAAAATGTGACAGAGTTGCCATGACTTTTAACGCAAAAAATCAGAATCGTGTTTTTTTGCACAAAAATATCAGTAGTTTTGGCGTAACACGACAAAAAGCGGTCAGAATTTTAAATGTCATACCTTTTTAAGCTCGTTATTAAAGTCCCTATCGATTGGCATTCAAATATGGGAATTTTAACTGTTTTAAATTTTTTGTAAAATATTGTGACCTTACCCCTTTTAAAAAACGCAAGAAATCACAATCGTGTTTTTCTGCACAAAAATATCAGTACTTTTGGCGTAACATGACAAAAAGCGCTCAGAACATTAAGTGTCGTACCTTTTTGAGCTCGTTATTAAATTCCCTATCGATTGGCATTCAAATATGGGAATTTTAACTGTTTTAAAATTTTTGTAAAAAATTGTGGCCCTACCCCTTATAAAAAACGCAAAAAATTATAATCGTGTTTTTTTGCACAAAAACATCAGTATTTTTTGCGTACAATGAGAAAAGTCGCTCAGAACATTAAGTGTCATACCTTTTTGAGCTCGTAATTAAATTCCCTATCGATTGGCATTCAAAAATGGAAGTTTAAACTGTTTTAAATTTTTTTTGAAAAATTGTGACCTTACCCCTTATAAAAAACGCAAAAAATCATAATCGTGTTATTTTGCACAAAAATGTCAGTATTTTTGGCGTAACATGACAAAAAACGGTCGGAATATTAAATGTCATACCTTTTTGAGCTCGTTATTAAATTCCCTATCGATTGGCATTCAAATATGGGAATTTTAACTGTTTTAAATTTTTTGTAAAAAATTGTGGCCCTTCCCCTTATAAAAAACGCAAAAAATCATAATCGTGTTTTTTTGGACAAAAATATCAGTATTTTTGGCGTAACATGACAAAAAACGGTCAGAATATTAAGTGTCATACCTTTTTGAGCTCGTTATTAAGTTCCCTATCGATTGGCATTCAAATATGGGAATTTTAACTGTTTTAAATTTTTTGTAAAATATTGTGACCTTACCCCTTTTAAAAAACGCAAGAAATCACAATCGTGTTTTTCTGCACAAAAATATCAGTAGTTTTGGCGTAACATGACAAAAAGCGCTCAGAACATTAAGTGTCGTACCTTTTTGAGCTCGTTATTAAATTCCCTATCGATTGGCATTCAAAAATGGAAGTTTAAACTGTTTTAAATTTTTTTTGAAAAATTGTGGCCCTACCCCTTATAAAAAACGCAAAAAATCACAATCGTGTTTTTTTGGACAAAAATATCAGTATTTTTGGCGTATCATGACAAAAAACGGTCAGAATATTAAATGTCATACCTTTTTGAGCTCGTTATTAAATTCCCTATCGATTGGCATTCAAATATGGGAATTTTAACTGTTTTCAATTTTTTGTAAAAAATTGTGACCCTGCCCCTTATAAAAAATGCAAAAAATCACAATCGTGTTTTTTTGCACAAAAATATCAGTAGTTTTGGCGTAACATGACAAAAAGCGCTCAGAACATTAAGTGTCGTACCTTTTTGAGCTCGTTATTAAATTCCCTATCGATTGGCATTCAAATATGGGAATTTTAACTGTTTTAAATTTTTTGTAAGAAATTGTGGCCCTAACCCTTATAAAAAACGCAAAAAATCACAATCGTGTTTTTTTGCACAAAAATATCAGTATTTTTGGCGTAACATGACAAAAAACGGTCAGAATATTAAATGTCATACCTTTTTGAGCTCGCAATTAAATTCCCTATCGATTGGCATTCAAATATGGAAATTTCAACTGTTTTAAATTTTTTGTAAAAAATTGTGGCCCTACCCCTTATAAAAAACGCAAAAAATCACAATCGTGTTTTTTTGCACAAAAATATCAGTATTTTTGGCGTAACATGACAAAAAACGGTCAGAATATTAAATGTCATACCCTTTTGAGCTCGTTATTAAATTCCCTATCGATTGGCATTCAAATATGGGAATTTTAACTGTTTTAAATTTTTTGTAAAAAATTGTGGCCCTTATAAAAAAAAAACACGATGGTGTTTTTTTGCATAAAAATATCAAAATTTTTGGCGTAACATGACAAAAACCGGTCAGAATATTAAATTGCATACCTTTTTGGGCTCGTTATTAAATTCCCTATCGATTGGCATTCAAATATGGACATTTTAACTGTTTTAATTTTGTTTTGAAAAATTGTGACCTTACCCCTTATAAAAAATGCAAAAAATCACAATCGTGTTTTTTTTTGACAAAAATATCAGTATTTTTGGCGTAACATGACAAAAAACGGTCGGAATATTAAATGTCATACCTTTTTGAGCTCGTTATTAAATTCCCTATCGATTGGCATTCAAATATGGGAATTTTAACTGTTTTAAATTTTTTGTAAAAAATTGTGACCCTGCCCCTTATAAAAAATGCAAAAAATCACAATCGTGTTTTTTTGCACAAAAATATCAAAATTTTTGGCGTAACATGACAAAAACCGGTCAGAATATTAAGTGCCATACCTTTTTGAGCTCGTTATTAAATTCCCTATCGATTGGCATTCAAATATGGGAATTTTAACTGTTTTCAATTTTTTGTAAAAAATTGTGGCCCTACCCCTTATAAAAAATGCAAAAAATCACAATCGTTTTTTTTGGACAAAAATATCAGTATTTTTGGCGTAACATGACAAAAAACGGTCAGAATATTAAATGTCATACCTTTTTGAGCTCGTTATTAAATTCCCTATCGATTGGCATTCAAATATGGGAATTTTAACTGTTTTAAATTTTTTGTAAGAAATTGTGGCCCTACCCCTTATAAAAAACGCAAAAAATCACAATCGTGTTTTTTTTGGACAAAAATATCAGTATTTTTGGCGTAACATGACAAAAAACGGTCAGAATATTGAATGTCATACCCTTTTGAGCTCGTTATTAAATTCCCTATCGATTGGCATTCAAATATGGGAATTTTAACTGTTTTAATTTTGTTTTGAAAAATTGTGACCTTACCCCTTATAAAAAATGCAAAAAATCACAATCGTGTTTTTTTGGACAAAAATATCAGTATTTTTGGCGTAACATGACAAAAAACGGTCAGAATATTAAATGTCATACCCTTTTGAGCTCGTTATTAAATTCCCTATCGATTGGCATTCAAATATGGGAATTTTAACTGTTTTAAATTTTTTTTGAAAAATTGTGGCCCTACCCCTTATAAAAAACGCAAAAAATCACAATCGTGTTTTTTTGGACAAAAATATCAGTATTTTTGGCGTAACATGACAAAAAACGGTCAGAATATTAAATGTCATACCTTTTTGAGCTCGTTATTAAATTCCCTATCGATTGGCATTCAAATATGGGAATTTTAACTGTTTTAAATTTTTTGTAAGAAATTGTGGCCCTAACCCTTATAAAAAACACAAAAAATCACAATCGTGTTTTTTTGCACAAAAATATCAGTATTTTTGGCGTAACATGACAAAAAACGGTCAGAATATTAAATGTCATACCTTTTTGAGCTCGTAATTAAATTCCCTATCGATTGGCATTCAAATATGGAAATTTCAACTGTTTTAAATTTTTTGTAAAAAATTGTGGCCCTACCCCTTATAAAAAACGCAAAAAATCACAATCGTGTTTTTTTGCACAAAAATATCAGTATTTTTGGCGTAACATGACAAAAAACGGTCAGAATATTAAATGTCATACCCTTTTGAGCTCGTTATTAAATTCCCTATCGATTGGCATTCAAATATGGGAATTTTAACTGTTTTAAATTTTTTGTAAAAAATTGTGGCCCTTATAAAAAAAAAAACACGATGGTGTTTTTTTGCATAAAAATATCAAAATTTTTGGCGTAACATGACAAAAACCGGTCAGAATATTAAATTGCATACCTTTTTGTGCTCGTTATTAAATTCCCTATCGATTGGCATTCAAATATGGACATTTTAACTGTTTTAATTTTGTTTTGAAAAATTGTGACCTTACCCCTTATAAAAAATGCAAAAAATCACAATCGTGTTTTTTTTTTACAAAAATATCAGTATTTTTGGCGTAACATGACAAAAACCGGTCAGAATATTAAGTGCCATACCTTTTTGAGCTCGTTATTAAATTCCCTATCGATTGGCATTCAAATATGGGAATTTTAACTGTTTTAAATTTTTTGTAAAAAATTGTGACCCTGCCCCTTATAAAAAATGCAAAAAATCACAATCGTGTTTTTTTGCACAAAAATATCAAAATTTTTGGCGTAACATGACAAAAACCGGTCAGAATATTAAGTGCCATACCTTTTTGAGCTCGTTATTAAATTCCCTATCGATTGGCATTCAAATATGGGAATTTTAACTGTTTTCAATTTTTTGTAAAAAATTGTGGCCCTACCCCTTATAAAAAATGCAAAAAATCACAATCGTTTTTTTTTGGACAAAAATATCAGTATTTTTGGCGTAACATGACAAAAAACGGTCAGAATATTAAATGTCATACCTTTTTGAGCTCGTTATTAAATTCCCTATCGATTGGCATTCAAATATGGGAATTTTAACTGTTTTAAATTTTTTGTAAGAAATTGTGGCCCTACCCCTTATAAAAAACGCAAAAAATCACAATCGTGTTTTTTTGGACAAAAATATCAGTATTTTTGGCGTAACATGACAAAAAACGGTCAGAATATTAAATGTCATACCCTTTTGAGCTCGTTATTAAATTCCCTATCGATTGGCATTCAAATATGGGAATTTTAACTGTTTTAATTTTGTTTTGAAAAATTGTGACCTTACCCCTTATAAAAAATGCAAAAAATCACAATCGTGTTTTTTTGGACAAAAATATCAGTATTTTTGGCGTAACATGACAAAAAACGGTCAGAATATTAAATGTCATACCCTTTTGAGCTCGTTATTAAATTCCCTATCGATTGGCATTCAAATATGGGAATTTTAACTGTTTTAAATTTTTTTTGAAAAATTGTGGCCCTACCCCTTATAAAAAACGCAAAAAATCACAATCGTGTTTTTTTGGACAAAAATATCAGTATTTTTGGCGTAACATGACAAAAAACGGTCAGAATATTAAATGTCATACCTTTTTGAGCTCGTTATTAAATTCCCTATCGATTGGCATTCAAATATGGGAATTTTAACTGTTTTAAATTTTTTGTAAGAAATTGTGGCCCTAACCCTTATAAAAAACACAAAAAATCACAATCGTGTTTTTTTGCACAAAAATATCAGTACTTTTGGCGTAACATGACAAAAAACGGTCAGAATATTAAATGTCATACCTTTTTGAGCTCGTAATTAAATTCCCTATCGATTGGCATTCAAATATGGAAATTTCAACTGTTTTAAATTTTTTGTAAAAAATTGTGGCCCTACCCCTTATAAAAAACGCAAAAAATCACAATCGTGTTTTTTTGCACAAAAATATCAGTATTTTTGGCGTAACATGACAAAAAACGGTCAGAATATTAAATGTCATACCCTTTTGAGCTCGTTATTAAATTCCCTATCGATTGGCATTCAAATATGGGAATTTTAACTGTTTTAAATTTTTTGTAAAAAATTGTGGCCCTTATAAAAAAAAAAACACGATGGTGTTTTTTTGCATAAAAATATCAAAATTTTTGGCGTAACATGACAAAAACCGGTCAGAATATTAAATTGCATACCTTTTTGTGCTCGTTATTAAATTCCCTATCGATTGGCATTCAAATATGGACATTTTAACTGTTTTAATTTTGTTTTGAAAAATTGTGACCTTACCCCTTATAAAAAATGCAAAAAATCACAATCGTGTTTTTTTTTGACAAAAATATCAGTATTTTTGGCGTAACATGACAAAAAACGGTCAGAATATTAAATGTCATACCTTTTTGAGCTCGTTATTAAATTCCCTATCGATTGGCATTCAAATATGGGAATTTTAACTGTTTTAAATTTTTTGTAAAAAATTGTGACCCTGCCCCTTATAAAAAATGCAAAAAATCACAATCGTGTTTTTTTGCACAAAAATATCAAAATTTTTGGCGTAACATGACAAAAACCGGTCAGAATATTAAGTGCCATACCTTTTTGAGCTCGTTATTAAATTCCCTATCGATTGGCATTCAAATATGGGAATTTTAACTGTTTTCAATTTTTTGTAAAAATTGTGGCCCTACCCCTTATAAAAAATGCAAAAAATCACAATCGTTTTTTTTGGACAAAAATATCAGTATTTTTGGCGTAACATGACAAAAAACGGTCAGAATATTAAATGTCATACCTTTTTGAGCTCGTTATTAAATTCCCTATCGATTGGCATTCAAATATGGGAATTTTAACTGTTTTAAATTTTTTGTAAGAAATTGTGGCCCTACCCCTTATAAAAAACGCAAAAAATCACAATCGTGTTTTTTTGGACAAAAATATCAGTATTTTTGGCGTAACATGACAAAAAACGGTCAGAATATTAAATGTCATACCCTTTTGAGCTCGTTATTAAATTCCCTATCGATTGGCATTCAAATATGGGAATTTTAACTGTTTTAAATTTTTTTGAAAAATTGTGGCCCTACCCCTTATAAAAAACGCAAAAAATCACAATCGTGTTTTTTTGCACAAAAATATCAGTATTTTTGGCGTAACATGACAAAAAACGGTCAGAATATTAAATGTCATACCTTTTTGAGCTCGTTATTAAGTTCCCTATCGATTGGCATTCAAATATGGGAATTTTAACTGTTTTAAATTTTTTGTAAGAAATTGTGGCCTTACCCCTTTTAAAAAACGCAAGAAATCACAATCGTGTTTTTCTGCACAAAAATATCAGTAGTTTTGGCGTAACATGACAAAAAGCGCTCAGAACATTAAGTGTCGTACCTTTTTGAGCTCGTTATTAAATTCCCTATCGATTGGCATTCAAATATGGGAATTTTAACTGTTTTAAATTTTTTTTGAAAAATTGTGGCCCTACCCCTTATAAAAAACGCAAAAAATCACAATCGTGTTTTTTTGGACAAAAATATCAGTATTTTTGGCGTAACATGACAAAAAACGGTCAGAATATTAAATGTCATACCTTTTTGAGCTCGTTATTAAATTCCCTATCGATTGGCATTCAAATATGGGAATTTTAACTGTTTTAAATTTTTTGTAAGAAATTGTGGCCCTACCCCTTATAAAAAACGCAAAAAATCACAATCGTGTTTTTTTGCACAAAAATATCAGTATTTTTGGCGTAACATGACAAAAAACGGTCAGAATATTAAATGTCATACCTTTTTGAGCTCGTAATTAAATTCCCTATCGATTGGCATTCAAATATGGGAATTTTAACTGTTTTAAATTTTTTGTAAGAAATTGTGGCCCTACCCCTTATAAAAAACGCAAAAAATCACAATCGTGTTTTTTTGCACAAAAATATCAGTATTTTTGGCGTAACATGACAAAAAACGGTCAGAATATTAAATGTCATACCTTTTTGAGCTCGTAATTAAATTCCCTATCGATTGGCATTCAAATATGGAAATTTCAACTGTTTTAAATTTTTTGTAAAAAATTGTGGCCCTACCCCTTATAAAAAACGCAAAAAATCACAATCGTGTTTTTTTGCACAAAAATATCAGTATTTTTGGCGTAACATGACAAAAAACGGTCAGAATATTAAATGTCATACCCTTTTGAGCTCGTTATTAAATTCCCTATCGATTGGCATTCAAATATGGGAATTTTAACTGTTTTAAATTTTTTGTAAAAAATTGTGGCCCTTATAAAAAAAAAACACGATGGTGTTTTTTTGCATAAAAATATCAAAATTTTTGGCGTAACATGACAAAAACCGGTCAGAATATTAAATTGCATACCTTTTTGGGCTCGTTATTAAATTCCCTATCGATTGGCATTCAAATATGGACATTTTAACTGTTTTAATTTTGTTTTGAAAAATTGTGACCTTACCCCTTATAAAAAATGCAAAAAATCACAATCGTGTTTTTTTTTTACAAAAATATCAGTATTTTTGGCGTAACATGACAAAAAACGGTCAGAATATTAAATGTCATACCTTTTTGAGCTCGTTATTAAATTCCCTATCGATTGGCATTCAAATATGGGAATTTTAACTGTTTTAAATTTTTTGTAAAAAATTGTGACCCTGCCCCTTATAAAAAATGCAAAAAATCACAATCGTGTTTTTTTGCACAAAAATATCAAAATTTTTGGCGTAACATGACAAAAACCGGTCAGAATATTAAGTGCCATACCTTTTTGAGCTCGTTATTAAATTCCCTATCGATTGGCATTCAAATATGGGAATTTTAACTGTTTTCAATTTTTTGTAAAAAATTGTGGCCCTACCCCTTATAAAAAATGCAAAAAATCACAATCGTTTTTTTTGGACAAAAATATCAGTATTTTTGGCGTAACATGACAAAAAACGGTCAGAATATTAAATGTCATACCTTTTTGAGCTCGTTATTAAATTCCCTATCGATTGGCATTCAAATATGGGAATTTTAACTGTTTTAAATTTTTTGTAAGAAATTGTGGCCCTACCCCTTATAAAAAACGCAAAAAATCACAATCGTGTTTTTTTGGACAAAAATATCAGTATTTTTGGCGTAACATGACAAAAAACGGTCAGAATATTAAATGTCATACCCTTTTGAGCTCGTTATTAAATTCCCTATCGATTGGCATTCAAATATGGGAATTTTAACTGTTTTAATTTTGTTTTGAAAAATTGTGACCTTACCCCTTATAAAAAATGCAAAAAATCACAATCGTGTTTTTTGGACAAAAATGTCAGTATTTTTGGCGTAACATGACAAAAAACGGTCAGAATATTAAATGTCATACCCTTTTGAGCTCGTTATTAAATTCCCTATCGATTGGCATTCAAATATGGGAATTTTAACTGTTTTAAATTTTTTTTGAAAAATTGTGGCCCTACCCCTTATAAAAAACGCAAAAAATCACAATCGTGTTTTTTTGGACAAAAATATCAGTATTTTTGGCGTAACATGACAAAAAACGGTCAGAATATTAAATGTCATACCTTTTTGAGCTCGTTATTAAATTCCCTATCGATTGGCATTCAAATATGAGAATTTTAACTGTTTTAAATTTTTTGTAAGAAATTGTGGCCCTAACCCTTATAAAAAACGCAAAAAATCACAATCGTGTTTTTTTGCACAAAAATATCAGTATTTTTGGCGTAACATGACAAAAAACGGTCAGAATATTAAATGTCATACCTTTTTGAGCTCGTAATTAAATTCCCTATCGATTGGCATTCAAATATGGAAATTTCAACTGTTTTAAATTTTTTGTAAAAAATTGTGGCCCTACCCCTTATAAAAAACGCAAAAAATCACAATCGTGTTTTTTTGCACAAAAATATCAGTATTTTTGGCGTAACATGACAAAAAACGGTCAGAATATTAAATGTCATACCCTTTTGAGCTCGTTATTAAATTCCCTATCGATTGGCATTCAAATATGGGAATTTTAACTGTTTTAAATTTTTTGTAAAATATTGTGGCCCTTATAAAAAAAAAACACGATGGTGTTTTTTTGCATAAAAATATCAAAATTTTTGGCGTAACATGACAAAAACCGGTCAGAATATTAAATTGCATACCTTTTTGGGCTCGTTATTAAATTCCCTATCGATTGGCATTCAAATATGGACATTTTAACTGTTTTAATTTTGTTTTGAAAAATTGTGACCTTACCCCTTATAAAAAATGCAAAAAATCACAATCGTGTTTTTTTTTGACAAAAATATCAGTATTTTTGGCGTAACATGACAAAAAACGGTCAGAATATTAAATGTCATACCTTTTTGAGCTCGTTATTAAATTCCCTATCGATTGGCATTCAAATATGGGAATTTTAACTGTTTTAAATTTTTTGTAAAAAATTGTGACCCTGCCCCTTATAAAAAATGCAAAAAATCACAATCGTGTTTTTTTGCACAAAAATATCAAAATTTTTGGCGTAACATGACAAAAACCGGTCAGAATATTAAGTGCCATACCTTTTTGAGCTCGTTATTAAATTCCCTATCGATTGGCATTCAAATATGGGAATTTTAACTGTTTTCAATTTTTTGTAAAAAATTGTGGCCCTACCCCTTATAAAAAATGCAAAAAATCACAATCGTTTTTTTTGGACAAAAATATCAGTATTTTTGGCGTAACATGACAAAAAACGGTCAGAATATTAAATGTCATACCCTTTTGAGCTCGTTATTAAATTCCCTATCGATTGGCATTCAAATATGGGAATTTTAACTGTTTTAAATTTTTTTTGAAAAATTGTGGCCCTACCCCTTATAAAAAACGCAAAAAATCACAATCGTGTTTTTTTGGACAAAAATATCAGTATTTTTGGCGTAACATGACAAAAAACGGTCAGAATATTAAATGTCATACCTTTTTGAGCTCGTTATTAAGTTCCCTATCGATTGGCATTCAAATATGGGAATTTTAACTGTTTTAAATTTTTTGTAAGAAATTGTGGCCTTACCCCTTTTAAAAAACGCAAGAAATCACAATCGTGTTTTTCTGCACAAAAATATCAGTAGTTTTGGCGTAACATGACAAAAAGCGCTCAGAACATTAAGTGTCGTACCTTTTTGAGCTCGTTATTAAATTCCCTATCGATTGGCATTCAAATATGGGAATTTTAACTGTTTTAAATTTTTTTTGAAAAATTGTGGCCCTACCACTTATAAAAAACGCAAAAAATCACAATCGTGTTTTTTTGGACAAAAATATCAGTATTTTTGGCGTAACATGACAAAAAACGGTCAGAATATTAAATGTCATACCTTTTTGAGCTCGTTATTAAATTCCCTATCGATTGGCATTCAAATATGGGAATTTTAACTGTTTTCAATTTTTTGTAAGAAATTGTGGCCCTACCCCTTATAAAAAACGCAAAAAATCACAATCGTGTTTTTTTGCACAAAAATATCAGTATTTTTGGCGTAACATGACAAAAAACGGTCAGAATATTAAATGTCATACCTTTTTGAGCTCGTAATTAAATTCCCTATCGATTGGCATTCAAATATGGAAATTTCAACTGTTTTAAATTTTTTGTAAAAAATTGTGGCCCTACCCCTTATAAAAAACGCAAAAAATCACAATCGTGTTTTTTTGCACAAAAATATCAGTATTTTTGGCGTAACATGACAAAAAACGGTCAGAATATTAAATGTCATACCCTTTTGAGCTCGTTATTAAATTCCCTATCGATTGGCATTCAAATATGGGAATTTTAACTGTTTTAAATTTTTTGTAAAAAATTGTAACCCTACCCCTTATAAAAAATGCAAAAAATCACAATCGTGTTTTTTTTTGACAAAAATATCAGTATTTTTGGTGTAACATGACAAAAAACGGTCAGAATATTAAATGTCATACCTTTTTGGGCTCGTAATTAAATTCCCTATCGATTGGCATTCAAATATGGGAATTTTGACTGTTTTCAATTTTTTGTAAAAAATTGTGGCCCTACCCCTTATAAAAAATGCAAAAAATCACAATCGTGTTTTTTTGCACAAAAATATCAGTATTTTTGGCGTAACATGACAAAAAACGGTCAGAATATTAAATGTCATACCTTTTTGAGCTCGTTATTAAATTCCCTATCGATTGGCATTCAAATATGGGAATTTTAACTGTTTTAAATTTTTTTTGAAAAATTGTGGCCCTACCCCTTATAAAAAACGCAAAAAATCACAATCGTGTTTTTTTGCACAAAAATATCAGTATTTTTGGCGTAACATGACAAAAAACGGTCAGAATATTAAATGTCATACCTTTTTGAGCTCGTAATTAAATTCCCTATCGATTGGCATTCAAATATGGAAATTTCAACTGTTTTAAATTTTTTGTAAAAAATTGTGGCCCTACCCCTTATAAAAAACGCAAAAAATCACAATCGTGTTTTTTTGCACAAAAATATCAGTATTTTTGGCGTAACATGACAAAAAACGGTCAGAATATTAAATGTCATACCTTTTTGAGCTCGTTATTAAATTCCCTATCGATTGGCATTCAAATATGGGAATTTTAACTCTTTTAAATTTTTTGTAAAAAATTGTGGCCTTACCCCTTATAAAAAATGCAAAAAATCACAATCGTGTTTTTTTGCATAAAACTATCAAAATTTTTGGCGTAACATGACAAAAACCGGTAAGAATATTAAATTGCATACCTTTTTGAGCTCGTTATTAAATTCCCTATCGATTGGCATTCAAATATGGACATTTTAACTGTTTTAATTTTGTTTTGAGAAATTGTGACCTTACCCCTTATAAAAAATGCAAAAAATCACAATTGTGTTTTTTGCACAAAAATATCAGTATTTTTGGCGTAACATGACAAAAAACGGTCAGAATATTAAATGTCATACCTTTTTGAGCTCGTTATTAAATTCCCTATCAATTGGCATTCAAATATGAGAATTTTAACTGTTTTAAATTTTTTGTAAAAAATTGTAACCCTACCCCTTATAAAAAACGCAAAAAATCACAATCGTGTTTTTTTGGACAAAAATATCAGTATTTTTGGCGTAACATGACAAAAAACGGTCAGAATATTAAATGTCATACCTTTTTGAGCTCGTAATTAAATTCCCTATCGATTGGCATTCAAATATGGGAATTTTAACTGTTTTAAATTTTATGTAAGAAATTGTGGCCCTACCCCTTATAAAAAATGCAAAAAATCACAATCGTGTTTTTTTTTGACAAAAATATCAGTATTTTTGGTGTAACATGACAAAAAACGGTCAGAATATTAAATGTCATACCTTTTTGGGCTCGTAATTAAATTCCCTATCGATTGGCATTCAAATATGGGAATTTTGACTGTTTTCAATTTTTTGTAAAAAATTGTGGCCCTACCCCTTATAAAAAACGCAAAAAATCACAATCGTGTTTTTTTGCACAAAAATATCAGTATTTTTGGCGTAACATGACAAAAAACGGTCAGAATATTAAATGTCATACCCTTTTGAGCTCGTTATTAAATTCCCTATCGATTGGCATTCAAATATGGGAATTTTAACTGTTTTAAATTTTTTGTAAAATATTGTGGCCCTTATAAAAAAAAAACACGATGGTGTTTTTTTGCATAAAAATATCAAAATTTTTGGCGTAACATGACAAAAAACGGTCAGAATATTAAATGTCATACCTTTTTGAGCTCGTTATTAAATTCCCTATCGATTGGCATTCAAATATGGGTATTTTAACTCTTTTAAATTTTTTGTAAAAAATTGTGGCCTTACCTCTTAAAAAAAATGCAAAAAATCACAATCGTGTTTTTTTGCATAAAAATATAAAAATTTTTGGCGTAACATGACAAAAACCGGTCAGAATATTAAATGTCATACCTTTTTGGGCTCGTTATTAAATTCCCTATCGATTGGCATTCAAATATGGACATTTTAACTGTTTTAATTTTGTTTTGAAAAATTGTGACCTTACCCCTTATAAAAAATGCAAAAAATCACAATCGTGTTTTTTTTTGACAAAAATATCAGTATTTTTGGCGTAACATGACAAAAAACGGTCAGAATATTAAATGTCATACCTTTTTGAGCTCGTTATTAAGTTCCCTATCAATTGGCATTCAAATATGAGAATTTTAACTGTTTTAAATTTTTTGTAAAAAATTGTAACCCTACCCCTTATAAAAAATGCAAAAAATCACAATCGTGTTTTTTTGCATAAAAATATCAAAATTTTTGGCGTAACATGACAAAAACCGGTAAGAATATTAAATTGCATACCTTTTTGGGCTCGTTATTAAATTCCCTATCGATTGGCATTCAAATATGGAAGTTTTAACTGTTTTAATTTTGTTTTGAAAAATTGTGACCTTACCCCTTATAAAAAATGCAAAAAATCACAATCGTTTTTTTTTGACAAAAATATCAGTATTTTTGGCGTAACATGACAAAAAACGGTCAGAATATTAAATGTCATACCTTTTTGAGCTCGTTATTAAATTCCCTATCGATTGGCATTCAAATATGGGAATTTTAACTGTTTTAAATTTTTTGTAAAAAATTGTGGCCTTACCCCTTATAAAAAATGCAAAAAATCACAATCGTGTTTTTTGCACAAAAATATCAGTATTTTTGGCGTAACATGACAAAAAACGGTCAGAATATTAAATGTCATACCTTTTTGAGCTCGTTATTAAATTCCCTATCGATTGGCATTCAAATATGTGAATTTTAACTGTTTTAAATTTTTTGTAAAAAATTGTGACCCTGCCCCTTATAAAAAATGCAAAAAATTACAATCGTGTTTTTTTGCACAAAAATATCAACATTTTTGGCGTAACATGACAAAAACCGGTCAGAATATTAAGTGCCATACCTTTTTGAGCTCGTTATTAAATTCCCTATCGATTGGCATTCAAATATGGGAATTTTAACTGTTTTAAATTTTTTGTAAAAAATTGTGGCTACCCCTTATAAAAAATGCAAAAAATCACAATCGTTTTTTTTGGACAAAAATATCAGTATTTTTGGCGTAACATGACAAAAACCGGTCAGAATATTAAATGTCATACCTTTTTGGGCTCGTTATTAAATTCCCTATCGATTGGCATTCAAATATGGACATTTTAACTGTTTTAATTTTGTTTTGAAAAATTGTGACCTTACCCCTTATAAAAAATGCAAAAAATCACAATCGTGTTTTTTTTTGACAAAAATATCAGTATTTTTGGCGTAACATGACAAAAAACGGTCAGAATATTAAATGTCATACCTTTTTGAGCTCGTTATTAAGTTCCCTATCAATTGGCATTCAAATATGAGAATTTTAACTGTTTTAAATTTTTTGTAAAAAATTGTAACCCTACCCCTTATAAAAAATGCAAAAAATCACAATCGTGTTTTTTTGCATAAAAATATCAAAATTTTTGGCGTAACATGACAAAAACCGGTCAGAATATTAAATTGCATACCTTTTTGGGCTCGTTATTAAATTCCCTATCGATTGGCATTCAAATATGGACATTTTAACTGTTTTAATTTTGTTTTGAAAAATTGTGACCTTACCCCTTATAAAAAATGCAAAAAATCACAATCGTGTTTTTTTTTTGACAAAAATATCAGTATTTTTGGCGTAACATGACAAAAAACGGTCAGAATATTAAATGTCATACCTTTTTGAGCTCGTTATTAAATTCCCTATCGATTGGCATTCAAATATGGGAATTTTAACTGTTTTAAATTTTTTGTAAAAAATTGTGACCCTGCCCCTTATAAAAAATGCAAAAAATCACAATCGTGTTTTTTTGCACAAAAATATCAAAATTTTTGGCGTAACATGACAAAAACCGGTCAAAATATTAAGTGCCATACCTTTTTGAGCTCGTTATTAAATTCCCTATCGATTGGCATTCAAATATGGGAATTTTAACTGTTTTCAATTTTTTGTAAAAAATTGTGGCCCTACCCCTTATAAAAAACGCAAAAAATCACAATCGTTTTTTTTTGGACAAAAATATCAGTATTTTTGGCGTAACATGACAAAAAACGGTCAGAATATTAAGTGCCATACCTTTTTGAGCTCGTTATTAAATTCCCCATCGATTGGCATTCAAATATGGGAATTTTAACTGTTTTAAATTTTTTGTAAAAAATTGTGGCCCTACCCCTTATAAAAAATGCAAAAAATCACAATCGTTTTTTTTTGACAAAAATATCAGTATTTTTGGCGTAACATGACAAAAACCGGTCAGAATATTAAATTGCATACCTTTTTGGGCTCGTTATTAAATTCCCTATCGACTGGCATTCAAATATGGAAATTTTAACTGTTTTCAATTTTTTGTAAAAAATTGTGGCCCTACCCCTTATAAGAAATGCAAAAAATCACAATCGTGTTTTTTTTGACAAAAATATCAGTATTTTTGGCGTAACATGACAGAAAACGGTCAGAATATTAAATGTCATACCTTTTTGAGCTCGTTATTAAATTCCCTATCGATTGACATTCAAATATGGGAATTTTAACTGTTTTAAATTTGTTGTAAAAAATTGTGGCCCTACCCCTTATAAAAAACGCAAAAAATCACAATCGTGTTTTTTTGCACAAAAATATCAACATTTTTGGCGTAACATGACAAAAACCGGTCAGAATATTAAGTGCCATACCTTTTTGAGCTCGTAATTAAATTCCCTATCGATTGGCATTCAAATATGGGAATTTTAACTGTTTTCAATTTTTTGTAAAAAATTGTGGCCCTGCCCCTTATAAAAAATGCAAAAAATCACAATCGTGTTTTTTGCACAAAAATATATGTATTTTTGGCGTAACATGACAAAAACCGGTCAGAATATTAAATTGGGCTCGTTATTAAATTCCCTATCGACTGGCATTCAAATATGGAAATTTTAACTGTTTTAAATTTTTTGTAAAAAATTGTGGCCCTTATAAAAAACACGATGGTGTTTTTTTGCATAAAAATATCAACATTTTTGGCGTAAAATGACAAAAACCGGTCGGAATATTAAATTGCATACCTTTTTGGGCTCGTTATTAAATTCCCTATCGATTGGCATTCAAATATGGACATTTTAACTGTTTTAATTTTGTTTTGAAAAATTGTGACCTTACCCCTTATAAAAAATGCAAAAAATCACAATCGTGTTTTTTTTTTGACAAAAATATCAGTATTTTTGGCGTAACATGACAAAAAACGGTCAGAATATTAAATGTCATACCTTTTTGAGCTCGTTATTAAATTCCCTATCGATTGGCATTCAAATATGGGAATTTTAACTGTTTCAAATTTGTTGTAAAAAATTGTGGCCCTACCCCTTATAAAAAACGCAAAAAATCACAATCGTGTTTTTTTGCACAAAAATATCAACATTTTTGGCGTAACATGACACAAACCGGTCAGAATATTAAGTGCCATACCTTTTTGAGCTCGTTATTAAATTCCCTATCGATTGGCATTCAAATATGGGAATTTTAACTGTTTTAAATTTTTTGTAAAAAATTGTGGCCCTACCCCTTATAAAAAATGCAAAAAATCACAATCGTGTTTTTTTTTGACAAAAATATCAGTATTTTTGGTGTAACATGACAAAAAACGGTCAGAATATTAAATGTCATACCTTTTTGGGCTCGTAATTAAATTCCCTATCGATTGGCATTCAAATATGGGAATTTTAACTGTTTTAAATTTTTTGTAAAAAATTGTGGCCCTACCCCTTATAAGAAATGCAAAAAATCACAATCGTGTTTTTTTTGACAAAAATATCAGTATTTTTGGCGTAACATGACAAAAAACGGTCAGAATATTAAATGTCATACCTTTTTGAGCTCGTTATTAAATTCCCTATCGATTGGCATTCAAATATGGGAATTTTAACTGTTTCAAATTTGTTGTAAAAAATTGTGGCCCTACCCCTTATAAAAAACGCAAAAAATCACAATCGTGTTTTTTTGCACAAAAATATCAACATTTTTGGCGTAACATGACACAAACCGGTCAGAATATTAAGTGCCATACCTTTTTGAGCTCGTTATTAAATTCCCTATCGATTGGCATTCAAATATGGGAATTTTAACTGTTTTAAATTTTTTGTAAAAAATTGTGGCCCTACCCCTTATAAAAAATGCAAAAAATCACAATCGTGTTTTTTTTTTGACAAAAATATCAGTATTTTTGGTGTAACATGACAAAAAACGGTCAGAATATTAAATGTCATACCTTTTTGGGCTCGTAATTAAATTCCCTATCGATTGGCATTCAAATATGGGAATTTTAACTGTTTTAAATTTTTTGTAAAAAATTGTGGCCCTACCCCTTATAAGAAATGCAAAAAATCACAATCGTGTTTTTTTTGACAAAAATATCAGGATTTTTGGCGTAACATGACAAAAAACGGTCAGAATATTAAATGTCATACCTTTTTGAGCTCGTTATTAAATTCCCTATCGATTGGCATTCAAATATGGGAAATTTAACTGTTTTCAATTTTTTGTAAAAAATTGTGGCCCTACCCCTTATAAAAAATGCAAAAATTTTGTTTTGAAAAATTGTGACCTTACCCCTTATAAAAAATGCAAAAAATCACAATCGTGTTTTTTTTTGACAAAAATATCAGTATCGATTGGCATTCAAATATGGACATTTTAACTGTTTTAATTTTGTTTTGAAAAATTGTGACCTTACCCCTTATAAAAAATGCAAAAAATCACAATCGTGTTTTTTTTTTGACAAAAATATCAGTATTTTTGGCGTAACATGACAAAAAACGGTCAGAATATTAAATGTCATACCTTTTTGAGCTCGTTATTAAATTCCCTATCGATTGGCATTCAAATATGGGAATTTTAACTGTTTTAAATTTGTTGTAAAAAATTGTGGCCCTACCCCTTATAAAAAACGCAAAAAATCACAATCGTGTTTTTTTGCACAAAGATATCAACATTTTTGGCGTAACATGATAAAAACCGGTCAGAATATTAAGTGCCATACCTTTTTGAGCTCGTTATTAAATTCCCTATCGATTGGCATTCAAATATGGGAATTTTAACTGTTTTAAATTTTTTGTAAAAAATTGTGGCCCTACCCCTTATAAAAAATGCAAAAAATCACAATCGTGTTTTTTTTTGACAAAAATATCAGTATTTTTGGTGTAACATGACAAAAAACGGTCAGAATATTAAATGTCATACCTTTTTGGGCTCGTAATTAAATTCCCTATCGATTGGCATTCAAATATGGGAATTTTAACTGTTTTAAATTTTTTGTAAAAAATTGTGTCCCTACCCCTTATAAAAAACGCAAAAAATCACAATCGTGTTTTTTTTTTGACAAAAATATCAGTATTTTTGGCGTAACATGACAAAAAACGGTCAGAATATTAAGTGCCATACCTTTTTGAGCTCGTTATTAAATTCCCTATCGATTGGCATTCAAATATGGGAATTTTAACTGTTTTCAATTTGTTGTAAAAAATTGTGGCCCTACCCCTTATAAAAAATGCAAAAAATCACAATCGTGTTTTTTGCACAAAAATATCAGTATTTTTGGCGTAACATGACAAAAAACGGTCAGAATATTAAATGTCATACCTTTTTGAGCTCGTTATTAAATTCCCTATCGATTGGCATTCAAATATGGGAATTTTAACTGTTTTCAATTTTTTGTAAAAAATTGTGGCCCTACCCCTTATAAAAAATGCAAAAAATCACAATCGTGTTTTTTTGCACAAAAATATCAGTATTTTTGGCGTAAAATGAGAAAAAACGGTCCGAATATTAAGTGTCATTACTTTTTGATCTCGTAACTAAATTCCCTATCGATTGGCATTCAAATATGGAAGTTTTAACTGTTTTAAATTTTTTGTAAAAAATTGTGTCCCTACCCCTTATAAAAAACGCAAAAAATCACAA